>SRSE01001219.1:0-600000 GCA_005024645.1 Planiliza haematocheilus
TGGATGATGGATGGATGGATGATGGATGGATGGATGGATGATGGATGATGGAGGGATGGATGATGGATGGATGGATGATTATGGATGATGGATGGATGATAGATGGATGGATGGATGATGGATGGATGATAGATGGATGATGATGGATGAATGATAGATGGATGAATGGATGATGGATGATGGATGATAGATGGATGGATGATGGATGATGGATGATGGATGATGGATGATGGATGGTGATGGATGATGGATGATGAATGGATGATGGATGGATGGATGAATGATGGATGGATGATGGATGAATGATGGATGGATGATGGATGATGGATGAATGGATGGATGAATGATGGATGATGGATGGATGATGGATGGATGGATGATGGATGATGGATGATGGAGGGATGGATGATGGATGGATGGATGATTATGGATGATGATGGATGGATGATAGATGGATGAATGGATGATGGATGGATGGATGATAGATGGATGATGATGGATGAATGATAGATGGATGAATGGATGATGATAGATGGATGAATGGATGATGGATGATGGATGATGGATGAATGATGGATGAATGATGGATGGATGGATGAATGATGGATGGATGAATGATGGATGGATGAATGATGGACAGGCGTCGGGGCGTTACCTGAAGCCCCAGTTCAGAGGGATTTCCTCGTTAAGCAGGACGTCGTTGAGGCTTCCTTTTGGGCAGTACTCGGTCACTATGGCAACGTTGGGCACCTCCACACAGCCACCGATGAACTTGCAGAGGTTGGGGTGATCCAGCTCCCTGGAGGTAGCACAGAGAGTCAGGGAGGACGCTCTCGTATCGCCGTGGAGACGACGGCGTGTTGACGTCTCACCTGACTTGCTTGACCTCCTGTCGGATGGTCTTGGACAGAGAGAAGGTCTTGGTCTGGATCATCTTGATGGCCACCGTCCTGCCGTCACTGCAGGGGGACAGGGATGTTTAATGAAGCGTCCACAGCCTGAGCCTGAGTCCCGCTCAGAGGACACCTACTATATCCCGGTGCAGGTGAAGAGGGTTTTCCTGGTTCCTGGTTGTCCCGTACAGGAGCTGAGCGCCGTCACACAGCTGGTGTTACTGTCGCTGTTCCCCACCGGGACGCTCATGATGCTGCCCATGGTCATACGGGCCTCCTGATCTGCACACAGCAGCCTGACTTCAGTGCTCGCCATCATCCAGAGGTTACAACACAGACCTGCTGACACGCAGCGTGTCCTGGAAGACTCCAGGGTCCAGGTCTGAGCTTTATTCATTAACTAACATCACTATATGAGCTAACAGGGCTACGTCTGAAACAAATAATAAAAGACCAACCACAGACCATCATGGTACTAAACAATAAAATATATATAAAAATAATGAAACAGAGCTGTGATCCTGGCTCACAGAGGGCTGTGATTGGAGAACAGGAGAACGGTTCCCATCAGCGTTCTCTGGTTCTCTGGTTATCTGGTTCTCTGGTTCTCTGGTTCTCTGGTTCTCTGGTTCTCTGGTTCCCTGGTTCTCTGGTTCTCTGGTTCTCTGGTTCTCTGGTTCCCTGGTTATCTGGTTCTCTGGTTCTCTGGTTCCCTGGTTCTCTGGTTCTCTGGTTCCCTGGTTATCTGGTTCTCTGGTTCTCTGGTTCCCTGGTTCTCTGGTTCTCTGGTTCTCTGGTTCTCTGGTTCTCTGGTTCTCTGGTTCCCTGGTTCTCTGGTTCTCTGGTTATCTGGTTCTCTGGTTCTCTGGTTCTCTGGTTCCCTGGTTCTCTGGTTCTCTGGTTCCCTGGTTCTCTGGTTCTCTGGTTCTCTGGTTCCCTGGTTCTCTGGTTCTCTGGTTCTCTGGTTCCCTGGTTCTCTGGTTCTCTGGTTCCCTGGTTCTCTGGTTCTCTGGTTCTCTGGTTCTCTGGTTCTCTGGTTCTCTGGTTCCCTGGTTCTCTGGTTCTCTGGTTCTCTGGTTGTAGCTCTCGTACCTTGTTTGATGGTGGAGAAGTCGATGATCCAGCTCTCGTCCCAGAGCAGCTTCTGTTTCTGGTACCTCAGCCACTACACAACAAGGACATGCTGGACGTCACTGTGGGTGATGCTGTTGTTGTTTTTTGTGTATTGTTCTTGTAGTTAGTGTTTTGTAGTTGTGGTCGTGTCATTGCTTGTGAGTTGTTGTTGGTTGTGTGTTGATGTTGTGTCGTTGTGTCTTTGTGTCGTTGTTCTCACCACGACGGTCAGGATGAAGCAGAGGCAGAGCAGACTGAGCGGCAGGCCGATGGCCATCTTGGTGGTTGGGGTCATGGGGCATTCGCCGCAGTCAGCTGGGCAGGTGGAACAAAGCTCCGCCTCCTCGCAGACGCCGTCGCCACAAACTCCACAGAGGATGGAGAAGAAAGGTTGAGTGTGAACACTGATAAAGGTTTAGACGGAACCAGACCCTGGGCCTGGTCCTCCTACGGGGGCTAATGTCCTGACTCCACCCGTCCTAAGACGTCTAGTTATTCTAGAAGTTTTGAAGCAAACGTACCCACCGCCGGCAGCACCGTGCTCTTTGCCTCCAGGGCCACCTGCATGCGACCCACTCGGATGTGGGCGATGAGCGAGGTCAAACCGGCGTGGAACAGGACCACCTGTGAGACAGCGCAGAGGGAAAAGAGTGCATCAGGGGCTGGACGGTCGCTATGGACGTCCGTCTCGGCGTCTTTGCTACCTTGGCGGTCCAGTTGTTCTGGGTCATCTTTCCGGAGGTGGAGATGGTGTGAGTGAAGATTTTTCCGTCGTCAGGGATCCATGGACCACAGATGCTGTCTGTCGTCTGGAAGAAAACAAGGCCGCAGTGAGCTTTTACGTTCTGTCACCGTGTTGTGGATTCATTTTAAACCAGGACTCGTGTAGACCATGTAGCCCAGAGGACAGGAGTGGATGTTGGCGTGATGGATGCAGCAGTTCTCTCCGTTGGCGTCTTTCCAGCTGATCGGACAGTCGTGATGTTCACAGAACCTCCGAGCTGCTTCAGCGTTTGGTATGGAGCTGGACACAGAGACAAACCAGTTCAGACCAGACCAGACCAGAGCGGATCAGACCAGATCAGACCAGATCAGACCAGACCTGATCAGACCAGACCAGACCAGACCAGACCAGATCAGACCAGACCAGACCAGACCAGACCAGACCAGACCAGATCAGACCAGACCTGATCCAGTATGGAGCTAGCATGCACCGTTAGCCTTAGCTATAACCTCTGAGTGAAGATGTGGTTCTGGACGGCCCACTCGTAGAAGGAGTCCTGAGCCGTGACCGAGTACGTGACGCTGAACACCTCACCGCTCTTCACCGACTCTGGAGGACGAAGCACCCACGCCATCTCCAGCCCTGCACCAACGAAGAAGAAGAAGAAGAACCATCAGAGACCTGGTCAGCCAGACGCTGAAAGCTGTCACCACACCAACATGACTTTAAAAACCAGTACCAAAATGAGGAGCAGAGAAGCTGACACGGTCATTTGTTTGAAATATTTGTTGTAGAGTTTCAAAGTAAATTCAGAGGATTAATCCGTTCAGTGTTCATGCTGTCACATTACTGGTGACTTGATTTCCAGTGAGCGGATGAAGAAGAAGGAGAAAGATCAGTCGACCAATCAGCAGCCAGCCTGACGCCAGATGACCAATCAGTGATGGCCATGGTGGAGTGACATCACTCATCTTCATCGTCATTGGTCGATTTTTCAGAATAATTATTAATAACTATTAATTAATATCTATTAATTAAAGTTAGACACGTTATAATAATATAATATAATATAATATAACATAATATAATATAATATAACATAATATAACATAATATAATATAATACCATAATATAATATAATATAACATAATATAATATAATATAATATAATACCATAATATAACATAATATAATATAATATAATATAATATAATATAATACCATAATATAATATAATATAACATAATATAATATAATATAATATAACATAATATAACATAATATAACATAACATAATAAAACATAATATAATATAAAAAAATAAAACACATTATTTAAAAGTCATAATATTACTGATCAGCTGATTTCTAATTGAATTCATTACATTTGATTAGAATCCACTAAAAACAAGGTAGAAACAGCTCCAGTGTTTTCTATCGGGTCATGGTCTGCTCCAGCTCTGGTTCTGATCCAGATAATGATCCATTCACTCACTAATGAGTGAATGAATGAGTCCCTTCAAAGTAAAGCTCTCACCTCCACAGTCGATCATGTTGTATTCGTTGGGACGGTCCAGAGGCCAGCAGTCGTACTCACTGTTGTCCAGGTCATGCCAAGAACACGCTGGACCGAGCCAGGACACACACACCTGGACACACACACACACACACACAGGAAACATCTGGTTTAAACCTCAGCTACAGGTTACAGCTATCAGCTCCTTCAAAATAAAACACACATCATCATTTATTTACTTTTATTTATTAATTCATTTTTTTAAATTTTTACCACAGAGATGATTTAATCTTTTCTCTTCTGTCTGGATTTAGATGATTGATAATAAATAAATAAAGTTTAAAGGAAGATAAGAGATTCTTACCGAGAGCAGGAACCAAAGGGTTTGTTGTTTGTTCATCGTGTCCAAGGAGTGAAGGAGTGAAGGAGTGAAGGAGTGAAGGAGTGAAGGAGTGAAGGAGTGAAGGAGTGAAGGAGTGAAGGAGTGAACCGAGTGAAGGAGTGAAGGGATGAGGCATCTGCAGCTTCTGAATCAGTGAGGACAGGATGATGGACTGGTAGAGAGACAGAGAGAGAGAGAGAGAGACAGAGAGAGAGAGAGAGAGAGAGAGAGACACAGAGAGAGAGAGAGAGAGGGAGATGGAGCTGACTGATGCCCTCTGCCCTCTGGTGGCGGCTGTAGTTACTGCACCCTGCTCTTTATCTCCACTATAATAAATGAAGGAAATACACAGGATCAATCAATGATCATTAATTATTTATGGATCAAATATGCAAATACGAGAATAGTTTGATTAGTTGAATCAAAACGAACAATAAACCTTTTAAATGTTTATTAATAATAATTAGTTGTATGTTAATGAGCTTTCTGTCGTCAGACTCGCGTTGGGTGAAATTTATTCCGTTCTTCAGTCCTTTATCAGAATGAATCGGTTTACCTTTAATCCGGTCTTCGTTCAGGACACGCCCACTTCCAGGTGTTTACCGTAACATGAACGCCTTCAGGTAGGAGCTGAGGCGCGTGCGGACGGAGGAGGAATCACTCTGACTCCCTCCCTCCGTTCACCGACAGCACGAGGACAAGCTGCTCCGCCGCGCGATGCTCGGCTCGGGTCCGCGAGCCGGATGAGTCCCGAGAGGTCTGGTCAGCAAGGGGGTCAGGACCGGACCGGATTTAACGGAACCAAGAGGACCGGGTCTAACGGAGGCAGCATGCGGACCCTGGTCCTCCTGTCCTGGTTGTGCATGTGGACCCGGAGCCAGCGCTTGGACCACGACAGGTCAGGAAGGCAGGTTTAATGTGAACCAGAACCAGAGTTCAGCCTGTCACCAGTGAATGGATGAATGGATGAATGGATGGATGGATGGATGGATTAGAGGAGGGGGATTGATTCACGGATTAAAGAGCTGAGAGGAGCCAGAGACAGTGTTCAGGACGGAAGGTATGTGGAGGGAGGAGTGGAGACATCAGTCATGTCTGGACAGGCAGCGGAGACAGGAGACACCCGGGGAGGAGGGGGGACGGGGGGATGGGGGGACGGGGCGGGACATGAATCCAGACTCTGACTGACTGTTTTGGTGGTTGTTGTGTTGCAGCTGGGATGGCCTCTGTCGCTATGGCAACAGCGTGGAGTGCTGCTGGGGCTGGAGACGGATGGACAAGGGACGGTGTGGACGTAAGGACACATCCTGAGACAGCTGACTGGGTTTTATTTTCATCTGCAGCAGATTTAAACCTCTCTCTCTGTCTCTCTGTCTCTCTGTCCCTCTGTCTCTCTCTGTCTCTCTGTCCCTCTCTGTCTCTCTGTCTCTCTGTCTCTCCCTGTCTCTGTCTGTCCCTCTGTCTCTCTGTCTGTCCCTCTGTCTGTCCCTCTGTCTCTGTGTCTCTGTCTGTCCCTCTGTCTCTCTGTGTCTGCATTCAGCTGTCTGTCTTCAGGGCTGTAAACACGGAGACTGTCTCGGAGCAGACAGGTGCGAGTGTCGTCCCGGATACACCGGCAAGGCCTGTAACCAAGGTAACCGTCAGCGTTTACATGACGACAGAGCTAACGCTTTTGAAATTAACCGACCGACCAATCAGGAGTGACCTCTCTCATCCTAGATCTTCACTGGTTCGTTCTCACGTCAAACAAACATCTGAAAAACCCCAAATCTAATCTATAATCTATTATCTATAATCTGTAATCTAATCTATGATCTGTAATATATAGTCTATTCTAGAATAATCTGTAATCTTTAATCTATAATCTGCAATGTATAATCTATAGACTATAATCTATATTCTATAATCTGTAATCTATAGTCAATAATCTATATCTATCGTCTATTCTATAATCTATAATCTGTAATGTATAGTATATTCTAGAATAATCTGTAATCTATAATCTATTCTATTATCTATAATCTATAGTCTGTAATCTAATCTATAATCTGTAATCTATAATCTATTCTATTATCTATAATCTATAGTCTGTAATCTAATCTATAATCTGTAATCTATAATCTAATCTGTTGTTTAGATCTTAAATATATTCTGATAGCTCTGACTTCCAGACTAAATAAAAATGAGACGGACAGAAAAGACCTTCAGTCATCAGGGATTAGATGAACACATGAACACAGTTATTAGTGATGAGCTGAACATCTGGATGAACCGGTCCAGACGTGGAGCTCTGAGGATCGGATCAGTCGTCACGTCTCAGAGGAAGAGACAGAGAGACATTCCTGAGGAGGCGTGTCTTTACCTGGACGAGGACGCACACACTTCCTCCTCGTCCTCCTGCTGATTACAGGGTTCTTTACGACTCACATCCTGACTCTGGAACATCTGGAACACGTCCAGCTTTGTGAGGACTTGAACTTCAGGATCCTCTCAGGTGTTTGGTACATTAAACACAGGAAGACAAGAAGACAGGAAGACAGGAAGACAAGAAGACCAGGACGAACTAAACGTCTTCTCCTCAAAGCTTTACGTCTCAGGTCTGAACGTCAGAGGTTAACAAGGAGACAAACCTGACCTCTGGCTCTCTCTGCTTTTATTCAGTCACGGGGACCAGACTCTCAGGGAGTACTAACGTTGTGGGGACATGTGGACATGTTGTCCTTAAAGGACTAAAACACGTTAGAACACGTTTAGGCTTGATGGGTTTAATGGAAAAGAGCCTGATTAGACCAGCTATTAGTCCAGATGTGAACAGTGTGTGTGTGTGTGTGTGTGTGTGTGTGTGTGTGTGTGTGTGTGTGTGTGTGCGTGTGTGTGTGTGTGCGTGTGTGTGTGTGTGTGTGTGTGTTAGATGTGAACGAGTGCGGCCTGAAGCCTCGTCCCTGCAAACATCGATGCATGAACACACTGGGCAGCTACAAGTGTTACTGTCTGGATGGATTCAGCCTGCAGCAGGACGGCAGCTGTAGGAGTGAGTACACACACAGAGACACACACACACACACACACACACACACACACACACACACACACACACACACACACACACACACACAGAGACACACACACACACAGACACACACACACACAGAGACACACACACACAGAGACACACACACACAGAGAGACACACACACACACACACACAGAGACACACACACACAGAGACACACACACACAGAGACACACACACAGAGACACACACACAGAGACACACACACACACACACACACACACACACACACACACACACACACACAATAAAAACATCCTGATTGTCATCGTCTCTTTGTCTCCGTGTGTTTGCAGATGCTCGGACCTGTTACCATGCCAACTGTCAGTACGGCTGTGAGGTCATGAAGGGGGCCGTCCGATGCACCTGTCCATCGCCAGGGTTACGTCTGGGACCAGACCGGCGCACCTGTGTCGGTCAGTCTGGCTCTTTGCTAGCTGGATGAGGAGATGCTGGTTCTTCACCTCCACCGTCTCTGTCTCTGTCTCTGTCTCCGTCTCTGTCTCTGTCTCTGTCTCTGTCTCTGTCTCTGTCTCTGACTCTGTCTCTGTCTCTGTCTCTGTCTCTGTCTCTGACTCTGTCTCTGTCTCTGTCTCTGTCTGTCTCTGACTCTCTGTCTCTGACTCTCTCTGTCTCTGTCTCTCTGTCTCTGTCTCTGACTCTGACTCTCTGTCTCTGACTCTCTCTGTCTCTGTCTCTGTCTCTGACTCTCTGTCTCTGACTCTCTCTGTCTCTGACTCTCTGTCTCTGTCTCTCTCTGTCTCTGTCTCTGTCTCTGACTCTCTCTGTCTCTGACTCTCTGTCTCTCTCTGTCTCTGTCTCTGTCTCTGACTCTCTCTGTCTCTGACTCTCTGTCTCTCTCTGTCTCTGTCTCTGTCTCTCTCTGTCTGTCTCTGTCTCTGACTCTCTGTCTCTTTCTCTCTGTCTCTGTCTGTCTCTCTCTGTCTCTGTCTCTGTCTCTGACTCTCTCTGTCTCTGACTCTCTGTCTCTCTGTCTCTGTCTCTCTCAGACATCGATGAGTGTGTGTTGGGTGGAGGTGTGTGTCCTCGGCGCAGGAAGTGCGTGAACACGTTTGGGAGCTACGTGTGTAAATGCCACCTGGGCTTCAAGCTGCTCTACATGAACGGACGGTACTCGTGCGTGGGTGAGGAGTCGTGATCAGCTGATCTCCAAACACAACCAGGGGCCCGTTAAATGTTTGACAGCGTCTCTGTGTCTCCGTCTCTGTTTCCAGATAAGGACACTCGGCCGTTCTGTTCCCTGAATCCGTCCTCTCCAAAGTGCAGGTGTAGAGACGGCGGCTGCAGAGGTAAACTAACAGCAGATAATCTCCTGTCTGGTCTTAAGTCTGCACACACTACAGGACCGGTCTTAGACGATGGTGTCAGGTCTTTACAGCGACTGATCCACGCTCCAGTCCAGACGGACTTCAAGCTGGTTGATCAACAGCCAATCAAATGAGAGCCAGATTAGCATGTTGTTACAATGATGCTAGCTAACTAGAACAGATCAGTATTCACCTAAAGACATGCTAGCTAACGTTAGCTTAGCTGCTTCCTGTGCCCAGAGACTCCTCGTCTTCACGCTTTGTGTCGTTTGTTTGTCCACCGTTGAAAACATTTTCCTGGTAGTTATGATGGAAACAGCATTCATTTCTAACTCTGTCAAATGAAAAGAGAGTCTGAGGTTGCCATGGAAACCGCCAACATCACTGTTGTGTTTGTTTATTTACTGTCAGTCGTCCCCAAAGTCACCGTGGAGCCTCAGAGGCCGAGAACTACAGCTCCCATCATGCCTACTGCTCCTCCTACAAGTACTGCTACTACTACTACTACTGCTACTACTGCTCCTCCTACAAGTACTGCTACTACTACTACTACTACTACTACTGCTACTACTACTACTACTACTACTACTGCTACTACTGCTACTACTGCTCCTCCTACAAGTACTGCTACTACTACTACTGCTACTACTGCTACTACTGCTCCTCCTACAACTACTACTACTACTACTACTACTGCTGCTGCTACTGCTACTACTACTACTACTACTACTACTGCTACTACTGCTACTACTGCTCCTCCTACAAGTACTGCTACTACTACTACTACTGCTACTACTGCTACTACTGCTCCTCCTACAAGTACTGCTAGTACCACAGATCAACAAACCACTAGGACCTCAATCCCCTCGACAACTGCTGCCATGGCAGAAACATCTTTGATGACATCTACAGACGCTTTGACAACAACTACAATGACGACTGCAGAACCTACGACCACTACTCCACCTGCTCCCACGTCTACCGCTCTGTCGACCAAACTTGACACAGCAACTGCGCTATCAGCGACACCTCCTCCACCTACCACTGTTGCTGCTACCACGGTTACCACGGTTGCCGGGACAACAGCGATAGCGCCTGCCACCTCCGTGGTGACGACCACGCTGAACAACAGGATCAACAAGGACGTGACACAAAGACAGAGAGGAGACGTGCACAGTGAGCGCGCACACACACACACACACACACACACACACACACACACACACACACACACACACACACACACACACACACACACACACACAAAACACACACACACACACACACACACACACACACACACACTAGAGCTGCAACAACCTGTCAGTCAACGTGTTGTCCAACCTACGGCCCGTGGTCCATCTTTAATTGTAAACATATGATGGAGCTGTTGAAGTATTTAGTTTTAACAGCAGGTGGCGCTAACGCCTTGAGGCAGCGTTTATCAACATTAGCACATCACCATCACACAGCTGTTAAGATCAGAATGAGCCTCAGTGATAAACGATTCATCTGATCGTTTATCAGCTGATCCTCGTCCTGGCTGAAAAGTCAAACAGTTATGAATGAACTCCACACATTAACATGTATGTAAATGTGTGTGTGTGTGTGTGTGTGTGTGTGTGTGTGTGTGTGTGTCTGTGTGTGTGTGTGTGTGTGTGTGTGTGTGTGTGTGTGTGTCGGGGTGTGTGTGTGTGTGTGTGTGTGTGTGTGTGTGTCTGTGTCAGTCCCTCGGCGTCCCGGTCTTAACCAGGTTTGGGAGTTTGACATCGAGCTGGGAAACGTTGCTGAGGACGTCAGAGATGAACCTGGTAGGAGTCATGTGACCTGTAGAGTGATGACTGGTGTGTGATGCTGTGAAAATAATAAAGTCGTCTCAGATTGTCCCGACTGCGTCTCTGAGACACTGTGACCGAGGCCAGACGTCCACCAGGAGTCCTCCGTCTTCACTTCATGTCTTATGTGTTAACTGAGCCTCACAGACCAGGATGTCTCAGAGTGTCCTCCCTGGTCCCGTGTCTCTGTCCTGCCGCTGTGATTTCAGTGTTGTCCAGCCTTTACAGTCTGAGCTGTGTGTTGCAGAGGTCGGCGTTCTCCACTGTTCCTTCGATCAGGGACTCTGTGGCTGGATGTCAGACCGGGAGGGAGATCTCCACTGGGAGACGCTTCACAGCTCCACAGGTAACAGCCAGTTACCATGAATGAAGGTTTGACTGCTTCGTGTGTAGGATTCATCTTAGGATTCAAGTGTTCACTCTGACCCCAGCATCTCTGATCTCCTTCCACTGAGACTTCAGCTCCACTCCTCAAACCTTAGTTTATCTCTGCATGTCAGGCTGGCCGCCACGCTGCTGCTTAGACATCGATCCTGGTCTTTGTTTTCCTGTAGACGGTTGTGTTCAGGACGTTGGTCGTTGTTGGTTGTTTTTATAAATGAGATGAGAGTTCTAGTTGATAGTAACCTAATTATTAATTATTGTAATCGGTTATAAATCACTTAACTAGGGATATCGGCCGATATTGAGTTAAAAATATAATATCAGGTTTTTATAACCGATGTTTGTTCTGTAGCTTCAGCATTTCCGAGTCTGCATGAACGCAGCATGGGACGTTAACAGGCGCGTGCTTGATGACGTATAACAACAACAACACACTAGTCTCGTAGGTTGCTAACCGTGGCTAACAAGCTAGCTCGCCCGGTGTATGAGATGTCCGTGGTTTGGAAGGATTTCCAAGTGTCACCTACTAACAGTAAATATGTGATTATTATGAGAGGAGGAAACAAGACGTCTTCCTTTAATACATCAAATCTGATCACCCACCTCAAGAAGAATCATGCAGAGTTATACGCTACATTTGACTTCCTTGTTTTGATATTGTCTGTAGTTTTGTTTGAGGCAAAACTTTCTCTCTAAAAACACAAAAAATAAATAAATGTCACTTTTTTCAGTAACTTATTTTGCACAGACAGTGTTTACATCTGAAAAGCCATGTTGCATTTATGTTTGCATCCAGTGGGACATCACAATAAATGTGTTAATTCCATAATAGGTGATATGTTATGTTGTTACCTAATAATGTTGGTGTAAAATGACTGAATATATCGGTATCAGAAATTAAGAGTTGGACAATATCGAATATCGGTAGAAAAGCCAATATGGAGCATCCCTACACTTAACTTTTAACTTTGTTCAGTTTTTCTCACAATAAGAATCTAAAGTTGAAGATGTGACCTCAGGTGGCCGCTACCTGTCCGTCCCCGAGCTGAAGGCGGGACAAAGGAGCGTCCGTGGCGCTCGATTGGCCGTCCAGGTTGTCCCTCCCTGGAGCCGTGGCGACCTGTGCTTCTCCTTCTCTCATTGGCTGACGGGGCATCATGTGGGCGTGCTGCAGCTGTTCGTCAGGAGAAGAGGACGAGACCAAAGGTACCGAGTCAAAGTCGACCCGCTCTTTAAAATCAATGACCCCCCCCGCTGAGAACGCTTGCTCCTGATTGGCTGTGGCAGGTATGGCCCCGCCCTCTGGAGCAGGACAGGTGGACACGGCTGGAGACACACGCGGGTTACCTTGACGACGCAGCCTCTGGACAGGGTGAGACGCGCACACACACACATGCAAACACACACCTGTAATCATCATCAGCCTCACAAACGTGTGTGTGTGTGTGTGTGTGTTCAGGTGTTGCTGAAGGCCGAGCGGAGGATTGGACGTCGAGGTCAGATTGCCGTTGATGATGTCACACTGAGACAGGGCGCGTGTTGATGACATCACTGCCACACCTGAACCCTTTGTGAAAATAAAGCCGTAGATTTATTCTAATTGGATGAATCACGTTGAACTCTTTAATCTGTCCCCGTCACGTCCACTTCATTCATTAGATTATTAGTAGTTAGTGTCCTATATGTCACATCAATAATAAAAGGACATACTGTATATATGGAACAGAAACCATGTGATATTAAAGAGGTTGAAACTGAACTTTGTTCCTGTCGCAGACATTAATGTTTCTCAGTTTGACATTTAAATGTTCCAACACATCAAACCAACATCAGAGGGTTTCTGAAGGTAGACAGTCACGTCCCCTGAGTCTGGATCTAAAACCAGAGACCAGCTGGAGGATATAACTCTTCATACCAGCAGGTGGCAGTAGTCATCAATAAACAGAGGAAACAGGAGGAGCTGCTGTTAGCTGGGAGGCTATAGCAGCTAGGAGGCTACAAAGCATGGTGCAGAGCTGTTCTGTCCTCAATCAGCTGATCACTTGGTCTTTATTCATTCTAGACCATCATGTTGGGTTCTGGTTCTCTGAGCTGATCAGCCAATCAGAGTGATCTCTCAGACCGACAGAGGTCCGACTAGAAGCAACGGAGCAGGACACAGCAGAACAACTAGAGTCAGAGATGATAAGCGACACCAGAAAGAATCCAACAAGAGATGAAGTCAGTGTGATGAACAGCTTCCATCCTTGTCTCAGTGTCCTCCTGATGAGCTCCAGCACTCTGTCTCTTTTGGCTCCATGTTTGGTCTCCACCAGCTAAACACTCCCACCATCAGCTGATCTCTGAGTTTCTAGAAACGTTTCATTTCTCAGTGGTAAACTGAAGTGATGTCTGTTGATTTGATTTGAAATGCGTTCTTGTTAGAATGAGCAGAAGAAGAGTTGGAAGGAAAGAGCTCATCTCCAGCCACACTGTTCACTCTGGTTGAAGGTTATTTTCATCACTGATTCTTCTCTGATCTGGGTCTGATGACACACTCAGGTGGTGGAGGGAGCAGCAGGAAGCTGATTGCTCCTTTACTGTGACTTCTAGACGCTCAGTGTGAACATGTGATTTATCTCTGAGTAAAGGATGTGTGTGCTTTCCTGGTTCACCTGGAACTCCAACAGTAACCTCTCCACTCTCTCCTCTGCAGTCTTCTGCCTCCTGCTGGTGACCACAGCTCGTTGCACACTTCATGTCTTTTAAATGTTGCTGTTGTGTCTTGTTGAAGGTTTCAGTCAGTGCTGCCCTCTGCTGGACATTTGAATGAAGGTCATTAGTTGTTGACTGACTTTGAGGGTTTGACTTGAAGCAGGAGGAGGTCGCTGACATGAACTCTGCTTCAGCAGCAGCTTTATCTTCTTTGAAATCATCATCAGATCCTTCACTGATCAATAATCAAAGATCAACAACCTGATCAGACTGAGTCTACAGCCATCAGAGGAGACGTTACATCCTGGACCTGGACTCTGCCTGCAGAGGACACACAAGACACTTAGAGACAAAGAGAGACACTGAGGGACACTGAGAGACACTTAGAGACACTGAGAGACAAAGAGAGACACTTAGAGACAGAGACACTTAGAGACACAAAGAACGAAAGATGGAGAGAGAGACAGAAACTGACAAACCTTTCACTCTGAGCTCCACTCTTTTGCCTCTCAGGATGTTTCCCTTCTTGTTCCAGACTCTACAGATGTATCGTCCACTGTCTCTCTCTGTGGGGTCCATCAGGGTCAGACTGAGGTCTCCAGTTTTCAGCAGGTCTTCATTCATCTTCGTTCTGTTTCTGTAAATCTGGTCCTGGTCTTTAAGCTGGTCAGAGCCGTTCTGATACACATGGACCTTCCTGGGGTAAGTGTCCATCCACTCCACTTTAGCGTCTCCATCCAGCTCTGTGGTTCTGAAGGGCAGCTGTACAGACTCCACCCCCTCCTCCACCTCCACCTGACAGACTGAGAGGACAACATTTCAAACACAGAACCCTTCATGTCATCAAAGTCTCAGCTCAGCTCTACATTAGTGTTGGATCAATAACGTCCAGCTCTGATCACATGTTTGCTGCTGAAGGATCACTGTCAGTGTTTCTCATCTTCTCTCATTGATCAGAAAGTCTGGCTCCAACACTGACTGGACATCAATCAAACACTGCAGCTACTGCACCAGACTCCATTCACAAAACACTGCATTCAAGCAGAGGAGCCTCTAGATCAGAGAAGGAACTTTCCAGCCTGGGTTCTTCAGAGAGCATTTAGGATGAGATGGAATCAAAGTCTGATCCACTTTACTGAGAACATGAATCAAACCAGTCACCTCACATCTGCTGGAACTGATCTGAGAACAGTAGGAGTTTGAAAGGGTCTTTGACCTCTGACCTGTACCTACAGTACTGACCTCTGACCTGTATCTACAGTACTGACCTCTGACCTCTGACCTGTATCTACAGTACTGACCTCTGACATTGAGCTTCACTTCTTTCTTCATCAGGATGCCTCTCTCATTGTCGTAGACGGTGCAGGTGTAGGTGTTGGTGTCTCCATCTGTGGGGTATTTCAGGGTCAGACTGAGGTCTCCAGTTTTCAGCAGGTCTTCATTCATCTTTGTTCTGTTTCTGTAAATCTGGTTCTGGTCTTCAAGATGGTCAGAGCCGTTCTGATACACATGGACCTTCCTGTATCTTCTATCCATCCACTCCACTTTAGCGTCTTCAGGCAGGTGAGCTGTGGTTTTCTCGGTCAGCTGGACAGACTCCACCCCTGAATCCACCATCACCACCTGGGAGACTGAGAGGACAACAAATCCCACAGAAGTAGGAAGTAGACCTGTCTCAAATGTTTGTAGTAATCTCTGGTATGCTCATGACGGATTTGGAGGGCTACAACCATTGAGCCGATCTCATCAGCAGCAGAAGAGAATTCTTCTAGCAGTGCTTGACAGAGCTCTGTGTAGTCATCTTTGACTGTGGGAGGTTGGGACTGGATAAACTTATGGACAGCTTTAGAGCTTGTCTTCCATACAAGTTTAACTCTCTCCCTTTGGATTGCATGGGGCAAATCAGTTAGGGCGTGGTCTAACTCCCTAACGTCATTGTCAATATTAGGATCACAGCTGTCTGGATCAAAATGCACAATGTCCTGAGCAAGGAACTCAAGCACTTTCAAGCGGGGACACTGGGTTCTAGGAATGTGCATCAGGTACAACAGTCATCTCTGATAGAAAGGCAGAGGATGGGCAAACCTCAAACATCTTAGCAATGGGCCTTTGGATGCAGTCTGTGCATCGCACCTGTCCTTCAGTAGACAATCTATCTCATCCCTGCACTCACTGAAATTCAACTTGTTAATGAATTCAGGGTAGCCTGGGTTTAGGCTCTGTGCAAGGGAGGAAGTACATGGGATGGAGGTAAGGTGTCAAAAACAACAACAAAGCAATGAGGTTAGCAATGCTATGCTAGTAGCGTACATAGCTTCTAAGGCTAGAAAGGTAACTCTTTATCTTACTTTAACTGAAATGCATGGCAGTAATAGCCGGGTACATGTTCTCTATGTCAAAGGGCTGGTGGCACGCTGTGCTTTCAACAGGGGAACACTTAAATTATCAGGAAGCAGCTTGACTTCACTGCATTGAATATGTGGTATTCAAATGCTGAACAGAAATTCCTACAATTAAGAAAAGTGGTTTCAACTTGAGTTAGCTAGCAGCAAACACAGCTCTTTGTGTAACACTATGGGCCTTTAAACAGTAGTTATCATTTAATTATTATCACAATGCACCTGTTTATAAGTAAAACTGGACATCTACTCCTATGGTAGACTAGTGGGATTGAATGTTAAGACTTTTGTCTAAAAGTTCAT
The DNA here is from genome assembly GCA_005024645.1 of Planiliza haematocheilus. NCBI lineage: Eukaryota > Metazoa > Chordata > Actinopteri > Mugiliformes > Mugilidae > Planiliza > Planiliza haematocheilus. The sequence goes on from SRSE01001219.1 coordinate 16,645, forward strand.
TCATTCATTCATTCATTCATTCATTCATCTATCTTCTGTACCCATTTATTCCTGTTAAGGGTCACAGGACTCTGCTGGAGCCCCAGCTATCATCGGGCAAGAGGTGGGGGTACACCCTGCACAGGTTGCCAGTCCATTGCAGGGCCAAGCCTAAAAGTTGTTCAACAATATTTTTGGCTTGGGCCAAAATTATGCTGAAATTAATATTGCACAATTATGAATTGCCAACAGTACTTTGCCTCACGTGGGGCACCATTTAAGTTGGGCCTGTGTACTACGGCACTAAATATTGGGGCTTGGCTATCATAAATAATTAATAATTATCAAACATAATTTGTTATAAAATAATAGGAAATAGAAAATACACTAAGCAGTGGATGGATACCCTGGTGATGATGATGTTATGTTTCAATATGAGATGAGACGAGGACGAGACAGGACAGAAATTAAGTATACAAATGATTTCAGCTGCACTTCCTATCTCTGCTATCTACAGTACTGACCTCTGACCTCTGACCTGTATCTACAGCACTGACCTCTGACCTCTGACCTGTATCTACAGCAGTGACCTCTGACCTCTGACCTGTATCTACAGTACTGACCTCTGACATTGAGCTTCACTTGTTTCTTCATCAGGATGTTTCCTTCCTTGTTGTAGATGGTGCAAGTGTAGGTCTCTGTGTCTCTCTCTGTGGGGTATTTCAGGGTCAAACTGAGGTCTCCAGTTTTCAGCAGGTCTTCATTAATCTTCGTTCTGCTGCTGTAAATCTGGTTCTGGTCTTCAGGCTGGTCAGAGCCGTTCTGATACACATGGACTGTCCGGTAGTATCTGTCCTTCCACTCCACTTTAGCGTCTTCAGGCGGTTGAACTGTGGTTTTGCAGGTCAGCTGGACAGACTCCACCCCTGAATCCACATCCACCTGGGGGACTGAGAGGACAACAAATCCCATCAAATGTTGCCTATTTATTAAGCATTCTAAATAACTTCCAGAGTGTCCTGTCATAAGAGCAATGTGACTTTACTATTCTTTGTTCTGCTTGTTCAAAGGTGTCATTGATCATTACTCTGAATGATATGAAGTGCTCACACTTTGTCTTTTGCACTTTAGTTTAGCCATATTAATGCATATTACTGCACCTTATAAATTCTTCCTATGTATAGAATATATATTTACTTTTCTCTCTATTTCTTCTACATTTACTTGTGTGAAATATTGTAATTTTTTTGCTTATACTGTTTTATTTTATTTACTTGTATTTTATTTATATCTATTTTTTCATTATTTAATTTTTAGCTATCTTCGCCTATTTTTCTTTTTACTTTTTTATGTGCAGCTGAGCTACTGTGACCAGTCAGTTTCCCTTGTGGAGTATAGTCTGTCTAGCCTGCTTCACCTGGAGATCTTCCTCCTCTGGATGTCTCTACAAGCTGCTGCTACATGACCTGGTAGAGGGACATAGCTAGTAATAACTTCATAGCTCATGGAGTCTATAAATTCTTTGGCTGTTAGTCTACTCTCATCAGACTTTATACTCACTGCTAGACTCTCACATGTCTCCCTGGTTCTGTTTTCAGTTATTCTACCTCCAGCAGATGCAGAAGGCAGCATGGTGGGATGCTGTCTTTCATTTGATCAGTTGGTGTTCCAAAGCTGAATCAATAAATCCTGGATCAATCAACACTGGTGTATCCAATAGCGTTTAAGAAAGACAACAGGACTTGTAGAGATTCTAGAAGACGTTTCATCTGAGTAGCGTCTTCAGTTCTAAAGGACTGGTCGAGAGTTGGGGCCTAAACAGGAACATCTTGGATGAAACGTCTTCTAGAAACTCTCCAGCCCAGTTGTCCCTTCTTTAATGTTTTGGATGTATATAGTCAAACTGTCTTCTCTTGCTGAGTACTGTCCAGATAACTCACAATGAGCCATTCCACATATTCTTCCATTCAGAAATGACTTTTGTTGACTGTGGTAGCTGGATCAGAGTCCACTCACCAAACCATGCATCATCTCTAAGTTTCGTGATCATCTTATGGTCATCTCTGTGTCTCTACAGTGTCCCTGTCACTTTCATCTGAGTGGAATATTTCTCCTTGTTACCTCATCCTCCTACAGTAATGAACTCTGACCTCTGACCTCTATCTACAGTACTGACCTCTGACCTCTGACCTGTATCTACAGCACTGACCTCTGACATTGAGCTTCACTTGTTTCTCCATCAGGATGTTTCCCTCCTTGTTGTAGACGGTGCAGGTGTAGGTGTAGTTGTCTCTCTCTGTGGGGTATTTCAGGGTCAGACTGAGGTCTCCAGTTTTCAGGTTTTTCTTCATCTTTGTTCTGTTTCTGTAAATCTGGTTCTGGTCTTCAAGCTGGTCAGAGCCGTTCTCATACACATGGACCATCTTGTAGTTTCTGTCCGTCCACTCCACTTTAGCGTCTTTAAACAGGTGAGCTATGGTTTTGCAGATCAGTTGGACAGACTCCACCCCTGAATCCACGTCCACCTGGTAGACTGAGAGGACAACAAATCCCATCATCAGCTGTAGAGACAGCAGCAGCAGCAGCAGCTCTGATGGTAACAGGACGTCTCTGTCCATCCTTGTCTATGTGTCTCATGTTGGTGGAGGACTCTCAGTGTTCAGTTTGTTTGAGGACGTGGATCAACCAGGTGACCTGAGCTCACCTGACGTCTGTCACACCTCTGACACAAACCAGTGGAAACTAGTTTGTGACTGAACACCAGTTTTCTTCTTCAGGACATTTGGAGCAGTTACCAAAGAAGAAGTCAGGAACTAATGAGGAACCAATCAGATGAATGGATGAGGAAGAACCCTAACCCTCTGCTCTGGTTTTACTGGGACTGGGAGAGACCTGGACTCATGAGCTCAGAGCTCAGGTCCTGATTGAGGACGTCAGGAGCTTCTGATTAGAGCTGGATTGTGTCTCCGTTTGTCCCTGATGTCTTCCTGACTCGTTCCTTGGTAACTAGTCAAAGCGTCCTGTAAAGTGCTGCAGACATGTTTGATGAAGAGTTTCTGACTTCTGGAACTAAACCTGGAAGTTTCTCTTCAGCTCTCTGTAGCAGCTGTTTGAACTCTGAACTCTTTCAGCAGCTGGAACAAGTCTCCTCCACAGGACACATGTTACCATCAGCATTATGGGTAGTGTAGTAGTAGAGACTCACCTGACATGAAGTAGTGTCGACAATGAAACAAAAGACCCCCAACGACACCAAGAACAACCAGGAGAACCAGGAGAACCAGGAGAACTGTAGGCCAGACTGGAGGTGGTTCTGTGGAGAAACATAAAGAACAACATGACCTCTGACCTCTGACCTGTATCTACAGTACTGACCTCTGACCTGTATCTACAGTACTGACCCCTGACCTGTATCTACAGCTCTGACCTCTGACCTGTATCTACAGCTCTGACCTCTGACCTGTATCTACAGCTCTGACCTCTGACCTGTATCTACAGCTCTGACCTCTGACCTGTAGCTACAGTCCTTCCAGTACCTTTGAGGTGGTGCAGCACTACTTTCTCTCTCAGGATGTCTTGGCCTCTGTAGACGGTGCAGATGTATGATCCAGAGTCTCTCTCTGTGGGGTATTTCAGGGTCAGACTGAGGTCTCCAGTTTCCAGCAGGTCTTCATTCATCTTCGTTCTGTCTTTGTAAAACCTGTCCTGATTGTTCAGTTGGTTCTTTCCGTCTCGATACACATGGACCATGATGAGTTCTGGCTCAGAGCGAGTCCACTCCACTGAGGTGTCCTCAGGCAGGTCAGTGTTTGTTCTGCAGGGTAGCAGGACAGACTCCGCCCCCTCATTCACCTGCACCACACCTGCCAGGGCATGCTGGGAAACTGAGAGGACACACAAAGAGAAACCCAAATGAGCTGCATGCTGTGGGTTTGACTTGACACATGACTGACTGTAGGTCACATTATCTGCAGGGACCAGAGAAACCAGTTGAACTATCAGTCAGTCAATGAAAAACTCCATTTCATTCACAGACTGAAGTCAAAGAACAGATCATTGAATGTGTTTGGACAGTTTTCATAGATTTGTCTGAGAAACTTCCTCTCTTGCTCAAAGTAATCAGAGTAATGACATTTGTAAGATTGTGTTGATCAGGTCTGTCCTCTACTCCAGTCCTGGAACAGTTTAGAGTTCAGTCAAGACCAAGATGATTTTTAGCTCTAACTGATGAATGAACTCATGGTGCACCATCTCTCAGGACTGATCTCTGCACCTAACTCCATCAGTAAAAGGCCTCCTCTGGTCCTGATACTAACACAGAGACACATCTCTTCTTTAACAGCACCAATCTAAACCACAAACTGTCTCAGCGTCCAAACTAGAACTCCAACCGTGTTATTCATGTCAAGTATTCAGAGATGGCTTCTTGCTTTCACACATTTACAAGTCTGGAACACTAGGAAGCTAACATGCAGCAAACACAGAGAGAACATCTACTGATTGGAGCAAGATGTTACTGAGAAACATCCTTCATGTTCATGGTCTGCTTGTCCATAAGGTCCAGGGGGGCTGGCTCCAAAGTCAATGCTCTGTCCTCTTGTCTTCTTTCTAGCATTTCTAGCACTCAGCTCAGGAAACATGGCCTCATTCTACACATGTTGGTCTTCATGTCATTTGTAAATGTTTGTGTCCAACAGTGAAGTCCTGACCTGCAGCCAGATCATCAAGCAGTCGTTAGCTCTGAGCTCACCTTCAGTCTGTTTCATTCTTTCTTTCTTGATGTGATTTTACATTTACAGCAGTGATTAGAAACAGTCCACGTGAACAGAACATCAGACTCTGCTTCTGGACATTGTGTCCCTCACAGACAAACTAAGAACTAATCAAAGCTGAAACAGGTCATCACTGACTTTCTTTAAAGAGACAGACGTGAGAGAAATGATGTCAGACTGAAGTGAGAATCAGATCCAGGAAGAAGATATCTTACCGTCAACGAGGATCACAAACACCACCAACGTCTTCATCTTCCTGTCAAACTAAGGCTCACAGCAGCTGATCATCTACTGACTCTCTGACAACACTTCTCTGCAGCCACGTTTGTGGAGACAGTGTCAGCTTTCCTCTGACAGGTGAAAAGAGGGAGGGGCCAGGTGTGTCTGTCTCTACATTCAGCTTCACTCTCATGAAGTCCAAAGATCACATCTGAGAAGAAAAAAAACACACCCACACAGGGAAGCACACACGTACACACACACACAGAACTGATGTTTGTTTATGAGGCTCAACATGATGATGGGTGTGTATCTGTGTTGTAAAATGGTTGAAAACTGAACTTTGTTCCTGTCGCAGACATTAATGTTTCTCAGTTTGGGATCGAGTGTGTTCAGGGATATCCCGGATACATTATCCCTATTTAGTGGTGCTTATTTGAATGTTTCTTTGCATAGTAGGTTGGAGTTAGTTGCGTATTTTGTTGAGATAGATCGTAAGATTCAGAGAGAAATCGATAAATTAGTGACATCGTTAGATAACACTATACTGATAGATAGACATAGTTACATAGATAGTACTAAATAGCGTTATAGATAAGATACAGATATAGATAAGAGAGATACAGATAAGATATAAACATACAGTCAGAAGTGCGTGTATAGTTTTGGTTAGGACAAATCACGTGTTTTGTGACGTATGAACCATTTCACTGCTTCGTTCAGAAACCCTGTCACTGGTTTGGTTGTCTCGGCTCTTCAGGAGAGATGAGATGAGTCTTAGAAGCAAATAATGAGTCAAGAGAGATTTGGTTTGACACTGTTGCATTCAGTACAAGTATTCTCTAACACTAAACCATGATACCAAGAGCAAATTAAAACAGTTGATGTAAGCGCTGAAACATAAACATTAGTGTAAATCAGCGACGGTTCATAGAGTGTAGTAGTGACGTAATCAAAATGGTCCAAAGACAACAGTGCATCACTGATGAGGTTCGTAGTACACTGTGAAATCACCGTCCCTTTGTTAGAGAAACAAGTGTTCAATTCCCATTTGTTCTTTATTATTTATTTTATTGTTATATAAACACACATTTCTAAAAAACAAAACAAAAAAAAACTTTAAACCACATATCCATGTAATGTAGTTGGAGGCATCCATTGCACTACATGTTATTGTCCACTAGATGTCCTAATAGAGCACTGTGTCATTGATGCTTCGAGTAATGAACCTTTTTTTGAATCACGTGTCGAGGCTTCAACAAAGCCTCGATTGCCCAACACTACTGATCAGCCAATCAGAGTGATCTCTCAGATCGACAGAGGTCCGACTAGAAGTAACGGAGCAGGACACAGCAGAACAACTAGAGTCAGAGGCTGCAAAACACAGAGTTACAATCCTCATCTTTCCATAATAAACAAACACACACAATGAAAAGGACAAACAGAAGCAACAAGACACAGCCTGACTTTAAATTTCAGCTGTGTGTTGGAAGCCATAGAAGTGAAACAATTAGTTGATGGATCAGGCCATCAATCAAAGTCCAATAACTGGCACCAGATTCTCACATGTACAAACTTTAATTCAATATTATTTTATTTATATTACATCAACAAAATCTGAATTTCTCAAAGACACTTTGCAGAACCCAGAGTGTAAAATCCTCAGAGCAAGCAGTACGACAGTGGTTACAACAAATACTCCTTTTTTACAAGAAGACACTTTGAGCATAACCCAGACTTTGTTGGTCTCCTATGTCTTCCTACAGTCTGTCCTTGTCTTCCTTGTCTTCTCCTAGAGTTGGTCTTGTTTCTTGTTCCGTCAAATTTTGATGTCTTCTGTGTTTCCTCCAACAGCTGAAATGAACTAAAATGTACAACAATAGAATTTAATGGAAATGAATCTAAATGAACATTTGATGAAAGAAAACTGTTTGAATTGTTGATGAAATATGGAAATGAGTAAAATTAATTTAGAATAATAATATTCAAGCACAATGTTGATGCAAATAAGTAATGAAGAGTAGAAATGTAGAAATGATTCTGTAAATATGCAGATAAATACAAATTAATCCAGAAGTCTGTGTCTCACCTTTAGGTTTCCTACGAACATATTGTCTGACCAGGAGAACCAGAAGAACCAGAGAACAAAGAAAAGAAAGGGACAACAACACAAAGAGGAGAGGAGATGAACCAGGAGGAGGAGAGGAACCTGGAGGATGTGTGAAACCAGGAGAAGATGTTGAACCAGGAGGAGGTATGGAACCAGGAGTAGGTATGGAACCAGGAGAAGATGTTGAACCAGGAGGAGGTGTGAAACCAGGAGGAGGTATGGAACCAGGAGGAGGTGTGGAACCAGGAGGCGGTATGAAACCAGGAGGAGGTATGGAACCAGGAGGAGGTGTGAAACCAGGAGGAGGTATGGAACCAGGAGGAGGTGTGGAACCAGGAGGCGGTATGAAACCAGGAGGAGGTATGGAACCAGGAGGAGGTGTGAAACCAGGAGGAGGTATGGAACCAGGAGAAGATGTTGAACCAGGAGGAGGCAAGGAACCAGGAGAAGATGTGGAACCAGGAGAAGATGTTGAACCAGGAGGAGGCAAGGAACCAGGAGAAGATGTGGAACCAGGAGAAGATGTTGAACCAGGAGGAGGTATGGAACCAGGAGGACGTATGGAACCAGGAGTAGGTGTGGAACCAGGAGGAGGCAAGGAACCAGGAGAAGATGTGGAATCAGGAGGAGGCAAGGAACCAGGAGAAGATGTGGAACCAGGAGAAGATGTTGAACCAGGAGGAGGTATGGAACCAGGAGGACGTATGGAACCAGGAGGAGGTGTGGAACCAGGAAGATGTGTGGAACCAGGAGGAGGCAAGGAACCAGGAGGAGGTGTGGAACCAGGAAGATGTGTGGAACCAGGAGGAGAGGAACCAGGAGGAGGTATGGCTGTAGGAGCAGGTGTAGATGTAGGAGGAGGTGTAGATGTAGGAGGAGGTGTAGATGTAGGAGGAGGTGTAGCTGTAGGAGGAGGTGTAGCTGTAGGAGGAGGTGTAGATGTAGGAGGAGGTGTGGTGGTGTTTCTCTCTAGAATGAAGCAAAGCTAATAATGAACTGATTGTCTCATTGTGAATGTTGAAAGCTGCTGAAGAATCATCTCTGACCTCCTCACCTGTGACAGTGATCCAGCTGGATGGAGACTCTCCATGACCACTGATGTTACACTTGTAGAGGCCTTCATCAGACCTGGTAACATGGTGGATGGTCATGTGACCTGTAGACTCAGTCCTGATCAAGGAGCCATCTTTATAGAAAGCAGCTGAGAGGATGGAGGGAGTGGTCTTTGTTTTACAGAGCAGAGTGACGTCATCTCCCTCCATCACAGGGAGGACAGGACTCTGCAGGATCACTGGTCCACCTCAACACAGAGACAAACTACAGCATTTCATCCATTTCCACACAGCTTCATCAATACTAACTCCACAGTCTGAGCTTACCAGAGACAGTGAGGTTGATGCTGTTACTGGTTGCTCCCTCTCTGGACTCACACCAGTAAACTCCACTGTCCCATGGAAGAGTCAGACTGATGGTACAAGAAGAACCAGCTGGTTTTCCCCATCCATCTCCACATTGACTCCTCTGTCCTGTGGTGGTGTTTCTTCTCAGAGTCCATCCAGCAGAGATGTCGTCCTCCTCACAGCTCAGAGACACAGAGTCTAATTTAAAGACCTGAGAGCTGCTGAGACTCACAGTCAGACGAGCTAGGAGGGTTCAGATGAAACAATATGATTGATTGAATGTCTTTGACTGAAAGCTTTGACTCTACTGAGTAATAATGATGAGGATTGAACAGGTTTAAAGTGAATGAAGACGTTGACTAACCTTGGTTTGTTGTGCTGAACAGCAGAGAGCTCAGAACTAAAGAGAAATGACACTCAGGTTAGTTTGAGTTCAACTAAATCATCAAGAAGAGTTTCATTCATCTCTGATTCACTGGTTAAGTTTAAAATGATCATTCTTTATACACATACACGTATATGGTAATTTAGGGACACATTTTTGGCCAATCTCCAAACTCCCTCTCCCTTTACAGCACTACTCAGATCAGGAGTTCCCCAAGACCCTATACTTGGCCCTCTTCTGTTTTCCCTCTACTTTCAATCTCTCGGCTCAATTGTCCAGAAACATGGTATTGTATTCCATTTTTACGCTGACGACAGTCAAATTTATGTGCCCCTCAAGCAAAAAGACGACTACTCTGCAAACCAACTGCTAGAGAGCTTTGCAGAAATGATAAAAAGCATGAGGTTGTGCTGTTTGGGCCTAGTGATGGCTCAAAGGTCCATGCTCATCTGGGTCCTTTAAATCAAGTGGTTCTCAACCTTTTTTGGGTCCTGGAGCCCGTGCATATTTTTGATCGACCCTGAGGAACTCCTCACCTGATGTGGGGGGTGGCGGTGCAATTTGATAGAAACAGCAGAAACTGCATTTTAAATTTCGTTATGACATTTATTCACTCTTTGAGGCAAATATGAGCTTTCAGTTGTGTTTTAGTCGCATTTGAATAAAATAATACCATTTGTATAGATGTCATAGGATATTTTTTAAAAGATATTTTCACAGACCCCTTGCAATTACACCATGGAACACTAGGGGTCCGTGGACCCCCGGTTGAGAATCTATGCTGTAAATAAACATAAGACATTTGACATTTATTGATCCCACGTATGGGAAATTTCCTTGTCACAGTTGCACGGAGTTCAGCAAAAACATTTACAAAAAACAATAATGAATTTGACAGGAAAACTTACAACAACATACAGTAATTAATTTGAAAAATATATACAAAAAATAAACATAGAGAAGTAGAAATATAAAGACATTCTGTATGTACACTGTGGTGGATGGAAAACTTATACAAATAATGCTAAAACTATAAAACTATGAGACGGTGAGGTAGTGATTTGTGAAATATAAGCCAGTGCAAAAAAGGCAGATTTAGTTTGTGAAAGAACAATGACTGTAAAGAAAAAAACAAAAAAGCATGGGTTCTTATTGACTCAGTCTGGTGTTGAACAGCCTGATGGCAGCAGGTGGAGACGACTTTGGCCCTTCTTGTACAGGGCGTTCGTGTTGTGTGTCCAGTCCAGTTTATTGTTGAGGTGAACACCCAGGTACTATTAGTCCTCCGCGACCTCCATGTCCAAGCCCTGGATGTTCACCAGTGCAGTCAGATGTGGTTTCCTGCTGAAGTCAATCACCACCTCCTTTGTCTTGCTGGCGTTGATGTGCAGGTGGTTCAGAGCACACCAGTCCACAAAGTTGGTGATGACCTCCAGGTACTCCAGATTGTTTCCCTGAGATACACGCCCGACAATGGCTGTATCATCAGAGAACTTCTGGAGGTGGCAGCTGTCTGTGTTGTTTGTGAAGTCAGATGTGTACAGGGTGAAGAGGAAAGGAGAGAGCACAGTACCAGGATGCCATCACAGTCAAACCTAATGAAAGACAGGTTCAGTTCGTTGGCCCAATCATGGTCTCCTGCCTCTGGGCCCCGACACCGACAGCAACAAACCTTGGTGTGGAGGGAGATGGACACACTCTTCTCTTTCACACCAAGCTCATATCCTTTCTTTTCTTTTATCAGTTTCCCTCTGTTGAAAACAGGTCTTCATGGCCTCCTACAGTTCTCCACTCGTACCTGAATGAACAGTTCTTCAACCTGCCAATGGTTCCTCTTATGTTCTCTAACTGTCCTGAAACATCATCAGCTGTATGTTGTATTTGTATCATCATCAGATTCCACATTAACACTTTAGTCATATATGTGTGTAGCCTTTGCTAAATCAAATGATGTACTTGATAAAGAAATTCATAGTTTATAAAAATTCATTGTTATTGAAGGGTAAAGTCATAAATAAGTTTAAAATACAGAACAGTTTAAAAAGTCACTTATATGAAAACAAGAGTTCATTTTTGCAGTGCTTGGTATGTTTAAAGCTCTGCTGACTCTGACCAATCACAGAGCAGTCTGAGGTGAGAGGGTGGGAGATAGCAGAATGATGTTGGTTTTGGTGAAGCAGAGCGAGAAGAAGAGAAACACGAGTTACAGTGACTGAGTCAGTGTGGTAGTGATTTAGTGACCAAGGTTCTTGTTTTCATGGTGAACGGACTGTTACCTGACCAACAAAGAGGGAAGAATGAAGGACATTTTGACGGCATTAAGGAGGGAAGCAAAGCTCCTGTGAACTACATAGGATCTGCGTCCATTCCTGCTGTGAGTGTGAGCTGTGGATCGTGTTGGTCTTGTGTGCTGCTGCTGCGTCCTGTTTGTGACATTGATATTCCCCCTTTACACCACTAACTGTCAGGAGCCGTGAGTACATGATTTTGCACGTGCATTTTATGTTTTGCTTGTTGAGAGTTTGATTTTGATAAAGTTATATGTAGTTTTGGTTGCAGAGCTTCATTTTGGAGGATATGAGGTATGTTGCAGTGTGGTTTTGTTGACTCTATTAAGAATTTTGATGAAACCAGCCTAGTTTGCAAAATTGTGTTTTAGCATTTGGAAAAAAATGTAAAAAATAAAATAAAAAAAAATGTAAAAACAAATAGAACCATTTTAAAATTATTCCAGAAACAAAGTGGGAGCCAGTGAATTGCCGCTAAATTTGGGGTCATGTATTCCTTTTTTTTTTTGGCACCAGTTAAAAATTGAGCCACAGCATTTTGAACCATCAAGAAAGTGGTTTGTGGCTAAGCACAACATAAAGTGCACTGCAATATTCTAAACAAGTTGTGATAAAGGTGATGCAGAGAAAGAAATGGTTTCACTTTGGCCAGTTTCTTTTAAGGCCTCAACGCACCCAAGCTACGATGCAGGCCTGCAACAGGTCGTTAATAGAGACTGTTGTGGGCCAAGTCTGTGTGGGTCCATCATATGTTTTTCTTGCTTCATCTTATTTGAGGATTTAAACATAAGAGACTGAGTGATATTAAAACCAGGTACCATTTCAGTTTTCATTTAAAAGCATAAAAAAAGAATATCATAAGAGTAACAAAGGCCCCACAGGTACATGAGAGGGTGTTAGCTGTGAATCTATGACAGATGTATGTTTATCTGATTTCTCTGGCTGTTCTCTTCTCTTTCTTTTCTGTTCTCTACTCAGTTAGGCGGAGGAACCCATCCGCCTAAGGCCGGAGCAGGTTCTGGTTCTGGTTCTGTTCAAGGTTTCTTCCTGTTTCTTCCTTGCCACTGTTGCCTTCAGGCCGCTCTGGGGGTTTCAGGTCGGGTTTCTGACCGGGTAAGGCGTCTTAAGACCATTTGTATTTTTTTTTTTCTTCAACTTGAGTCAAGTGAAACCATTTCTTTCTGCAATGCACTTTATGTCGTGCTTAGCCACAAACCACTTTCTTGACTACATCTGGTTCAAAATGCTGTGACTTGATTTTTAACTGGTGCCAAAAAACACATGACCCCAAATTTAGCGGCAATTCACTGGCTCCCACTTTGTTTCTGGATTCATTTTAAAATGGTTCTATTTGTTTTTACAGTTTTTTTTCCAATTGCTAAAACACAATTTTGCAAACTAGGCTGGTTTTATCAAAATTCTTAATAGAGTCGACAAAACCACACTGCAACATACCTCATATCCTCCAAAATGAAGCTCTGCAACCAAAACTACATATAACTTTATCAAAATCAAACTTTTGCACCAAATGGCACAAACTTCACTTGATGTTACCAGATTTATGTCTAACCAACTACACACTGTTGGTCCAGCTTTGCCATAATACTAAAATAATTCAAATTGTAGAAAATTCTTCAGATTGTTCACATGCTTTAAAAATAGATACACACACATGCTGTTGACATTTTTTTATTTTTTATTTTTCATTCAGTGCAACATATGCACCTCCTCAGAAGGAGTGTCCATCAGGTGCTTCAGTGATTTCATACTGTTTCTGTTTGGTTACCATAGATAAAACAATGGAGCTTGCAAAAGGTTGTGGAAAATGTGTCAATATAATGAGAAACTGTAAATGTGTTCATGGCCTCTCTGCACTGTATCTGTCTGACCTGCTCCAGCTGTACGCTCCCCCACACTCTCATTGTTGGTTCTCTCTAAGAGGAAGAGGAAGTTGAGAAGTGACTCACTTCTTCTTCTTAAATCCTCTCTGAAAACATATTTGTTCTCTTTGGCTTTTAACTCAGTTTGAGATTTTGGTTCTTATTGTTTTTATTCTTTGACAGTTTTATCATTTTAATCTTGTTCTCATGTCTGAGTACACCACTTTGGCCGACTGTGTTTTAAAGTGCTTTATAAATAAAGATTGAGAGAACCAAGTGAGAAAAACAAACAACACAAATGGAAATAAAACCAAATTGTCATTTTAATCACACACAATTTCACAATAGGTTCAAAACTACTCCATATGAATCATCACTAGAACCCCCTCCATGAGACACATAACACTGGTCCTTCAGCAACTCCACTCCTTGACTCCTTTGACTCCTATCAAAGTCTGTATCACCTACAAAATCCTACTTCTCACCTTCCAGGCCCCTCAGTACCTCATTAACCTGCTTCATATTCACATTCCTGTCCACACTCTTAGGTCATCCTCGGCCCAACAACTCACCATCCCACCTGCTCGCTTGACCACCATGGGGTCCAGAGTCTTCTGCCAATCAGACCACCTTCAAATCTCAGCTCCAAACTTATTTATTCTAGACTGTAGGTTTAGTAAAACACTATGACTAGAAACTTCAGAGGAAGTTTGTCTTTAAACATCAGCTTCCATCACTTTTCATGTCTCCTTCATCACTTATCAACAGTCAAAGATTGTGGACTTACAGAGCAGACGCTGTAGAGACGTTTTCTTCATTCTTCCAAGTTGAGCCTCTTTAACCTTTTATACAGTATGAGCTTCTGTTTTTGTTTCTATTGTTTGCACACGCGCTCTCCTCTACTTCTCCTTCTGCTTTATCTGGATATAGACGTCATGTGATAGGAACCTGGTCATGTTTCCTCCTTCATCCAGTGTTGGAGTTTGTCATTAATATACTAATGTCAAATATACACTTTACATGCTCTTCATTCATTTGGAAGCCAGTGTGTTTGTGTGTTTTGTGTGTTAGTGTTGTGGGTGTAGAGTGTACTCTCTTTCTTTCTGTCTCGCTCTAACGTTTGGTCAGGATCCCTGCTCAGCTACACTCCCATTCCTGGTCTGTGACTCATGTGTTTCCGGATCCTGCTCTTGTTCTCTGGACTTCTCTGGCAACACACATGTGAACTGTTATTAAATGCATGTGTTTGTGTGTTTTAAAGCATCTTGAAACAGTTTGGATTGTGTTTGGTTCTGCTGTTCATTGTTGTGTAACACACCACTTTGCAGGTATTACACTTTTAACTGTCTCATAGTTTCTGGCAGCATGTAGAAGCACTATGATTTATATAACAGGCATTGGATCAGCACGTCATGTAGCCGTCACGAGTAGCAGGCTGCCCTCAGTGAACATAATCTGTGTGACAGTGAATGTGCTGCAGAAATGTTTCCAGGCTGGTGTTACCGTAGTAGTGGTTTCTATGGAGGAAGAGATGGACGGTTTTAGGGTGCATTCCATCAAATGTTTAAAATTTAGAGAGGGCTCGCTCAGCGTCCACTCTGTAGACAATTTTAGAGTCTGAAACCTATTTAAATTTAATAATGTCATTAAATGTCAGAGGACCCCTGATTATGGGGTATAAAGAGGAGGATTAAGCACTATATATACCACCTGCAAGGATGTCTGTGAAGGTTCTCAGTCATCCAGGTCATGGTATATCCAAATGGTACAACCTCATTCACAACTTGGAACTGGAGACTCTGACGGACAAGAGTCGTTAAAGAACCATTGACAGGGAAGAGGACAGGGACAAAAACAGTCCACCCTCAGCAACAGGTAAGTACCCAATCATTCATGAAAATTAGCTGCACAAGTTTCTGGTTATTAACATATCAGGCAAGTTCCAGGAGGAGTTCCTGTTCAACAAATCCTAGCTTGCCTTCTCTTATCGGTTCAACATCTGTAAGTGTAATAGAAATAAATAAAAAACACAGCATACCTTCTAGGATCAATTCTGAAGAATATTGAATATGAATCAAATGACTGTCTTACTTAAGATGCCCTGACTGTCGTCATCGTGGTGAAAGAAGCCTCTTTTTCAGTGTCTGAAAGAAAGGCTCCTATGTTATCCCCTTTACCATAACAATTAAATATCTTTAGAATCATCTGGTTACATACAAGAATCCATCATCACACTGTCTTTAGCTTTTCACCATGCTGTCTGTGAAGGTTCTCAGTCATCCAGGTCATGGTATATCCAACAAAGGTTCAGAATAAGGGAAACTGGACTTGTAGAGTTTTTTGAGAAGACGTTCACCACTCATCTGAGTAGTTTCTTCAGTTCATGCTGAGAGCATGGGCGGGGTCAGCTGGCATGACGTGACCCTATGGAAACATGTCTAGAAATGTCTGATGAAGTCTGTTAAGGATGTCTGGGCTTACATGAATGTATGTGTATGTGTGTGGCAAAATACTGACACACACAATAGAGTTTCACCTTTCTACTCATACATAATCAGCTGAGTTAAGTAGTCCCATATGTGACCTTTGACCTCAGTGTTATACCACCCTTTGCTTAGCAACATCCTCTGCATTTGACCAGATCTTTAATTACTTTTCAACCAGTCTGAAGACAAGGTGGGGGGAGGATGAAGAAGAAAGCTCAGAGACGCAGAGTCTCCTTTAAAAACTCACCACTGAGCACCTTTGGTGCACCAATTAGAAGTCATTAGAATCTGAAATTCTGACAAAATATTACAAACATGTGGTGAGACAGAAGATTGAAAATCAGAATGCAGCAGAAGTGTATAAATAAATGATGATGTATGTACTGTGCCATCTCCAGGAGTCAGTTAATGTTTAATTATTGGTTCTGTCTCCTGACTGATGATGTTTTTAAGAGATTCTCAACTGTAGCACTGAGATACGTATGAAGTGGTTTGTAGACATACCCAATGATTTACTATTTAAAGTATATATGTAACATAGTTAAATAGAGCAGGTTAAATCCAGCTAAATGGGACAACTACGCCACCTGCTGTTCAAAATGTTCGCCTGCAGGAATGCCAAAAAGCAAGGGTTTATGGGTAATTCTTAAAGTGACGGAGAATTTACAAAGAGGTAAACGTGTCTGTAAATGTCTGTGGGCAAAACAATGTTAAATAACTTGATGATTGTATAAAAGTTTAGCTGGCAATACTTAAATATGTAGTGTGTGTTCTTAAATAATTTTGCTGTCGTTTCACGAAGTTAATTATATGTTTTTCACGTGTTTCGTTGATTAATTTTATGCGAAGCTAGCAGATGCTAATGCAATGCCGTCTCTCCAACAGAATGTGCTGTTGCCCACAAATTTAAGATTACCATCAATTGTGCTTCCTGTTACAAATGCAGATGCAATAAACCACCCGTCACCAACCCAGCCAGCTTCCAAATGGTCATTCCAGAGTAGGAAGACATACCACAAGGGTTACATATATCAAAGTAAATGATTTATATATTATTAATATTAATATGATAAAATCTCAACTTTACAATTTCACAAACAATCATGATGCCACATGAAAATCTTTACATGTTTTATTCCATAAAAATGTAAATGATCTAGCTTTCCCCTCACCAAGGTGGTAGTTGATGGAAAATATGAAACTACAGTCATGGTAGTGATGTACCTTGCAATACTACATAAATATACTTTATACTCACCGAACTCTTTAGTAGTTTATCAGCAGTTTTCTACAGTCTTTCAGTTTGAGTGAGAATAAGTCGACTAACCTTGTTTGTTGTGCTGCACAGCAGAGATGTTGGAACTGAAGACTCTGGTTAGTTTGAGGTTTCTCGTCGTGCATCATTGTGCAGAACAGCTGCAACAGCTTCCTGTTGACGTCTGTCACTGACGCCTGTTGTATGAAGGAGGTTCAGAGGAAGGAGGTGAGCAGTGGGTGTGTCTAGGAGCTTCTGTTTGAGATGTGCCCAGAAACATGCTGAATAAGCTGTAGAGTTGATCTGGTTCAGACTGGCTTCAGTAGCTCATTTACACCACTTTAAGACTGAAATGAAAAGGTCATGTAGTGATCAAGGCCAGAAAGGAACCTGAAGAGGAGCATAGACGTAGAAAAGCATCAGGTCAAAGTCAGACTCTGAATATATACAAGAGTCAATGTCCTCAGTTCCTCTGAAGTCACGTGATTTAGTAGAAAGGCTGCAGCAGAACTGACGCATGCGCACTCTCCTCTGAAGACGAGTCTGAAGACCTCTTCCTGGATAGAGACGACGCTCTCTACGTGATGTGGTAGACGACGACTAATAAGTAGGACACGTTGCTGTCTTGTTTGTTGCAGTGATTCACTGAGAACTCTATCAGTGACACAGAGCATCTTTTTACTTTCTTTTTGTAGTCACACATTTCTTTATGGTTATCACCCATCCCTCAATCGCTCCACCTTCGCCGCTCCACTTCCTGGTTCACTGAGCGCTAGCGGCTGAAAGACAGACGAGTCCTCACCGTCAGAGACTTTGAGTTTTATTTCAGTTTTATTTCAGTTTTTCTTCCACCTTCCACTGAGTGTGATCTAGTCAGGTTGATAGATTGAAGTCAGGAAAACAGGAAGAAGAAGACTAGATGTCTCCTGTTCCATCAGCGTCTCTCTACATGACTTTACTGAGCGTCCTCCTGTCTGTCTCTGATGGTGAGTTGAAACCAAAGCGTCTTTAGCTCTGACATGTTCAGGAGACAACGTTGACAGTGTTGGGAGTAATGTTTTATAAAACTAATGTTATTACTGTAATGTATTGCTTTGTGCTGTAATGTGGTATACCACAAAAAAAAAAAAACGTAAAAAAACGGTCAAATGACTGGCAGCAGCGGCTGCCAAACAAAAACCTTAAAATCAAAGGAAAATTCCTTAATTGAAATGATGTGCGGAAATATTTATTTTACAGTAATCTTCATTTAAAGTTTGACAGTAAAAAAACATTATTTTAGATATTTTCCTCAAATTTATACATTTAAACACTTTACAATTAAGTGAAGGTGCTGTGATTTCTGTATATAAAAACATAACTTCACAGCTTTTTACTATATTTTTACCTTTAAAAACTTTCAAGTGAGGCAGAATGTTACTTTTTTCAGCTGAAAAAAACATTATTTTACGGAAAAAGAATGTTAAATTGAGTGTTAATGCAGCAAATTTTGATGCCAAAACACTTCAATTCAGCAGAGAAAGACTGTTATTTTACATCAAAAACATTCAATTCAATGATGATGCAGAAAATTAAATAGAGAAAACCTCTAATTTTGCAGATTGTCCTTCAGTTTTGATGCCAAAACACCTTCAATTCAGCAGAGGGAGACTGTTATTTTATGTATTTTGCCCCTTTTTTGTGGTAAAAAAACATTACGTTTAATGATAATGCGGCAAATTAAACAGAGAAAAAAAATTCTTTTACAGGTTTTCTCCTCAATTTCAATGCCAAAAAGTATTCAATTAAATGAAAATGGTTTCAACTCACCAGAGAAAGACACGTATTTTAAAGATTTTACATTATTTCTCATGGTAAAAAATATCAGAATGAGTGAAGAAGCAGCTAATTAAAACGAGAAAAAAATCTTATTTCACAGATTATTCTTCAATTTATATGTAAAAAGGCATTCAATTGTGAAATGCTGCAAGTTCAGTACTAATGCATGAAGTTCAAAATACTAAGACCGATTGCAAACTTCCCATACATCATTAAATGCATCTTCAATAAATCATAAACAAACGCCAGCTTATAAACCAAGTTTTATTTAAGACTGAGTAAACAGATTAAAATAATCAACAATTGGCAGTTACTTAAGACTTTACAAGAGCAGTCTATGTAAAATGCTGTACCAGAGAGTAAAAGTTACCGGAGTCAAATTCCTTGTATGTGCACATACTTGGCCAATAAAGCTGATTCTGATTCTGATTCTGATGTTATATGTAAATGGCATACAAAAATATAACAATGGAATACCTACACAAGACTTTGTACATGTTCTCATAGTCTATCAGCACTACAATTACAATTGAACACACTGAGGAAATTCTAAATCTATTCCTAAAATGTTCAGTTTCAATTAAAGTGGAACTATTTCCAATTTAGGACTTGTTCACAGTATTAATAAATGCAGAAGAAACATACCACTTGAGTTCAATCAGTTGTCAGAATTGGTCGTACAACAAGTCCGATAGGACCAAGCATAATCCTCCTCCAATTTCTTAGTCATCATTATCTGTGCCGGTGCACTGGCTCCCATTGCTGCGCAATGGGAGCCAGTGCACGCCCCTGCAGGCAGGCGCAGCCTGCCTGCAGGGGCGTGGCACATATATTGCTATTGCTTTGCGTTTATTATTCTTATATTTCTTCCGTAATTTTTCGGTTCGCTTCTTCTCCCAGAGTTTTGGAGACATATAGACCAATTTATATGGAGACGTGCGCATTGATTGGGACAAGTGTGCTATGTCTCACACAAGCGATCCGTCCAACGGGGCGAGAATAAACGGCGAAATTCGAGCGTCTCGTAACATGGAAGTGAATGGAGAAGCCCGGAAAAAAGCGGCAACATTCCAAAATGGACAGCTTGGCTTTGCTGAGCGATCACTCAGCCATGCTTTGGAGTAGAAAAATGCTTTGAAGTTTGTACGAGGCACGGGAAGTGTAGCTTCGTTTTTCTGAAAACGGCGTTTCGATAGCTTTTACGGTTTGGTCGGGGTCGCAGTTTACGTTTTGCTGAAATTTTGGAAAAAAGTTAAAAAATCGTCGTTTATAATGGGGCTCTATGGGCGCACTCTAGCCGCACTGTAGGTTCAGAGTTTCGTCGAAATTCTGAAAAAAAAAGGTTTCAATCTCACGTGGCGGCCACAGGTTTTGAGCTACAGAGATAAAAACTACATAAAAACGTAGGGATTTTTGTTGCCTTTCAGATGATGTGTGTTTTATTCACGTGGGACGTACGGTTTGGACTGCAGGCTCCTCCGAGCGAGGAGTGCGCCGACAGCTTTTCGAATTTTTTCCCATTCGTGTGTATGTAGAAACCGAGAGAGATTTCTCGACGATTTTTCTCGTTGCATGCCTTTCTTTCCAAAACGAGTACGGCCACAATTTTGGCAGCACGCTCGTGGGAACAACACTAATTTGTAGAAAACCCTCGGCCGACGCTCACAATGCGTTCGTTTTCGAGATAGGACTTGTAGTTTTCGAGATATGAGCGTTTGTTCTGACGCAGATTTCTAGGGTGCAGGAGAGAGGAGAGTGAATATATAGAATATCATGTACGCATAGCGTAGCCATGGCAACGGCCCCCAACGAGCAGGCACAGAACAGGTGCGCTGAGACAGTGGAGGGAAAAGTGTCACGATCTGCCAAAAGATTAGGGTCTGTCAGTGTATTACAATGGGGAGGAAGAACACCCCGTACAGGAGCACATTCACACAGACGCAGAGTGCCATAACATTATGAACACTGAACCGATCCTGATGAACAAACACATCGCAGGTGTGCACACAGAAGGCTGAGGGGCACAGAGGGAGACGATATGCCAAAACATTATCACCCCCCCTGCCCTTACCACTATAGCATTACATACACAGATTGACAAAACATTAGGGACTCTCCTCAGTCTATTACAATGGGGAGGCATAACACCCATGACCCCCCCCCCCACCTCCCTCCCTATCTCCCTCCCTCCCTCTCTCCCTCCCTCCTCAGTTAGTGCTTTCACACAGCCGATCTGCCAAAAGATTAGGGACTCTCCTCAGTCTATTACAATGGGGAGGCAGAACACCCCATGACCCCCCCCCTCCGTCTCTCCCTCTCTCCCTCTCTCCCTCCCTCCTCAGTTAGTGCTTTCACACAGCCGATCTGCCAAAAGATTAGGTACTCTCCTCAGTCTATTACAATGGGGAGGCAGAACACCCCATGACCCCCCCCCCCGTCTCTCCCTCTCTCTCTCTCTCCCTCCCTCCTCAGTTAGTGCTTTCACACAGCCGATCTGCCAAAAGATTAGGTACTCTCCTCAGTCTATTACAATGGGGAGGCAGAACAACCCCATGACCCCCCCCCCCCCCCCCCCCCCCCCCCCCCCGTCTCTCCCTCTCTCTCTCTCTCCCTCCCTCCTCAGTTAGTGCTTTCACACAGCCGATCTGCCAAAAGATTAGGGACTCTCCTCAGTCTATTACAATGCAGAACAACCCATGACCCCCCCCTCTCCCTCCCTCTCTCCCTCTCTCCTTCCCTCCCTCCTTCTCTCCCTCTCTCCTTCCCTCCCTCCTTCTCTCCCTCTCTCCCTCCCTCCTTCCTTCTCTCCCTCTCTCCTTCCCTCTCTCCTCTTTCCTTCCTCTCTCCTCTCCCTCCTTCCTTCCCTCCCTCCCTCTCTCCTTCCCTCCCTCCCTCTCTCCCTCCCTCCTTCCTTCTCTCCCTCTCTCCTTCCCTCTCTCACTCTCTCCTTCCCTCCCTCCCTCTCTCTTTCTCTCCCTCCCTCCGTCCTTCCTCAGTTGGTGCTTTCACATAGCTGAAGCCATCCTGACAAGGAAACTCAGCACAGTTGCACACAGAAAGCGGCGGGAAAACTATGCCAAACATTAGGAACACCCAAGCCATTACTGCAGTACTGTAGGTGGCCAGAACCTGACATTGTTACCCTCAGACTCCATTTTAGCGTTACAGTAATGGACAGCCAAAACATTATGACCACTTCAAGCATTACAGGACTATAGTACAGTGGCAGAATCTGACACTGACCCACCACTCCATTTCAGCATTACAGTAAGAGACTGCCAAAACATTATGACCACTTCAGTCATTGCAGGACTATAGTACAATGGCAGAATCTGACACTGACACCCCACTCCATTTCAGCATTACAGTAACAGACTGCCAAAACATTATGACCACTTAAAGCATTACAGGGGCATATTGGAGTGGCAGAACTCTATGACATCATATGACGCACACATCACCGGCACAGTCAAAATTTCCGCAGGAATTTTCTAGTTCGACTCACTGTTGCATCTGGAGAGGACACAACACAAAGACACACTTATTCACTGAAAAGTTCTTGAAATTATAGGATTTAATTTTTGTTGAATAAATCCAACTGGTTTACAGCTAATGTGACCCAATAAAGTTCTATCTATCTAATCTAAAAGGCCACTAAGGTGCACAATATCTCTTATCCATCATTGATGTCAGGAGGACATGAATACTCACTACCTCTGATGATTATCTCAACAACAAAAGATTAATACATAATTGAATGTTTGGTTAATCTAGGTGAACTTTGACCTATGCCATTTGAAAGGCCAGAGCCAATTTGTTATTGCAGAAAAGTGTATCAGGACCCAAGGAGATGATTCTGGGTCCTCAACTGAAAAAATGTCACCTGGTGAAAATTCTTGGATTTTACTTATATTCCGTATCACAGGGTTGAATCAAACTACAAGGTAATTGACTCCATGCACAACTCCTGTGACCTACTTCCGTCTTTGCCCAAGACCGGCAGATTTGGTTCCGGTTTACTTCCTGCTCGAGCCATTTGGCGTGAGAATGAAATCACAACAGAGAAGAAGAAAACACTGCAATCTAAGGGATTCATTCATTTTAAACTCAAGAAAATGGCAAGTCGCTCCCGTGAACATTGTTGTGTACCACTGCGCAGCGCTTTCAGTTGCTGTAATTGCAAAATTAGCTTCCACTGTTTCCCAAAAGATAACATTATAAGATGCGTGACACATCTTATCATAATGTTCCCGCTCCACACACACAGTGCTACTAGCTCCATAGTCATATTCCACAAGCATTGGGACCATAGGCTCAGTCTCTTCTGTCTCTAACGGAGCTGGATAGGGCTGAGTTAGTGCTGGTCGAGCGCAGCGCCCCCAAACACTGGCCCGTGTCTTTACTGTAAAATCATTCAGATCACACAATGATGGTGCGGCGCTGGCAGTCAAACTCAGCTTCTCTTGGCAGTTGTATGAATTTCCAAGTGTTTGAAATGTCGGCTACATACTTTTGTATGTTTGGTTACATTAAATCCTGTCCTTGGCATTCCTTACAGCGCCTGCGCACAAAGTCCGGTATATTTTGGGAAACAGTGGAAGCTAATTTCGCAGCTATAGCAACTGGAAATGCTGCAGAGTGGTACACAACAATGTAAGATGGAGCAACTTGCCATTTTCTGGAGTTTAAAAGCATCCCATAGATTGTACCTTTTTTTCTTTTCTGTTGTGGTTTCATTCTCCTGCCAAATGGCTTGAGTAGGAAGTGAACTGGAAACAAGTCTGCCGGTCTTGGGCAAAAACAGTAGTACATCTTAAGAATTGTGCACTGAAATCACTGATTATGTTTGGTGGAGAGTACTCTGCTGGCATGAGAAGAACGCTGAAAAATGAACATGATTGGACGTATTTCTCATGAACTAATGACTGCTATACAAAATCTCTAAACTGCACACATTACATTTTCTGTTTCCTATGTTTCGCTACAATCATTTTACAGATGTGTTATTTCTGTAGAGGGATTATTGTATCTGCCACCTCTCCAACAAACAGACCCATATGTACTTATGTGCATTTGGATGCATGTGTGAGACTAAAGGGAAGTTACCTGAGACTGAAATCATTTCCATGGTGAAACTGTTGAAACAAACAACCACCGAATGCATCATAGCAGCTCCCTGGTCAACTGGATCACTGCAGCATAGTCCATTTTGCAAAGGCCATCTGATGTGGGCAGAAACACAAGAAGTGACCATCAAAATCTTTCGCTCTACTTTACAGCTACCTGTGTGACAAAACAGCAGGTGAGAGTAGACTATGCAACCATGTTAAGAGCAGTATTATCTGTTGCAGGGATCAGGATTTTATGATAGAAATTAAGGTTTAGAAAACATATCTTTGATTGTAATTGACATTTCCCAAATTCCCCCTCTTAGCATCATATGAACTGTTTATTTTACTTACCCTTTCCTTGACAACAGTCACCTTGATTTGATTTGGACATGCCTCTGGAATTACAAGAAGGAAAGTATCAATACATGCATCTTTGCGTCTCTGACGCACAGGAGTACAGCCCATGTGCCCCCTACATTTTTAAGCAACTCACTCCTTTGGGACTGCCAGCTGACCTGGGCATTTAGTAATTTAGAATTTGAATCAAACAATCCAGAACTTACAGCTGAACTCTGACGACAACTCTGCAGAATCAGTTGGGAAACATCTGTGGCACCACTAGTGCTTAAAATGTGAACAGACTGGGAGGAGATTGTAATAAAAAAGTGTAATAGCGCTGCTATTACATGTATGGTTTTTATATTAAGTCAAGCATAAGTACTCCTGTCCGGGGCAGTTTCTTTTCTTTTCCTTGCTATTGCTTGTTATGCGTAGCGTTGATGACAAGTGCTCTAAAACTTACGTCGTGTAGTGTGTAGCGTTGTAAAGTGATATAGGCCTACTAGAGACTGGTGTCAAATGTAATCAAATAAAATCACATCACACATAACAATATAAGGTCGATGCAAATTAGTACGTGCATATTAACTAGCCATGTGCACTCTGGGACGCGTGGAGTGACGTCAACGCAGGTCGGAGAAAGGCCGATCTTTTTTTGTTTGTTTGTTTTAAAACAGAAATACGAAATAGCTGGAAGAAAGTTACTAAAATAAATGTAAATGCTGACGGCGTCAGCGCTCGTATTTCGCTGTGTGAGTTTAACCTGTTATACCCGAGCCGGAGTGAATGTCGCTTTTTCAGATGCTTACCTGTTTTTCGGCGCACTTGAGCTTAATGGCATTAGCTTGGTGAGACAGAAGGGAAGACAAACATCCAAGCGCCTCGTTTCCTGGCAGTTGTAACCGCGTATACTGGCAGTGGGCAGAAAACACGAAGGCACATTCTCAGTGTCACCCATCGAAGCTATAAAAATAAAAAAAACAATCCCCAATGATGGTCACACAAGCAAGGACAAGTTAATAAGAATCTAGCATCATTTTAATTTGGTTCGCCTGCTCCGGAGCTTAACGTTATGTTACGTTGTTATGCAAACCAAACCAATCCCTTGTTATATTTGTACGTTGACCGACAGACACGACGCATTACAGCAATTGTTACCTGCTTTAACTTCTTGAGCCCGCGTCGGCCCACCGGTGCTAATCCAAAAACATTTGCATCTTGTTTCAGAAAAGAAACAGGTATTTTACCCCACATCGCGGATGTCGCTGTAGAATATAGTTTGTCCAACTGATGTCCAGGGCAGGAAAATAATATTCTAGTATTCTTTTTTATTCCCTCTGTGGTTTCAAGGTGGACCGCATCTAGAACTGTGCCCCCACACCCGCCAGGCAGCGGTACATGCCCACTCAAGTTGATGTAATTCAAACTAGAGCGCGCACGGCTCTCATTGGTCAGTTTGAAACCAATTATGCTCAGGGCAAAAAGTGAGACAGCCAATAGCAAGCGTTTAAAAGCGAAAGTGAAAAAGGCACATGGCACATTCACAGTCCCATGGCAGCATTGCGCTGATGGGGGCAATGCTGAAGATAAATTACCTGTGGTAACATTCACAATGTAGACTGCATAACACAGATGAACTGAGCCGATCCAAACCCATGAACGATATTGTTGTGATCTTGGGTAATGCCAAGCATGCCCTACATGCACAATCTATGTTAAAACACCGTCCATACCTTTACTCTCTGATATTAATTGAGTATATGCAAAAGTTTAAGCTAAAATTTTTTTCCATGTTTAACAACAAACAACCATAAATTTATTTATATTTACTCTAAAACAACAGATAATAACATTAAATTGCTAATATGGACATAGACTTTTATTTAATGTTCTGCATTTTAAATCATAGTTAACTAATGTAATTTCATGTAATTTAGTACATTATTTGAATAAACAGGAAATTCCTCTAAAAATAAAACAGTCATTTACCCGTAAAAATATGGAAAAATAGATTAATTTGTCATTATTTACATAACACTTAAAATAATGGTTTTGTTTTTATTTTACTGGAATTATCTGTCATTTGATATTATTATTCCTGTAATTTAAAATAACAGACAACTACCATAAATATTTAATGATTATTACCTTAAAAATAGGTTTTTCTTTTACAGTATGGCATTCCAAAAAAAACAAGGATAATAATTTACTCGGTACAAAGCTCAGTAACACACGTTAGAATGCATTTTAAACCAGATTTAAGTGGTGTTTTGTTTTTATCGCCAATAACACCATGATGTCAGCAGAGGAGAAGAATTCAGCGCAGATTGTAAAACGTTTCTTCCTGTGTTACGTCACTGGTAAAAGATGACTATGGCTGAAGCTCGATGTAGAACAGTAACATTTTCAAGCTGGACATACTCTGGTTATTTTCAGTTTGTTAGAGACAAAGACATGAGGAGCATAGTATAGTACACTTTATGTGCGAAACCAAAAGATCTGTCTACGTCACTAAATAGTAAACCAACAAAACATTTAGAGCGGTGCCACGTTAACATGAAGTTAGTGAAAAGAAAACAAACTGAGGACAGAGACAAAGCAGTTAAAGGTCTGTGTTTAACTAAAGTCTGCCTATGATTGTTCCTTGTATTGATTATGAGCTATCACTCACTATGCGTGGCCTGTTTGTAGGGTGCTCAAACTAATACTGTCTATCTACAGATGACATTTACGGCTTTTGCAATAAGAACAATGTAAAGGGGCGGGGCTTTGGTACTTTTCTCTTTCTCATTAAGGAAAACGTCGTCCATCAGTTATATGAGATCTGAAAAATAAAAACTTATTTATTTTTCTTCAGCATTCTAATTATTTTATCTCTTACAAAGATTGGGGAATTAAAAAAAAAATGTGATTGGATAATATTTTGTTTCCTGGTCAGGAGGTTAGCTTGGTAGGGGTTGCTTTTTTGAGGTTTATTGACTTTAAGTTGTATTTCTTGTTCCTACCTCATCTTCTCATTTAAATGCAGTTTCTTTTCTTTATTTTTAAACTGCACCAATTACATTCTTCTGTTGTTAGCGTTAAGCATTGGAGCATAATAAAATACATTTAGAACAAGTAGATATATATTTACAGTTATTTTGGTGAAAGTAACTTAAAAGTAATGCAGTAGTAGTGTAATGACTTACAATTCAGTATTATACATATATATACAGTATTATAATGTAACGAGTTACTCTGAAATGACAGTAACAAGTAATACATAATGTATTATGTTTTTGAAGTAACTTGCCCAACACTGAACGTAGAGTCTGACTGGATCTAGAAGATCTGATCAACCACATGTTCTACAGCAGCTATAACATTAGTACCTAATGTTAGGTATAGGCTTATAACATAAGCCTATTGATTATTGATTGATGATTAGAAAATGTTATTACTTTGTAATTAATACTTAAATAAAGCACAACCAAACTCAGTTTTGCTCCCGATCTATTTTTTAAATACGCACACTTGTATTAGCCATTAGATTGGTTTGAATCCTATCTGTCTGACAGATTCCAGTTTGTTCATATCAACCATGATTCCTCTACTTATACTAAAGTAAGCTATGGAGTTCCTCAGGGTTCTGTGCTGGGACCAATACTCTTCACTTTATACATGTTTCCATTAGGGAAGATTATTAGAAAACATGGCATAAACTTCCATTGTTACGCAGACGACACCCAGCTATATTTATCTATGAAACCAGATGAAACTAATCAGCTGGTTAAACTCCAAGCATGCCTTAAAGACATAAAGGCTTGGATGACCTGTAATTTCTTACTCTTAAACTCAGACAAAACAGAAGTTATTGTATTTGATCCTAAGCATCTCAGAGATTCATTATCTAATCACGTGGTTTCTTTGGATGGCATTACCTTGGCCTCCAGTACTACTGTGAAAAACCTTGGTGTTATATTTGACGAGGATATGTCCTTTAAATGTCACATTAAGCAAGTAACCAGGACTGCCTTCTTTCATCTACGTAATATCATCAAAATTAGGAACATCCTGTCTCAGAGTGACGCTGAGAAACTAGTTCATGCATTTGTGTCTTCCAGACTGGATTACTATAATTCATTACTGTCTGGATGCCAAATAACTCTTTAAAAAGCCTCCAACTGATTCAAAATGCTGCATCCAGAGCATTGACAGGAATTAAGCCAGAGAGATCATATTACTCCAGTTTTAGCTTCTCTTCACTGGCTCCCCTTAAAGTCTAGAATAGAATTTAAAATCCTTCTCCTTACATACAAGGCCCTCAAAGGCCTAGCTCCATCATATCTTAAAGACCTCATTGTACCATATCATCCCAACAGATCACTTCGGTCTGAAAGTGCAGGCCTACTTGTGGTTCCTAGAATTTTAAAGAGTAGAATGTGAGGTAGAGCTTTCAGCTATCAGGCTCCTCTCCTGTGGAACCAGCTCCCAGTTTGGGTTTGTGAAGCAGACACTCTCTCTATTTTTAAGGTCAGGCTTAAGACTTTCCTTTTTGATCAAGCTTATAGTTAGGGCTGGACTAAACCATCCCTTAGTTATGCTGCTATAGGCCTAGGCTGCTGGGGGACAATGCAACAAACATTCTTCTTTCTTCTCTCTCCTCTCTCGTGTCCTCCACTTTCTTTTCTCTGGCACAGAGCTCCTGCCTCTAAATTCCTATCTGCTACTAGTCATGACATTCTGTGCTATTACTATGTAGAATGTTTACTGCTGCTCTCCCTTCTTCCGAGTATCTCTGGCCTGGAGTTGAGTGTTTCCTGTGGAGCTCCATACTACATCTGTTGTCGTGGTCTCATCATTCTGCCCAGTCTCCATGTATCCTGCTGTTATCCACTCCTACCTGAATGAACAATTCTCCAACCTGCTGATGATTCCTCTTACATTTTCTAACCGTCATTAACATCATTAGTTTGAATCATAGCATCCAACCTGTATGCTTTAGTCAGATGTGTGTATCTATGACAGATGTATGTTTATCTTGCTGTTCTCTTTCTCTGTCTGTACCCGGCTGGCCTTAGGCAGATGGGTTCCTCCATATGAGCTGGTTCTGGTTCTGGTTCTGCTCAAGGTTTCTTCCTGTTAAAAGGGAGTTTTTCCTGCCTCCGTCTCCTTCAGGCTGCTCTGGGGGTTTCAGGCCGGGTCTTGTAAAGCGTCTTGAGACGATTTGTTTTGTTATTGACGCTATATAAATAAAGCTGAATTGAATTGAATTGAATTGAATTGAATTGAATTGAATTGTATGCGTGTGTGTTGTTGTAAGGCGGACGTACGTATGGTAGTAGAGGATATGTATATAAAACTTGCGCCCTATGTGTGTGTTAAATACAGAAATGGCAGACATAAATTAGACTGCGCCTTTTCATACGGTGCGCCCTTTGGTCGTGAAAATACGGTAGTCATCATTTTACTACATCAACTTCCTCTAATGCTCTTTAGTTTAACCTTCATGTTGTCTTCCTGTTTACTGCTCACCGTCTGTTCTCACTGGTCAGTTTGATACTCTCTGTTTTATTAGTTTTATTTATTAATGTGTAAAATGATCCCATCATTCTGTGTTATATATTTTTAGCCAACTTGAAAATCAATCTCATCTACATGAAATGATGAGTTATTAGGGAGAACCACAGACTGGTACATGTCTGTATCTTCTTCCATTAACTTGTTGTTTTCCTTCAATCTAGCAGCTCATGATTTCTCTTGCTTCTGTTCATTTACTTTGTTCATTTGTTCATCCTCCTCTCAGCAAACATTCTGAAGCTTCTCTGTTGAACTGATTTATTCAAAGTGGTTTATTCAAACGTCTGATGAACTGAATCACCATCAAACATTCTGCTCTGTCTTGTTTCCTTCAGGACAGACAATCATCACAGCTGAACCTGGACAGACTGTCTCTCTACCATGTAGAGCTCTGAACAATGATCCTGTCATATATGTAGAGTGGAGAAGAAGTGACATGAAGGAAGATGAATATGTTCTTTTATATCGTGATAAGCAGTTAGATCCAGAGAACCAGCATCAATCTTATCAGAACCGAGTGGATCTACAGGACAGACAGATGAAGGATGGAGACGTGTCTCTGATTCTGAACAATGTGACGATAGAGGACAGAGGGACATATGAGTGTCGTGTTGTTCAGAGGAAATCAAACCGCAGAAAGAGAAGCGTTTTGGACTCTGACCCCATCAGCATCATCAGACTGGAAGTAGTTCCACCAGGTGAGTGAGTGTCTTTGAGTTTGTGTCTTTGTCTCTGATCAGAGTTGAAGCTGCTTCCTGGTTGTTGATGTGAGAGAGAAAGATCTCAGATCAGATGTTTGACT
The DNA here is from genome assembly GCA_005024645.1 of Planiliza haematocheilus. NCBI lineage: Eukaryota > Metazoa > Chordata > Actinopteri > Mugiliformes > Mugilidae > Planiliza > Planiliza haematocheilus. Next base: position 47,048 of record SRSE01001219.1, read on the forward strand.
TTTACAAAGATGTTGTTGATGAGACTTTCTAGAAAACAGCTGGTCTGAGTGATGTGATCAGAGTGCAGTAGATAATGTCTGACAGCAGTTTGTTCTTCACTCATCAGCTACCTCACACCTCACACCTCATTCTGTCTGCAGGTCACACAGATGAACGCAAGGAGGACGGAGGAGACAAGGACGGAGGAGACAAGGATGGAAGAGACAAGGATGGATCTGTTGGTCTGATAGTTCCTGGTGTTCTTCTTCTTCTTCTTCTTCTTCTTGGTGTTGTTGGTTTTCTGATCTTCAGAAAATATAAACATCAATACCATCCTCCTCCTGATCAATCAGCTGATCCTCAGCAGCTTTAAATGTCTCAGATCAGTGTCCAGCTGAACTCTGAGTGTCCTGCTGCTGTTTGTTGAGGACAGACAGGAGTTACCAATGCTGGACATCCAGCAGACATGAGCAACCCACTGTAGCAGCTGACCTCCAACACTCAGCAAACAGCAGGACTGGATCCACATGAAGGACTCAGTGGAAGCTCAAGTCAAACAATCAATGTTCACTGAGAAAGCTTTCATTCCTTTTTAACATTAATCCAGAATCCTTCAAACATCTCGTTTCAAACTTCTTTCTGTTAAACAGAAATTCAAGTTTTATTGTTGTTTTTTATGTGTTTTGTCATAATAATAATAATAATAATGTGATATATGTAAAGTTCAGAAAGACTGTGCGTGTGATGCTTAGAGGTGCTTGTGTAGTTTTCTGAGCTGAATGTAGAAGCTGCCTTATCATTGGTTTATTTGTTTGTATATGTGTTGCTGCTGTCTGTCTATACAGAGCCGTCACATGGACTGTGCGAATTGTGCAACCGCACAGGGCCTCGCACCTGCAATCCTGCTGTTTTTTTGTTTTTTTATATATATATATATATGTACACTACCGTTCAAAAGTTTGGGGTCACCCAAACAATTTTGTGTTTTCCATGAAAAGTCACACTTATTCACCACCATACGTTGTGAAATGAATAGAAAATAGAGTCAAGACATTGACAAGGTTAGAAATAATGATGATTTGTATTTGAAATAAGATTTTACATCAAACTTCGCTTTCGTCAAAGAATCCTCCATTTGCAGCAATTACAGCATTGCAGATCTTTGGCATTCTAGCTGTTAATTTGTTGAGGTAATCTGGAGAGATTGCACCCCACGCTTCCAGAAGCAGCTCCCACAAGTTGGATTGGTTGGATGGGCACTTCTTGCGTACCATACGGTCAAGCTGCTCCCACAACAGCTCAATGGGGTTCAGATCTGGTGACTGCGCTGGCCACTCCATCACCGATAGAATATGAGCTTCCTGCTTCTGCTCTAAATAGTTCTTGCACAATTTGGAGGTGTGTTTAGGGTCATTGTCCTGTTGTAGGATGAAATTGGCTCCAATCAAGTGCTGTCCACTGGGTATGGCATGGCGTTGCAAAACGGAGTGATAGCCTTCCTTATTCAGAATCCCTTTTACCCTGTACAAATCTCCCACCTTACCAGCACCAAAGCAACCCCAGACCATCACATTACCTCCACCATGCTTAACAGATGGCGTCAGGCATTCTTCCAGCATCTTTTCATTTGTTCTGCGTCTCACAAACATTCTTCTTTGTGATCCAAACACCTCAAACTTAGATTCGTCCGTCCACAACACTTTTTTCCAGTCTTCCTCTGTCCAATGTCTGTGTTCTTTTGCCCATCTTAATCTTTTTCTTTTATTGGCCAGTCTCAGATATGGCTTTTTCTTTGCCACTCTGCCCTGAAGCCCAGAATCCCGCAGCCGCCTCTTCACTGTAGATGTTGACACTGGTGTTTTGCGGGTACTATTTAATGAAGATGCCAGTTGGGGACCTGCGAGGCGTCTGTTTCTCAAACTAGAGACTCTAATGAACTTATCTTCTTGCACAGTTGTGCTACGCGGCCTCCCACTTCTTTTTCTACTCTGGTTAGAGCCTGTTTGTGCTGTCCTCTGAAGGGAGTAGTACACACCGTTGTAGGAAATCTTCAATTTCTTAGCAATTTCTCGCATGGAATAGCCTTCATTTCGAAGAACAAGAATAGACTGTCGAGTTTCAGATGAAAGTTCTCTTTTTCTGGCCATTTTGAGCGTTTAATTGACCCCACAAATGTAATGCTCCAGAAACTCAATCTGCTCAAAGGAAGATCAGTTTTGTAGCTTCTGTAAAGAGCTAAACTGTTTTCAGATGTGTGAACATGATTGCACAAGGGTTTTCTAATCATCAATTAGCCTTCTGAGCCAATGAGCAAACACATTTCACCATTAGAACACTGGAGTGATAGTGGCTGGAACTAGGCCTCTATACACCTATGTAAATATTGCACCAAAAACCAGACATTTGCAGCTAGAATAGTCATTTACCACATTAGCAATGTATAGAGTGTATTTCTTTAAAGTTAAGACTAGTTTAAAGTTATCTTCATTGAAAAGTACAGTGCTTTTCCTTCAAAAATAAGGACATTTCAATGTGACCCCAAACTTTTGAACGGTAGTGTGTATATATATATTATTTATTTTATTTTCAGTAAATACACTATTTATATATGATTTTGTCTATCTCTGTCAAGGTCACATAAAAACGAACAAAAAAAACAAATCCAACAAATTAAGCGGGTTTTCATTGTTACGCCTCACTGAAGAGGGAATAGGGGGACGGCCCTGTGTCTATATATCTAGAAACATTATAAAGTGTATATTACACTTTACTGATTGTATTGTTCCTTTGATTGTCTTCATTTATGTCTCAGGGATTGATAAATGTAATTGTTATTTAACCATCTACATGATGACTAGATGTTGTTGATCTTTAAACTCGCCTGGAACCTGTCTGAGAAGAGAGAGACACCAAGATGGAGGAGGAGAGTTTCCATCAGGAAGTGCTTTGACCAGAGTTCTTCCTGTAAATGTTGAAGCTTCTCCTCCATCTTGTTGTCTCTTGTTTCAGGAACAGATTTCCTGTGTCTTAGTTGTCATGCTGGATGTCTGTCTGTCTGCTTCTTTACATTGATCTCTGTTACTTGTGTTCTTTTAATTAAAGTTGTTTTTATCTCAGGAACTGCTTTCTAGCTACATGTTGCTCCTCATGTTCCCACCACATCAATTCTTTTCAACATCAGACCTACATACATATACAGTTGTATTTTGTATGGTTCCACATGTCACTGATCACTGTACATTCATGTGCTCCAACTCAGACTAGTTCCACATTCCTCGACCTCTGCTTTGTGGAGGGCCCCAGCTGTTGCTCCTCCTCCTTGTCCTCCTCCTGACCATGGACCTGGTCCTGGCCTTGTAGGACCAGGTTGGCTGCAGACAGTCCTCTGGCTCCTCTTTGCCACGAGCAAGAGAAGCCACCTGAAGCTCTTGGAAAGCAGCTCTGTGTGTCTGATGCTGAGACGACCAAAGTGTAGCCACAAGGGCCGTGCTCCTCTTCTGTACCTGTAAGAGCGTCAGTGTTAGTGTCTCTCACATCATCCCCTGGATCAGTATCATAATGTCCTTCATTGTTTGTTACAGTCTGTTCTGGACTCACATGCTTGTTCTTTGCATCAAACCGGTGATTTACATGTCCTTTCACACATGTTCCATTTATATTCACCATCAGTAATCACACCATCCTACCACTTCTCCTGTGACCTGTCTGACCTACAGAGAAAGCTATCTGAAAACACTGATCTACCTCTGGTTTGACAGACAGTCTGGTACTGACCTGTCTTTACAAAAACAGCTCTGCTGGTGTTTTCTTGGTAGTCCTATGTGGCATGTTTTGGTAGCTAAACAAAAAGTTTGCAATGTAATGCCACAGTGACATGTCACCAACCACTCTGTGCTTAGCTAGAGACTTTCTGAAAGTTTGGACCAGTCTTTCAGCCAAACTGTTTGAAGCTGGGTGATAAGCTGGAGTTTTGACATGTTTGACTGCATCCAATTTAAGGAATGACTCATTGAGGCAAACTGAGGTCCATTGTCAGTCACTACGTCTTTAGGGAATTCATATGATGCAAACAGATTTCTCCAAACTTCAGTAGTTTTGCTGGCTGTGGTCGTCTGCATCTGAATAATGTCTGACCAGTGAGCATATGCATCAATAACAACCAGGAACATCTGTTTGTTTAGCTCTGCACTGATTCTCTCCCATGGAGCTGTAGCCCAAGTGTGTACAGGTGCTGTGACAGGTATGCTATGCTGCTGCTTACATATGTCACACTGACTCACCTCACTTCCAATGTCCTCATCAAGTGTAGGCCACCAAAATAAACCTCTAGAGTGAGCCTTCATTTTCACCATACCCCAATGACCCAGTAACCTGTTCTGTAGATAATGCAGTCATCTTCTATAGTGAGTTCAAACGTGTGCCTGTAGCTCCTCCTCTGACACCTCCTCCTCCTCCTTTGGCCCTAACCTATAAGATATAAGATATACTTTATTAGTCCTTGACAGGAAACTTGTCTTGGGCACAAGTGCTGACACAGCTGCATCTAAAACCACACATAGCAGGCACATAGTACTCATACATCTGCACATTCACATGTACACATAGTGTACGCACACATCTCCACATAGTGTACGCACAGATCCACATACACACAGAAACCATAATTACACATGGTGTACACATATATGATCATATACACAGAGCATAATACAACAAAATATATTACACATGGTGTACACATACAACTATGCAACAACCAGACCAAACCTACTGTTTCACTTTGCCAGTATGGGATCTCTCCGTGTTTCATGTGCTATGTCTTTTGCAGTGATGGGTAGACTGTCTAAATAAGACACTCTGAACACTGGGTTTGGTTTTGGAAACCTGTCATCTGGTTTCATTAGGAGTCTGGATAACGTGTAAGCATTTCCATGCTAGCTGTTGCTAAGGGAGGTACCCCTGATTTGTAGCTAAAATCTTCATTAGTGGTTTGTGGTCTGTTATTAGAATGAACTTACAACCAAACAGATAACCAAGCAGAATGCTTCTTTTTCTATTTGAGAGTAGTTTCTCTCATGTGCAGTTCTTCTACTGGAGAAGCATCACATGCTAATATGAGTGGTAGATCTAGGTTCTATTGGACAAGGACTCTATTAGAGAGAAGTTGTTTCTTTTCTTTCTCATCTCGATGTTTTTACTAGTAAAAACTCTTTACATATGGATGAAATCCCATCCTCATTGCCAAAAGCCTGTTGTGCATAATGTTGGGAAATATATCACTCCAGTGAAAAACGACAGAGAGAAGAGGTAGCAAACCGCGACTGCTTCTTTATTCCAGTCAGCGAGATACAGCCTGAGCTTGAGCAGCTCCTGGTATATGTTAACTCTTAACGCCACCTTCTGGCGTGAACTGGCGGTATAGCAGTACATCTCTCAGTCTGGCACTTTTTAACATACTTTCCTTTCATACACCACAACTGAGCGTTGTCTTGTCTGTCTCTGCTGGTGATTCAAACCAAAGCGTCTTTAGCTCTGAAAGCAGATTTCCATAATCTATATCCTGAGGAGGAAGTGATCTCCCATCCTGCTGTATTTACATGCCTGTTAAACACAGTAAAAGACACTAACCTGTAGCTCTGCAGGAAAAACACCAAGACCTCTGACTCTACAACAGTGAAGCTTCAGGTAAAGTGTAATGAGGCTTCACCTTCAGCTAAACTCACTGTCTCCTAGAACATGTGCTTGACCAGATTGTCTTGATCCAGATATTCTAGATTCCTGATCTGTTTTAACAGCAGACGTTAAACTGCAGCCAGCCTCATGTCTTCTACCGACTCATACACATCAACGTGAACACAACTCTACGTTGTCTCCTGCACATGGTATTATTCCAGAGGAAGACCAAAGAAGAGGCTCATGGGTGTAGTGAAAGAAAATGAACGTGGCTGGTGTGAGAGAAGAGGATAGGGTGGAAGCAGATGATTAGCTGTGGTGAACGCCCCAAAAGGAAAAGAAGACTAGAATGTGTTATTTCCAGATAAGTTTGGTCACAGACTTAAACCTGTTTAAAACCCAACTGAATCAAAGTGAAAATGTTGAGTGAGTTAAGATGCTGAACATCACCTACACCACATGCAGTGATCAATTAAGTGTTACCACTTAGGGAGTGTGGCTGTAGTATGTTAAGCACATAGGCTTCTTTCCTAAATGAATTCCTAGTTCACAGCTTCAGTGTTGTAATTTATTACATAATAAACATGTATTGGACGTGTTTTAATGTCTTTAAATCATTGACAACCAGATTCAAGGATGAGATCAGTTCCTGACAAGGTGTGAGTGTTTCCTCAGGAATGATGCAAAGCTCACAGTTAAACAGCTGATTGACAAACTCCACCAACGTTCATCCACCAGGTGGCAGCAGAACACGAGATAAGTCTGAAGTTACAGAAGCCAAGGCAGCCATCAGCTGAGTTTATGTGGATCAGTTACTTTCAGAGAGAAGTCAGACCTGTAGAATCAAACCTGACAGAGAGGATGTCTCACTCTGTCAGCCTCAACAAAACCACACATGTACAAATACTTTCCATCTGATGACACAGGTCTTTATTTACTCTGCAGTGACTCCAGCTCAATAAGGGGGTACAGAAGATGAATGAATGACTGAATGAATGGATGAATGAATGAATGAATGACTCCAGCTCAATAAGGGGGTACAGAAGATGAATGAATGAATGAGTGAGTGAGTGACTCCAGCTGAGCTACAACGAAGACAGAAAGGTCAAGATAACACCATTGTCATGTCCTCTGTCTTGTCCTCTGTCTTGTCCTCTGTCTTGTCCTCTGTCATGTCCTCTGTCTTGTCCTCTGTCATGTCCTCTGTCTTGTCCTCTGTCTTGTCCTCTGTCATGTCCTCTGTCTTGTCCTCTGTCTTGTCTTTCAGTCATGTTTAGTTTTCTGTTCCACTTCCTGTTTTATTTTGTTAAGTTCTTGATTTCCTGTTTGTCTTGGTTCATGTCTTTCTTGATTAGTTCATTGGTTTCACCTTGTCTTGTCACCTGATTTGTCTCACCTGTGTCTCGTCATCCCTCTGTTCCTCATGTGTATTTATAGCCCTGCCTTCCCTTTGTTCCTTGTCGCGTCATACTGGTTACTTGTTCTTCATGATGCTCCGTGTAGCTCCGTGTAGCTCCGTGTTACTCCGTGTTACTTCATGTTACTTCATGTTACTCCGTGCAGACCATGTAGACAACGTTTAATGTTACTCCATGTTTTTTGGTTTTTGGATTCCCTGCCAGGTCAGCAGCGACTTTAGTTTTGTAAGTTTGTTTCTTTTCTTTATTAAAATATATCTTGCCTACTCCTGCCTCCGTCTCAAGTCCTGCATCTGGGTCCACAAATCCTTTTCCCCACTACCCGTTTGTGACAGAATGACGCGGCCACAAAAGGACCCAGCAGATTTATTCTTGATGAAGAGGAGGACAAAAGGCGAGTTCTTGCCTTTTATCGTGATCAGATGCTGGAGTGTAAGCCATGGCTCATGCCAGAGTTGTTTCCTTTTGTGGACACTCGTTTAGCCATGGGGGCTACGAAAGGGGAGCACGGTCCACGTGGACGCCATGGAGGGAGGTCTGCTAGCCGGCAGCCTCTGGAATCCCATCCAGTTGGTCACATGGTAGCATCTCTCTGGCCTGCTAGCCACCGGCCAGCTAGCTCCCAGCTAGCTACTCCATGCCCCGCTCCTGCTCCTGCTCCTGCTCCTGCACCGGCCGTGAGGGTCGGCTCATGCCCTGCTCCTGTTCCGGCTCCCAGGTCAGATTTTCTAGTGCCTCCTGTTCCGGCACCCAGGTCGGACTCTCCTGTGGCCCCTTCTCTGGCTCCGAGGGTCGCCTCGTCACCGGTTCCCGTCCCGGCTGCGAGGGCCGCCTCTTCTCTTGTTCCCTAGGTGGCTCGGACCCCGGCTCCTGGTCCTGTTCCCGAGGTGGCTCGGACCCCCGCTCCTGGTCCTGTTCCTGTGCTGGATCCTGATCCCGCTCCCGCTCTCTCTCCTGTCCTTGTCTCGGATCCTGTTCCTGCTTCTGTTCCTGTCCTGGATCCTGCTTCCGCTCCTGTGCTGAATCCTGCTCCTGTTTCCGAGGTGGGTCCACTCCCTGCCACGTCTGCCCGGCCTCCCGGTCGGCCCCCTGAACTCTCTGCCACGTCTGCCCGGCCTCCCGGTCGGCCCCCTGAACTCTCTGCCACGTCTGCCCGGCCTCCCGGTCGGCCCCCTGAACTCTCTGCCACGTCTGCCCGGCCTCCCGGTCGGCCCCCTGAACTCTCTGCCACGTCTGCTCAGCTTCCCAGTTGCCCTGGATCCCTCCTGCCTTGTGTCCTCCACCCACCCAGAGTTCAGATTTTTGTTTGATAGTTTTGTTTTGTAGGGACGTCTGGGATCCGTACCTTAAGGAGGGGTCTCTGTCTTGTCCTCTGTCTTGTCTTTCATTCATGTTTAGTTTTCTGTTCCACTTCCTGTTTTATTTTGTTAAGTTCTTGATTTCCTGTTTGTCTTGGTTTGTGTCTTTCTTGATTAGTTCAAAGGTTTCACCTTGTCTTGTCTCCTGATTTGTCTCACCTGTGTCTCGTCATCCCTCTGTTCCTCATGTGTATTTATAGCCCTGCCTTCCCTTTGTTCCTTGTCGCGTCATACTGGTTACTTGTTCTTCATGATGCTCCGTGTTACTCCTTGTAGACCATGTTTAATGTTACTGCGTGTTTTTTGGTATTTGGATTCCCTGCCAGGTCAGCAGCGACTTTAGTTTAGTTTACTTTAGTAATTAAAATATATCTTGCTTACTCCTGCCTCTGCCTCAAGTCCTGCATCTGGGTGCGCAAATCCTTTTCCCCACTACCCGTTTGTGACAACCATCAGAGACTCAGAAGAGATGCTCAGTGGTGGCTGCCACAATGTCATCAAAGTGGTCTCTCTGCTCCGCCTGGGTGGGTGGTGATGTTGCCATGGAGACGAGGAGGTCATGTCCTGATAAATGATGTAATCAAACATTTTTAAAGGAGGAAACAAGTATGATGAATAATCAGCTGATCAGATGATGATTCAGAGTGTTACCTGTTGATCTGTGTCGATATAAAGACACCATGAGGACAGTGGAGATGAAGTATGGACAGAACACCACCAGGTGGCAGACCACTCTGAGGACAAGGTGGTTGGAGGATGGTGGAGAGGGCTCAGAGGTAGGCTGGATGAGGCCTGTAGGTTTACACCTGGTCAGATGAAGATGTGGATGAAATAAGAGTTGAAATCAAAGCTCCTCACCTGTGACAGTGATCCAGCTGGATGGAGACTCTCCATGACCACTGATGTTACACTTGTAGAGGCCTTCATCAGACCTGGTAACATGGTGGATGGTCATGTGACCTGTAGACTCAGTCCTGATCAAGGAGCCATCTTTATAGAAACCAGCTGAGAGGATGGAGGGAGTGGTCTTTGTTTTACAGAGCAGAGTGACGTCATCTCCCTCCATCACAGGGAGGACAGGACTCTGCAGGATCACTGGTCCACCTCAACACAGAGACAAACTACAGCATTTCATCCATTTCCACACAGCTTCATCAATACTAACTCCACAGTCTGAGCTTACCAGAGACAGTGAGGTTGATGCTGTTACTGGTTGCTCCCTCTCTGGACTCACACCAGTAAACTCCACTGTCCCATGGGAGAGTCAGACTGATGGTACAAGAAGAACCAGCTGGTTTTCCCCATCCATCCCCACATTGAGTCCTCTGTCCTGTGGTGGTGTTTCTCCTCAGAGTCCATCCAGCAGAGCTGTCGTCCTCCTCACAGCTCAGAGACACAGAGTCTCCTTTAAAGACCTGAGAGCTGCTGGGACTCACAGTCAGACGAGCTGGGAGGAAGAAGGAAGGACATTATGTTCAGTTTTCAGTCAGTCAACATTTTTGACCACCACTCACCACTGAACTGAAGAAGATTGAAAAACACTGAACCAGAGCAGTGTTTTGTTACTGATCGCTGTGTTTGAGCATAAGACGTAATGACACTGAACTGGGAGCATTTAGTGGAGACCCCTGTCTATGAGATCCTCAACTCCGACCTCCAGGAAAGCTTCTCTTGACTGCTGGGGTAGCTAGAGATATAGAAATGGAGCAGGCTAAGCTCAAGTTGTCTATTCTGGCTGTTGTCAGAAGGTCATTGACCTTTGTTGATGTAGAAACCTAAAAACCCAGTGATGGACACAAGCGGTGAAGGATGGTGATCAAGAAAGAGGACTGTCAGGTTTTGCTGGTGGACGAAGGGAGATGGACACGCTAGTCTACAGGTATTTAGTGGACCATGTCCCCCAGAGACAATTGACAATTGACAAAATCTCAAAAGTAGAATAAAGTCCCCTGCCATGAAGACACCAGAGGGGCCATGTGCAACATGAAGCTTCTGAGTTAAATACACAGCAACTAAGCTACAGCTTCAGTGTATGTTGGTTCATACATCTACACTCAGTGAGTTTCATGCTATGAGAGTAAGTTGACTAACCTTGGTTTGTTGTGCTGCACAGCAGAAATGTTAGAACTAAAGAGAAATGACACTTTGGTTAGTCTGAGGGTTCAGTTTCCTGTTCACATTCATCACTGAGATCAGCGAAGGACACAATTAGTTGCAAGTATAACACTGCAAGTATAAAAATCCCATCAGGAGGATTTTTTCATGACTAAAGTTCTGAACATTCATTTGGTGGATGTTAATCAAGTCAAAGAGCAGAACAATTATTATTTTTTTTTTTTTAAAACAACAGTTTTTAAGGACTGTTGTTTTCTCTTCAGTGATGTTCTCACTCGGTGAGAAACAAGATAGTGGGACCTTAAAATGCTCCATAGACGTTCGTAACGTTCTCATAGACCTTAATGGAACACTAACCCTAACCCTGTAGACACAGAAACACAGTGTGGAAGCTCAACTACAATCAGATTTCATTACAACAGAACAGCAGCAGACATGTTCTCATCTAAACTGACACTAAACGTTTCTGTCGAATCCTTCGTTGACACATAAACACAGAGAGTGAACTTACAGAGCAGACACAGTAGAGAAGCTTCCTCCATCCTTCATCTTGGTCATATTATATCAACACTCTGAGCAGGTCATTGTCACATCAAGTAAACCCCTCCTACTTCTTCTCACTGTCAGTGCTGTGGTTTCCTCTCTGCTAGGGGCATTAGGGGGCATTTTAATTTGTCATACTTAAAGAGTTCAATAGGAACACAAAATAGAATAAAAATCTATCAATATAAATGAATTATTTTCAGACATACAACGTAACCTTGATGGAAAATAACACTGGTGTGTTTTAGTCCATGCGGGCATGATCTGATCTCAGCTCATCTGATCACAAAGATACTGGGCTTTTACCTCCCACCCCAACCCACCCCCCTGCCTACTTAATAAACTATTTGCCCCAAAATGTTTTGTTTTCATTACTTAAATTAGAAGTTGAAAGAAACTAGAAACAAGATCGATCTATCTGCAGGTGACAGTGGTTCAGCTGAGAGGAAATAAGCCGGAGGTGGTTTTCTCTTTATTTTAGCTGAAGAAGGTGAGAAAAAAAATGCGGAGAAGTGTGAGTGTGTGAAGGAAGGGTGGGGTGGGGTGGGGGGGGGGACTTCACAGCTCTGGGGAAGAAGTTGTCTCTCAGTCTTTTGGTTGTTGTTTTGTTTCTGTACCTTTTTCCGTGAAGGAAGAGGTACATGTCCATGGGTGGGTGGGGTCTGTCGTGATGCGTCTGGCCCTCTTCTGGACTCGGGCAGCATACATGGACTCCAGGTCTGACGACAGCCCACAATCCCCTGTGCTGCCCCCCCGAGCTGAGTCCTTCCTGTTCTGTGCTGTGCAGCTGCTGTACCACACTGTCACACTGAGGCACAGGAAGCTTTCAATGGTGGCTCTGTAGAAGTTAATGAGCAGCTGTGAAGAGAGTCCACTCCACTTACTGGGGAGTATTGAACGCAGTCTACTGAAGCCACTGCCTCCATCTGGACGGTTTCTCCTGAGTTGGCCGTAGAAGAGACAAAAGAAAACTACAAGCACGACGATGGTAACTAAAAAGACAGAAGACACAGAAGTCAGCAGAGGAGAAATGTCTCATACCTGATGAAGAGATGGGACGTTTGACACTGAGGTCTGTCTGTCTCTGTTGAAGCAGACTAGATGGAAACACCGTGTTGATCCGTGATCACATGACTGATGGCTTTATACGTCACAGTGAAACACTGGAAGTGGGATGACTGATTCAAATCTTGGGCATCATGCATCATTCATTAAAAGGAGACATGAAATGCTCGGTGTAGTCAGCCAGAGAAGAAGACAGCTGAAGACAAGCACCAATGGGCAGATTTAGTATCTCTGCAGTGTTTAATCATAAGTGGTCTCCAATGAACTGCATCAGCACCTCTCAGAAACCTCCAGTCATATCTCCAAAACACTGACGTTCAAATACTTGTCATCTCACTTCACAGTAAAGATATGTGACGTCTAAATCAAGTTCAGGTAATAAGTCAAGTGACTTTTCAAAATGTTGACAAAGCTGCTTAAGAGAAGTTTGTCACAGGTCACTGACCAGTTTGTCACTGATCTGGCTTCCAAGCTTCAGATCTTTTTTCGGCACAGTTTGGCAGAATATACTTTCCTTGTTTTGAACTGTACTGATAACTACTTCATCTGTGTGCATGATACAACAGCACCACCTAGAGGCTGCACGGTAGAAACACACCAACTGCTCCCACTTATTTGGTCAAACTCAATCAACAGTGAAGCAGCAGAGGAAGAATCAGTCTGAAGGAGTTCAGTCAGTCTTTTGAGGTGATGAAGGTGAATCTTAAATGTTTCTTGGTCGCTGTAAAGCTTGTTTTGGTTTTTCAGGTCATCACCTTCTGTCTGACGCTGGTGGACGGTGGAAGGACTGAGGTCGTATCAATACTTCAAAGGTTATAGGCCTTAAAGTCAAACGAAATGTTTCTGTGTCACCTGTAGCGCCCCCTGTGGACGTAATGTCATGCAACTTGATGGACATCTACACTATACTGTATAGATTGTGTAAAGTTAGCTGTTGCAGTTATTGAGATATTGAAATGTTGCTTATGTAGCGCCCCCTAGAGACCAAGGTGTGCTTGTACAGAATAATGTTGTTATCAATGATATGAAGTTTGATAAAGTTTGGGTATAAATGTGCATGTGTGGTTAAATGCTCTGAAGCTGATTGTAATAACTTTGTCTTTCAGTTTAAGAGAGAGGCTGTGTGAGGACTCACCCTCTACGATACTGACTCACTAACTCCCCTCTGTTTCCCTCGCTGTGATTCCCAAGGTGGCTTTTGTTAATTGTTAAAGAAATAAACTTGTTTTGTCAGTAGCTGTGTCTCCTTTCTGTTGTTGCCACCTGAGCCAGGTCATAACACACACAGTGAATATTAATCATCCATTAACTTTGTATCAATAATCCTGCTGAACATCTGTTGAAGAAATGGTGAGAATTGGATGCACGGGCTAAATGGGCTCATTATAGCGCCACCTAGCTGCAGGCATGTGTACTGACGCCTATGCAGAGTGAAATGTCAGAACTTCTACCAAGTTACCAGAAGACATGCATGGATTCTAAAACGTGGCCCACGCTCAGATCCAAAACCACATTTCCTTTGTACATCCCAGTCGAGCGTACGTTGTACCTGACCTGACCACGCCCCCTTTTAAATATGCAAATTATATTTAAATTGATCGTCCACCTGAGAGTCCCCTCGATCAGAAAATGAAAACGTAAGAATGAGGAAGATGGAAAAAGAAGAACTTCACAGAAAGAGAACTGGAGACACTGCTCACTGGAGAGGAGACAAACATGTCCTCCACTGGAGATGAGACAAACATGTCCTCCACTGGAGAGGAGACAAACATGTCCTCCACTGGAGAGGAGACAGACATGTCCTCCACTGGAGAGGAGACAGACATGTCCTCCACTGGAGAGGAGACAAACATGTCCTCCACTGGAGAGGAGACTAACATGTCCTCCACTGGAGAGGAGACAAACATGTCCTCCACTGGAGAGGAGACAAACATGTCCTCCACTGGAGAGGAGACTAACATGTCCTCTGTGACAGCTGTCCTCCACTGGAGAGGAGACAAACATGTCCTCTGTGACAGCTGTCCTCCACTGGAGAGGAGACAAACATGTCCTCCACTGGAGAGGAGACAAACATGTCTTCCACTGGAGTGGAGACAAACATGTCCTCCACTGGAGAGGAGACAAACATGTCCTCCACTGGAGTGGAGACAAACATGTCCTCCACTGGAGAGCAGACTAACATGTCCTCCACTGGAGAGGAGACAAACATGTCCTCCACTGGAGAGGAGACAAACATGTCCTCTTTGACAGCTGTCCTCCACTGGAGTGGAGACAAACATGTCCTCTTTGACAGCTGTCCTCCACTGGAGTGGAGACAAACATGTCCTCTTTGACAGCTGTCCTCCACTGGAGTGGAGACAAACATGTCCTCTGTGACAGCTGTCCTCCACTGGAGAGGAGACAAACATGTCCTCTGTGACAGCTGTCCTCCACTGGAGAGGAGACAAAAATGTCCTCCACTGGAGAGGAGACAAACATGTCCTCCACTGGAGAGGAGACAAACATGTCTTCCACTGGAGTGGAGACAAACATGTCCTCCACTGGAGAGGAGACAAACATGTCCTCCACTGGAGAGCAGACTAACATGTCCTCCACTGGAGAGCAGACTAACATGTCCTCCACTGGAGAGGAGACAAACATGTCCTCCACTGGAGAGGAGACAAACATGTCCTCTTTGACAGCTGTCCTCCACTGGAGTGGAGACAAACATGTCCTCTTTGACAGCTGTCCTCCACTGGAGTGGAGACAAACATGTCCTCTTTGACAGCTGTCCTCCACCGGAGAGGAGACAAACATGTCCTCTGTGACAGCTGTCCTCCACTGGAGAGGAGACAAACATGTCCTCCACTGGAGAGGAGACAAACATGTCTTCCACTGGAGTGGAGACAAACATGTCCTCCACTGGAGAGGAGACAAACATGTCCTCCACTGGAGTGGAGACAAACATGTCCTCCACTGGAGAGCAGACTAACATGTCCTCCACTGGAGAGGAGACAAACATGTCCTCCACTGGAGAGGAGACAAACATGTCCTCTTTGACAGCTGTCCTCCACTGGAGTGGAGACAAACATGTCCTCTTTGACAGCTGTCCTCCACTGGAGTGGAGACAAACATGTCCTCTTTGACAGCTGTCCTCCACTGGAGTGGAGACAAACATGTCCTCTGTGACAGCTGTCCTCCACTGGAGAGGAGACAAACATGTCCTCTGTGACAGCTGTCCTCCACTGGAGAGGAGACAAAAATGTCCTCCACTGGAGAGGAGACAAACATGTCCTCCACTGGAGAGGAGACAAACATGTCTTCCACTGGAGTGGAGACAAACATGTCCTCCACTGGAGAGGAGACAAACATGTCCTCCACTGGAGAGCAGACTAACATGTCCTCCACTGGAGAGCAGACTAACATGTCCTCCACTGGAGAGGAGACAAACATGTCCTCCACTGGAGAGGAGACAAACATGTCCTCTTTGACAGCTGTCCTCCACTGGAGTGGAGACAAACATGTCCTCTTTGACAGCTGTCCTCCACTGGAGTGGAGACAAACATGTCCTCTTTGACAGCTGTCCTCCACTGGAGTGGAGACAAACATGTCCTCTTTGACAGCTGTCCTCCACTGGAGTGGAGACAAACATGTCCTCTGTGACAGCTGTCCTCCACTGGAGAGGAGACAAACATGTCCTCTGTGACAGCTGTCCTCCACTGGAGAGGAGACAAAAATGTCCTCTGTGACAGCTGTCCTCCACTGGAGAGGAGACAAACATGTCCTCTTTGACAGCTGTCCTCCACTGGAGTGGAGACAAACATGTCCTCTGTGACAGCTGTCCTCCACCGGAGTGGAGACAAACATGTCCTCTTTGACAGCTGTCCTCCACCGGAGTGGAGACAAACATGTCCTCTGTGACAGCTGTCCTCCACTGGAGAGGAGACAAACGTGTCCCCTGTGACAGCTGTCCTCCACTGGAGAGGAGACAAACGTGTCCCCTGTGACAGCTGTCCTCCACTGGAGAGGAGACAAACGTGTCCCCTGTGACAGCTGTCCTCCACTGGAGAGGAGACAAACGTGTCCCCTGTGACAGCTGTCCTCCACTGGAGAGGAGACAAACGTGTCCCCTGTGACAGCTGTCCTCCACTGGAGAGGAGACAAACGTGTCCTCTTTGACAGCTGTCCTCCACTGGAGAGGAGACAAACATCTGTTTTATTGTAGGCTGTTATATATGATATATATATAGATATATCAGCTGATACTATTAAAAGCAGAACAATGCTGCCCACAGTCTTTTAGCTTACAAAATAGTTTTACAGCAACCAAGTCAAAGGAATCTAATAAATATTATGTGTATATAACCTAAGTCATATTAATTGTTGCTTCAGTTCTATCTTTGTTTTTATTTTTATGAGGAGAAATTGATGCACTGCACCTTTAGATAAATAGCGCTGTCTCTTTAAGAAAGACGAGTCTTGAGTTGTTGTTGAAGTTGTGCGTCGCTGCAGATGCCACTGACCTGAGGACATGTGTCTTTGTCACAGATAAATGATTAGACAGATGTCATGCAATCTGTCCACTCTGTCTTCATGATCTACTGGTTGATCAGGACGGGGCACCTGCTTTAGGTTCTCAAATCAACACGGTTAACGTTTATGAACCTTTAATGTGTCTCTGTTGCTTGTTCTCAGTAATGTGGCATCTGGATGAGGAAACTAGTCGTCATCATCCCCCATGAAGACGTCACTAGCTGACAGTTTGACATTTGTAAATGTTTGTGTCCAACAGTGAAGTCCTGACCTGCAGTCGTTAGCTCTGAGCTCACCTTCAATCTGTTTCTTTCTTTCTTGATGGGAATGTGAAGAAACAGGAAAAGCCAGTTTCTCAGCAGCAGCAACCACTGACTGCTGTAACCGACTTCCACCAGCTGAAGGTGTACGTTTGGTTTTTGACGAGGGAGGACGGGGAGTAGGGGGTGACACAAGCAAAAAATAAATAAATGAATAAATCTGGACCGCTCAATAGTTTTCTATTATGTATCTAAGGACTAAAGTCAGTCCCACCTTGACTTGATTTCATTCATCACATTATAAATACACGCCTATAATTCCTGCACCATTTTGTCTTTATGAATTGTGTGAAATGACCAAATATAAAACGATAATGTGGTCACCAGGCTGAATAGTAGAATATAGAACAGTAATTCATCTTAACAAACACCAGATCTAGTTTAACCAGTCAGAACTAAACGTGCACCAAGCACAGAGCTGGAGGCAGAGTGTGCATCTTATAAAGTCTGTTTCCTGTTGTAATTGCTAGAGTTGAATAACTGGATTCTCAAAACTGTGATTTTCAAATGTTCTATTTAACTTTATTCAGTGTAGACCTGCCACTGGGACAGGATGTCTTGGTGACAGGTCAGATATGTTGCTGTTGCCATGGAGATCCTTATCAGTGACACGCAGAGCGTCTGTTTACTTTCCTTTTGTTCTCACCACATTTCTTTATGATTTGACTACTGCCCATCCCCCCATCACTCCACCTCACCTTTCACCTGTTCCAGTTTCCTGGTTCCTTTGCATCTCTTTGAGAGATTAACCTGAAACTTGTTTCAGTCTGAACAGAGAGAAGAGTTATTGCTCCAGCAGAGGAACGGCCCAAATCCTCTGGACAGCAGTCAGTTAACAACGTGACCAAACGTCCTGTGGTAACAGAGAGAAGGAGGCTGAACATCAACTATCTGATAAAGCTGCTGCACTGTCCCAGCTAATGACACACTGTGGAGTACTATTATACAGGCTATACATATCTGTCTGCAGAGTGTTTTTTTTTTGTCCTTGATGTCAGTGAATGCACCATGTGAGAGATGGAGGTTTTGGTAGAGCTGAGAGTTTGCCCAGTGAGCGTCAGACTGACAGGAGCTCGTGTTCAAGCTTCAATAAACTTTCAGAAAATCCTCCATAGCTTCTTTGGTGTGAGATGCTATGAGATGTGTTCAAGTCAAGACTTTCACTACAAAGTTAATCGAGACATCACAAGTCTATCACAGACGTTTAAAAACATCATGGAGGAGGAAACGTTTCTTCCACCTTCAGCCGTCACTAGTAAAGGAACATGTTTGAGGGTTTTATTTGTCCAGAGTTGATCAGACATCTCCTCTGATAGTCACTGATGGTTCTAACAGCAGCTGCTAAACAACACGCTGCACAGATTTAGGATGTAATCTGGATTTATAACTAAAGGATGACTTTTTAACAGGAACATCGATTAACTGACTGAATGTGGCCCTGGACAGACTCATATTACATAAAAGTACATAATAATAGTGTATAATACGTGGGTGGTGGTTGATGGACGGCCCATGTTGTTGTTGTCATGGAGATCATTGTCAGTGACACATAGAGCCTCTATTTACTTTCCTTTTGTTGTCATCACATTTCTTTATAATTTGACTAGGGCCCAGCCCTTCATTCCTTCATTCCTTCACCTTCCTGGTTGAACTGAGCTGGCAGCTGATGAGTCGTCACCGTCAGAGACGTTCAGCTTTATTTCAGGTCTGTTTCAAACTTTCATTGAATGTGATGTAGTCAGGTTGAGGACAGGAGTGTGAACGGAGGAGGAAGAGGAAGATCAGCGCCGCTCTTCATGACTTTACTGAGCGTCCTCCTGTCTGTCTCTGCTGGTGAGTTGAAACCAAAGCGTCTTTACTCTGACATGAAGCCTTTCCATTATTACATCACTGTTATACAGTAATTCTTTTTAATAACAGGAGTTTAACGTGGTATAAACCATCTCCAAATGATTGTTCTTGATTGTTCATTTCTCTCTCTGGTCTGCTCTCTCCCTCTCTCACATATAACACATCAGTGTAATATAAGTAGTCTGTGTCTAATGAGTTGTTCTAGAGGAGACCGTGAGTTTAGTTTTAGTAGACCTACGCCTAGAAACAGTTTGCAGTTCTCAGTGTGTTTCCTGTAACACAGTAACCAGAGTTACATGTTTCACATCCAAATCTCAGCTCATATGAACCCATCATAGTTTCATCAGGTTTTATTTACGTTGTTCTGTTACTCTGTTCTATGGGGGAGGGAGGTCTCCTCTCCATGTAGGACATAGACATCTGCTGTAAACTGAGTCTGCAGTGGATGTGTCCCTGATTTATTTTGATTGGTTTATCGGTCACTTAGCTGCAGACGGGGAATCTGAAAATACGTTTGACACAAGGTCTTGAGTTTCTGAATGTGTTCTGTGTTTTACTTCCTGTAGTACGTAGAGGGTTAAAGAGTTCATCTCTTAAGTCCTGGGGTGCTGGGAGGTTCAGCTTGACTAAAGAAATAAACCAGGAAGAATGACCCATGAATCAAACTGGCTTTTACCTCTTGAAAGGGAATCTGGCTACAAAATCCTACTGACTCCACTACAGGAGATAATGTTCACACATTTATTCAGCCTGGACATCATCACATTCTACCATTGTGCTCATTATACAATCCACAAGAAGACTCATATCCTCCCTATGGCTAAAGCTAACTGTCACTACTATAGCGTCTGTCATGTGTAGTACCACCATTAGCCCACTAGATGGAGGTGAAGGTATGATGTATGAAAATGAAGCACAGGAGTCATTCTGCCAGGAAGTGTGTGTCTCTGATATAGGGCTCTTTAAATTAAAATCACTGAGATATTTAAATGAGTAACAAACTAAATGTCCTGGATGGCTGTAAGCTCAGACCTGCTGATGTGCTGGGATGATTACCACCCGTCTGAAGTGTCTGACTCTCTCCACTGCTGCTGGGGGCGTGTCAGGGAATGAATTCATGTGAGTTCAGGACAAAGGACCTTGTGGACCTACCCTGCATGTGTGTGGCTGTGCATTTAAAGCCTCTGTCTATTGTCCCAATAGTGCTTGGTTAGAAGAGAGGATTGTGAGCCCTTGTATCTGAGTGGAACATCACTCATTCATCACTCGTTACCCAATAATCTAATTACAACTGGCTGAACAGTGCAGTGCGATGCATGAACACATGTTCCTCAGATAACTTGTCTGCCAGTACATTAGAGAGGACGCTACTCACAAGTATTGTTGTACAAACATAATGAGGTTAAACCTTCAAACACACTTAGAAGCAAAACAACATTTAAATTCTTGAACAATACGTTTCAGGCTTACAGCTTGAATGGTTCACTGTAGTACTAATACACAGGAAGGATTCATTCCAGGAACCATATTTATGAACATATTTAGCTAAATGCTAAATGCTAATCAATTATCCACTCTACTGTTTAAATATGTAAAAGGTCAGAGGTCATGTAACTAGTGTCTCAGCTAATAGTGGCAGGTGTGACCATTAGTGAGTAGAAACTATGGAGTTTGCTGCTGTTGCTAACAAATCAACAACTTTCCTACTAAACTGCAAAGAAAGTGAAGTTCTCAGTACCTACTGGCACTGCAGACATGGACTGTGTTATTATTACTGCAAGGAAGGAACTCTGAATTTGTGGTGCCTTAAGTTTTTCTGAAATCATGGCTCAGGGCTGTAACGCTCCGTAGCCAGAGGCACAGAGGTATTCAGAGTGTGTGAATGCTTATCTCGGGGAAGGTGCTGGACATAGCGGCTACGCTCAGTGTCCCTGTGTGGCCCTTTATCACCCCCCTGTCTGTTGTGAGGGTGATGTTTTAAGGTGGATGATGCCTTGGTGTTTGAGATGGAGGACTCAACTATCTTCCACCCACTGCAAAAAAACAAAACTTTACCAAGTATATTTGTCTTATATATCTCATTACACTTAATATAAGATACAAAGAGCAGCATTTCAGCAAGACACAGGGACTTGTTTTAAGACAATACATCTTAATACAGAGACATTTTCACTAGTTCCATTGGCAAAAAAATCTTTCTCTGTCTGTACCCGGCTGGCCTTAGGCAGATGGTCCCTCCATATGAGCTGGTTCTGGTTCTGGTTCTGGTTCTGCTCCAGGTTTCTTCCTGTTAAAGGGAGTTTTTCCTGCCTCCATCTCCTTCAGACTGCTCTGGGGGTTTCAGGCCGGGTCTTGTAAAGCGTCTTGAAACGATTTGTATTGTTATTGAAGCTATATAAATAAAGCTGAATTGAATTGAATTCAATGCTTGTTTATTTATAAATAAATGGCCCTATTTTTAATTAATTAATTTAATTGTTTATTTTTTTACACGCGTTTATGCCCGGCATGGATTGGGGCCCACTGACATTAAGAGTGTACAGGGCCCAGAATTTGGTGCTACGCCCCTGGCCTCTACAGATGTTGATCCTCTGGAGACACTGATGCTGGGAAACTGTCATCAATGAAATCAGCACAAAACACAACCTGCTGCACTCCTCCTGACTTTATTGTTCATGCTGGAGGACAGCTGTCAAAGAGGACATGTTTGTCTCCTGTCCAGTGAGCAGTGTCTCCAGTTCTCTTTCTGTGAAGTTCTTCTTCTTTCCCGTCTTACTCGTTCTTATGTTTCTTTTAGGTCAGAGTTAAAAACACATTTTTTCATGTTGGCATTTTACACGTAGCCATGAACTGGGACTGTTGCTCCTTTATGTTATAGTCGTGTTCTAATTATATTCTAGTACAACTGCTTTTGTTCTTGTTTTTACCCTGGAATGCACCCTGTGCACCTTTTTGCAGTGCAGCTGAGTCTTAATTATGTTTTAGTAATATTGCTTTTGTTCTTGTTTTTACCCTGGAATGCACCCTGTGCACCATTGGGTGCTGGAAGGTGCTATACAAATAAATATTGATTGATTGATTGATTGATTGATTGATTAGGTTTTCATTATCTGATTGTACAGAGAGGGGAATCTCAGGTGCAGGGTCAATTTAATTATTACAGTGCGCCCACTTCCACGTTGATTGGGATGTATAACGGAAATGTGATTCTGGATCTGAGTGTGGGCAGAGCCTGGAACTAAGTCTTCTTAGTTCCAGGCTCTGCAGATGTCTCCAATCCATCTCCAGTCCTGCTTCAGTTCCTGAGTAATTAGTAATTAGATGTCTTCCTAGTGGTTAGTGGAAATAGCTGCACCAGTTTCTGGGCATTAGCATAACAAAAATCCAAAAATCTACAAGTCCAGTTGCCTTTTTTGAAACCTTTTTGGATAGATGTCTTCCTAGCTACACCCCTGGGAGATCCTTTCTTCTGACCTCCAGCCAAACCTGCTGGTTTCTTTGCTTTCACTGCCAGCCTCCAGGAAGTCTTTGCAGCAGTCATGGTCTGATTGTTGACTATTCTGCTCCTTCTTTTGGTTCAATGATCCATGGTCGTGATCTCTGGTTGTGTCTTTTTGGATTCAACCTAGTCTTAACTAAAACTTCTTTGCATTGCTTCTTTTGTTGGACTCTTGTTGTTGGAATTTATCCCTGCTCATTCCTGCAGCATGTTTTGTTTGTAAGAAGAGCCATGTCGAGCCTGATATTGATGCCCCGCCCACTCTTCCTCCAGACTCACTCATGTTTTAGTTTAATTAATGCTACGCTCTGCTCTACCTCCACCTGCTACAAGGACATGATGATTAGACACTGGACTTATGTTTCAATAATCCTCACGGTCAGGATCACTTTACAGAGCGGATGGCACAGCAACTGGTGGTCACCATTACGTCACATCCTGTTTCTATAGCATCAAATAATTATAACAAAACTTATCCAATAGCTTGGCACTTGAACATTCATCAACATTATATTAACTACCTAAAATCAATCATCTTCCTCATCTTCTTCTGAGTCCTTCCTCTGTGGATCCAGTCCTGCTGTTTGCTGAGTGTTGGAGGTCAGCTGCTACAGTGGGTTGCTCATGTCTGCTGGATGTCCAGCATTGGTAACTCCTGTCTGTCCTCAACAAACAGCAGCAGGACAGTTTCCTGTCTGTTGTGGACACTTTTCCATCTGAATATTAGAGCAGTGATGGGACGTCTGTTCAGTCTGGTAGTCTGTTTAGACCAGGGGTTGATCAGCTGATGGAGGATGAGGAGAAGAGGAGGATGAGGAGGAAGGAGGTGAAGATTTCTTCTTCATGTGTCTTACGGTGAAGAACGATATAATAGCCACGATAAGAAGAACACCAGCAACTGTCAGACCAACTATCAGACCAACAGATCCGTCCTTGTCTCCTCCGTCCTCCTGGTGTCTACCTGTGTGACAGAATGAACAGAATGAGGTGTGAGGTAGCTGATGAGTGAAGAACAAACTGCTGTCAGACATTATCTACTGCACTCTGATCACATCACTCAGACCAGCTGTTTTCTAGAAAGTCTCATCAACAACATCTTTGTAAAAGTCAAACATCTGATCTGAGATCTTTCTCTCTCACATCAACAACCAGGAAGCAGCTTCAACTCTGATCAGAGACAAAGACACAAACTCAAAGACACTCACTCACCTGGTGGAACTACTTCCAGTCTGATGATGCTGATGCTCCTTTCAGGGGCAGCTCTCTTTGAGTTACTCTGAACAACATTACACTCGTATGTTCCTCTGTCCTCTATCGTCACATTCTTCAGAATCAGAGACACGTCTCCATCCTTCATCTGTCTGTCCTGTAGATCCACTCGGTTCTTATAAGATGGATGCTGGTAGTCTGGATCTAACTGATCATCACGATATAAAAGGAGACCTTCTTCTGGTTTTGGATCAGTTCTTTTCCACTGTACAACTATGACAGGATCATTGTTCAGAGCTTTACATGGTAGAGAGACAGTCTGTCCAGGTTCAGCTGTGATGTTTGTCTGTCCTGAAGGAAACAAGACAGAGCAGAGAGGTTAAAGGTCACCATGCAGCAGTCAGTCAGTGGGAGGAGCTACCAAAGAGAGGACACTGGTCTAACACAGTCTACTGATCTAGGTGATGTTGTCTCATGCTGGAGTTGAAGGAAATAAATGTGGATCAACAGTTACTTTGACTGAAATCACTGCAGCTCAGAACAAAGAGAAGAAGTCTGAGTAGATGGAACGTAGGAGCCTGAACAAAGGACAACTCTCTGAGAGTCACATGAACAAGGAAATGCTTTTTGGAACCATTGACTTTACAGGTGTCACCATGGTTACCACTAGTTATTAATACTCTGATCACTGAAGCTGAAATCTGTTGCCCAAATCTTTTAGTTCTTTGATTCAACTGAAAACCCTAGCGATATTTTCCACCTAGAGTTACCAACTCCTGAATAATAAACAAGGGACACCCCATTAACAGGCTGGCAGACCTGACTGTCTTCACCGTTGCAGGTGTGGTGAATTTCTTCAGCCCTTTTATTTTGTGTGAAACAATTTTTTAACTATTTTACTCAAACCTGAATCGAATTAGATTTATATTTCTGAGTGATATGAACACATGGAAAACAAAGGATTATTTTTAATACAAAAGAACAAACTTAACAGAACAAAATTGTGTAGAAATTGTGACACGCTATGGGCCTCAAGGCCTACTTACTGTTTAGGGTGGCTACTAGGCTCTGGGGAGGGGCTTGTTTTCCCTTACTGCTGACGCCTGTGACGGCCCACCTATAGATACTGAGGCAAGCAGTCTCAGTCTCTCTTTCCTTTCTGGCTAGTGGTTTGAAGGCACATAATTGTTTGGATGTTCTCACTCTTCGCGTGGTATTGTTTAAGTTTTGTTAATAAATATGAGTTTTACTCTGAAAGAATTGTGTGTGGCAGTTTTTCTATCTTGTTTTGTTGTTGGAGCATCACACATGATGAGCATGTTTTCTTAATTTGGAGAGCTTTAATTCATCTAGAGCATTTTGGATATTTGCTTTTGAGGAAGGCACACAGTAATAAATAGTTTGGTGTGTCCTTGGTATAACTGGTGTTCTCCTCTGTTAGGTGTAAGGGGGTTCTTAATGTGACGGGGAAACTGGTTGGAGCCATCGGCTCTGGATCACATTCAGGGTTTTGGGGTATTGTTGTGTTATACTATTGCTTTCCAAGGCCGCTGGTATCGGTTTAGTTAGGTAGTTAGTGTTGAGACTCCAGGTTTTTTGTTGTTGTTGTTGTTTTGGCCACTTCTCATATAGTCCAGTGAGTTGTACAGTGTACCTCAATTTGATTTGTTTTTGTGGATTGTCAACTTCAGTTGGACCGGATGGCTAACATTGTTGCGGAGTTAATTCAATCGCCCACCGAGGAGTTGCTGGATCAATGCAGTTGGTCAAAATTGCACAGCATTCCTCTATTGAAGTTGATCTCAAGGGACAACTTGAAAAGCATTGTAGAAGCTAACCTGCAAGAAGGTGGTTTGGTTTTCTGCCAGATGGGGGAGGTCAGGGTAGAGTAAGTACTTCTATGGCTGGTTTAACATTTGAAGAGCAGAAGGAAGAGCAGTTAAATTTAGAACATGGGAAGGAGTTGGAAAGAATGAAACATAAAATGGGACAAATAAAATTGGAATTGCAAAAGTTGGCAATAATTAAGGATGGTAGAATGTCTGCATCTCCTTTAATGGGGGAGGGCACTGGTCCTTATTTTGATGTAGCATGTAACATGAGATTCTTGCCACAGTTTAATGAAAAAGACGTGGAAACTTTCTTTTGTATTTTTGAGCTTGAAACTGGCCTGATGAGGAGTGAATGCTGCAATGTGTCTTTACAGGTAAAGCACTAGAGGCTTATACGGCTTTATCCTGTGAGGACTGTAAAGATTACACGTTGGAGAAAGCAACGGTTCTGAAAGCATCCGAGTTGGTTCCTGAAGCATATCGCCAATGTTTCGGGGGCTGGCAAAGACCAGTAAACAAACACATGTGAAATATGCATGTGATTTGGTTTCACATTTTAATTGCTGGTGCTCTTCGTCTGGTGTGAAAACATTTGACAAATTATTCAACCTAGTTGTTTTAGAACAGTTCAAACAGTCTGTGCCAGATTACATCGCAGCATACACTAATGAACAAAAACCCATGTGTCCCAGCAAGGCTGCAGTACTGGCTGATGAATATGTTCTGTTTTTGCACATTTTGTCCCTCCTCTGAGCCACGTCGTATAAAACAATAGAATCAGAACATTCCTCTTGTAACAGTGGAATAAAGGTGTTAGTAGAAGTTGTAGCTTTGTTGTCTCCTGGTATCTTCTTCTTGACCAATCAGATGAGAGGGATTCCTGCTGTCATCTACCCTAAATGTTCATCTAAAGTGTCCTGTTATTTATTCATTCCATTCACATTTACACTATTATTGATTCTCACAGTAATACGGCTCAGAGTGGGTCCTGTTTCACATCAGTACGTACGTTTGTTTCTAGGTACTTTCAGACCAGGAAGTTGTGTCTTATCGTCTCCGCCCGAGTTCAACTCTTTTTATTAGCAGATGTCTCATTGTCCTGTTTAGTTTCCTCAATGTTTCCATCAGTCATGTAAAACTTGTCCAACTAGAACCGTTGAGCTTGTGGATCCACCCACAATTGCTAGAACTATAACTTACACTAACTTAATGTTACGAATACGATTTCAGAAAAGCAGCGGATGCCGACTGCAGAGAACAATGAGGAACGGACCGGCTGTACCCGTTACAGTGTAGGCTCCTTGTGGGAAAACAAGCCAAGTTAGTTTCTCTGCCCAACAACAAAAAAAGTGTTCATAGTGTCTCCTCAAACATGTGGTTGATCCAGATCTACTAGATCCAGTCACCTGCTTTAGTTTCAACTCACCATCAGAGACAGACAGGACGACGCTCAGTAAAGTCATGTAGAGAGACGCTGATGTAGCAGCAGCCATCTTGTCTTCTACGGTGGACAGGCGGTGCAAACCAACATTACAAAATATGAAACACTTTTACAAAGCTACAAATTTACATTTTAGAAAACATTTTTACATATCACAAAACAAAATTACTTTGCCATAACACATTTACAAGCCCTGAAACAAAATTACAAATATCAACCTAACCCTGGGATTGAACAGGAAGTGACAACAGGAGTGGCCGATTCCTATCAGCCAGGTTTTGTCAGTCACTTGAGCCAAAATGGCCCGATTGCAAAAGAAAGTGTTTCCAGTACATTCACTGAGACATAATAAAGCATAATACACCTAATAAAGGATTAGTACAGCTACCTGTTGTTGTCATTCATCAGTTCTGATTCATAGACACTGTAAATCATATCAAGTACCTTACATAAGCCTAAACCTAAAGCTCAAAATTAAGCTGTGCATTTTTTTTTTAAATGAATGAGGACAGGGTCACTACTACTAAAGAGTATTTCATTTTCTCATGGTCATGGACGCAGTGTAGGGTATTAATTCACTCACAACATAGGCTCCAGTCAGATTCAGTATCATGACGTTACTAGGAGACAGACATTCTTGTTTGTGATTAATGGTCTAAAGTACTGGGGGGTATTGCACAAAACTAGGATAAGGGATTAAGCCGGGATATGTTGATTATCCCGGCTTAATTTAGCCTCAAGTCGGTTGCATGAAAGCAGCTCAAACTTAACCAGGCTAAGTTACTATGGTGATTTATTCTCTGCAGCTAGCCTGCTCCAGACCAGGCTAACAGCCAGGCTAACAGCCAGGCTAACAGCCAGGCTGTTATTTCTGAGAGAGTGGGGAGCTGGAAGGAGGAGAATGAGTGTCTGAATGAGTGAGAGTCAGCTGGGATACTAAAGTGAGGAGTTGTGTCAAGGTGCTGATGAATATTCTGAATGTTTTCAGTGAAAATGACATGATGGAGTTACAGAAGGAGGTTGTGTACAAGTGAGGAGGGAGAGAGTCTTGAGGTTGGGTGATACTGTTAAGCAGAGAGAACAGTGGCTTAGAGTTACCTTTGTTGGCAGTGATTATACTGGAGTAATACTGGGTTTTGGTGCAGGCAATGCAGTCCTTATAACATAAGATGTGGTTATTGTACATTTCTTTGTGGATAGTGAGACCTGTTTTTCTATGGAGACGTTCAAGTTGCTGACCTCTGGCTTTCATGGGGCGAAGGTCGGGGGTGAACCAAGGGGCAGAAACAGAAAAAGAAACAGATCTGTTTTTTAATGGAGCGAGGGAATTAAGAATATTATGGATTATGGTGTTGTAATGAGAGACTAGAGCATCAGGAGTGGATAGATTGCGGATGTCCGGCAGGCAGGAGGACTGAATACTTAAAGTGAGAGTGGCAGGATCGATATTCTTTGTGTTCCAAAAAGAAATAAGGCGTGTTTTTTTACAGATGGAGAGGGTGAGTTTGACTGTAAATGAGGGAAGAAAGTGGTCAGTGATGGGGAGTTCATTAGCTGTAAGGTCGAGAGGGGTGACACCAGAACAGCAGATCAAATCCAGGATGTGTCCTTTGAAGTGGTATGTTGCTGACATCCAAAACTATCTAAACAGGAAATAAAGTCTTTGGTGAGAGGCAAATTGATATTGTCCATGTGGATGTTAAAATCTCCCAGAAGTAATATGTTTGGTGAGAGGGAGGATAAATGGGTGAGAAAAGCAGCAAAGTCATTTAAAAACTGACTGTTCGGTTTAGGGGGGCGATAAACAGTAGCAATGATGGTGGGAGTGGGACCAGACAGCAGATTCAAACGAGGTGGAGGCGGGCACAGACACCGGCAAGACTTTCCACTTCTCGCGGTAAATTATCGCGATACCTCCTCCCCGGCCGGAGCCACGAGGTTGACAGGTGATGTCCCTTGCTTGTCAGTGAGCGGATGTTAAGCAGAGCGAAGTTTAGTGAGGTGTCGTCACACCATCATAGCATGCTGTGGTCGACAGCCCGGTTGGTGGAGCGTGGAGGGCAACGACAGCTGGACCAGATGGACTTTAAACCTGTTGAACTGTTGTGGAGGAAATGCCGGCGGCATCCCTGGTGGATATATCTCCGGCGAGGCTGGAAGGCGATGTTTGGGTGAAGGTGGAGAGCTTCAGGCGCAGGTCCAGGCAGGTGGTAGCGCAGCCGTAGCAGGTCGGTGGCCGAGTACTGAAGCACACCCGTCACTAGCTGGTGAACAGGCAGTAGAAACAGCCAGGCGCAGACAAACAGGGTGTATGTCCTACCGGCCCGCATTGTGGACGAGGCAGCATCGACGGCTAGAAACGCCAGGTGAGGCTCAGACCGGGACAGAACACTCACCGATTAGGTCACTGAACCATAAAATGACTCAGGAAGTCTAGAAAGTTAAAAAGTTAAAAGGTTACCGGCGAGCAGTGGCAGCGAATTGTGCCAGCGTTCACTCAAAACCAGAAGTGCTGTAGAACACCAATATACCAATAAGGTCGCGAATACAAGCGGCCGAAATGAGTTTCCTTCGCAGGGTGGCCGGGCTCAGCCTTAGAGATAAGGTAAGGAGCTCGGACATACGGGAGGAGCTCAGAGTAGAGCCGATGCTCCTCCACGTCGAGTCAGTTGAGGTGGCTAGGGCATCTGGTAAGGATGCCTCCCGGACGCCTCCCTGGGGAGGTGTTTCAGGCATGTCCCACCAGAAGGAGACCTCAGGGACAACCTAGGACACGATGGAGGGATTATATCTCTCGTCTGGCCTGGGAACGCCTGGTGGTTCCTCCGGAGGAGCTGGATGAAGTGGCTGGGGAGAGGTCTGTCTGGGTTTCCCTTCTGAAGCTGCTGCCCCCGCGACCCGGACCCGGATAAGCGGGAGAAGACGAGACAACATTTTACACTATTTTTGATTCTCACAATTATTACGGGTCAGAGTAGCTTTGTTGTCTACGTAACACTGACGTCCCTTGCGGGGCTCCTGCACATGGTCCTAAGTACTGTGGCATGCTGGGTAATAGAGTTCTTATCTAACTACACTCATAACATCACAAGCTCAGTGGTCAGAGAGCAGGAGACGGTCTGGGAATAAGTTCAGCCTAAATGTTCATCTAAAGTGTCCTGTTATTTATTCATTCCATTCACATTTACACTATTATTGATTCTCACAGTAATACGGCTCAGAGTGCGTCCTGTTTCACATCAGTACGTACTTTGGTTTCTAAATACGGGACGATTCCATTTATCAAGGCACAGTTAGCAGCCCTATGTCAACATGACTGTTCCTGATTAACTGAGCCTTCAGTGTCGTTATGGAGAGGAAACCTTTCTCCTCTAATCTTCTACACATGAACATCTTCTTAATAATATCTACCTCCATAAAAACACTCTTGATAAACAGCAGTTGCTGGTTCTTCCGGGTACTTTCAGACCAGGAAGTTGTGTCTTATCGTCTCCGCCCGAGTTCAACTCTTTTTATTAGCAGATGTCTCATTGTCCTGTTTAGTTGTCTCAATGTTTCCATCAGTCATGTAAAACTTGTCCAACTAGAACCGTTGATCTTATGGATCCACCATAAATCGCTAGTAGACACTAAATTAATGTTGCGATTACGATTTGAGAAAAGACGAACCGTCCATACCCGTTACAGTGTAGGCTCCTTGTGGGAAAACAAACCAAGTTAGTTTCACTGTCCAACAACAAACAAAGTGTTCATAGTGTCTCCTCAAACATGTGGTTGATCCAGATCTACTAGATCCAGTCACCCGCTTTAGTTTCAACTCACCAGCAGAGACAGACAGGACGACGCTCAGTAAAGTCATGCAGAGAGACGCTGATGGAACAGCAGCCATCTTGTCTTCTTCTTCTTCTTCCTCCTTCCTCTTTGGTTCAACAATATTTATTTAACTTTATTTTCAACCAAATACAAGAAACAAGACAAATAATGAATATTTGTTTCATGGATGATTTCTGTAATTTAATTAATATAATGTTGATGAATGTTCAAGTTTTGTTTTAGTTATGTGATGCTATAGAAACAGGAAGTGGCACCGAAAATCAATATACATTTTTTATGAATACAGAGTATAATCATTTCCTTGTAACTGGTGGAGTTAGATAGTGAAGAAGCATCAGGGTAAGAAGAGAGGCAGATGAAGTGATGCAGCCATCATGCCTAGTGTCTACTGTCCAAGCCTGTGCTATGGGGCAGTGCTATGATCTGGGTCTAGGTTCATTAGCTGACTACCTGAATATACTGAATGAGCAGCTTATTCCATCAATGGATCATATTCCAAGATGACAATGTCAGGATTCATGGGGCTCAGATTGTCAAAGAGTGGTTCAGGGAGCATGAGATGGATTGTTCCACCACAGAGTCCAGACCTTAACCCCATTGAGAATCTTTGGGATGAGCTGGAGAAGCTTTGAGCAGTGGTCAGACTCTCCATCATCAATACAATGAATGAAACACTGGATGGAGACAAATCTGATGACGTTAGAGAAGATTATTGAAACAATGATGCAGAGAATGTGTTGGAATAAGAGATAAAGGCGAAATATTATAGTGTGTGACTTTTGTTTTGTGAGGCAGTATATTTCACAAGATCCCCCATGTCCTTTCAAAGACCAGCAGGTGTCTGTTTCTGAGGAAACATGGGCCCTTGACCTCTGTCACCACTGTCCCATGAAGAATATACACAAACACGGACACAGTTTCAAGATTATCTTCGACCACATCTTACTTGATCTGACTCTTTATTTGTTTGTGTAGGCCATGTAGCTATGGATTTTAATAATTTTATGAATATATATAGTGAACATATAGGTGAACATAAAAGTACAGATATGGAGTACGCATATATACAGTAAGTGAACATACATTTTATGTATGTCACATATAGTCGAAACCTATATTAAAACCTATATGTTTATATTAATGTGGGCACTAATGTGACATCTGGATGAGGAAACTAGTCGTCAACATGCCCCCATGGAGAAGTCACTCACTGACAGTTTCACTTTCAAACACATTGACATTTGTAAAACAGTGAAGTCCTGACCTGCAGCCAGATCATCAAGTAGTCGTTAGCTCTGAGCTCACCTTCAATCTGTTTCATTCTTTCTTTCTTGATTGTTGACAATGAACAAAGGACATCTTCCTGATGCAGGACATTTTCCTGATGTCCTGCATGGAGGGGTCACCTTGGCGTGTCATGAGTACAACGTGAGTGCGTACACATGGGTGAAGGTTCTGCAAGAATAATGACGTGAAGGTGGAGTTTTCTTCTAAGACCGGTGCATCCCTGCCCTGGAAGTACATGACATGTGTTGACATGTATATCTCCGGGATGCTCATGATGGGTGTGTTTGATTTGGAGGGCTGCAACCATTGACCGGATCTCATCAGCAGAAGAGAATTCTTCTAGCAGTGCTTGACAGAGCTCTGAGTATTCATCTCTGACTGTGGGAGGTTGTGACTGGATAAACTTATGGACAGCTTTAGAGCTTGTTTTCCATACAAGTTTAACTTTCTCCCTCTGGGTTGCATGGGGCAAATCAATTAGGACATGGTCTAACTCTCTAACGTAATTGTCAACGTTATGATCACAACTGTCTGGATCAAAATGTTCAAAGTCCTGAGCAAGGAACCCATAGTCACATGAAAAGCCACATGCAACAGTTATCTCTGGTGGAAAGGGGACTGCTGGACAGACCTGTGGTGTTGTAGTCTCCCCTTCAGAGAGATGGACACAGATGGGAGTGTCCTGCATCATAGACTGACAAGAAGACTGGGCAGAATATCTTCTGGAGGATACACTACATATCTCTTCACTGTCTGTATCAGTGAAATGGGACCTCAGGTATCTGTTACCTCTGTCTCTCTGAGGAGGTTGAGGAGCTGACTCCATTTCCAGGAACTTAGGGTCAGCTGGAAATTGTTCCCATCTTCTAACTGTAGAGGGCATTAACCTTTCACTAGAGGAGGAGTGCTAAGTAGCTATATAGCTTCTAAGGCTAGAAAGGCAGCAATGGCACCATCTACTGGCTCTAGTTGGTACAACACATTTGGTAACAGTAAATCCAGGTTAACAAAGGTTTACTTACCACAAACTCAACATGCAATAACTGAAATGCATGGCAGTAACAGCTAAGTATATAACTTTATGTTTCACTGCGCTAGTAGCACACTGTGGCTCTTTCTCAGACTCTTTATCTCACTTAGGCTGATATGCACAGCAGTAATAGCTGGGCACAAGGGCCAGTGGCACACTGTGGTTTAATTCAAGAGGGGACCACTTAAATTAACAGGAAGAGCTTGACTGGATTGCATGAATACGGTGGGTGGACTGGTGGACTACCTCAGTGAAGAGTAGACGACCTCTGGCTCTGGTGGAACCTCTGAACACAGACACACACAGTTCAAAGTAAATCAAACACTGTTGTAGATTTTCAGGTTCTGTATTATCAGTCAATATCTGTGATGTGCATCTCTCTACAAAATCTGCCTCAGATGCAGTCCCAGATCAGGTGTGTCCACAAACACATGTGGTGGGGATTAACTCTCCCATGACCACATGAATAAATAGAGAGTCAGCAGTTTCCACATGAGGCCTGACAACTGGTTATAGTTAAAAGCACAGAGGCTGAAAACTCCCAGCAGAGGATCTCTGTTCTCATCAGTCTGTCTCTTTATTCTCTCGTGGTTTCACAAAGTCTGATTCCATCCTCACAACAAACCAGTGATGAATTACAAGCCAGAAACTCCATCAGTAGCTGTAGAAGAGCACTCAGACTCTCAGCATGGTCTACACATGTGCCATGCTCCTTCTGTTTCTTAATAGTGACTTTAACTGAACTCCAGGACATGTTCAGTGACTTCAACCTTTGGTGTAACAGTCCTGTGACTGTTTAACAAACCTTTCTCTGAGTAACTGGGACAGTTCTTTTGTCTTCATGGTCTGATTCTGATCTGAGTTAAGTCAGGAAGTGCTTAGCTTAGCTTAGCTTAGCTTAGCTTAGCTTAGCTTAGCTCAGTAAAGATCAGCTGTACCTCTGGTCCTTTTTGGTCTGATGTCTATTTGTCCATTAGTGACGTTCTCTGCAGCTGGATCACTGTCTGGAAAATAAAACAAGAGTTCCATGAATGAACCTTCTGCTGTTCTGCCTCCATTTTCATGGAATATCTGTGTAATTCTGTGACTCTTCCTTGCAGAGGTCCTAATGTGCAATCATCCTCCCTCCTCTTCACTACCACCACCTCATCCCTCTAGATGTCCAGAGATCTGCAGTGTGGGGACCCATCAGGTAAGATCTGATCTGATGACCTGCTCAGACTGGTTTGCATTGGTACAAAACTCTGGTCCCCTGGCTTCAGACTCTCTATATCTATATAATATCTCTATGTTGGTATCTGTTAACTCTGACATCTAGAAACCTTCCTCCATTCAGGACACGGTAACAGTCCTGTTTATTTACTGCTAATGTTAACACTCCTGTACCACATGAATTAATAGATTGTATATTTAGAAGAGATTAAATGAAAGGCAGCAGGGTTTCACAGTTTTTTTTCTCCTCTTAACACCTCTGGTGGAAACAGAGAAGTAGACGACCACAAACAGTTTGCTGCTTTTTATACAAACTGGCACATCTGACCACAAGATAGACTCACACATGTACACACTAATGGCGCATTTCCACTAGCACGGCTCGGCTCGGCTCGGTACGGCACGGCACGGCTCGGCTCGGTTTGGTTGTGTTTCCATTACAACTGGTGCCTCCTCGACGTGGGCGGGGTCGTCATAACACGGCTGCGCGAAACCGCTGTGACGTCATTTACACGGCGCCGAGCAACGTACAAATCCGGAAGACCTCCCTCTGAATCCGTTCTTCGGCAACCAGAGTCAGGAACGTCTGGACCTCCTCCACCGACCAAGGAGCGGATTTTTTCTGAGAAGCCATCTCGTTCCAAGTCAAAAAGCAGTAAAAAGTGGTGTCTTGTCTCGCGTCTTGTTTTTATTTACATTCTAGGCGGTCGTCGCGCGGTTATGACGCTTCCAGTGACGACACTCATCGGCCAATCAGTGGAAGGCAGTCGGCTGACGTCACGTTTTAGTAACGCTTCGGCTCGCTTGGAACCAGGGCTGAGGTGATACCAAAAATGTACCCGGTTCCAGGTACTGCGTGCTAGTGGAAACACGCAATAGCGCGCCGAGCCGTGCCGTACCGAGCCGAACCGTGCTAGTGGAAATGCGCCATAAGAGCAGACAAAGGAGACCACACTGTACTGAGAAATGCCTCTACCACACCATCTGATCACATACAGTTCAGTGCAGCCAGTAGGAGGAAGTTGCTGCTGTGGTTTAACATGCAGAGTTAAAAGGTTCTACATGAATAATTGTCTGAAAGGTAAGTCTGAAAGTTGTGTTGTTTCCCTGACAACTTTAGTTTCTATAGTTTACTTTGAGGTTCCCTTTCACAGACGAGAGTGTGAAAGGGAACCTGAGTGAATGGGTCTAGCACACACATTCACACACCAGTGTCATGCACTGAGAGCAACTAGGGGTTCATTGTGTTGCTCAAGGACACTTCAGCATGTGTAATGTTCTGGTGATGGAACCTCTAACCTTCTCCACCTATCGAGTCACAGCCGTCCAGTATCTGGACACCTGGAGGAGGCTTGACTCTTTCCTTTTCTGGAGCTGCCCATTATGAGGGATGCTGTGCAGGTGTTGGGATATTCAAGAATTCCCAAATGACTGCCTCCACGTGAGCAGCTAAATAAGTGCACAGTGAGCACCATAAGTTGTGACTTCCAAATGCCTTTGATTGCCTTAATCAAACAAAGACAGTTGCTCTTCTACCACATGGCCAGTGAGGGTGTAAAGGCCATAACACTGAGGAATAACTGGATGACCTCTATGTGACGAGTTGATTGAAGAACTCTGACTGTTGTGTGACCTTATGCTGGAAACGAAACAAACACAACGAAACGAAACAGCCCAGAGTATCTGGTTTTTGGACTCTGTGTGGAGTCCTGGAAGTTATCACTCAAACTTCATCAGTCATCAACAGTCAAAGATTGTGGACTTACAGAGCAGACGCTGTAGAGACGTTTCCTTCATTGTCCTTCTCTCTCGTCTGACCTTTTTTCATCTTTTCTCAGTGACACCAAGTAAAGCCCGCCCTCTTCCTCATATACGAGCTTCTGTTTTTTTCTCCCTTATTTGTATGAAGACAGTTGTTAACTAACCTTTTTATCGTGTAAACAGATAAGTGATTAAAGTATCTAAGAAATATGGATAAAAACAGAAACATCTGTTTGTTGAAAGCTGCAAATTGGATAAAACTAAAAGCCAATAAAGAGCTAAAATTTACAAATGATGAGCTCATTGTGGCTAAATAACTAAAAATGTAACACTGTTCATGCATAATTTGAGGCGATGACACATTAACTCTATTTGTAACTGTAACTGACATTAACAGACCAATTTCGTCGCCAACATTTTTAATCATAGATGAACAGACATCTGAAAATGAGATCTTATCTTCAGAAGAAAAGAAAACTCTGGGACCAACAAGTCATTGTTCTGTTAATAAAACACATTCATCATTTTTAATACAGTCAGATGCAGGTAGCACTGGACAGACATGTAACACAGGTCCTCAGCAGGACTGTTATGTAGTATGTGCTGAAGTGATGTGAACACACTGACCAGTTTTAAACTGACCATTACATCACTAACGTGTAGTGGACATCATGAACAGTAACACAGTGATGCTAATCACTATGTCTCTTGAGTTAACCGCACCAATACGATACTCGAGGCTCTGGCTTCGCACGGAAGCACTAAAAATAACCCACAAGAGCAATTAACATTCATTAAGGGTAGCAGGGGTCTGCTGGAGCCTATCACAGCTATTTTTATTTATTTATTTTTGCATGTTTGACTTTCTACTTTCTACTGATGTCTATTTCTACTTTCTACTTTTTCTTACTGCCTCTTTAAATCACTCCCAGGTGGGAGCGGCTGTGGCTCAGTAGGTACAGTGGGTTGCCCATGAACCAGAGGGTTAGCGGTATGTGCTGAAGTGTCCTTGAGCAAGACACTGAACCACCAGTTGCTCCCAGTGTGTGGCACTGGTGTGTGAATGTGTGTGTGCTTGTGTGAGTGAATGGGTAGATGTGTCTCTGACTGTAAAGCGCTTTGAGAACCAATAGGTAGAAAAGCTATATAAAAGCAAGGACATTTACCATTTACCATTAAATGTCAAAGCTCCGCTCCACTGGTCATGTGCAGTGCGTATCCAAAACGGTTGAAGTCTAAACAATGGACAAAGGACAGATCCTTCAGGGCAGAGGAAGGAAGAGGAAGAGGAGAAAAAACTCCAAGATAAAGGTATGTTTACATGTCTTGGTGTCTCCTTTATCAGGGAGATTTGTGTGGCTTAGCAAACTAGCTAGCTAGTTAAAAACTGGAGAAATGTATCTTAACTGGTCGGTTAAATAGCCTGATAATAATGCTAACTGTTTGTACTTGTGTAATACTGAGCTTTAACTTTGTCAGGGTTGGTCCTATATACATATATATATATATATATATATATACAGTATTTCACCCTGCTAGCTTGCTAACGTTTGATAGCAATACTTAAGATATAGACTAATGACTTTGCACATAGTTTACATTTACATAGTTTTAAGACCTAATTATTCAACTGTATATTTGAAACCATTTAAACCTCATTATTTAAGTATTAGGTTGATATTTTATTATTTTATTGTTTATTTTCTTTAAGGCTCTATAGGCAACAGAAGAAGGTTTTATTGGTTGTGGCGCTTTATTGTTCTTCAACTACAAATTATTTTTGCACATTGCTCTTGCAGTTTTTAAAACCAAAAATAATAAACCAGACGAGTCTTTTACAGTTAACACATTGTCTACTGGTTGATTTATAATCAATATCAAACTGAGTGTTTGAGTTTGCTCCGTTGTCATGGTGACCGCTGTAGCTCTAGAGCCAGAGGAAGTCTGATCAGTTGTTATAAAGTCACTACAGTTTACCTGTTTATCATCTTCCTCATCCTCATCTCATCAAACTAAGTCACTGATCCTCTTTTCTTTTCTCCATCAAACTGAACGTGAAAGAAACTAAAACATGAATCCACAGTTTCAGCTGAAAGACTTTTATTGTTGTTATTGAGGATTAAACATCATTAGAGCTGTAGATGTAGATAGAAAGCAGTTCCTGAGATAAAAACAACTTTAACTACAACAAGACATTAAAAGAACACAAGTAACAGATGAGTGTAAAGAAGCTGAAGAAGAAGATGAGTTCATTCACACATGCAGCACATGTTACACCACTGAAATACAACTTTGTGATTGGTGTAAAGAACAGGTGTTGTATTCCTCTGTTTAACAGGTAGTAAAATAATACTCTGCCCCCTGGTGGTAACAATGAATACATACATTAACAATAATAAAGAAATGTCAGCAGGACATTACTGATGTAGCATCAATAAAAACACATGAATCCATCCATGCAGCACATCAACATGACACACTGGATGGTTGACTCTGTTTCTACTGGTTTCTATTCATCCCCAGTAATCATCATCCATTGTGTCTTTGTTGTGTAAATCCTCAGTAACAGCTGATCTCTACCTGAGGATCAGTTTGATGAGGAAATGTTCATTTAGGAGCAGTCACATTAGAACCAGACTAATGTTGAAGTACACTGACACTGATGATGATGATGATGAAGAGGACAGACTGCTCCTTCCACATGAAGTAACATCACATATGTAACACTATGAGAATAAGGTTTAGGTATTTAACGTTTAACAAACAACAACAATAACAAAATAGAGTTGAAAT
Organism: Planiliza haematocheilus; assembly: GCA_005024645.1. Classification (NCBI taxonomy): domain Eukaryota; kingdom Metazoa; phylum Chordata; class Actinopteri; order Mugiliformes; family Mugilidae; genus Planiliza; species Planiliza haematocheilus. Next base: position 85,781 of record SRSE01001219.1, read on the forward strand.
GAATAAAACCTCCTCGACTTCTCAGGGTCACTGGTAGATCTTCTCGTCTGCCACTGAGAACATTTTGAAGACTTTCTGTTTAACAGAAAGAAGTTTGAAATGAGAATCAGAATCAGCTGTGACGTCCACGTACGTCCACATTCAGAGTATTTAACTCCAGTAACTTTACTCGTACAGAAACACACGGAACTTAAATAAGAAATGTCAGTCTATACACATCAAATGTAGAACAGAGCAGATACATACAATGAGCCAGGGTTTGTACAGTGACCATATCCAATAGTGCAGAGTTCTAGTTTATTCATGTGGATGGTCTCACACTCTGTGAGTCCATCCACATGATCAGAGTTGATCAGAGCGACAGCCCGGGGACATTGGTTCAGGTGTTGACCCTAGGAACCTGAGTGACTCTACTGTAGGGACTGTCCTGTTGAGGATTGGAAGAATTCTGGAATGAAAGCTTTCTCAGTGAACATTGATTGTTCAGCTCAGTTTCAGTGGACACTTTACCATCTGAAAGTGATGGGACGTCTGTTCAGTCTTGTAGCTAAAGGAAACTCTGGTTTATCTCTAAAGACTGTTTAGACCAGGGGTTGATCAGCTGATTGAGGACGAGAAGAAGAAGAGGATGAGGAGGAAGGAGGTGAAGATTTCTTCTTCATGCATCTTATAATATATATAATAGATATAATACCCACGATAAGAACAACAACACCAGCAACTGTCAGACCAAGATGTTTTTGGCTCAGTGCCTCCTTGTCTCCTCCGCCCCCCTTGTGTCCACCTGTGTGACCTGCAGACAGAATGAGGTGTGAGGTGTGAGGTAGCTGATGAGTGAAGAACAAACTGCTGTCAGACATTATCTACTGCACTCTGATCACATCACTCAGACCAGCTGTTTTCTAGAAAGTCTCATCAACAACATCTTTGTAAAAGTCAAACATCTGATCTGAGATCTTTCTCTCTCACATCAACAACCAGGAAGCAGCTTCAACTCTGATCAGAGACAAAGACACAAACTCAAAGACACTCACTCACCTGGTGGAACTACTTCCAGTCTGATGGTGCTGATGGTTGTTTTACTCTGAACAACACTACATTCATATGTTCCATTATCACCAGTCGTCACATTGTTCAGAATCAGAGACACGTCTCCATCCTTCATCTGTCTGTCCTGTAGATCCACTCGGTTCTCATAAGATGGATGCTGGTTCTCTGGATCTAACTTCTTATCACGATATACAAGAACATATTCATCTTCCTTCATGTCAGTTCTTCTCCACTTTAGAACTCTGACAGGATCATTGTTCAGAGCTTTACATGGTAGAGAGACAGTCTGTCCAGGTTCAGCTCTGATGGGTTCCTTTCCTGAAGGAAACAAGACAGAGCAGAGAGGTTAAAGGTCACCATGCAGCAGTCAGTCAGTGGGAGGAGCTACCAAAGAGAGGACACTGGTCTAACACAGTCTACTGAGCTAGGTGATGTTGTCTCATGCTGGAGTTGAAGTAAATAAATGTGGATCAACAGTTACTTTGACTGAAATCACTGCAGCTCAGAACAAAGACAAGAAGTCTGAGTAGACGGAACGTAGGAGCCTGAACAAAGGACAACTCTCTGAGAGTCACATCAACAAGGAAATGCTTTTCAGACCAATCACAGCTGATACAGTCTGGGGTTACATTTCTGAGGAGGTTCACATCAGGCTACAGCGTTAGAGTCTGGAGCTACACCATTACACCACAGTGCTATAAAGTCTATACATATACACCCTCTCACCCTCTTGGATGGTATCTGTATCATCCTCAAGCTGGGGTCCTCTACCAGAGGCCTGGGAGTTTGAAGGTTCTGTGCAGTATCTTATCTGATCCTAGGACTCAGCTCTTCTGGACTGAGGCTTCTCATGTTGTTCCTGGGACTTTTTTCATTTAAATTTTAAATGGATTTAAGTGAACAGTATTGACTTTTAGTGGTTAAAAAAATAAAGTCTGAGCTACCAACACGTCTTGTCTGTAGTTGGACCAGGACTGCTAGCACTAACAGCTCAGACGGTCTCTGTGCTCACTGCAACATGCTTTACATTTACATGTTAGGGTTTACAAAACCCCACTTTTATCAAGGCTTCCTCCATCAGGTAGTTTATTTAAATAAAATCTGCCTTCCATCAGTCCTAGCAATGTGCTTTCATCCAATTCATCCATTTTGGTAGCTGTTAGCCGTTAGCTCTGACGTGTGCATCAGTCAGAGCTGAGTTCCATTAAATCGTGCACTGATAAAAGTTACGTGTTATGTGGAATAAAAACTGTGATTAAATACGTTATTTAGTAATTAAATGGAATAAACGCGTTAAGGTAATAGTGATCAAACACAGCTGAGAGGTTTTCATTAGCTCAGGTGAGGACTAGCAGAGACCACAGCTAGCACCTAGTGACCTCTGACCCCTACCAACCATCACCTGTCACTCAAAGCAGCCACGCCCCTAATTATCCTGAACTTTAAACCTTAATAATAATAATAATAATAAAGAGATGAGTTATAAAAATAATTATTGATATATAGACCAAAGATAACATTATATTAAATGACAGAGAAAACACTGAAATCATTATTTTGGAGAAGAAAATCAAAAGAATTCCTGCTGTGGTGGCAGCTATCAAGATTATATTTCATTCTTAGAAATTCATTTGTTGAGTACATTTAATTTAAGATTATAAAGTCTGCCTCTTTGACCTTTGGAGGAAGAGCAAATTAAATATGACATTTCCTCATCTCTCTAATTTATTCAATTGTAAATTCTTAAAGGATATATTGTCTTTTAACAGGGTTTGGAAAACAAACATGTGGCAGAATGTTTCAGGGTCAATGTTGAAACACTGAGAGCTACAACAATCTATCCCTTCTCTGCAGAGCTGCCACAAACTAGGAGTCACTCTGGAGTCAAAAGCAGATCTTCCTGTACCATTGACTTTACAGGAGTCACTACTAGTGTTTTATGATCTGAACATTGAAACTGAAATCTGTTGCATATCTCTATTTTTGTCCATAAAATGTCCAAGAGCCCAAAGCTTTTAGTTCTCTGATTCAGTTCATGTGTCCCTGGTGGAGACAGAGAGCAACAACATGGACAAAACATCTGCAAAAGGCAAATATCACGAGAGCTATTTTCCACCGTGACTGTTCCTGATTAACTGAGTGATCACTGATGTTATCGAGAGGAAACCTTTCTCCTCTAATCGTCTACACATGAACATCTTCTTAATAATATCTACCTCCATAAAAACACTCCTGATAAACTGCAGTTGTTGGTTCTTCCGGGTTCTTTCAGACCAGGAAGTTGTGTCTTATCGTCTCCGCCCGAGTTCAACTCTTTTTATTACCAGATGTCTCATTGTCCTGTTTAGTTTCATCAATGTTTCCATCAGTCATGTAAAACTTGTCCAACTAGAACCGTTGATCTTATGGATCCACCATAAATCGCTAGTAGACACTAAATTAATGTTGCGATTCCGATTTGAGAAAAGCAGCGGCTGTTGAACATTTCTCAGCTCCAACTCCTAAATGATCCTCTGACTTTAAAGAAGACGGAGAAACTCAACACAACTGATGAGAGAGTTTTAGCAGAATAATAAGAGAAGGATGCCGACTGCAGAGAACAACGAGGAACGGACCGTCCATACCCGTTACAGTGTAGGCTCCTTGTGGGAAAACAAACCAAGTTAGTTTCACTGTCCAACAACAAACAAAGTGTTCATAGTGTCTCCTCAAACATGTGGTTGATCCAGATCTACTAGATCCAGTCACCTGCTTTGGTTTCAACTCACCAGCAGAGACAGACAGGACGACGCTCAGTAAAGTCATGCAGAGAGACGCTGATGGAACAGCAGCCATCTTGTCTTCTTCTTCCTACTTCCTCCTCGGTTCATCAATATTTATTTAACTTTTCAACATAATACAAGAGACAAGACAAAGCATGAATATTTTTTCATGGATGGTTTCTGTCATTTAATTAATATAGTGTTGATGAATGTTCAAGTGTCAGTTTATTAGATAGGTTTGGTTTTAGTTATGTGACGCAATATAAACAGGAAGTGGCACTGAAAAAACAATATAGCTTTTTTATAAATACAGAGTATAATCCAACATGTCCTTGTAACAGGTGCAGGTAGAGCCAGGGCCGTTGCTAGGAATTCTGGGCCCCCTGAAAGAATATCGGCGTGGGCCCCTCTACCCTATTGGTGTATAATAATAACTCAACAATGTGTTACAGTATTATTATGTAAATTATTCCCATTTCTCTGATTTGCAACACGTTATTGCACCCCTGATTGCATCTATCTTCAATTAACCACTTCACAAATAGGTAGTGGGTATTTTATTGTATTTATTAACGGTGAAGCACCGATATCCAAAAATAATAATTAAAAAAATCTAAATGGGCTTACTCAGTAGGCTACCATAGCTCTAGGCAGACAGCTTCACTTTACTCCACTTGTATGTGGAGGGCAAGCTCTTTTGAGTAATGTCAGTGTCACCCTTGTCAGACAAAAAATATTTTTAAACCATCCAAAAGTCAGTGTAAACTGTCCACAATTCTGAATTGTCCTTTTGTTATTGTCAACCATTATGGTGTATTTTATTTTATATCGCTGTGAAAACAACAACAAATCTTGTTGGAACATTTAACTTTTTGTATTTTCAAATGTCCCACCAATAGCTAACACATTTTTACAAGACCACATTTGAACACATCATGATAATGTTATTGACCTTCTTCGCCTAATGCTCATAATTACCAGTAGAACTTGAATGCGTCATAATACAATTCAATGTAGCCTCGTAACTGAGCGGGTGCTTGGTGCTTACTGGAGCACTGTCCGACAGTAATGTGTGTGAAACACACAGTCCGCTGTAGATAGCCTCCACATGAGTAACGTTCAGTTATCTACACTACTTACCCAGAGTGTAGCCCGCCTCTCAGCCGATGATTGACAGCTAACGTAAGCTACAGCCCCTGCGCCCCGTCAGGTACGCGTTACCGACAATAAATGAAAGAAAGAATGAATGAATGAATGAACAACTAGGCGCCCTCGGTAGCTTTACTCTCACCCTTCTTAGTAAAAAAATGTTGATGTCCTGGGCCCCTACCCTGTTGCTCCTAGCCCTGGCCTCCCTCTCTGGTTGTGTTTTTTGTGTGGTGCCATCATCTTGATCTCAGTCACTCCCTGCTGGAGTTCGCTCGCGCTAACTTTGCGTTCAATTTCGAACCCGCGGTGTGGACCAAACCATTTTTTAAGAAGGGGCCAAGGGGGTATTGAAATTATTAAAAATAAAATACTGCGTGACTTTGTGGCTTTATTTTAGTTCTGATTCACTACTATGAATAGATATTAAGCCTATGCATAATAATTTAGTCGTACTACTGGGGGCTGTGTGTGGGCCCTGATGGGCTGTGGGCCCTTAGAATTGTCATCACCTTTCCCCCCTATACGACGGCGCTGGGTAGAGCAGAGTGTAGTATTAATTAAACTAAACTTGATCTTTCCAGTGGCGCTGCACTGAAACTCCTTTGTTATTACTTCTGACTCTCTGAGGCCCTGGCTACCTGTCACACCTTGCCAACAATGACTGCCACCCTGTCAGACTGTCACTGTCTCAGGTGACAGAGTTGCCGGCAAGCAGAGCAGCAATGAAGTTTACCAAGCGTATCTTTATTCATCCAGGTGTATTAAACAAAACAAAACAACATTTAAATGACATTTAAGCAGCAACATGGAAGAGAAAGATTAGAAGATAAGACCTCAGTGGTGATTGGTGGGTTGCACTGTGACACTGTTTATATTGAATACACCATATACCGTATTTACTGCATATCTGCACAAGTTACACATAATTAGCATTATAGTTATGACAAACATTTGCAGTAGTAGTATAGTAGTACTAGTATATTATATTTCACTGTTTCAAGATCCCCCATGCCCTTTCAAAGACCAGCAGGTGTCTGTTTCTGAGGGACTTGGGCCTTTGACCTCTGTCACCACTGTCCCATGAAGAATATACACAAACATGGACACAGTTTCAAGATTCCCTTAGACCACCATTTTACTTGATCTGACTTTAAAACCTCGGTAGATACAGGTCACATGTGTTAAGGGTTCAGGATACTAACATTTGTAGCACCAGTTCAAAAGTATAGAATAATAATAATGATGAATCGTAGGCTATTCAGACATCCTAAATAGATCTGTGAAGGTATTAAATAAGGACAGTATGTACGGGACCAACATCTTGTTCAAACGAGTCTTAATCAAGAATCAGCTGCTACACATCAGTATGAGACATCTAAACATTTAACATTAGGACAATTAAATGTTATTAAATTTAATACATAGAGAAGCACACCACCATCCAGCTATATATACTGTGTTACATGCTAACGGCTCAAATAAATGTGTAGCCAACTTTACTACTTTACACAATAAAGTTGTCTGATGAACTTTAATGTATATTAAAGGAAACTGTGTTTTGACTGAAAAAAAATGAAAACTGAATAAAATAAAATTATATGAAGTTTTAATAATAAGAAAATGTTTTGTGGTAGTCTGCAGCTAGGTGGTGCTACAATAAGCCAATTTATGTTTTCTGGTTCCTTATATAGCCCTGTCCTTAGGCGATTCTTTAGTTTTATTCTTTTATTGCTTATTTATTTACAAACTAAACTTGTGGGTGAGGGGAAACAAAGGAATCTACCTACATCTAATAAATATTATGTACAGTATATATACCCTAACCTAAGTCATATTAATTGTTGCTACAGTGTTAAAAGCTCTTTCCATCTTTGTTGAAATTGGAGCACAGCACCTTTTAGCACTATCCCTTTAAGAAAGACAGTAGACTTGAGTTGTTGTTGAAGTTGTGCATGGCTGTGGATGTGGGCCGCTGAACTGAGGACATGTTGTTATAGAAAGTTAAAAAACCAAAAGGTTTTGTCTTGTTTGTTCTGGAAGTGTGACAGATAAATGATTAGACTAACATCTAAAAAAAACACACACAATCTACCCACACTGCCTTCACGATCTACCGGTCGATCAGGATTGGGCACCACTGCTTTAGGTTCTCAAATCAGCACTGGTTAGTAATAACATTTATTAACCTTTAATATGTCTCTGTTGCTTGTTCTCAGTAATGTGGCAACTGGATGAGGAAACTAGTCGTCAACATGCCCCCATGAAGAAGTCACTAGCTGACAGTTTCACTTTCAAACACATTGATATTTGTAAAACAGTGAAGTCCTGACCTGCAGCATCAAGCAGTCGTTAGCTCTGAGCTCATGTTAAATCTGTTTGAAAAAAAAAACAGGAGGAACAAGTTTCATAGCAGCAGCCACCACTGTAACTGATTTCCGTCAGCTGAAGGCATAGGTTTGGTTTATAAGGGAGGACAGGACGTCTGGAAACGTCAGCTTTGAGAACCATGGAAACGTGACAACACGCTGTGGAGTATTATCAAATGCTACTGATGGTGCTGAGGTGCTGCCTGTTTTCATACAGACTATGTATATCTGCAGATAGACAGTATTGATAAGTTAATGTGTTTATGTTCAGTTCTGTTGTGTTCTATTACTTGACATTGTTGTTGTGGTTGTAGAACGTGTTTTTTTCCCTTGATGTCAGTGAATGCACCATGTGAGAGATGGTAGTTATGGTGGAGCTGAGAGTTCAAATCTAGAGCATAGATTTCATTACCTTCTATTGTGATGTTATCAACAAGTCAACGTCGACTTGACTTTCATCACATATTAGTCACCTTTTAAAATCAGAAGTCTGTCAACTCCTCTAATTAAAAACATCATGGAGAAAAAACATTCTTACAGCTTCAGCTATGACTAGTAAAGGAACATGTTTGAGACTTTCAGGTTTATTTCAGCGTCTCTCTGCATCGTCCTGTCTTTCTCTGCTGGTGAGTTGAAACCAAAGTGTCTTTATCAGTATTACATTACTGATATGCAACAACACTTAAGTAATTATTTTTAAAAACAGGAGTTTAACGCGGTGTAAACCATCTCCAAATGATTGTTCTTGATTGTTCATTTCTCTCTCTGGTCTGCTCTCTCCCTCTCTCACATATAACATATCAGAATAATATAAGTAGTCTGTGTCCAATGAGTTGTTCTAGAGGAGACAGTGAGTTTAGTTTCATCAGGTTTTATTTACGTTTGACTAAACAGGGTTTGGGCTCTGTTCTACAGGGGGAGGGAGGTCTCCTCTCCATGTAGGACATAGACATCTGCTGTAAACTGAGTCTGCAGTGGATGTGTCCCTGATTTATTTTGATTGGTTTATCGGTCACTTAGCTGCAGACGGGGAATCTGAAAATACGTTTGACACAAGGTCTTGAATTTCTGAATGTGTTCTGTGTTTTACTTCCTGCAATACGTGGAGGGTTAAAGAGTTCATCTCTTAAGTCCTGGGGTGCTGGGAGGTTCAGCTTGACTAAAGAAATAAACCAGGAAGAATGACCCATGAATCAAACTGGCTTTTACCTCTTGAAAGGGAATCTGGCTACAAAATACTACTGACTCCACTACAGGAGATAATGTTCACACATTTATTCAGCCTGGACATCATCACATTCTACCATTGTGCTCATTATACAATCCACAAGAAGACTCATATCCTCCCTGTGGCTAAAGCTAACTGTCACTACTATATAGCGTTTGTCATGTGTAGTACCACCATTAGCCCACTAGATGGAGGTGAAGGTATGATGTATGAAAATGAAGCACAGGGGTCATTCTGCCAGGAAGTTATTTTAAATTATATTAAAAATATTAAGACATGAGAGGAAATGACATGCTGACTGTGAAATTCAAAGTGTGTCTTTTCAATGTGTGTTTTCTCTGTTAGCTGAGGCTAGCTGGTTAGTTCCTGCTCTGTGATGCTTGATAGGAATGGAACGATTAGCTTCTGTAGTTTTAAATGACACCCAGCATGACAGAGTGATATTTACAGTGCTCTTTAAACTAAAATCACTGAGATATTCAAATTAGCAACAAACAAAATGGCCTGGATTGCTGTCAGCTCAGACCTGCTGATACGCTGGGCTGATTCCGACTCTCTCTCTCTCTCTCTCTCTCGCTGTCTTGTATCTGAGTGGAACATCACTCATTCATCACTCATTAACCAATAACCTAATTACAATTTGGCTGAACAGTGCAGTATGAGATAACTTAGACAGACAGACAGACAGATAAAAATAATAATTGAATACTGGCCCTCGCAGCCCGAAAATCAGACTGACCCACTGGGAATTGTCCCAGTCCTCCTATTAGCCACTCCGGGCCTGGTAGAAACTATGGAGTTTGCTGCTGTTTCTAACAAATCAACAAGACCTTGGCGTGTCACGAGTACAACGTGAGTGCGTACACATGGGTGAAGGTTCTCCAAGAATAAAGACTTGAAGGTGGAGTTCTCTTCTAAGTCTGGTACATTCTTGCCCTGAAAGTACACCTGTCTCAAACGTTTGTAGTAGTCTCTGGGATGCTCATGATGGGTTTGTTTAATTTGGAGAGCTGCAACCATTGAGCCGATCTCATCAGCAGTAGAAGAGTATTCTTCTAGCAGTGCTTGGCGGAGCTCTGAGTAGTCATCTCTGACTCTGGGAGGTTGTGCCTGGATAAACTTAGGGACAGCCCTAGAGCTTGTCTTCCATACAAGTTTAACTCTCTCCCTTTGGGTTGCATGGGGCAAATCAATTAGGGCGTGGTCCAACTCCATAACGTAATTGTCAACATTAGGATCAAAGCTGTCAGGATCAAAATGTTCAATGTCCTGAGCAAGAAACTCAAGTACTTTAAATAATAAGATAACTGTTCTAATCTCCTAACTGAAGAGGGTGTTAACCTTTCACTAGGGGACAAGTGTGAATCGAAAATAACCAGAATCACACTGCCTTATGACTGTCGTGGGGAAAGACAACCTGATTTCTAAATTGGCCGTATGTGTGCATGTGAGTGTGAATGGTTGTCTGTCTGTGTGTTGGAAGACACCCCTCTCTGTCCAGGGTGTGCCCCACCTCTCGCCTGATGACAGCTTGGATAGGCTCCAGCAGATCCCCGTGACCCTTAACAGGAACATGCCTGTACAGTAGAGGAATGAATTAATTCTGTTTGTACCTCATGCAGGATACAAGTAGTTTGCGCTTTAAGGGACTCTACTTCTTTCTCTAGGGCTGCTTTGCTCTGAAAGGCAAGGCTGGATTGCCTGTGAAAGTTCAGAAGCAAACATCTAACAATGGGCCTTTGGATGCAGTCTGCGCATCGCACCTGTCATTCAGTAGAGAATCTATCTCATCCCTGCACTCACTGAAATTGAAATTGAAAAGAAGAAAAGTAAGAAAAGTAGGTTCAACCTGAATAAGTTAGCAGAAAAATCAACTCTTAATGTACCATTATGGGACGTAAAACGGCAGTTATTAATAATGAATAAAAGATCAATTTATGAATAAATTATCACCACAATGCACCTGTTTGTAAGTACAACTGGACATCTATGCATGTGGTAGACTAGTGGGATTGAACGCTAAGGCTTGCTTGTTAAGGCAAAATTATGCTGAAATTATTATTGCACAATTATGAGTAATTGCCAATATTACTCTGTCTCACACGGGGCATCATTTATGTTGGGACAGTGTACTAAGACACTCAATATAATGGAGCTGAATGGATCTGAATTACTAGATCACCTCGGGGCATCAGCCTTCTGAGGTGTGTGTGTGGGTGTGTGTGTGGGTGTGTGTGTCAAAATGACTGCTGGGGTCTTGAGGCTTTGAACAAAGAGAAAGCAAGATGACTGCTGAGTAGGGACACTCAGACCATGTGCTAACTAGTATATATGTGGAATGTGATAAGAGTTTTATTAGGTGCCAGGTTGGAGGAAGGATGTTTAGGATGGATGGATGGTAATATCAGATCAAATCAAAGTCCAGTTCTTAGCTTAGCTTGACAATGCCCAGGTGGAAAAGTCAATTTCTGCTGTGTTGCTCCTTTAGCTGGCAGTTCCTGATGGAAGGGCAAAGCTGGAGAAAAGTTGGAAGCCAAGCTGCCCAATGGCAGACATTGGAGGGAAACTGGCCACTCCCTGAAGTCGTTTTTAGTGGCTTTTTAGCAGCTCGGTGCTAACTGGCTGCGGCTCCTGTTGTTTGGGGATTTAGCTTGCAAACTTTCTGTTTGTTGGCTAAAAGAACTGGTGCAGAGTCCTCAAGCAGGATATTGCTTCGCTGCTGTAAGGAGAACAGGCCTGGAGTAGTTGCTCTTTGTTAGCAGACTACCCAGCTGTAGCTGAGCAGCTGGGGGTCTCCACATGGAGGTGTGGAGAGAAGGAGAAAAGGGGTGAAAGAGAGCAAGAGAACACAGTGCATTTTATATGACCTGATGACCTCAGAGTTCACATGCTATTGTCAGCCAGTGAAGTGCTGGGTCAGTTTTCACACCTGGAGGATTGTGGGACTTGAGGTTTCCAGTGCTTCCCTTTGTTTCCAAGACAAAGACCAACACGTGGTTAACTTGGTTATGCATGCGAGGTCCCAACGTTAGTACTTCTTTAACTTCATAGGTGTCTTAGTAACCGTGATGGAGGCTGCTTCAGTATCTCAGTCTACGGTAGCCACAGGGCTGTGGCAGCTTGCTAGTTTTGGTAGGCGAATGCCTGAGGTCAGATAGGCCAATGCCTCTTATCCAATCCAATGACAAGGATGCACATTTTGAACATACAAAGAGTTCGCTGTGTTCTCTCAGTCTACAGTCTTTTGAATTACACAAATAAATATAAAAAGATTTTGTTTTGTTTCATCAAATAAAGACTCAAAACTCTCTCTCTCACACACAATCACACCCACACACACACACACACAGATCTAAAGCTCTTCACAGCACAGAGGTGTGTATCGGCCCAAACCAAAACGAAACAAGTCATATTTTCCACCTGACAGCTTGGTGAAAACCACAGAACCACACGAGAACAAAACAACAAATGAGACCAAAGTTTATTGATCCTGCAGAGAAACCAGACTGTTGTTACTGTTGCAAATAAACATAAGTTTAAGTTACTGAGGACATAGAAACACTAATATTAACAAAGATAAATGTTTATGAAAGCAACCATCAAACACTTAATATATTTACATAGTGCTGATGTTGTAATACAATACAGAGCTTTATTAGTTTAATTTAAAGACATTTAAAACATACTGTATAACTATATTTTAGGGGCAGAGGGGACCAGTCAGAGTCCAGCAGCTGGACATCAGTGGGTGGACTGGTGGACTACTTCAGTGAAGAGTAGACGACCTCTGGCTCTGGTGGAACCTCTGAACACAGACACACACAGTTCAAAGTAAATCAAACACTGCTTTAGATTTTCAGTCAGTCAATATCTGTGATGTACATTACTCTACAAAATCTGCCTCAGATGCAGTCCCAGTTCAGGTGTGTCCACAAACACATGTGGTGGAGATGGACTCTCCCATGACCACATGAATAAATAGAGAGTCAGCAGTTTCCACATGAGGTCTGACAACTGGTCAGAGTTACCAGCACCCTGACAGAAAGTGTCTCAGGAAGCCGTGGTGTGAGACTTAGAAACAGGAACCAGAACCATAGACTTCCTTCTGTTCCCTTCCTTCATATCCACAGTGACATCAGCTCCATCTGATCAGACACAGGTCAGTGCAGTCAGCAGGAGGAAGCTGCTGCTGTGGTTTTACATGCAGAGTTCTAAAGTTCTACATTAATAACTGGATCCAGAGACAGTTTGAGAGGCTGAAAACTCCCAGCAGAGGATCTCTGTTCTCATCAGTCTGTCTCTTTATTCTCTCATGGTTTCACAAAGTCTGATTCCATCCTCACAACAAACCAGTGATGAATGGATCCTACTAACAACTACTGAGTGTGGACCAGAGCTCAGAGTCAAACACTAACTACACATCAGTTAGACTTAGAAACAGGAACCAGAACCATAGACTTCCTGCTACACCGTCAACTCTGCAGAGTCAGCAAGACGCCAAACTGAACACATTTACCAACAGCTGTTTCACATTCCCATCCGTCTACATTTACTGTTTGCTTTGGTTCATTGTTTCAAATCCTAGTCCTCTTGCAGACTGAATCAGATCGTCCTCAAAGATTTCCCTAAGATTTGCTGCATTCATTTTACCCTCTACATTTACAAGCCAGAAACTCCATCAAAGTAGCCGTAGAAGAGCACTCAGACTGTCAGCACGGTCTACACATGTGACATGTTCCTTCTGTTTCTTAACGGTGAATTTAACTGAACTCCAGGACATGTTCAGTGACTTGAACCTTTGGTGTGACTGTTCAACAAACCTTTCTCTGAGTAACTGGGATAGTTATTTTGTCTTGATGGTCTGATTCTGATCTGAGTTAAGTCAGGAAGTGCTTAGCTTAGCTTAGCTTAGCTTAGCTTAGCTTAGAGACTGGTATCTCTATCCACAGTTGAAAGTAAAGAGCAGCTGTACCTCTGGTCCTTTTTGGTCTGATGTTTATTTGTCCATTAGTGACGTTCTCTGCAGCTGGATCACTGCCTGTAAAATAAAACAAGAGTTCCATGAATGAACCTTCTGCTGTTCTGCCTCCATTTTCATGGAATATCTGTGTAATTCTGTGACTCTTCCTTGCAGAGGTCCTAATGTGCAATCATCCTCCCTCCTCTGCAGTGTGGAACCCATCAGGTAAGATCTGATGACCTGCATGTAACCAAAGCCTGCTCAGACTGGTTTGCACTGGTACAAAACTCTGGTCCCCTGGTTTCAGACCCTGTAATATCTCTATGTTGGTATCTGTTAACTCTGACATCTAGAATCCTTTCAGGACACGATAGCAGTCCTGTTGATGTACTGCTTATGTTAACACTCCTATAGCACATGAATTAATAGATTATATATTATATATAGAGAGAGATTAAATGAAAGGCAGCAGGGTTTCACAGGTTTTTTTCTCTTCTTAACACCTCTGGTGGAAATAGAGAAGTAGACGACCACAAACAGTTTGCTGCTTTTTATACAAACTGGCACATCTGACCACAAGATAGACTCACACATGAACACACTAAGAGCAGACAAAGGAGACCACACTGTACTGAGAAATGCCTCTACCACACCATCTGATCAGATACAGTTCAGTGCAGCCAGTAGGAGGAAGTTGCTGCTGTGGTTTTACATGCAGAGTTAAAAGGTTCTACATGAATAATTGTCTTAAATAAGCCTGAGAGTCACACTTGCAGAACTGTGTCCCCACTAAACGAACTATTTTCTTTTTATCTGATAAGACTTTTTAAAGTTCCCCTTACTTTAAGGTTCCCTTTCACAGACAAGGATAAAAAAGGGAACCTGAGTGATTGGGTCTACCCATTGGGTTTACCCATTCACTCAGACAAGCACACACACATTCACACACCAGTGGCATGCACTGAGAGCAACTAGGGTTTCAGTGTCTTGCTCAAGGACACTTCAGCATGTGGCATGTTATGGTGATAGAACCTCTAACCTTCTCCACCTATCGAGTCACAGCCGCCCACTATCTGCAGCCATATCCCCATAGTGGCTCGACTCTGGAGTTGCCCACTATGAGGGGTGCTGTGCAGATGTTGGGATATTTAAGAATTCCCAAATGGCTGCCTCCATGTGAGCAGCTAAATACACTGCCTGGCCAAAAAACAAAAAAAACAAAAAAAAAAACAATCTCCATCTGGATTTAACGAATCAAACAGGTAGGAGCTTCCTGTTAGATAATTACTGCATGGGTGATTATCTTTCAGCTGACAACAAGTTATTTAGGCCTAACTGATGCAATGAGTAGCTTCTCATTACTTCAACAACATGTCTAAAGAAAAGAATCTCTGGGATGTGCTGGAGGAGGCTTTGTGCAGTGGTCAGACTCTCCCATGATCAATACAAGATCCTGGTGACAAATGAATGCAACACTGGATGGAAATAAATCTGGTGATATTGGAGAAGATTACTGAAGCAATGATACAGAGAATGTGCTGGAATCACAAAGGAGGTCCAATGGCCATGCTAGGCAGTGTAAGTGCACAGTGAGCACCATAAGTTGTGATTCCAAATGCCTTTCCATCAATGCCATTCATCCACACCTTTCCGCTGGTCGAAGGAGTTGATTGCCTTAATCAAACCAAAGACACTTGCACTTCTACCACATGTCCAGTGAGGGTGTAAAGGCTCATAACACTGAGGAATAACTGAATGACCTCTATGTGACTGTGAGTAAATTGGAGAAGACTGAATGATGTGTGACCCTATGCTTGAAACAACAATTCAGCGTATCTGGTATTTTTGGACTCTGTGTGGAGTCCTGGAAGGGAGTCCATCTGGGGACTCTATGTTTCTTCTGGGAGACTTTAATGATCATGTGGCCAATGATGCAGAGAGTTAGAGGAGCATGACTGGAAGGAAAGGCCTGTCTGATCTGAACCAGAGTTGTGTTCCCATTCATGCCTTAAGTTTGGAGGAAACAGTTTCCCTTGGTTTAGCGTTGTGTCTTTGTTTTTTGTTTGGATACACCATGACCTGGATGACTGAGAACCTTCATTGACGTGATGAAGACCATAGCTACTAAACATCAGCATGTTAGCATTTTGATATTAGCATTTATGTGAGACTACAGCTGTAGTAGAGAGAAAGAAGAGCAGCAGTACCTCTGGTCTTTGACTTGTCTTTCTTGTCTCTGATGACTATTTGTCCATAAGTGACGTCTTGTGGTGTCCTCACTGCTGAGTAGACTGCAGCTGGATCACTGTCTGGAAAATACAATGATACACATCACATTACTGCAGCTACTGCAGCTGATAGCAGTACTGCTGCTGCAGGGAGTACTACGACACTCACACCATCTCTACTCACTAGAAGACTTTATTACAATGAAATCTGAATCTGTTTCTATGTTTATAGGTCACATGAAGATTAAACTGAAAGAACAGAGAATAATACTGAAGAAAGTTCATTTAATACAATAAATACAAAACAATCACGTTAAAGAAACAAAGAAACATTGATTCTGTGAGTCTGATCTTCTGATCTAACCATGAGCAGGTCCATGTTTAGACCAGAATCAGGAAACAGAGCCGTTAGTTCCTGTTGACAGACTCACCACAAGAACAAACCACATGTTTCAGCAACAGAGAACAAACCTCCCTGACAACAGAGTCATGAACTAAAGATTACAACAGAGTCATGAACTAAAGATTACAACAGAGTCATGAACTAAAGATTACATTCACCACAGCTGATCTAGTACTAGATACGTACATTAAATAACATGTAACTATAGATACAAGGTGATGTTAAATGTGTAAATTATAAATGTAATCCTGAAACTATCCACCTAAGAAGATCCTCCCTCACAGTCCATAAAATCCTTAAACTCGTGAAACTAAACATATTTGTTTTCTATACAATGAAACAGACCCAGCACCCAGTAGTTTTGTCTTATTTGGACACATTGACCAATAGTGGTCCCTATAGGAAGACATGGCCCTCATGGTTGCCATAACTCTCAGCTAGCCTCCTGCCCGATGTCCTCCGGCCTGATGTCCTCCAGCCTCCTGTTCCTCAGGCCTGCAGTCATCTCTGTCTCTGTAAATTACCCCTGATCCTCCTGACATCCCAATGTCCTGGTCTGCTGATGTCCTTTAGGTGTCAATGTTAAAGACCTGCCCTATGTCAGAGACAGCTCATGGATCTGCAGTCAACTCCCCTCCAGCTCAATGAACTTTGAATGAATGGCAGCACCTCAGATTTTCCTGGCCGGGCCCACGTCTGCTCTCAGGTCAATTGCTGCCTTGACCAGCATCAAGGTTGCACTCCTTTGACTCCTCTCATGTTCTGGGGTCAGAAACTTCTCCAGTGTCCTGGTCTCCTGACTCATTCAAAGCCTCAGAGTTCCATACTTTGGTGTCTCCTGATACCTTCTTAGTTCCAGGCTCTGCAGATGTCTCCAATCCATCTTCAATCCTGCTTCAGTTCCTGGGTAATTCAATGTCTTCTTAGCTATACCCTTGGGAGATCATTTCTTCTGACCTCCAGTCAAACCTGCTGGGTTTCTTTTCTTTCACTGCCAGCCTCCAGGAAGTCTTTGCAGCAGTCATGGTCTGATTCTTCTCAGCTCTGGTTCCTGGTCTGCCTCTGGGCTGGACTCCTGAACTCTCAGAATCTTAATTATTATTATTCTGCTCCTTATTTTGGTTCAATGATCCATGATTGGGATCTCTGGTTGTGTCTTTTTGGATTCAACCTAGTCTTAACTAAAAGTTGTTTGGATTGCTTCTTTTGTTGGACTCTTGTTGTCGGAATTCCCTGCTCATCACTGCAGCATGTTTTGTTTGTAAGATTCAATAATGGTTTAATTCATGTTCCTGTCTCCTCCTGTGTCTTACATTTGTTTTAAACCTTTCTGCTACACATGACAGTCCTGTGTTTGAAAAATGTCATCACTTTGTAATATTGTTGCTACTTCTTTAAGAGGATGCTGCTATATAAACCTGTCGGACCCACAGATTTCCTTGCATTGGTCAAACCGAGTCCCACCCACTAACATAAAGGCAGTGGAGCTCTACTTGCTTTGGCTTCACGTTAAAGGAGCTGTTCCTACATCCATCTTTACTGTCTATGTTCTGACACCTCAAAAAATGGCCCTCACCAAGAAAAAGAAAACACCCTCTACAAACACAGTCAAAATAAGTAAAGGAACAACTCAACTCTACCTCTGCTCCGTCTGATTGGCTGTTTCTTGTTCCGTGATATTTTGACGTCACTGTACGTGATGTCTTCTGGGACGTTTCCTCCAACAGCTGAAATGAACCAAAATGAACAAGAATAGAATTTAAACAAAACCCAAACATTTAAAATCCAGAAGTCTGTGTCTCACCTTGAGATTTCCTACGAACACGTCTTCTCACCAGGAGAACCAGGAGAACCAGGAGAACCAGAGAACAGAGAGTAAGAGACAACAACACAGGGAGGACAGGAGAGGAACCAGGAGGAGGTGTAGATGTAGGAGGAGGTGTAGATGTAGGAGGAGGTGTGGTGGTGGGTTTCTCTAGAATGAAGCAAAGCTAATAATGAACTGATTGTCTCATTGTGAATGTTGAAAGCTGCTGAAGAATCATCTCTGACCTCCTCACCTGTGACAGTGATCCAGCTGGATGGAGACTCTCCATGACTGATGATGTGACACTTGTAGAGGCCTTCATCAGACCTGGTAACATGGTGGATGGTCATGTGACCTGTAGACTCAGTCCTGATCAAGGAGCCATCTTTATAGAAAGCAGCTGAGAGGATGGAGGGAGTGGTCTTTGTTTTACAGAGCAGAGTGACGTTATCTCCCTCCATCACAGGGAGGACAGGACTCTGCAGGATCACTGGTCCACCTCAACACAGAGACAAACTACAGCATTTCATCCATTTCCACACAGCTTCATCAATACTAACTCCACAGTCTGAGCTTACCAGAGACAGTGAGGTTGATGCTGTTACTGGTTGCTCCCTCTCTGGACTCACACCAGTAAACTCCACTGTCTGATGGGAAAGTGTAGCTGATGGTACAGGAAGAACCAGCTGCTTCTCCCCAGTCAGCTCCACACTGAGTCCTCTGTCGTTTGGTGGTGTTTCTCCTCAGAGTCCATCCAGCAGAGCTGTCGTCCTCCTCACAGCTCAGAGACACAGAGTCTCCTTCAAAGACCTGAGAGCTGCTGAGACTCACAGTCAGACGAGCTGGGAGGGTTCAGATGAAACAATATGATTGATTGAATGTGTTTGACTGAAAGCTTTGACTCTACTGAGTAATAATGATGAGGATTGAACAGGTTTAAAGTGAATGAAGACGTTGACTAACCTTGGTTTGTTGTGCTGAACAGCAGAGAGCTCAGAACTAAAGAGAAATGATATGAATACACACAAATCATGAAACAACCCACAGCTAAAATGCTAATAAAACATATATGATATATGGATACAAAGTTGTGAACACTGCTTGTCAAAATATCTGTTACTGAAACGGTTAAGGGAGTAGGCGATAACTGATTTTCTTTTCCACAAACAAAGGAGGACGTGGGAGCCCCAGGTCACGCAGACGGCCTCGGGGGAAAAGAGCTGGCGTAAGAGAAAGGCTGAGGCGTAGAGCACACCACACGCCACTGCCGAGTATCCTACTAGCCAACGTCCAGTCACTGGAGAACAAGCTGGATGAACTCAGGGCCAGGATACGGTTCCAGAGGGACATATGGGACTGCAAAATCATCTGCCTCACCGAGACATGGCTGACTCCTCTCGTACCGGACTTCGCCATTCAACCTGCGGAGTTCCTTTCAGTTCCCCGCATGGACAGAACGAGTGAGTCGGGGAATTAAAGGGAGGTGGAGTATGTCTTATGGTTAATAACAACTGATGAGACAGTAGGAACGTTGTCCCTCTCATACGATCATGCTCGCCTAATCTGGAGCTCCTATCCATTAAATGCCGTCCCCACTACCTGCCCCGCGAGTTTACTTCGGTCATCATCAGCGCCGTCTACATCCCACCCCAGGCGGCCACGGACTATCCATCTATCTATTGTTTGTGTGAAGAAAGGAGCACCACACAATGGTCACCTCAAGAGATGTGTTCTGAATAATTCTTCATCATCTGTAGAGGTCAGGTGATGAACATTAAATTAAATTAATGCCCACAATGCAGGAGATCTCTGAGATAGCAACATGTTTCTCAGTTTGAATTGTAGTCAATAAATATGGTCAGAAACTCTGGAGATCACACTGAGGTCTGAGAGACCATGAAAACAAGAGAAGTCCTTGTAGAGTTGTGAGAGAAACAAATAAAATGTCTTGTTTGTCAGCCAGAGACCTCAGGAACATTTAGCAGAGTCTGTTGTGGTGGTGCAGGTATTTCTGTGTTTACATTTAATGAGACAGTTGAACTACATTGGTACAGCAGTTAAAACAAACTCAGAGGTTGTGGACTTACAGAGCAGACGCTGTAGAGACGTTTCCTTCATTGTCCTTCTCACTCGTCTGACCTTTTTTCATTTTTGTCTCAGTGACACCAAGTAAAGCCCGCCCTCTTCCTCATATATGAGCTTCTGTTTTTTTCTCCCTTATTTGTATGAAGACAGTTGTTAACTAACCTTTTTATTGTGTAAACAGATAAGTGATTAAACTATCTAAGAAATATGGATACAAACAAATATCTGTTAGTTGAAAGTTGTAAACTGGATAAAACTAAAAGCCAATAAAGAGCTAAAATTTACAAATGATGAGCCCATTGTGGCTAAATAACTAAAAATGTAACACTGTCCATGCATAATTTGAGCCAATAACACATTTAACTCTATTTTAATATGGCAGTTTCATTGCCAGCAGTCATTTTTAATCATAGATGAAAACACATCTGAAAATGAGATCTTATCTTCAGAAGAAAAGAAAACTCTGGGACCAACAAGTCATTGTTCTGTCAATAAAACACATTCATCATTTTTAATTCATTCAAGATGCAGGTAGCACTGGACAGACATGTAACACAGGTCCTCAGCAGGACTGTTATGTAGTATGTGCTGAAGTGATGTGAACACACTGACCAGTTTGAACTGACCATTACATCACTAACGTGTAGTGGACATCATGAACAGTAACACAGTGATTACTGTTTCAGCCTCCTCCACTAGAGGGAGCTGCTGTGTGGCAGCAATGAGATATTCTGTTTCACTTCCACAGTTACACTTTATTAAATTTGTGACATTTTGAACATGTTCCAAATCTGCTGCCCTCCAGTTAATTTGTGGTTTACACTATGCATTCATTGTGATGGTGATGACAGATTATAATGACTGTCAGTGTTAAAGAGTGTGACGCTTCAGCTGTACTCATGTGTGTTCACTGTGAGGCCAGGTGATCTGTTTGTGATGTGTGATCAACAGCCTCAAACACACACAAACATTTGACTTCCCTATTCATCTCCATCTGTGGAGGTGTCTTAACACCCCCTTCTGGAACTGCTCACCTGCTTGTTGTCTTTATTATTGGAAACAATGAAGATGAGAAAACTATTTTCATGACCAAATTATACATAGTCTTTAAACAAGGTGTAGATGTCATATTGGGCACAAACACCATGAGAATCTCACTGCACAATCTCAAAAATGTTTGCAGAAAGCACATTTAATTGACTAATATTTGCAAATATACTCAGAAGTCACCTGATATGTTTTATGACACTAAAAAACATTTAAAAATCTAAAAAAAAGTTTTCCTTCCATGGGTGTGTGGTATTTAGTAATATTTGCACAACACATTTCCCCTTTCCTTGAAGGAATTACTTCTACAGGCTGATTAAATGAAGCATTTTAAGGTAACAGCATTCTGTAACAGTAACAACTGACTTAAGTATCAGTGTCATTAATGAACAGCAGGAATATCAAAATATGTAACTAATAAGTATCACAGAATCTTCCACCAGAATGGTATGTAGGATTAAAACATTCACTTTTTGTATTCACATCATAACTAAATTATATGCATTGTATGAAATGATTAACCACTGGAAAATATTACCGTTATTTATTTTATTTATTGATTGAGCCCAGTCAGGTGTGCTGCTGCATGGTTGGAATGAAAACCTGCAGCCACAGCGGTCCTTTCACGGATCAGTTTGACACCTGTGCTTTAGAACATGTTCGGGTCTCCGGACATGCACAGTGTCATTGACTTGGAACATAGGTACTTTTGTATCGACTTTTCTGTCTGTTTTATTTTGTTTTATTTCTGCTTATGCGTTTTTTGATGTTGCGTGAGACAGGGAGTACATGTAACTTTGTGTGCATCTTTCTGTGTCTCAGTAACTCAAATGGTGTAGCTCCTGTTGTAGCATGTTGTGTGGTACGATAGCTCTGTAAGAACTCTGTTACAGTTTGTTTCCATAGTCTGTGCATTGTGTCAGCCATCTGTAAGCACTCTTTAAGTACCCTGTTGAACCTCTCAATGGCTACATTAGCTCTTGGATAATACACACTAGAGTGCAGGTGCTTCATCTCTCTCTCCCTCAGAAAATTGTCACATGGGAGATGAATTGACATCCATTGTCAGAAACCACGTAGCTTTCCCTCACGACTAAACACGGTGGTCAAAAACTGAATAACTCACATAAATCACATTGAAGTAAGGAGCAAGTTCAGGTGTCATTCTTCCAGTATTAGCGTCCTCCTGTCTGAATCTGACATCTCAGTTGTGTCAGTTCAGGGCATGTGTCATGGGCTGCAGTGAATTCTGGCAAAGAAACTGCATGTAAAGACTGCTGAAAGACAGCAGCAACCCTCAGAAGCATCTCCTGCAATGGGAAGTGGAAATTTGTTTGCCTGGACAGTAAGTGAATTTTGAGTATTATTTATATGTTTGTTGTCTTTGCCCAACATAGCTAGCCTGGTTGCTGAAGTGGTTACCTAGCTAACTAGTCAGCTAATGAATTCGCTGTCGGTTAGCGCAACTCCTGTTGTGGTAACAAGGCTAACGGGAGCTCGCCATAGTTATCAAACCGGCACCAAAGTCAAAACGAGATAAAGAAGTGTTAGAATTTATGGTGAAATAAAGTGCATATGTCTTGAGTTGGGAATATAAATCCAGCACCAAGTGGGTAACGTTTAGGTCATATTACTTTCTCTATACAATGAACTTAACGTAATGTTAATGACAGACTTGGTTCAGTTCTATGTAGCTGTGTAAAATTATATTAAAATATTGTTATATTACAACATGGATCCAGATATGATGTTAGTTGAAACTAGGTTATATGTTGAGCTAGAGTTTTGAAGCACATTGTAATGATGGTGTTCCTTTAAATAATCACATTTCAGGTTCTTAGTCCTTCTCTGTGGCCGACGGTAGCGTCAGCGTTTTACCGTCCTCTAATTGGACGGTCAGAGAGCCGCTCCATTTAAGCTAAGCTAGCTGTTCATGTTCATCTGTTGCTAGCTGCACAATGTTAATATTTTGATAGCTATGTGTTGAAGCCACCGTGGAGGAAGGCAAGGCAAGTTTATTTATATAGCACAATTCATACACAAGGCAATTCAAAGTGCTTCACAGTTACATAAGATCACATAAAAAGAGGGGCAGATAAAATCAACACATAAAACATAAATGTAATCATCAATAAATTACTTAAAAGCAACAGATCAGTTAAAAGAAGGAGGAGAGGTTATCTATCTGGCTGCAGATCTTATCAGAAAGACATTTTCACAGCGACTTGAAGGAAAAGTTGGATAATGTGAAGAATGGCCGCCCAACCCTGGAGCTAGCTATCCTGACCCAGCCGGGGAAACTTTCAGGTTAGCAGTTTGATGTCGAATGAAGCAGTGATTCATTCATTCACACTAGTTTCATGACCAAAGCACGCTTTCATACAGAGGTTCAACTGTTTCATGAGCTACAGCACGTGTTAGCACCTCAGGTGTCACAGGACCATCACTAGATCCTAGTGTGCTTGGAGGTTTCTGTTCCTTGTGTTTTTTATTTTGACGTTTTGCTGCCTGTTTTTTTTTTCCTCACATGGAGACTTTCAGTCTACAACCTGTGTCTTGAGTCGTGTGTTTGAGTTTCACCTGACTCATCTGTTGATCTGAGACAGAGGACGTTCTCTTTATTTATGATTCATATACAGATGGAGTCTGAGCATCGATACAAACATGGAGAAGAAGAGCTATTGTAGTTTTTTCAGCTCTTGCTTGTGGCCAGATGTCTTCAATAGAGCCGGTGGAGTCACGTTACTGTTCTGTTGACACCGCCTTATTGTCAGGAAAACTGAGGAGGTTCATGACAGTAACGCAACAATAATAACAGGTTACTGTTTAATCCTGAATTTCTTTCTCATAGTGAGTAGTTTTAGTGCTGAATGAGCAACACTCCTTTGTAATCCATGTAATAAACATTGGCCTAACTTTCCTTCATGAAAACAACTGTGTTGGAAATTGAGTTAAAAACATGTTAAACAAAAATGAAAAGTTTCACCCTTTGGGGGATGAAGACTGCGCTGGATTCTGTCCCTGATATAAAGTGATCGCTACACAAGTGAAATCTTTGTTGAGCTACTTTAGTTCTATAGTTGCTTCACTTCACCCTTCATAACACATCACATTTAATTGTCGGTAATGGTAATTAGTTAGATTACCCGTTATTTAATTTTAACGCTGTTATTCCCATCACTGGGTTTTTATTCTTCATCTCATCAAACTAAGTCACTGATCCTCCTCTTTTCTTTTCTCCGTCAAACTGAAAGTGAAAGAAACTAAAACATGAATCCACAGTTTCATCTGAAAGACTTTTATTGTTGTTATTGAGGATTAAACATCATTAGAGCTGTAGATGTAGATAGAAAGCAGTTCCTGAGATAAAAACAACTTTAATTACAAGAACACAAGTAACAGAGATCAATGTAAAGAAGCTGACAGACAGACATCCAGCATGACAACTAAGACACAGGAAATCTGATCCTGTAACAAGAGACAACAAGATGGAGGAGGAGCTTCAACATTTACAGGAAGAACTCTGATCAAAGCACTTCCTGGTGGAAACTCTCCTCCTCCATCTTGGTGTCTCTCTCTTCTCAGACAGGTTCTAGGTGAGTTTAAAGATCAACAACATCAGGTCATCGTGTAGATGGTTAAATAACAATATGAGAACATTTAGACTATAAACAGTTAAGACAACAATTGTACTAATAATAGAAGCTATAATCTGCAATATTCAGTCTAGAAGAAAAACATGAGAACAGGAAGAACCCAACAGAACCCAGCTGTTCTACTAGAGACTGAAGAAGAAGATCAGTTCATTCATCCATGCAGCACATCAACATGACACAATGGATGGTTGACTCTGTTTCTACTGGTTTCTATTCATCCCCAGTAATCATCATCCATTGTGTCTTTGTTGTGTAAATCCTCAGTAACAGCTGATCTCTACCTGAGGATCAGTTTGATGAGGAAATGTTCATTTAGGAGCAGTCACATTAGAACCAGACTAATGTTGAAGCAAATACTCAGTCATGGCAGCAGGAAGCTGGAGATCAGCTGATTGTTCAGGAGGAGGAGGCTGGTATGGATCAGGATTCAAATGATGTTTATGTCTTCTGGAGATTAGACCAATAGATCCGTCCTTGTCTCCTCCCTCCTTCTCCGTCCATCTGTGTGACCTGCAGACAGAAGTAACAGAATGAGGTGTGAGGTGTGAGGTAGCTGATGAGTGAAGAACAAACTGCTGTCAGACATTATCTACTGCACTCTGATCACATCACTCAGACCAGCTGTTTTCTAGAAAGTCTCATCAACAACATCTTTGTAAAAGTCAAACATCTGATCTGAGATCTTTCTCTCTCACATCAACAACCAGGAAGCAGCTTCAACTCTGATCAGAGACAAAGACACAAACTCAAAGACACTCACTCACCTGGTGGAACTACTTCCAGTCTGATGATGCTGATGGTTGTTTGTCTCTGAACAACATAACACTCGTATGTTCCATTATCACCAGTCGTCACATTGTTCAGACTCAGAGACACGTCTCCATCCTTCATCTGTCTGTCCTGTAGATCCACTCGGTTCTGATAAGATGGATGCTGGTAGTCTGGATCTAACTGATCATCACGATATAAAAGGAGACCTTCTTCTGGCTTTGGATCGATTCTTCTCCACTCTACAGCTATGACAGGATCATTGTTCAGAGCTTTACATGGTAGAGAGACAGTCTGTCCAGGATCAGCTCTGATGTTTGTCTGTCCTGAAGGAAACAAGACAGAGCAGAGAGGTTAAAGGTCACCATGCAGCAGTCAGTCAGTGGGAGGAGCTACCAAAGAGAGGACACTGGTCTAACACAGTCTACTGATCTAGGTGATGTTGTCTCATGCTGGAGTTGAAGTAAATAAATGTGGATCAACAGTTACTTTGACTGAAATCACTGCAGCTCAGAACAAAGACAAGAAGTCAGAGTAGAGAGAAATCTGTTGCACATTTACATTTTTTGTCCATAAAACGTGTAAGAGCCTAAACCTTTTAGTTCTTTGATGAATTGAATACATGAGATTTATTTTCCACCTAGAGTTACCAACTCCTGAATGATAAACCTCATTAACAGGCTGGCAGACCTGACTGTCTTCACTCTTCCTGGTGGGGGATTGTTTTAGGCCTTTTACTGTGAAATGATGTTTTAACTATTTGACCAGAACCTGAATTGAATTAGATTCATATTGTTCAGTGATATGAACATGGAAAACTAATTATTATTCAACTATTTATTTTAATCCAAAATAAGAAACTTAACAGAATAAAACAAATCTCTTTCTTAGACAGAAATCTGTCCTGTTTAACTTCAAACCGTAGAAATGAATAGAAAACAATAGAATCAGAACATTCCTCTTGTAACAGTGGAATAAAGGTGTTAGTAGAAGCTGTAGCTTTGTTGTCTCCTGGTATCTTCTTCTTGACCAATCAGATGAGAGGGATTCCTGCTGTCATCTACCTGTGTTATCTGCTCTAACTTGTAATAAGCAGATGATGCGTGACACATGTTTCTTTATATTTTCTTAACAGCTTTTCACATGTAAACAAACCCGTTCTACCTGCATGGCTACGTAACACTGACGTCCTAAGTACTGTGGCATGCTGGGTAATGGAGTTCTTATCTAACTACACTCATAACATCACAAGATCAGTGGTCAGAGAGCAGGAGACGGTCTGGGAATAAGTTTAGCCTAAATGTTCATCTAAAGTGTCCTGTTATTTATTCATTCATTCACATTTACACTATTATTGATTCTCACAGTAATACGGCTCCGAGTGGGTCCTGTTTCACATCAGTACTTTGGTTTCTAGATTCTCTCAGACCAGGAAGTTGTATCTTATCGTCTCCGCCCGAGTTCAACTCTTTTTATTAGCAGATGTCTCATTGTCCTGTTTAGTTTCCTCAATGTTTCCATCAGTCATGTAAAACTTGTCCAACTAGAACCGTTGAGCTTATGGATCCACCATAAATCGCTAGTAGACACTAAATTAATGCTGTGATTCCGATTTGAGAAAAGCAGCGGCTGTTGAACATTTCTCAGCTCCAACTCCTAAATGATCCTCTGACTTTAAAGAAGACGGAGAAACTCAACACAACTGATGAGAGAGTTTTAGCAGAATAATAAGAGAAGGATGCCGACTGCAGAGAACAACGAGGAACGGACCGTCCATACCCGTTACAGTGTAGGCTCCTGCTTTGGTTCAACTCACCAGCAGAGACAGACAACACGATGCTGATTAAAGTCATGTAGAGAAACGCAGATGTAACAGCAGCCATGGTGTCTTCTATGGGGGCCGTCAGGCCGGGAGAAGCATATACATATGGATATATGTCTACAGCCGGAAGTAAATTCCGAAAAAGTCATTGCGGAAGTGTAATAAGCTGCAGTTCATCGAGTGACCGCTAGAGGCGATTGGCTGGTTTTGCCCGCCGTCTGTGCGGAGGAGCGCGTGCCGAACAGAGGAAGGAAACCCGGAGATTATCGGTAACTGTGAGTAGTGGACGGAGAGATGACAGAGGGAAGTGACGGAGCAGAGTGTGAGATGGAGGAGGGAGAATGGATGGGTGCAGGTGAACAGCGGTTAAATAGGAAAAAACGAAAGAAAGTGGCAAAAGAGGCGGCAAGAAGAGAGGTATATGATACATCGGCATCGAACAATGAGGGAGAGCAAAGCGAAAGACCAAAACAAACAGGAGTACAAAGTAATTATTAAACTAACCCAAGAAGGTCAAACATTTGGTGAGTGGAACCCGATTAAGCTAACGAAAGCCATTCATAAAATACTTGGAGAAGTAAAAACAATTAAAGTCTTACGGAGTGGGGCATTATTGGTCTTGTGTAGGGATGGGGCACAACAAGGAAAAACAATAAGAATCACTAAAATTGAGGGGAAATCATTAGTGGGTTCAATTCCAGAAGAGAGGAGAGTGGCTGTGGGAGTTATTTCGAACATTCCCACGTCCATAACATGTGACGAGATAAGGGACAATATAGAGGGGGCAAGAGTGATAGAAGTACAGAGACTGAAAACGACCAGAAACGGAGGAAAGATGGACAGTCTTTCTGTTAAAATCAGATTTGACGAACCAAAGACACCAGACAATGTATATATCGGATACATGTGCTACAAAGTGAGACCATTTGTCCCTCCACCGCTTAGGTGCTATAAGTGCCAAAAATACGGACATGTTGCAGCAGTATGCAGAGGCAAACAAAAATGTGGGAGATGTGCGGGAGATCACGAGTATGGAAAATGCCAAGAAGGGGCTAAGCTCAAATGTTGCAACTGTGGGGGGGAGCATGCTTCGGCGTTTCGAGGCTGTGTGGCAGGCAAGAAGGCAGCAGAAATCCAAAAAGTAAAATCAACGATGGCTATATCGTACGCAGAAACGGCGAAAAAAGTAGGGACGAACCATACAGATCCCGCAAAAGAGGCGAGAGTTGAAACTGGAAACAGAGCAGAAGTTAATGTGGCAAAAATGAGAGAAGATACACTGATCGTGAATAAAAATGACTTCATTCTATTCATGGTGAACGTGATAAATTGTACAGCACAAACAAACAGCAAAACGGAGAAGATTAAGATTATAATCAAGGCAGCAGAAAAGTATCTTGATGTCAAGGAGATTAGCTGTAATAAGATTCAGGAAACATTAGCTGGAGAATTGAATGATTCACAATCATGGGCTGGACACTCTTAATGATCCTAGCTATACTACAATGGAATGCTAGGAGGCCAAGAATTTAAGAAGTTCATCGAAGGAAGATATGAAAAACCGCAAGTAATATGTATCCAGGAGACATGGCTAAGACCACAGTGGAACTTCACATTAAATGGGTACGCAACAGTAAGGAATGACAGAATAGGTAGAGGCGGGGGAGGAGTGGCCACATTCATTAAAAGAGGGGTGAACTTTATGGTGAAAAAAGTAAATGATGAACATGAATCAATAGTAGTGAGAATCTGGACAGAAACTAGTAGTGTGACAATAATCAATTATTATAATCCAGGGAACAGGTTATCTGGGGAAATACTAAATGAAGCAGGTGGAAATATGGGAGGAAGAGTAGTATGGTGCGGAGACTTTAACGCACATAATACGTTATGGGGGAGCAGGACCACAGATTACAACGGGAAGGTAGTAGAAGAATTTTTAGAAGATAGCGAGATGGTGTGTATTAATGATGGCAGAGGCACTAGATACAATACCTCAAGGAATACTGAGAGTGCAATAGATCTCACTTTAATGTCAACTGGGATAGCGGGGATCAGTACGTGGGAAGTGCTAAACGAAGAAACTATGGGGAGTGACCACTACCCAATAGTTTGTAGAATTGGAGTTAATCCATCACAGGGTAATGAGGAAAGACCACCAAAATGGAAGTTAGAAGCCGCCAATTGGGAGAGTTTCAGGGACATCTCCGAAAGAATATGTGGGACAGAAGATGAGGAAAATGCAATGAGTGGAGAGGAGTTTAATGAGAGAGTGGTGAGGGGAATAAGGCAAGCAGCAGAGAAAACAATTCCGCTAGTGAGGGGAAAAAGAACAGGGAAGAGTATGCCATGGTGGAATGAGGAATGCAGTAGAGCAATCAAGGAGAGAAACAGAGCATTTAAGTTTTTAAAAAAGCATCATACCCTAGAGTCTTTGACAAGATACAAGAGAGCACAGGCAGTAGTGCGCAGAACTATACGGCAAGCAAAGAGAACATCTTGGAGACAATACTGCAATAAGATAGGGCGGGAAACTAGGCTAACAGACATATGGGGTATGCTAAGGAAAATGAGTGGTGTTAAAAGAAATTATGATATCCCAGGACTAAAGGTTGACAATAAGGTGGTAGTGGGAAAGGACAGAGCGGAGGTCCTTGCAAAAGCATTTGTGAAGGTGCATAGTTCAGAGAACTTAACTTTGATTGCGGGAAATAATAGGAGAAAGATTATGGAAGTGAACAAAAGTATTAGGGATAAAAAACCAATATCTAGGGAAGGAATAAATGCACCATTTACTATGTTTGAGCTAAGGAGAGCAATAAATAAAGCAAAACAGACGGCACCAGGAAAGGATGGCATTTGCTATAAAATGTTAGCGCATTTGAGTGAAAGAGCCCTCAAAAGTGTTTTAAAGTTGTATAATAAAGTATGGGAATCAGGGGAAATCCCAGATAAATGGAAGGAATCAGTTATAATACCCATACCAAAGCCAGGAAAGGATCAGTCAGATCCAGCAAGCTACAGGCCCATTGCACTAACATCTCAATTGGGGAAAACCATGGAAAGAATGGTAATGGGACGATTAGACTATTACTTAGAGAGCAAAAACCTTCTCTCAACATATCAAAGTGGTTTTCGCAGAGGAAGGGGGACAATGGATAATGCGTTAGTGTTGGAAGCTGAGATTAGGAAAGCTCAAGCAAATAAGGAAGTAGTTCTAGCAGTCTTTTTTGATGTTGAGAAGGCATACGATATGGTATGGAAGGAGGGTCTCCTCATTAAAATGAACAAACTAGGAATCACGGGAAATATATACAACTGGGTGATGAGTTTTTTATTTGAACGGAAGATTGAGGTACGGGTGGGCACTCACTACTCCAAACAGTACAGCGTGGAGAATGGGACGCCCCAAGGGAGTGTGTGCAGCCCTACTCTATTCAACATTATGATAAATGATATATTTGAACAACTCCAACCAAGTGTAGGAAAGTCATTATTTGCAGACGATGGGGCATTGTGGACTAGGGGTCGCAAAATATACAACACTTACAGCAGAAACTGCAGGGTGCAATCAGGAAAGTAGAAAGGTGGGCGGACAGCTGGGGATTCAAATTTTCATTGAGCAAGACTCAGACAATATGTTTTACAAGAAGACACAAGGAAGTGGAACTGTATTTGTATGGTCAAAAAATAGAACAGGTCAAAACAGTGCGTTTCTTGGGTTTGTGGTTAGATGAAAAGCTAACATGGAGACAACACATAGACAAACTAGTTAACAAATGTAAAAAGGTAAATAACTTACTAAAATGTATATCGGGTAGGGACTGGGGAGCATCAAGGAAATCACTAATAAGTATATATCAAACTGTGATGAGAGCAGCAATAGATTATGGTTGTATAGCATATATGTCAGCAGCAGATACACATCTGAAGAAATTAGATGTACAGCAAACGCTAGGGCTGAGAATATGCTGTGGGGCAGTAAAACAATTCCGGTGTCAAGGATCCTCCCATGGTTTTTTATAGAGCCAGAAATAGATTATGAAATCAAGAAATTACTGAAAACCATAAAAAGACAAACCACAGCTGGGTATGTTGCTATGAAATACCTGACAGAAAAATATGGAAAGAATCAAATCGTCTTCACAGATGGATCAAAGGACCCAGAAACTGGCCGAACAGGGGCTGCAGTGTATATCCCTGGGAAAAATTTAAGAGTAAAACAGAGGTGTTCAGACCACATACACTATATTACCAAAAGTATTCGCTCACCCATTCAAATGATCAGAATCAGGTGTTCTAATCACTTGGCCTGGCCCCAGGTGTATAAATTCAAGCACTCAGGCATGCAGACTGTGAAACAAGACATTTGTGAAAGAATGGGCCGCTCTCAGGAGCTCAGTGAATTCCAGCGTGGAACTGTCATAGGATGCCACTTGTGCAACAAATCCAGTCGTGAAATTTCCTCGCTCCTAAATATTCCACAGTCAACTGTCAGCTCTATTATAACAAAATGGAAGCGTTTGGGAACAACAGCAACTCAGCCACGAAGTGGTAGGCCACGTAAAGTGACGGAGAGGGGTCAGCGGATGCTGAAGCGCATAGTGCAAAGAGGTCGCCGACTTTCTGCACAGTCAATTGCTACAGAGCTACAAACTTCATGTGACCTTCAGATTAGCCCAAGTACAGTACGCAGAGAGCTTCATGGAATGGGTTTCCATGGCCGAGCAGCTGCAGCCAAGCCACACATCACCAAGTGCAATGCAAGGCGTCGGATGCAATGGTGTAAAGCACGCCGCCACTGGCCTCTAGAGCAGTGGAGACGCGTTCTCTGGAGTGATGAATCACGCTTTTCCATCTGGCAATCTGATGGACGAGTCTGGGTTTGGAGGTTGCCAGGAGAACGGTACATTTCAGATTGCATTGTGCCAACTGTGAAATTTGGTGGAGGAGGAATTATGGTATGGGGTTGTTTTTCAGGAGCTGGGCTTGGCCCCTTAGTTCCAGTGAAAGGAACATTGAATGCTTCAGGATACCAAAACATTTTGGACAATTCCATGCTCCCAACCTTGTGGGAACAGTTTGGAGCGGGCCCCTTCCTCTTCCAACATGACTGTGCACCAGTGCACAAAGCAAGGTCCATAAAGACGTGGATGACAGAGTCTGGTGTGGATGAACTTGACTGGCCTGCACAGAGTCCTGACCTGAACCCGATAGAACACCTTTGGGATGAATTAGAGCGGAGACTGAGAGCCAGGCCTTCTCGACCAACATCAGTGTGTGACCTCACCAATGCGCTTTTGGAAGAATGGTCAAAAATTCCTATAAACACTCTCCTCAACCTTGTGGACAGTCTTCCCAGAAGAGTTGAAGCTGTAATAGATGCAAAAGGTGGACCGACATCATATTGAATTCTATGAGTTAGGAATCGGATGGCACTTCAGTTCATAGAATGAGTAAAGGCAGGTGAGCGAATACTTTTGGTAATATAGTGTATCAGTATATACAGCAGAGATCACAGCAATAGTAA
The DNA here is from genome assembly GCA_005024645.1 of Planiliza haematocheilus. Taxonomy (NCBI): domain Eukaryota; kingdom Metazoa; phylum Chordata; class Actinopteri; order Mugiliformes; family Mugilidae; genus Planiliza; species Planiliza haematocheilus. The sequence continues at coordinate 118,642 of SRSE01001219.1, forward strand.
TGGCACTAAAATGGATAAAAACCCATGGGAACGACAAGGCAATCATAGCAACAGACAGCTGGGCGGCTCTTTCAAGCATACAAACCATGGATTCTTGCAGACGAGATCTTATCTACGAAGTACATAGTAACTTATATGAAATTTCGGAAAGAGGGCTGGGGGTGAGCTTTGTGTGGGTCCCCGCTCATGTGGGAATAGAGGGGAACGAGGAGGCGGATATGTTAGCAAAACAATCTTTGAGACATCAGAATATAGACTTACAAATTGAATTAAGTAAATCAGAGGGAAAGGCACTCATTAAAAAATACAGTAGGAAACAGTGGCAAGAATATTGGGAGCTGGGGGAAACAGGCAGGCATTTATTTGCAATACAGAGACAGGTGGGAGAGGGAAGGATGGTTGGAAGGAATCGGAAGGAAGAAGCAACAGTAACACGGCTAAGAATAGGTCATATAGGATTAAACGGTACATTATTTAAGATAGGGAAACACATAGATGGGAAATGTCGTCAGTGCGGGGTATTAGAGTCAGTACAGCATGTACTGATGGAATGTGTGAATTACGAGGAGGAAAGGAAAACAATGAAAGCAGAGTTTGAGAAAGGAAAGGAACCATTTACATTAGAAAACGTATTAAAAGTGGACAACTTTACTCGTACAGAAACACACGGAACTTAAATAAGTGAAACAATAAGAAATGTCAGTCTGTACACATCAAATGTAGAATAGAGCAGATACATACAATGAGCCAGGGTTTGTACAGTGACCATATCCAATAGTGCAGAGTTCTAGTTTATTCATGTGGATGGTCTCACACTCTGTGAGTCCATCCACATGATCAGAGTTGATCAGAGAGACAGACCGGGGACATTGGTTCAGGTGTTGACCCTAGGAACCTGAGTGACTCTACTGTAGGGACTGTCCTGTTGAGGATTGGAAGAATTCTGGAATGAAAGCTTTCTCAGTGAACATTGATTGTTTGACTTGAGCTTCCACTGAGTCCTTCCTCTGTGGATCCAGTCCTGCTGTTTGCTGAGTGTTGGAGGTCAGCTGCTACAGTGGGTTGCTCATGTCTGCTGGATGTCCAGCATTGGTAACTCCTGTCTGTCCTCAAGAGACAGCAGCAGGACACTCAGAGTTCAGCTGGACACTGATCTGAGACATTTTTGATCTGAGACAGCTGCTGAGGATCAGCTGAATGATCAGGAGGAGGATGGTATGGATGTTTATATCTTCTGTAGATCAGAAAACCAACAACACCAAGAAGAAGAAGAAGAACACCAAGAACTATAAGACCAATGATCAGACCAAGATCTCCACCTGTGTGACAGAAGTAACAGAATGAGGTGTGAGGTAGCTGATGAGTGAAGAACAAACTGCTGTCAGACATTATCTACTGCACTCTGATCACATCACTCAGACCAGCTGTTTTCTAGAAAGTCTCATCAACAACATCTTTGTAAAAGTCAAACATCTGATCTGAGATCTTTCTCTCTCACATCAACAACCAGGAAGCAGCTTCAACTCTGATCAGAGACAAAGACACAAACTCAAAGACACTCACTCACCTGGTGGAACTACTTCCAGTCTGATGATGCTGATGCTCCTCTTCTGGCTTCTTTGTTTCTGATCAACATTACACTCATATGTTCCACTGTCCTCTATCTTCACATTCTTCAGAATCAGAGACACGTCTCCATCCTTCATCTGTCTGTCCTGTAGATCCACTCGGTTCTTATAAGATGGATGCTGGTTCTCTGTATATAGTCTTCTCTCCCGGTAAAAAAGAACATATTCATCTTCCTTCAGATCAGTTCTTCTCCACTCTACAGCTAAGACAGGATCATTGTTCAGAGCTTTACATGGTAGAGAGACAGTCTGTCCAGGATCAGTTCTGATGTTTGTCTGTCCTGAAGGAAACAAGACAGAGCAGAGAGGTTAAAGGTCACCATGCAGCAGTCAGTCAGTGGGAGGAGCTACCAAAGAGAGGACACTGGTCTCTGATGGACAGGACCAGAGGACACCAGAGGATACTAGAGGACACCAGAGGACACTGGTCTAACACAGTTTACTGAGCTATAAAAATAAACAGGGGACACCTCATTAACAGACTTTTAGACCTGATTTTTTAACGATTTGACCAGAACCTGAATTGAATTAGATTCATATTGTTCAGTGATGTGAACATGGAAAACTAATTATTATTAAACTATTTATTTTTAAAACAAAATAACAAACTTAACAGATTAAAATAAATCTCTCTCTTAAACAGAAACCTGTCCTGCTTAACCTCCTCTTGTAACAGTGGAATAAAGGTGTTAGTAGAAGTTGTAGCTTTGTTGTCTCCTGGTATCTTCTTCTCGACCAATCAGATGAGAGGGATTCCTGCTGTCATCTACCTGTGTTATCTGCTCTAACTTGTAATAAGCAGATGATGCGTGACAGATGTTTGTTTTTTTCATTCTCACAGTAATACGGCTCAGAGTGGGTCCTGTTTCACATCAGTACGTACTTTGGTTTCTAAATACGGGACGATTCCATTTATCAAGGCACGGTTAGCAGCCCTATGTCAACATGACTGTTCCTGATTAACTGGGCGTTCAGTGTCGTTATGGAGAGGAAACCTTTCTCCTCTAATCTTCTACACATGAACATCTTCTTAATAATATCTACCTCCATAAAAACACTCCTGATAAAGTGCAGTTGGCAGGTGGCATACAAAGACAGTTTCTGTCTAGTGTCCAGCCTGAATGTTAACAGGAAAGAGTTGCTTTTGAGTTTGTTGTCACAAGCCTCGTTGTTCATTTGTCTCGCGAGGTCTGGTGACACTTCTCCCGTCCACCACTGAAGACAAGATGGCTGCTGTTCCATCAGCGTCTCTCTGCATGACTTTACTGAGCGTCGTCCTGTCTGTCTCTGATGGTGAGTAGAAACCAAAGCTGGTGACTAGATCTAGTAGATCTGGATCAACCACATGTTTGAGGAGACACTATGAACACTTTGTTTGTTGTTGGACAGTGAAACTAACTTGGTTTGTTCTCCCACAAGGAGCCTACACTGTAACGGGTATGGACGGTCCGTTCCTCGTTGTTCTCTGCAGTCGGCATCCTTCTCTTATTATTCTGCTAAAACTCTCTCATCAGTTGTGTTGAGTTTCTCCGTCTTCTTTAAAGTCAGAGGATCATTTAGGAGTTGGAGCTGAGAAATGTTCAACAGCCGCTGCTTTTCTCAAATCGGAATCACAACATTAATTTATTGTCTACTAGCGATTTATGGTGGATCCATAAGATCAACGGTTCTAGTTGGACAAGTTTTACATGACTGATGGAAACATTGAGGCAACTAAACAGGACAATGAGACATCTGCTAATAAAAAGAGTTGAACTCGGGCGGAGACGATAAGACACAACTTCCTGGTCTGAGAGAACCCGGAAGAACCAGCAACTGCTGTTTATCAAGAGTGTTTTTATGGAGGTAGATATTATTAAGAAGATGTTCATGTGTAGAAGATTAGAGGAGAAAGGTTTCCTCTCCATAACGACACTGAACACTCGTCTGGTTATTACAAGTTAGAGAAGATAACACAGTTAAAACTGATGCATGTCACTAACGGTGGAAAAAGTTATTCCAGATCTGGCTCATTGACTGTGTTTACATGGTCTTTTATATTTTGAGGCTTATCCCGGGTTTGAGCATCTCCAGGATATAGTGTTTACATGGCCCCAGAGAAACCCGGTTATTCATATCCCGTATACATGATAAATACCAGTAACCCGTTCTCTGATCACTGCATCCTATCTGCACATGCGTGTTTTACGTCTTTTTGAATGTTTTCCAATGCGACCTAACTTGTTCAGCAGAGCGAGGTGGAAAACCAGCGTCACGTAGCTTTTCCACAATTTTAATACATCAGCATTTCTGTGTTTTCTGCATCTAAACACGTCGTTATGTTTAGTTCTTTCATTACTTTAAAGGAGACAGTGGGCAGCCGTCAGAGATCAGGATAAGGTGTATACATGCTCCAGTATCCCGGCTTCTATCAGAGTACTCCAGGTAGCAAAACCGGGTTTCTTGAAATCGGGATATGAGCATATCATAATCTAGAGTCTATTGAACCAGCTCAGTTGAGTCCTACCACGTTTGATTGATACAGTGCCTTGCAAAAGTATTCACCCCCCTTGGCATTTTTGGTGTTTTGTTGCCTCACAGCCTGTAATTAACATGGATTGTTTGAGGATTTGCATCATTTAATTTACAGAACATGCCCACAACTTGGAAGATGTTTTTTTTTATTATTATTGTAAAGCAAACAACAAAGAGGACAAAATAACAGCAAAAGTCAATGTGCATAACTATTCACCCCCCTAAAGTCAATACTTTGTAGAGCCACCTTTTGCGGCAATCACAGCTCCAAGTTGCTTTGGATAACTCTCTATCAGCTTGACACATTTTAGCACTGGGATTTTTGCTCATTCCTCTTTGTAAAACTGCTCCAGCTGCTTCAAGTTGGATGGTTTGCGCTTGTGAACAGCAATCTTTAAGTTTGACCACAGATTTTCTGTTGGATTGAGGTCTGGGCTTTGACTAGGCCATTCCAACACATTTACATGTTTCCCCTTAAACCAATCAAGTGTTGCTTTAGCAGTGTGTTTGGGGTCATTGTCCTGCTGTAAGGTGAACCTCCGTCCTTGCCTCAAATCACACACAGAGTGGTAGAGGTTTTGCTCAAGAATATCCCTGTATTTAGCACCATCCATCTTACCCTCAACTCTGACCAGTTTCCCAGTCCTGGCTGCTGAAAAACATCCCCACAGCATGATGCTGCCACCACCATGTTTCACTGTGGGGATGGTGTTCTTCGGGTGATGTGATGTGTTGGGTTTGGGCCAGACATAGCGTTTTCTTTGATGGACGAAAAGTTAAATGTTAGTCTCATCAGACCAGAGAACCTTCTTCCATACATTTTGTGAATCTCCCACATGCCTTTTCGCAAACTGAAAACGTGCCACTTTGCTTTTTGCTGAAAGTAATGGCTTTCTTCTGGCCACTCTGCCATAAAGACCAACTCTATGGAGCGCACGGCTTATTGTCGTCCTATGTCTAGATACTCCAGTCTTTGCTGTGGACCTCTGCAGGTCCTCCAGGGTGACCTCAGGTCTCTGCACTGCCTCTCTGATTAATTCCCTCTTTGCCAGTCTGTGAGTTTTGGTGGGCAGCCGTCTCTTAGCAGGTTTGCTGTTGTGCCATGTTCTTTCCATTTGGATATGATAGATTTGATGATGCTCCTGGGGATCATCAGAGATTTGGATATTTTTTTATAACCTAACCCTGATTTGTACTTCTCAACAACATTGTCCTTTACTTGTTTGGAGAGTTCCTTGGTTTTCATGACAGTGTTTGGATAGTGGTGCCTCTTGTTTAGGTGTTGCAGCCTCTGGTGCCTTTTAGTAAAGGTGTGTATATGTACTGACAGATCATGTGACACTTAGATTGCACACAGGTTCACTAATTATGTGACTTCTGAAGGTAATTGGTTCCACCAGAACTGTTTATGGGCTTCATAACAAAGGGGGTGAATACATATGCAAATGAAAATTTTATTTTAATTTCTAAAAAATAGGTTTATGTAAATATATTTCTCATTTCACTTCACCAACTTAGACTATTGTGCTCTGATCCATCACATACAATTCAGATTTCAAAAACATTGAACTAAAGGCTGTAATATAACAAAATAGATAAAAAGCCAAGGGGGATGAATACTTTTGCAAGGCACTGTAATCAATGAACGTCTCCATTCAAACATCTGACATGTCACTCTGCAGAGAAACTAAATGTAATACCAGACATGACCACTAGCAAACTAAGACACTAAGACACTCGATTAGAAAATCTGCTGCAGATTCACAACTTTAACAATCCGTTCTCATTATCTGGTGACTGGATCTAGTAGATGTGGATCAACCACATGTTTGAGGAGACACTATGAACACTTTGTTTGTTGTTGGACAGTGAAACTAACTTGGTTTGTTCTCCCACAAGGAGCCTACAGTGTAACGGGTATGGACGGTCCGTTCCTCGATGTTCTCTGAAGTCGGCATCCTTCTCTTATTATTCTGCTAAAACTCTCTCATCAGTTGTGTTGAGTTTCTCCGTCTTCTTTAAAGTCAGAGGATCATTTAGGAGTTGGAGCTGAGAAATGTTCAACAGCCGCTGCTTTTCTCAAATCGGAGTCGCAGCATTAATTTAGTGTCTACTAGCGATTTATGGTGGATCCATAAGATCAACGGTTCTAGTTGGACAAGTTTTACATGACTGATGGAAACATTGAGGAAACTAAACAGGACAATGAGACATCTGTAATAAAAAGAGTTGAACTCGGGTGGAGACGATAAGACACAACTTCCTGGTCTGAAAACACTCATGATGAACAGCAGTTGCGGCTACTTCCGGGTACATTCAGACCTGGATGTTGTGTCTTATTTTATGTTTCAGAAAAGCAAAGTGTTCATAGTGTCTCCTCAAACATGTGGTTGATCCAGTCACTCCCTTTGGTTTCAACTCACCATCAGAGACAGACAGGACGACGCTCAGTAAAGTCATGAAGAGATACGCATATGTAACAGCACCCATCTTGTCTTCTATGGTGAATGGAGAAGTATTACCAGATCTCGCGAGACAATTAACGAGGCTTGTGAAAACCATAGACCAGGCATGTCAAACATACGGCCCGCGGGCCGGACCCGGCCCATTGGATGATTTTACATTTCTGAGTATGTCAAAAAAAGAAGCGAGTCTCGAGCTCATTTCTATCAAAAGTTATGATTTTTTTAAATAAATACAAACCAAATGCTCCCTCAGCCGCTAGAGGGCAGTAAATGTGTAAAAGAGCTCACGTCCAGCATGCAACACTGACACGAGTTAGTCACAGGAAATAAACATTCGCAACGTGATGTGTCCAGGTAAAAATAAACCGGCAATCTTGCTCCACCATTCACCACTAAACAAGTTATCGGTCAACACACCCTTCCCAAAGTGGCACTGTCAAAAAAAAGTGGGCATGGAGTGCAGAGTTTTCCAGGAAAAATGGACTGAGAATTATTTATTCACAGAAGTGAATGCAAAACCAGTGTGCTTGGTATGTAATCAGCACGTTGCAGTGTTCAAAGAGTTTAATATTCGGCACCACTATGAGACTCATCACAAAGACAAGTATGACCACCTGAAAGGACAAATAAGGAAAGACGAGATAAACAAATCGATCGCTAGTCTGAAGAAACAGCAGTCTGCTTTTACGCGCAGCCGCGATATCGCTGATGGGGCTGTAAGAGCCATTAATGCCAACGAGCTGGTGCAGGCGTCCAAGCCATTTTCTGATGGGGAGTTTGTAAAAACATGCATTCTGAAGGCTGCAGAAGTCGTGTGCCCTGAAAAGCGACCTGCCTTTGCCAATATTAGTCTAGCGAGGAACACTGTCGCAGATCGGGTGACAGAACTCTCAAGTGACTTGAGCAGCCAAATGAAAGAGAAAATCAAGTCATTTATCGCATTTTCAATTGCAATCGATGAGAGCACCGATGTCACAGATATGGCTCAACTGGCCATATTCATTAGAGGTGTTGATGAAACTTTGACCATCACAGAGGAGCTGCTTGAATCGGTGCCCACGAATGACACCACAACAGTAGATGACATTTTCAACGCTCTCGTTGGAGCGCTGGACGAGGTGGGAGCGGACTGGTCCTGTGCCGTGAGCCTGGCTACCGACGGTGCGCCATCAACGGTCTGGAGAAAGGCAGGCGTTGCCACAAAATTCTGTGACAAAGTACAGACCTAAATCACAGTCAGTTTGACACATTTCTCAGTGATAATGACATTCATGCTGGCCTACCATACCACACTGAAGTGCGGTGGTTAAGCAGAGGTGCAGTACTCAAGCGCTTCTTTGAGCTACGAGGGGACATTGGACAGTTCATGGAGCAGAAGGGACGCCCAGTAACTTAAATGCAAGGAATGGATGCAGGATAGTACACAACACTTGAATACACTTAACACTACATTGCAGGGCCGGAACAGAGTTGTCACTCAATATTACGACAGCATAAGTGCGTTCAAGATGAAACTGTCACTGTGGGAGACGCAGCTATCCAGTGGTGACACCGCTCATTTCTCTTGTCTCACAGCTGTGCGTCCGAAGGCACCGGACCGTCCCGATAATGATTTGGATAAATACAAAGACAACATAACAGATTTGCTGCGAGAGTTTGAGCAGAGGTTTCAGGTATTCAGTGAACTTGAGAACACATTTGGCTTTTTTCGCTCTCGATTTACACTGAAGCCTTCTGATATGCCAGCTGACATTCAACTCGAGCTTATTGACTTACAGTGCGATTCCGCTATGAAGGATAAATTTGGGTCCGTGGGATCGTTGTTCTGAGTTTCTTTCTTTAGTGATGACATTCATCTCTATATATAAGATACCTGTGTACGATGCATCTTACTGTTTTATTGCGTATTGATGGTTGCCATAACAGTGGTGTCATAACGATCGCATTCAGAGGTATTTTGAATAAGGTTGGAGGTCACTGATTTGAGCCCATTGATATTGATTCTGTCAAATTAACCCTCAGTCCACTCAGTCTCTACTTGCTTCATAGGCTCAGCTCAGTTCTCCCAAAGAGCGCAGACAACCAAACCGGTGAAAGGGTTTGGATGTCGAATGAAGCAGTGATTCATTCATTCACACTAGTTTCATGACCAAAGCACGCTTTCATACAGAGGTTCAACTGTTTCATGAGCTACAGCACGTGTTAGCACCTCAGGTGTCACAGGACCATCACTAGATCCTAGTGTGCTTGGAGGTTTCTCATGCTTGTGGCCGGATGTCTTCAATAGAGCCGGTGGAGTCACGTTACTGTTCTGTTGACACCTTATTGTCAGGAAAACTGAGGAGGTTCATGACAGTAAAACAACAATAATAACAGGTTACTGTTTAATCCTGAATTTCTTTCTCATAGTGAGTAGTTTTAGTGCTGAATGAGCAACACTCCTTTGTAATCCATGTAATAAACATTGGCCTAACTTTCCTTCATGAAAACAACTGTGTTGGAAATTGAGTTAAAAACATGTTAAACAAAAATGAAAAGTTTCACCCTTTGGGGGATGAAGACTGCGCTGGATTCTGTCCCTGATATAAAGTGAAAGCTTTGTTGAGGGATCCCACCGCTCCGTTGTCTCGTACCTACTTCTTGAGTGTTCTATTGCAGTAATCCACATCTGCCTTGTTGCAGGATCTTTGGGAATCCTTTAAAATGATTTTCTTTGTTTGTCCCCAACTATTCTGGCTTCTTGGGACACAACAGCTGTTGACCATTTTTGGATCTAACTGGTACAAGGACAAGTTAGTTGCAGTTGTCAACTGAGTAGTAATTAGCAAAGAGAGCCTTCCAGCCAATATGACTGAGCTGTGATTGCTGGTGTGTGGTAAAATTAATAGTATTACTAATGATGTTATTTTTTTCAGTAACCGCTAATCTAACTAATCACTGGTCTTCACTGGGTTTTTATTCTTCATCTCATCAAACAAAGTCACTGATCCTCCTCTTCTTTTCTACATCCAACTGAACGTGAAAGAAACTAAAACATGAATCCACAGTTTCATCTGAAAGACTTTTATTGTTGTTATTGAGGATTAAACATCATTAGAGCTGTAGATGTAGATAGAAAGCAGTTCCTGAGATAAAAACAACTTTAATTAAAAGAACACAAGTAACAGATGAGTAGAAAGAAGCTGACAGACAGACATCCAGCATGACGACTAAGACACAGGAAATCTGTTCCTGTAACAAGAGACAAGATGGAGGAGGAGCTTCAACATTTACAGGAAGAACTCTGATCACTACGGTGGCCCTGGAGGTCAAAACACAACATCTCAGATTATGGAAAGTGTAGGGACAACACTTCCTGTTTCTGATTGGACAGAACCCGACAGTGGAACGTCATTTCCTGTTTCTGCTCAGCTGTGTCCATGTGCAAGTTTTAAACCATGTTGGAAAGAATGGACGAGCAGATGGCTTTAATGAAGCCGTAGATCAAAGCACTTCCTGGTGGAAACTCTCCTCCTGCATCTTGGTGTCTCTCTCTTCTCAGACAGGTTCCAGGTGAGTTTAAAGATCAACAACATCTAGTCATCATGTAGACGGTTAAAAAATAATATGAGAACATTTAGACTATAAACAATTAAGACAACAATTGTACTAATAATAAAAGCTATAATGTGCAATATTCAGTCTAGAAAATATGTCTCAGACAAAAAAAAAGGGAAAACCAAGAGCAGCTCTAAGGCCACGATGGAAAGAAAAACATGAGAACAGGAAGAACCCAACAGAACCCAGCTGTTCTACTAGAGACTGAAGAAGAAGATCAGTTCATTGATCCATGCAGCACATCAACATGACACAACGGATGGTTGACTCTGTTTCTACTGGTTTCTATTCATCCCCAGTAATCATCATCCATTGTGTCTTTGTTGTGTAAATCCTCAGTAACAGCTGATCTCTACCTGAGGATCAGTTTGATGAGGAAATGTTCATTTAGGAGCAGTCACATTAGAACCAGACTAATGTTGAAGCAAATACTCAGTCATGGCAGCAGGAAGCTGGAGATCAGCTGATTGTTCAGGAGGAGGAGGCTGGTATGGATCAGGATTCATATGATGTTTATGTCTTCTGGAGATTAGACCAATAGATCCGTCCTTTTCTCCTCCCTCCTTCTCCGTCCACCTGTGTGACCTGCAGACAGAATGAGGTGTGAGGTGTGAGGTAGCTGATGAGTGAAGAACAAACTGCTGTCAGACATTATCTACTGCACTCTGATCACATCACTCAGACCAGCTGTTTTCTAGAAAGTCTCATCAACAACATCTTTGTAAAAGTCAAACATCTGATCTGAGATCTTTCTCTCTCACATCAACAACCAGGAAGCAGCTTCAACTCTGATCAGAGACAAAGACACAAACTCAAAGACACTCACTCACCTGGTGGAACTACTTCCAGTCTGATGATGCTGATGGTTGTTTGTCTCTGAACAACACTACACTCGTATGTTCCATTATCACCAGTCGTCACATTGTTCAGAATCAGAGACACGTCTCCATCCTTCATCTGTCTGTCCTGTAGATCCACTCGGTTCTGATAAGATGGATGCTGGTTCTCTGTATATAGTCTTCTCTCCCGGTAAAAAAGAACATATTCATCTTCCTTCAGGTCACTTCTTCTCCACTCTACAGCTAAGACAGGATCATTGTTCAGAGCTTTACATGGTAGAGAGACAGTCTGTCCAGGTTCAGCTCTGATGTTTGTCTGTCCTGAAGGAAACAAGACAGAGCAGAGAGGTTAAAGGTCACCATGCAGCAGTCAGTCAGTGGGAGGAGCTACCAAAGAGAGGACACTGGTCTAACACAGTCTACTGAGCTAGGTGATGTTGTCTCATGCTGGAGTTGAAGTAAATAAATGTGGATCAACAGTTACTTTGACTGAAATCACTGCAGCTCAGAACAAAGACAAGAAGTCTGAGTAGTGAGAAATCTGTTGCACATTTACATTTTTTGTCCATAAAACGTGTAAGAGCCTAAACCTTTTAGTTCTTTGATGAATTGAATACATGAGATGTATTTTCCACCTAGAGTTACCAACTCCTGAATGATAAACCTCATTAACAGGCTGGCAGACCTGACTGTCTTCACTCTTCCTGGTGGGGGATTGTTTTAGGCCTTTTACTGTGAAATGATGTTTTAACTATTTGACCAGAACCTGAATTGAATTAGATTCATATTGTTCAGTGATATGAACATGGAAAACTAATTATTATTCAACTATTTATTTTAATCCAAAATAAGAAACTTAACAGAATAAAACAAATCTCTTTCTTAGACAGAAATCTGTCCTGTTTAACTTCAAACCGTAGAAATGAATAGAAAACAATAGAATCAGAACATTCCTCTTGTAACAGTGGAATAAAGGTGTTAGTAGAAGTTGTAGCTTTGTTGTCTCCTGGTATCTTCTTCTTGACCAATCAGATGAGAGGGATTCCTGCTGTCATCTACCTGTGTTATCTGCTCTAACTTGTAATAAGCAGATGATGCGTGACACATGTTTCTTTATATTTTCTTAACAGCTTTTCACATGTAAACAATCCCGTTCTACCTGCATGGCTACGTAACACTGACGTCCTAAGTACTGTGGCATGCTGGGTAATGGAGTTCTTATCTAACTACACTCATAACGTCACAAGATCAGTGGTCAGAGAGCAGGAGACGGTCTGGGAATAAGTTCAGCCTAAATGTTCATCTAAAGTGTCCTGTTATTTATTCATTCCATTCACATTTACACTATTATTGATTGTCACAGTAATACGGCTCAGAGTGGGTCCTGTTTCACATCAGTACGTACTTTGGTTTCTAGATTCTCTCAGACCAGGAAGTTGTGTCTTATCGTCTCCGCCCGAGTTCAACTCTTTTTATTAGCAGATGTCTCATTGTCCTGTTTAGTTGCCTCAATGTTTCCATCAGTCATGTAAAACTTGTCCAACTAGAACCGTTGATCTTATGGATCCACCATAAATCGCTAGTAGACACTAAATTAATGCTGCGATTACGATTTGAGAAAAGCAGCGGCTGTTGAACATTTCTCAGCTCCAACTCCTAAATGATCCTCTGACTTTAAAGAAGACGGAGAAACTCAACACAACTGATGAGAGAGTTTTAGCAGAATAATAAGAGAAGGATGCCGACTGCAGAGAACAACGAGGAACGGACCGTCCATACCCGTTACAGTGTAGGCTCCTGCTTTGGTTCAACTCACCATCAGAGACAGACAACACGATGCTGATTAAAGTCATGTAGAGAAACGCAGATGGAACAGCAACCATGGTGTCTTCTATGGGGGCCGTCAGGCCGGGAGAAGCATATACATATGGATATATGTCTACAGCCGGAAGTAAATTCCGAAAAAGTCATTGCGGAAGTTTAATAAACTGCAGTTCATGGAGTGACCACTAGATGCTCCAAAAGGAAGCAAATCCCCATAGACCCCCATGTTAAAATGACCAACTTTACAGCAATATTAACATGTTTACAGCCTGGTACATAAAATGGTTTTTAATCTAATGCATTATTTCTCTATTGTCACAACCTGGCTCAAACAGCAGTGACAAAAAAGGGCAGCCACACAAAGTCTACTAATAATGTTAATGTAATGAAGCACAATAGGTAAATATTGGTGTGTCTGGCTGCATGTCAGCGTACATGCTGTGGTGGAGCAGTGTATGAGAATACAACACCAAATACACACAAAAGAGCAGTGAGGTGACAGAGAGAGAGAGAAGGCAGCCAAGGCCTGCTTCATGACCTCACACTGCAGCTTCAGGTGTGCTGCATCAGTGATGAGACTGGAGCTCCAACTCCAGGGCCTGTATTCCCAAAGATTACTAGACTCCTCTCAGAGAGCTCCTAGCTTAGCATAAACGTTTCTAGCTAGCAGTCTTAGCTTAGCATAAACGTTCCTAGCTAGCAGTCTTAGCTTAGCAGTGATTCCAGAACATTCTCAGAAACTCTGATCTTAGTGAGGAGGTGTGGTCGACCCCGTTGCTAGGTATGAGTCATCATTTCAAGAGCTGTGATTGGTTGATCCTAAAACTAGATAAAAATACAGTTTTGGTGATAATTGGCTGAGAATGGACGTCACATTAATAGACTTAATAACAGAATCTAATCTCTATGAAGACTGTGGAATTATAAATAATACTTTACATAAAATAAATAAATAGTAGCTCTACTTTAAAATGATCCTATAAAATGATTAAACTCAGGCCTCTACCACAGTGTTCACATGCTGATAGTTCTGTTTATCTCCTATTCATTTACCATGCTGCTCATGTTTCATCATCTGGTATTAACCAGGGTAAAGTGTCTCAGCTTCCATCAGTTTCTGTGATTGCTAACCAGCAATGGAGAAAAAATGAAGGAAACCCAACTGGACAGAGGAACAGAGTTTGTTCTGGATCAACTGATCAATGAGAATCAAAGTGTTTAAGACGTAGATTTGGCTCCAACTCATCACTGCTGCTAAATACCTCAGTGTTCTCACTTCTACAGAAGCACTGTGGAGAGCATCCTCTGCCAGGGCTGCACAGTGTGGTACAGTAGCTGCTCAGCAGAGGAGAAGAGGAATCTGTCTCGGGTGGTGAAGGCGGTGCAGAGGATTGTGGGAGCTGAGCTTATAGACTTAGACTCTGTGTACGCGTATGCAGTGAAGAGCTCGAGCCATCTGCACGGACAGCAGCCACCCTGGACATTCACTGTTTGTACGACTGCCATCAGGGAAGAGGTACAGGATTATTAAGGCAAGGACAAATAGGCTGAGGAACAGCTTTTTTCCCAGAGCTGTAGCCCTCATCAACCCCACACCCCCAAAACGTGCAAATGTGCAATAACACTGTTTATACTGCTACCTCCATTATTTGATTATTTAACTCTTGTTTCTATTTAACTACTACCTATGCACCTTTACTGTGACACTTTTTACATTTCTGCAACACTTATATTATAGTTATATTTATATTTTATATTCTATTCTATATTTTATTGTAACTCAGTTTAACTCCTTATTGTACTGTCCTTACTGTCCAAGCCGTTGCGTCTTGGTTTGGTTGTTTTGTACTCTGTTTTTCTTTTTTGAGTGCCACCAAAATTTCGTTGTAGTAAAACAATGACAATAAAAATCTTGAATCTTGTTGTGATGACTTTCATTTCCAGTGATACAGTTAGTGATGGGCAATCGAGGCTTTGTTGAAGTAGTAGTTTGATACAATTGCTTCATGAGCTACGGCGCATGTGTCGGAGCCTCGGGTGTCAGAGGGCCATCACTAGATACAGTTGTCCCTCACTATAACGCGGTTCATCTCACAGTTTCACATATTTTTGGTGCAATTTGCTTTTAAAAAAATAAAATAAATAATTATTTTATTTTTTAAACAGTGCGTTGTTTCCTGCGTCGTGATTGGCTAAGGGACTGTAGACCACTGTCAATCAATCTCCTCGTACAGTGTCTTTTGTACAGTACAGAATGCATTCAGCTTCCCAAATTTACATCTACAGCATCTTTGATCGCTGGCAGTGTGACTGAAGTGCAGTATGTTTGCAAGTTATTGAGAACAGTGTATCAGTGCTTCAAACGTCACTGGTCAGTGTAAACTGAGTGGACATGCACATTTTGACCTACAGGGACTCTTCCTCTCAGCAGAGTACCCCACCCTTCAACTTTTTCTGAATTTCTCTCTGAGCTACTACTATAGTCATGTAAAACCCACATCTTTTGAGGGATTTGGATCAGTCCAAGTCACTCACTGATATGAGCCAGGTTTTGTGAGTCACTTGACCTAAAATGGCCCGATTGAGAAAGAAAGTGTTTTACTTAAGACCTAATAAAGCATAGTAAACACCTAATAAAGGATTATTACAGTTACCCATTATTGTCATTTATCAGTTGTGATACATAGACACTGAAAATCACATGAAGTATCTTACATAATCCTAAACCTAAAGCTCAGGACAGGATCACTACTATTAAAGAATATTTTATTTTTGTAAAGTAACTAGTTGTCATAAAGTGTAAAATGTTCTCTGACATGCAGTGGAAATAAGCAGAAAGTATCAGAGACATAAATATGCATAATTACAGTAAAACAGTAAAACACAGGTTTGTTTATCCCGTGCGAATGTGCCACATGAAACACAGACGTAGGGGGGTCGTTTCTCACATGATGTCCTCAAGTAAAAGTAGTCCTGTGCGAATAGGGCTTTACTGGTTCATGCTTGTATGGGACTTGTCATTTAGATTTCCATCAAAATGAAATTTAGGTCCAATGGCTCAGAGCAGAGCAGGAACAGTGAACAGAAACAGTGGTTCACTAACGAAAGAGCACCACGAGGGCCCTTTGTATTGCTCTGCTGTCATTGGACCGTTTTGATTTACGTTACTACTACACTCTATGAACCATGTTTCAGCGCTTACATCAACTATTTTCATTTGCTCTTGTTATCATGGTTTAGTGTTAGAGAATATCTGGACTGAATGCAACAGTGTCAAACCAAATCTCTCTTGACTCATTATTTGCTTCTAAGACTCATCTCATCTCTCCTGAAGAGCAGATAAACCAGTGACAGGGTTTCTGAATGAAGCAGTGAAATGGTTCATACGTCACAAAACACGTGATTTGTCCTAACCAAAATATACACGAGCTCCTGACTTTGAGTCTGAGTGCGAGTTTGAAAAATAGGACTGGATAGCAAATGTATGTTTGATTGCTCTAGACTACTGTCTGGTTTCAAGTGGATAAAACAATAATAAAATCCATAATGACTTGAACTAAGAACGTCACTCGAGTGCGTCAAACGTCACTGGTCACGTGCCTAAAGCGCCGCCATCTTGGTACAGGGCTAGCAGAGGCAGCGGTGCATGAACATACGAAGGAAAGAGGTACTCCTCAATCTCAAAGTAGAATTATTCTCTGAATTTTGGACCGATTTCCAAACGTATTGATCTGTTAAAAACGTCACATGTAGCTATGATAAAAATATGATTTTACTACCCAAATACAAGTTAATGTTATCAGCAGGATTGAGGAAAGATGCCGGACTTCACCTGAGTGATTTATGATGACTTTTATTGTTTAGAAACACCATTCCTCCATAGATGTAATGCACTGTAGGAGCCAGTGGCCCTGTTCCAAGATGGCCGCCCTGTAGGCACGCCGCTCCAGTAGACGGCAGCGCTCAATGAGGCGTCTACGTAGATATGTGTATGGTCGCTCCACCTTCATCGCTCCGACTTCCTGGTTGATTTAGAGCTAACGGCTGAAAGACAGACGAGTCTCCATCGTCAGAGACTTTTTGCTTCAGGTTTATTTCAGGTTTATTTCAGGTTTATTTCAGGTTTGTTTCAGTTTTATTTCAGTTTTACTTACACCTTCCACTGAGTGTGATCTAGTCAGGTTGATAGACTGAAGTCAGGAAAACAGGAAGAAGAAGACAAGATGTCTGCTGTTCCATCAGCGTCACTCTACGTGACTTTACTGAGCGTCCTCCTGTCTGTCTCTGCTGGTGAGTTGAAAGCAGCTGTGAGATATAAACATGTAGTGGTTGTAGCGCTCCCTACAGCCCGAATTTCACCAAACTTGGGATGCTTGTACGCAAACATATTATAATGAAGGCTGCTAAGTTTCATAAGGATTGGGTGAATACTTCACAAGATATAGGCCTTAAAGTCATATGAAATGTCACTTGTAACGCCCCCTGTTGACGTAATGTCACCCTGATCAGAGCCATGCCAGCCGTGTGGGACTGAGTCATCCTCATGTCCATATACAGGTGCTGGCCAGTAAATTAGAATATCATCAAAAAGTTGAATTATTTCAGTAATTCCATTCAAAAAGGGAAACTTGTACATTATATTCATGCAATGCACACAGACCGATGTATTTCCAATGTTTATTTCTTTTAATTTTGATATTTATAAGTGACAACTAATGAAAACTCCAAATTTGGTATCTCAAAAAATTAGAATATTGAAAAGGCCAATGAAAAAAAAAGTTTTTTTGTTTTTTTTTAAATGTTGGCCAACTGAAAAGAATGAACATGAAAAGAATGCGCATGTATAGCACTCAATACTTAGTCGGGGCTCCTTTTGCCTCAATCACTGCATTAATGCGGCGTGGCATGGACTCGATCAGTCTGTGGCACTGCTCAGGTGTTATGAGAGCCCAGGTTGCTCTGATCGTCGTCTTCAGCTCCTCTGCATTGTTGGGTCTAGGTATTGCATCTTCCGCTTCACAATACCCCATAGATTTTCTATGGGGTTAAGGTCAGGCGAGTTTGCTGGCCAATCAAGGACAGGGATACCATGGTCCTTGAACCAGGTACTGGTGGTTTTGGCACTGTGTGAAGGTGCCAAGTCCTGTTGAAAAGTGAAACCTGCATCTCCATAAAGTTGGTCAGCAGCAGGAAGCATGAAGTGCTCTAAAACGTCCTGGTAGACTGCTGCATCGACCTTGGACCTCAGGAAACAGAGTGGGCCAACACCGGCAGATGACATGGCACCCCACACCATCACTGACGGTGGAAACTTTACACTGGACCTCATGCAACGTGGATTCTGTGCTTCTCCGCTCTTCCTCCAGACGCTGGGTCCTTGATTTCCAAAGGAAATGCAAAATTTGCTTTCATCAGAAAACATAACTTTGGACCACTCAGCAGCAGTCCAGTCCTTTTTGTCCTTGGCCCAGGCGAGACGCTTCTTACGCTGTTTCTTGTTCAAGAGTGGCTTGACACACGGAATGCGACAGCTGAATCCCATGTCTTTCATGCGTCTCTTCGTGGTGGTTCTTGAAGCGCTGACTCCAGCTGCAGTCCACTCTTTGTGGATCTCCCCCACATTTTTGAATGGGTTTTTCGTCACAATTCTCTGCAGGGTGCGGTTATCCCTAGAGCTTGTACACTTTTTTCTACCACATTTTTTCCGTCCCTTCGCCTGTCTGTTAATGTGCTTGGACACAGAGCTCTGCGAACAGCCAGCTTCTTTAGCAATCACCTTTTGTGTCTTGCCCTCCTTGTACAAGGTGTCAATGGTCGTCTTCTGGACAACTGTTAAGTCAGAAGTCTTCCCCATGATTGTGGAGCCTTCAGAACAAGACTGAGGGACCTTTTAAAGGCTTTTGCAGGTGTTTTGAGTTAATCAGCTGATTAGTGTGGCACCAGGTGTCTTCTATATTGAGCCTTTTCAGAATATTCTAATTTTCTGAGATACTGAATTTGGTGTTTTCATTAGCTGTCAGTTGTAATAATAAAAATGAAAATTAATAAACACTTGAAATATATCACTATGTGTGGAAGGAAAGTATACAGTATACAAGTTTCACGTTTTGAATGGAATTACTGAAATAATTCAACTTTTTGATAATATTCTAATTTACTGGCCAGCACCTGTATACATAGACGCCTACAGGGCGGCCATCTTGGATCAGGGCCACTGGCTCCTACAGTGCATTACATCTATGGAGGAATGGTGTTTCTACACAATAAAAGTCATCATAAATCACTCAGTTGAAGTCAGTTGAAGATGGAACATGTTCATTCATCAATGATCAGATCAGATGTGACATGAACCAACATGGTGACGCATGGAGGACAGCTGTCACAGAGGACATGTTTGTCTCCTCTCCAGTGGAGGACAGCTGTCACAGAGGACATGTTTGTCTCCTCTCCAGTGGAGGACAGCTGTCACAGAGGACATGTTTGTCTCCTCTCCAGTGGAGGACAGCTGTCAAAGAGGACATGTTTGTCTCCTCTCCAGTGGAGGACAGCTGTCAAAGAGGACAGTTCTTCTTTCCCGTCTTCCTCATTCTTATGTTTTCATTATCTGATCGTACAGAGAGGGGGATCTCAGGTGGACGGTCAATTTAAATATAATTTAAAAGAGGCGTAGACAGGGAGAAGCCAGGTACGCTGGACTGGGATGTACAAAGGAAAAATGCCTCTAGATGTGAGTGTGGACCAAATTTTAGTAGGACATCCACACATGTCTTCATACATGAGGTTTGATTAAGTTTGGGTATATTCTAGGAATGCACTGAATATTCAGCCACTGAAACACCAAAGCCGAAACAGGATGTTATGATGACACAAGCAAAAACCGTAGCCAGCACGGGCATGTCTGGGATGGCCAACATGTCTGCCATGTGGAAGTATTAAATATATATATAAAGACCCAAGGATAGTGATATGCAAAACGTATAACACTGAAATTTCAAGAGGGGTGTATCTGTAAAGAATTTCTCCATGTTGGGTTTAATTTATCACCTGAAATCCAAACATCCAAGGAAGGAAGTTTCCCAGTGATGGTGGTAAGGCAAAGGACATGGCTGCCCAATACATCGATCACGATCGACAGGTAGATCACAAACGCAGTGCAGGTAGATCACGTGCCATTAAAAATATGCTTTGACTGACTGTGTCTGGATCCATGCTGTAATAGAACATAGAACATAGAACGCTTTCTATCAAACTGAACCAAGTCTGTCATTAACCTTGTTACTGGAACATTGATCACATATATCATATATATATATATTTAATATACATTGTGGACTAATATTCCCCAACCTCAAACCGACAGACTTTGTTTAAAAGTATTATTAATTACACTTTAACGTCAGTGAGAACCGTTACAACCCGTAAGCCTGTTGCATATGTCACCTGTCACTTAAGGCCTTAATTATCCAGAACTTTAAACCTTAATACAAAATAAATCAGTGAGTTAGAAAAACATTCACCCTCCGGTACAGTTGACATGAATAGTGAAATAAACGTTTCAATATTCACTAAAACCGGTTTTTGTACCAGTCTGTAAATATTGCTGTAGAGTAGAGCATCTTAACATGGAGGTCTATGGGGATTAGCTCCCTCTGGAGCCTCAAGCGGTCATTAGATGAACTGCAGGTTATTGCACTTCCACATGGACTTCACTGTTCAGACCTGGAGGTGTCCTCTCTTTGGTAGCTCCTCCCACTGACTGACTGCTGCATGTTGACTGTCTCTCTACCATGTAAAGCTCTGAACAATCATCCTGTCATAGTTGTAGACTGGATCAGAACTGACCTGAAGAAAGAATATGTTCTTTTATATCGTGATGATCACTTAGATCCAGAGAACCAGCATCCATCTTATCAGAACCGAGTGGATCTACAGGACAGACAGATGAAGGATGGAGACGTGTCTCTGAGTCTGAACAATGTGACGATAGAGGACAGAGGAACATATGAGTGTCGTGTTGAAACTAAAACAAACCGCAGGAAGAGAGATGCTGTTCCCACCGTCATCTACGTGAACGTTGTTCCAGGTGAGTGAGTAGAGTTTGTGTCTTTGTCTCTGATCTACGTTGACCCTGAAGGTCAAAACATAACGACATTCCAGATTACAGAAAGGGTAGGGACAACATGTGATGAGCTTTGAAAGCAGACAACAGAAGTTTGAGTCATGGCCAGATTTCTGCATGTCTTGTGGAAAGACACTAGAATTATTTAAAGAGGCCGAGGGGACATACGATGAGGACGTAGTTGTCCTGTCTCCTCAGTCCTAACTCCTTGAACCGTGCTCTCAGGCTTCAGAGGGACGTGTTAATGTCATGATGGTTAAAAGCATCATGAAAGACATGATATGTTTGTCCTCTTTCAGAATATTGCTCTATTAAAGTCGTCTCATTCATTCTTTCCAACGTGGTTTAAAACTTCTGCACGGACACAGCTGAGCAGAAACAGGAAATGACGTGGTGGGTTCTGTCCAATCAGAAACAACAAGTGTTGTCCCTACACTTTCTATAATCTGGAATGTTGTTGTGTTTTGACCTCCAGGGCCACCGTACTGATCAGAGTTGACTTTAACTTTGTCCTCAAAAACTTTAAATGTCTATCCTCAAACAACTTAAACATAAAATACACAAATCTGAGATTAAAAAAGAAAAAAACAATAATACGCTATAAATGTCACAGATGACGTGTTAAAGGCGTGTAATGTCCAGAGTCCTTGAGTCTGCTGGTCCTGGCCTGAAGACTCCTCAGTCCCCTCCATGATGGCAGCAGACTAAGGAAGTTGGGTGATGGGTGGGTGGGATCACCTACAATGCAGAGGGCTTTGCAGGTGAGATGGCAGTGTCTAGTAGTCTAGGAGAGGTCCTCTGTGACGTGTACACTCAGGACAGCAGGACAGCAGCACCATTGATGGTCAGAGGAACATGCTGAGTGTGTGTTCTCCTCAAGTCCACAACAATCTCCTTTGTCTTTTCTGCATTCACAGAGAGATCATTGTCTCGGCTCCACATAGCCAGGTGACTTACCTTGTTCCTGTAGTTGGTCTCGTCTCTGTTGCCGATGAGACACACACACCACAGTTGTCAGTTAGTCAGTCATCTTCTTTACCCGTTTAATCCTGTTAGGGGTCATGGGGGTCTGCTGGAGGCGAGAGGCAGCCTGTCCAGGACCAACATTCACACTCACATTCACACCTACGGCCAATTTAGAATCACCAATGAACCTAATGAGCATGTCTTTGGATGGTGGGAGGAAGCTGGAGAACCTGGAGAGAACTCACTCAGACACAGGGAGAACATGCAGACTACACACAGAAAGGACAGCCGGCCCATGGATTTCATAGTTCATAGTTCTTGACCTTCTTGCTGTGAGGCATCAGTGCTAACCACCTCTCCACTGTGCCGCCCACACCACAGTTGTGTCGTCTGCAAACTTTATGAGTAAGTTGAAGCTATCCATCGCTGTGCAGTCGTGTGTCAGTGGAGAGAAGAGGAGGAGGCTGGTCCCTGGGGGTCCCCTGTGTTCAGGGTGATGGTGCTGGATGTGTTGGTGTGGGGTATGTTTAAAATACATTTATTACAAGAATAAAAGTAAACATACAATCTAACTACAGTGTACTATACACAGTGGTATGTGTGGGTGGGTCAAAATGTGATAAGAGTTTTATGAGGTGCCAGTTGAGAGGAAGGATAGTTAGCTTAGCATGCCTGAGACCCTGAGTCTGTGTGTTGCATAATCTAAACTAAGATCAAGTCACTAACGTTACGATCACAACAACTCAGTAAAACAAACACCACATCATAGTTCATGGTTCTTAGCTAAGAGAAGACGTATCCTTGTGGGGAAATGAGGGTCTTGAAGTTCCTCTGTAGACCCTTCTGGTCACACCTGTACCTGCTTCACTGGTTTGGTGACTTTACCAGTGGTCTTTCAGCTGACATTAGAATAACCCACAGTTAATGCTTCTGCATTAAGTTGATGCAGATGCCACAGTGTTAACACAAACATCTACGCAGATCCTACCAGCATAGCTGACATGCACCTACCCAGAAATGTAACTGCACGTCATGTTTTGGATCAATAAAGAATTGGTGAGGTTAGCTGAGGAGGTTTGGAGACACAGACATGTGTACGACTCACGTTCAGTGAAATTTCAGCAGAATTCAGACAAAATTTTGGTTTCATTGTTGAAAGTGAAGCACAAAGTAGAAACAACAATTAACACGACTGCCAAAAAAGATACAGCACCGTCTAGTGTTTGGGTGGAGTTATTACAGATTGAGCCAGACTGATGAGTGCACAAAATTGCTCGCACCGGCGTAGGCTACACATGTAGGTCCTTACGTCTAGGTCCCACAGGACATGGTCAGAGACACCTAGTTGTGGGAGGGGGAGGCCTTGTAGGCTCTCCTCTGGGTGGTGTAAACATGGTCTCCAATGTGTGCTGGTGTAGTTCTCTCAGTGCCTCTGTCCTGTTTGCTGTTGTTGGAGCTGGGAGAGATGTAAACAGCTACAAGCAATATGGTCGTAAATGCCCTCAGTAGATAGATAACCATAAACTCCACCAGTGATGAGCAGAGTTAACAGACCACAACAGCACTGTGGCACCAGGCATCATTGATGTAAACACAGCCTGCTGCCGTGGGTCTTACCTCCCTTGATGAGAGCCCTGTCTGCTTGGTAGCTTGTTAGCTGGTAGAGCTGAATGGCACAGTCAGGCATGTCATTGTTGAACCATGCTCCCACAAATACTCTCTGACAGTCCACAGAGCAGAGCGTAGTAGTTGGATATGGTCCATTTTATTATCCAGAGATCGTATTGGCCAGTATGATGATGGGCACAGACGGCCTAGCATGTGGACTAGCCACTAATCTAGCCTGGATGTCCTGGAAGACTGAGTTAGTCCAAGGACCTGGATCACAAACATGTTTCAGTGTTTGCTTTCTCTCTATTTAATTCACTTATTCTGGAAATATATATGCTGTCCTCTGTTGTCCTCTGTTGTCCTCTGTTGTCCTCTGGTGTCCTCTGTTGTCCTCTGGTCCGGTCCATCAGAGACCATTGTCCTCTCTTTGGTAGCTCCTCCCACTGACTGACTGCTGCATGGTGACCTTTAACCTCTCTGCTCTGTCTTGTTTCCTTCAGAAAAGAAAACCATCAGAGCTGAACCTGGACAGACTGTCTCTCTACCATGTAAAGCTCTGAACAATGATAAGGTCATAGTGGTACTGTGGAACAGAACTGACCTGAAGGAAGATGAATATGTTCTTTTATATCGTAATAAGAGGTTTGTTAATGACAGCCAGCATCCATCTTATAAGAACCGAGTGGATCTACGGGACAGACAGATGAAGGATGGAGACGTGTCTTTGATTCTGAACAATGTGAAGACAGAGGACAGAGGAACATATGAGTGTTACATCAACCAAAGAGAAGAAAACATCATCAAGATATATGTTGACCCCATCACCATCATCAGACTGGAAGTAGTTCCAGCAGGTGAGTGAGTGTCTTTGAGTTTGTGTCTTTGTCTCTGATCAGAGTTGAAGCTGCTTCCTGGTTGTTGATGTGAGAGAGAAAGATCTCAGATCAGATGTTTGACTTTTACAAAGATGTTGTTGATGAGACTTTCTAGAAAACAGCTGGTCTGAGTGATGTGATCAGAGTGCAGTAGATAATGTCTGACAGCAGTTTGTTCTTCACTCATCAGCTACCTCACACCTCACACCTCATTCTGTTCATTCTGTCACACAGCTAGACGCAAGGAGGACGGAGGAGACAAGGACGGATCTGTTGGTCTGATAGTTGGTCTGATAGTTGGTCTGATAGTTCCTGGTGTTCTTCTTCTTCTTGGTGTTGTTGGTTTTCTGATCTTCAGAAGATATAAACATCGATACCGTCCTCCTCCTGAACAATCAGCTGATCCTCAGCAGCTTTAAATGTCTCAGATCAGTGTCCAGCTGAACTCTGAGTGTCCTGCTGCTGTCTCTTGAGGACAGACAGGAGTTACCAATGCTGGACATCCAGCAGACATGAGCAACCCACTGTAGCAGCTGACCTCCAACACTCAGCAAACAGCAGGACTGGATCCACAGAGGAAGGACTCAGTGGAAGCTCAAGTCAAACAATCAATGTTCACTGAGAAAGCTTTCATTCCTTTTAACAGGAATCCACAATTCTTCAAACATCTTGTTTCAAACTTTTTATCATTTGTTAAACGTTAAATACCTAAACCTTATTCTTATAGTGTTACATATGTGATGTTACTTCATGTGGAAGGAGCAGTCTGTCCTCTTCATCTTCATCATCATCATCATCATCAGTGTCAGTGTGCTTCAACATTAGTCTGGTTCTAATGTGACTGCTCCTAAATGAACATTTCCTCATCAAACTGATCCTCAGGTAGAGATCAGCTGTTACTGAGGATTTACACAACAAAGACACAATGGATGATGATTACTGGGGATGAATAGAAACCAGTAGAAACAGAGTCAACCATCCATTGTGTCATGTTGATGTGAGATAAGACTTGAAATGAGGGCGTTACAGCAAACAGAATACGGCAGACAAACATGTTAGGTCCAGAAAACATTTCCATACTGCATGAAAGAGGTTGACAGTGTCTGATTGATGTGCTGCATGTTTGAATGAAGTGATCTACTTCTTCTTCTTGGTCTCTGCCTCAGTCATTCATTTCCTCCTGCCTAGCTAAAGTGTCTGCTCAGGACAAACTGCAGGGTAAAGACATCTCATTTCATGTTACTCTGCTAAGGTGTCAACACACATGCCTGCAGCTAGGCGGCGCTATAAGAAGTCCATTTACATGTTGGCTCAGTCAAAGTATTCCTCCATGTCTGACCTGCTCATGCCTCAGCATCGCGCTCAGGGACGATTCACCACAGCATGGAGATGGAGCCCTCGTCTGTTATTATTACTGTTACGTTTATTGTATTATTGGCTAACAGTCAAGCCTGTGCCTTAGCTGACACGCTGGATGTCTCTCAGCTTCTTTCTACTCACCTGTTACTTGTGTTCTTTTAATGTCTTGTTGTAATTAAAGTTGTTTTTATCTCTGCTTTCTATCTACATGATGCTCTAATGATGTTTAATCCTCAATAACAACAATAAAAGTCTTTCAGATTAAACTGTGGATTCATGTTTTAGTTTCACTTTCACTTTGACCAGAGAGAGAGTAGAGGGAGGACAGTGTGTCCTTGTGTCTGAGTCCTGTCTCCTCATCAGCACACAGAGACATGTGAGCTGGGCTGCTCTCTGAACCTTCATCTGCTCTCACTCTGAACCTCTTGACCTTCATGCTTGACTTCCACAGCTGAAGATGGACGTGATCCAGGACTTAGAGCTCAGTGGAAGCAGGTCTGCAGCAGCTTTCAGTTCAGAAACAGCGCCCTCTGCAGGACTCAGCAGCTGTTCAGACTGAAGCTCAGCTGCAGTTAGCTCCATCTACGTCTTCATCTGGACACATTCAGGTCTGAACAGAATCCTGAGTTTGAGCTGATGATGGTGAAGCTTCTCAAGCCTCACGTCAAATAGTTCATCAGGTTTAATCATATCAGTAAATCATCTCAAAGCAACAAATAATACTCCTGAGTAAACTTAGTCAATATATAAATCTGCACTTTGAGTGAATACTAGAATTCAAACTAGTTATTTATTTACTTTCATTTAGAATTTATTCAACTGAAAATATTCTGTTAAAGCAAACAACAACAAAAATCCTGTAAATATGTGAAAATGAAGTAAATATCAGTTTAGCCCTTAACACAGAGATAAATACAGACATGAGGTTCATTTCTTTAAATACCAACATGAAGTACCTGGAAACTTCAGTATAAACTGAAATACTTTAACTACTCTAACTGTACAAAATCAACTGAAAGTTTAATACTGAATTAAATCAAAGTAAGACAAGAGGAAAATGTCCAAACTGATGTAAGATCAGGAAATAAGAAACGATCAGATAAATAAAACAACCAAGCTCTTGGTGTCTTTACCGTTGGGGCCCAGAAGACAATAGTTTCTGCTGAAACAGTTCAGTGTTTTGTCTTAATCACTCAGCCTCCCAGTCTGTGAGGATCCATGAGCAGGTAGGTGGTGATGAAGAGGACCGTCCATGATCACACAGGTCCAGGACGCTGAGTCCAGTCCGTCCTAATCCAGATTTCCAACCAGCTGCTCCTCTTGTCCTCCTTCGTCCTCAGTGTCAGACATCACCTGGTGTTTTGTCTCACAGTCCATTAAACACTTTGCTACTTTTCCAAAGTAAAAACACCTGACTGCAGGATGAGAGAGGACTCCACGGTAACTTACACAGAATAAATCAAATCAGCTAAACAGCTCCTGCAGCCAATCAACCCCACGTCATCACACACAGGTGAGTCCAGGTGAGTCCAGGTGAGTCTCCTCCAGAAAACTCTGCTCTCACTCACTTTAACCTGAGACCCACCCACAAAGCCACTTCTGATTGGCCCAGAGTCCATCACTCAACCAAACTGAAACTACATTGGCTCCTTTTACAGGAAACAGGAAACAGCAAAGAAGCAAAGGATTCTGGGACATGTAGTCTTGATGTCTGGCTGGAGCCTATCCCAGCTGTCATTGGTCTAGGGGGGGGGGTCCACCCTGGACAGGTCTCCAGTCTATCACAGGTCCACGTTGGTGCTCTACATCATATAGTTTTACATATAGTCATCATTTAGTGTTTAATATAATAAAATAATTAATAAAATCTCAGAGTTGTGTTTCTAGTTCTGGTCACATCTCAATAAATTCTATTTGCATTTACACTCCTTAGGTCTGTGATGACTGTAACAAGTGAATCATACTAATTAATCATGAATAATAATAATCTCCAATACTCCAACATCATTAATCGGGACACTGGCAACTCCAAGAAACTCTTCTCCACGATAAACCACCTTCTGAAGCCACAATCACCCTCACTGACTGAAGCTACAGTTGAGCGATGCAACAGCTTTATTGACTTTTTTAGATCTAAAGTCGACAACATCCGCTCTCTGTTGCCCAGTTACCCCTCTCCCTCTGCTTCCAACCCCCTGGTGGGGAGTCCTCTACCCCTCCCCTGCTTCTCCGAGGTTCAGCAGAGCCAAATTGAGAAAACCATCAGAGTAATGAAACCGACCACCTGCTGCTTAGACCCTTTCCCATCACCACTGCTTAAGTCACACATCTCCATCCTCACCCCAATCATCACTCAGGCTGTTAACCTTTCACTTCAAACTGCTCATGTCCCACCTGCTCTCAAAGCTGCTGTCATCCGTCCCCTCCTGAAGAAACCCTCCCTGGACCCGGACAATCTCGCAAACTACAGGCCTATCTCAAACCTCCCCTTTCTATCCAAGATACTCGAGAAAACAGTTGCCACACAGCTCCAGGACCACCTCACACATAACAACCTGTTTGAAAAATTTCAGTCAGGCTTTCGTTCAGCCCATAGCACCGAGACAGCTTTGCTCAGGGTGACGAATGACCTTCTGATGGCCGCTGACTCAGGGTCACCATCACTTCTCATCCTTCTGGACTTAACCGCAGCCTTCGACACCGTGGACCACACTATCCTCCTTGAGCGTCTCCATAACATCGTCCAACTGACAGACAACGCACTACAGTGGTTTAAGTCCTATCTTTCAGATAGGACTGAACATGTCTCGCTCGGAGGATGTGAGTCCAGGAAACTCCGCGTCACCTGGTGTTCCACAGGGGTCAGTCCTTGCCCCCATCCTCTTCACCATCTACATGCTTCCCCTCGGTCAAGTCATCAGCAAACACGGACTCTCCTTCCACTGTTATGCTGATGACACACAATTATACATCAAAACCGCCCCTAACCCCTCCACAGCCCTGTCATCCCTCACCTCCTGCCTTGAGGAAATCAAGACATGGATGAATAACAATTCCCTTCAACTAAACAGCAATAAAACGGAAGCACTCCTCATTGGTACCCCACATCAGGTTCACTCCTCACCCATATCTCAACTTACCTTTGACGGACAGATCATTCCTTTCTCCTCCTCAGCAACAAACCTGGGAGTCCGGTTTGACCCCCACCTGACCTTCAACGACCACATAAAACATCTGTGCAAAACTTCATTCTACCATCTCCGCAACATTTCCAAACTCCGCCCCACTCTATCCCTCCCAGCAGCAGAACAACTGGTCCATGCCTTCATTTCCTCAAGGCTGGACTACTGTAACGGGCTCCTCATCGGGATACCTGGCAAAACCATCCAGAGGCTGCAATATATCCAAAACAGCGCTGCCAGGGTCCTGATGAGGGCCCGTAAACACGAACATATCACTCCCATCCTCAAATCGCTGCACTGGCTCCCTGTTTCATCCCGTATCAATTACAAAATCCTGTTACTTACCCATAAATGCATTCATGGACTTGCACCCACATACCTCCAAGAACTCATCACCTTACAGTCCACCACCCGCACCCTCAGATCCACCAATACTCTGCTCCTCCAAGTCCCTAGCACCAGGCTCTCCACCATGGGAGACCGAGCCTTTTGCTCGGCTGCACCACGCCTCTGGAACAGCCTCCCAACCCAGCTGAGGGCTGCTCAGAGCTTAGACTCTTTTAAAACAGGCCTGAAAACCTTTTTATTTAGAAAGGCCTTTAAATGTTAACCACATAGTGATTTTAACCCTGCTTTGTTGTTTTATTGAGCATGTTTTTATTTCCTTTACCCTGTTTTTAACATTTTTAACTCTTCCTTCTACCCTGTTTTTAACTCTACTTTCCCTACCTTGTTTTAACAATTGTAGCACTTTGAGATCGTGCCGATGAAAAGTGCATTACAAATTAAATTTATTATTATTATTATTATTATAATCATTTCTAACAGCTGGGATAGGCTCCAGGATTTTTCTTGTCTACTTGTGTTCTTAAGCTACAGGTGCTGGGACAGGCCAAAAAGCATGTGTCACAATAAATAAATAAATAAATGTTTATTTGGTGGATTATAGGATTTACTATAAAGTCAAGTGTTTCCTTCACGGGGCTGATCAAACCTGCTCTTGATTCTTATTCACAGTGACCCTGACTACTGTTGTACAATAGCTCAAGTCATTCTGACACCGACCATTTACTCCCATTCAAACCTTAACTCTACAAAAACATTGAGCTGATTCTTCTTAACAGTGACCCTCACTGACCACAAGTCAGTTCAGTTTGGAGACAAAGTTCAGTTCACACCAGCATGTGGATTTTTCTTCTGATCTTCTTTGTGACATTGCAACATATTTGAAAAAATGTCTTGTTTTCCTTTTTTAAGAAGAGAAATAATCTGTAGCAGATGTTAGCACCAAGTCTATCCAGAAAATAATGGAAGAATTAGAAATGAAGTGTTATCAGATCAAACCCTTAATTATCACAGTGACACAACAGATGTTGAGAACAGACTAATAAATAAACGAAATAATGTTAAAAGTAAATAATAAATTGTGAAAAATGAATAATAACAAGAATATTAATACTTCAAACAACACGTGTTTTTGCAGAGTTATTAAAGAGCCAATGTTATGACAGTTTGAATGAAAGTTGATGGTCTGTGTCAGAATGACTTGTGATTGGTTGGTTGACTCATAATTATACAGAATGACATGAAATGTTGATGTTTAACTGTAGAAAAGCCAACGTGTCTTTCTCCAGACCACACCATGCCGTCAGGATGTACGTGATCTCTCTGGACTCGGTTATTATCACTCCTCACTTCTGTCAGCGTGTGTTTAGACGAGGGACACAAAAACTGTCTCTGTGATAATTAACAGGACTTTTAGTTCAAGTAGCACAAACGTCAGGTGACATCTATTGACGTAAATGCACAAGATATCTGCATGAACAACCTGCAGATCAGGCACTGGATATTAACGCTGGAATTATTTCATTACTAATTATCCTGGACTGTTTCCCACTTTGAAATCCTGTCTTACAACCAATTAATAAAAACAAATAATAAAAGAAATAAAAAATGTGCCGTATCAGTTTGTTTTGTTAATTAAGACCCGTTTCCCTCTGAAGAATCAAACAGCTATGACTCTTTAACTGAACAATTCTACCAGTAAATATAAATAGAGGCACATCATTTTAATTTAAACTTTATGTAAGAAATAAATGCCTTTGATGTGTTTTTTATTTGAAATTCCATTTTGCATATGTGTGCAATATTAAGTTCTATTCTGGATGGTATGAAGCTTTGCTTGTTCCATATGAAAGGTTCATTGTTATATCTGGAGGAAGAGTTTTTTCAATAAATATCAATGTTGGCCCTCAGTGTGTCTGAGTTGGACCCCTCTGCTTTAGGGGCTCCGTAAGAATCCATCAGGGCTGGCTCCAGTCGTGGCATCGGCACCTAGCAGAGGCGTTTCAGGTGGCACCTCCAGATGCCACTGTCCACAGGAAACAAGAGGATGTCTGCAGTGTCAGGACGCTCAGAACAGGAAGGACACGCAAGACATTTCATTTCTTCTGCAGAATACATGTTGACTCTATTCATCATACGCTGTAATATAAGTCTACATCAACATCATCTGTCCAGACTGGATCCATCCACATAGTTTAGTCACATAAAGATAAAACATCTGTTTTATTGGATTTCTTTTCCTTCCTTTCTTCTTTATCAGTTTAATATTTTACTCTACTTGATTTACTTCTTAATGTCGTTGTTCTTTACTCCAATGCAGATGATCTGATGGAAGCTGAAACTGATGTACTTTTCTTCACTGCAAAAATTCAGGAAATAAAAGCATTAAGCTTGTTGATTGGACAGTTGGTGCGTCACCTAAAATGAACCATTTAAGGGCAGATAAAGGTAATGAATCTGCTCAAAAGCTTCTACGCTGCAGTAATGTCAGCACACGCACACGGCAGGAGGAATTACTTGGAGCTATCAATCAACTTAACTTTTCCATACCCTCAGCATCTCATGTATCAAATATCTACAACTACTACTGGCATTAAGTAGTGCATTAAAGTACATGAACACTTTCAATCCTTCCTGTAGTGATTCACACCAACAGCGGAATAGTTTAAATTCACTGTATTCGTTTTTTAAATTGGTTAACTGAATTTTCCAACCATTTTTGCAATGAATAGTAATTAAGAAAATGATGGACACAGACCGTGTACTCAGTTACACAAATGAAAGGTGGCCGCCCACGGAGGAATGATGAAGGAGAATGATGAGATGGAACCAGAAGGAAAATCAATAACCATCCTGGTCAATAGTCCATTTGTGTCTTTTTATCCCTCTGTCAAATGGTTACACACAGTATCAGTTTAATTTAATAAGAATTCACTTCATTCAACATTTCCAAATAAACCTCCCGCTGATCATTTAGAAGAACCCAGAATTACTTTCAGAATAACAAGATGTATTGTCATGAAACTATACGACAGATTATACAGTAAACACACGGCGATAGAAGGCGGCTACAGCGCGTATCAACAAAATAAAAATGTGTGATATTTAAAGCAGAGCTACTGTGTGTTTAAAGCCGTTGAGAAAGTATTGAGTCAATAGATGACATGGCCGGTAAGCTATTGAGCTAAAATGCTAATATTTACATAGAAAAATAGGGATCCTCTGTGTCCAGTAAAAAGTTGTAAATGTACATCTCCAAGGGTTCATGCCTTCACGTTGTCCATTCATTTGTGTTAATGGACACCTCGTCCAGCGTCATCCCTAAAGGATGTGTGTGCTTTCCTGGTTCACCTGGAACTCCAACAGTAACCTCTCCACTCTCTCCTCTGCAGTCTTCTGCCTCCTGCTGGTGACCACAGCTCGTTGCACACTTCATGTCTTTTAAATGTTGCTGTTGAAAGGCTCATTTCAATCTGTCAGTCTCAGTCATTTCTTTACTGTGGCTTTTTCTTCCTTTTCTCTTTCTCAGACGTTCTTTCAAACATGTGAGCTGATCAGTTCCTTGTGTCCTGGTTTCATCAACACATCAGAAATGTTCCAAAGCTCATGTTAACTTGTGTCTTGTTGAAGGTTTCAGTCAGTGCTGCCCTCTGCTGGACATTTGAATGAAGGTCATTAGTTGTTGACTGACTTTGAGGGTTTGACTTGAAGCAGGAGGAGGTCGCTGACATGAACTCTGCTTCAGCAGCAGCTTTATCTTCTTTGAAATCATCATCAGATCCTTCACTGATCAATAATCAAAGATCAACAACCTGATCGGACTGAGTCTACAGCCATCAGAGGAGACGTTACATCCTGGACCTGGACTCTGTCTGCAGAGGACACACAAAACAGTTAGAGACTAGAGACAAAGACAGTTAGAGACAGAGAGAGAAAGAAAGAAAGAAAGAAAGAAACCTTTCACATTGAGCGTCACTTGTTTCTTCATCAGGATGTCTCCCTCCTTGTTGTAGACTCTACAGATGAACTGTCCACTGTCTTTCTTTGTGGGGTATTTCAGGGTCAGACTGAGGTCTCCAGTTTTCAGCTGGTCTTCATTCATCTTTGTTCTGTTTCTGTAAATCTGGTCCTGGTATTCGAGGTGGTCAGAGCCGTTCTGATACACATGGACCGTTCTGTCCCTTCTGTCCCACCACTCCACTTTAGCGTCTTCAGGCAGGTGAGTCGTGGTTTTGCAGATCAGCTGGACAAACTCCACCCCCTCCTCCACCTCCACCTGGGGGACTGAGAGGACAACAAATCCCATCATCAGCTGTAGAGACAGCAGCAGCAGCAGCAGCAGCTCTGAGCACATTGAAGAGAAATATTTGGAGTGAAACATGTTTGACTGGTTCCAGTCTGAAATACAGTATGTCCCATTGTCCATTGAACAGAGACAAGTTAAGAAGTGTAAACTACTGATGTATTAAATGTTCTATTTATGAAGTGAATTAATGATTTCAGAACATTTCCCTGTGTCTTAATCAGGTTCATTCCTTTTCATTCTTATTTCCAGCACCAGCAGCAGCTTCTGGCTCATGTATGGTCGAGGGCCTTCTTACCCAGGAACAAACTGCAGCTCTCTAATTATTCATTAATGACACAATAGTTCTTCAGTTGTGTTTCCTGTCAGTTTAGGATCTAATCTGTGCTAATGAATGATTCATGCAAACAATGATCTTTAGTTCTCTGAACTTGACAAAAACTTCATTGATCAGAAGAGGATTACTGACAGAACTTCATGACAGACTTGAATCAATGAATCAAATCAAATAATAATGTTGTTAAGAACTGTGTTAAATATTCAGGATGAGGTAACAGGTTAAATCCATTGTGAATGTTATGGTGAAATTGTACATATAGTTAGTAATGCACGTGTTAATTAGGAGCAGGGGAAGTTAGTGGCTCATCAAGAAGTTGAATGTCCTGATAGCACATTTATTATCTCTGATGTTGAAGCTCCTGAATCTCCTTCCAGAGAGCAGCAGACTGAGCAGGTGGTGGTCACCAATGATCTCCTTGGTCCTGGAGAGGCAATGAGAGATGGCCATGTCATCCAGGGAGAGTAGAGAGCAGCAGTCATCTTTTCAACTGATCTTTTGACCTCATGACCCTCAGCAGCTTTTTCTGCTGTGCAGCCAGGGCACCAAATGGTGGATGGAGTATAATAGCTCCACCAGCAGCTTCTCCTTCAGTCTGATCCATCTCAGGAGTATTCTCACTGCTTGGCCTTCCTCTCTGAGGTTGCGCTGTTGGCTGACCAGGATAAGTCCTCACAAGTCTCAAGGAATCTGAAAGTGTGGACTATGTCCATACAGACACTGCTGATGTGGAGAGTAGGTCAGCTTTCCCTCCTGATTAATGACCACCTTCTGTTTTTATTTGATGTGGAGACAAGTTGGGATGAATCCCACCAAACTGCTGTCATTGGCACATTTTATTAAAGAGTTGATGAGTGAAAGTCCAGACACATATCAGGGTTCATGGTTCCGCTTCCTCTCCTAAATCCACTCTTCTATTCAAATTCAATTCAGAAACACTTTATTTATCACTAATGAGCATAGAGAACAACAACATGGACAAAACTCCAAGCCACTCAAACACGAATGTGTGAGGGATCTCTTTGGATCCTGTGAGCAGTTCAAATAGTTTGTTGATCACAAAGAGCAGACAGAGCTCTACAGGACGTCCAGTGACTGTAGTTTTTGGTGTATCCGGGCTGATGTAATGAAACCAGTGGGTGAATGAGAAGGAGAGCATGCTCTCCATGAAGGAATGGTAAGAAGTCATGAGAATGTTTTTTTTCACCCTGAAGGATCAAAAGTAGGAGGTTTCTGTTGGGCCTGTGTACTAATGCACTCAATATTGGGGTTTGGCTCTCATAAATAATTAATAATTATTTTTTATTAAAATAATTAATAATTATTTATTATTAAATAATTGCATCTAAATTGGTAGATCACCTCGGGGCACCACCCTTATAAGAAGAGGAAAGATAGCCACTTAATCAAATCATTCTCATAAAATACACTAAATTGACTAGGTTAAACACGGATGCATGAGCAGCAGTTATGAGTCGGTTAAGTTTGGTTTCTCTGGGTATTGTGAGTGAGTGTCTGCATTAGTTGATAGTGGTCAAGTCGGGTGGTATGTTTTGGTTAATTGGTTTGGTTAATGGCCAGTTATATGAACCAAATCTTTTTTTCCTCCACTAATGAATATTATTTAAAAATGAATTAAATACAGCACTGACAGCAGTAAACATTTCCATACAGTAATAGCACAGAATTGCATGACTAGTAGTTCATAGGAGAAGGAGTAGGAAATTAGGGGGCAAGAGCTCTGTGCCAAAGGAAAGAAAGTGGAGGATGCGCGAAAGGAAAGAGAAGAAAGAAGGAGAACATGTGTTTGGTGCATTGTCCCCCAGCAGCCTAGGCCTATAGCAGCATAACTAAGGGATGGTTTAGTCCAGCTCTAACTATAAGCTTGATCAAAAAGGAAAGTCTTAAGCCTGACCTTAAAAATAGAGAGAGTGTCTGCTTCCTGAACCCAAACTGGGAGCTGGTTCCACAGGAGAGGAGCCTGATAGCTGAAAGCTCTACCTCCCATTCTACTCTTTGAAATTCTAGGAACCACAAGTAGGCCTGCACTTTCAGACCGAAGTGATCTGTTGGGATGATATGGTACAATGAGGTCTTTAAGATATGATGGAGCTAGGCCTTTGAGGGCCTTGTATGTAAGGAGGAGGATTTTAAATTCTATTCTAGACTTTAAGGGGAGCCAGTAGTACTGGAGGCCAAGGTAATGCCATCCAAAGAAACCACGTGATTAGATAATGAATCTCTGAGATGCTTAGGACCAAATACAATAACTTCTGTTTTGTCTGAGTTCAAGAGTAAGAAATTACAGGTCATCCAAGCCTTTATGTCTTTAAGGCACGTTTGGAGTTTAACCAGCTGATTAGTTTCATCTGGTTTCATAGATAAATATAGCTGGGTGTCATCTGCGTAACAATCTCTACTTGTGGGAGGTTGTGACTGGATAAACTTATGGACAGCTTTAGAGCTTGTCTTCCATACAAATTTAACTTTCTCCCTTTGGGTTGCATTTGGCAAATCAATTAAGGCGTGGTCTAAACCCCTAACATAATTGCCCGCGTTATGATCACAGCTGTCTGAATCAAAATGTTCAATGTCCTGAGCGAGGAAATCGAGCACTTCAAAGCGGGGACACTGTGGTGTCTGGACAGGTGCATTATGTGCAACAGTTATCTCTGGTGGAAAGGCGGGGACTGAGCAAGGTGTTCTAGTCCCCCCTTTGGAGAAATAGGCACGGATGTGAGAGTCATGCGTCACAGGCTGAAAAGAACAATGGGCACAATATCTTCTGGAGGATAAACTACATGTCTCTTCATGGTCTGTATCAGTGAGATGGGACATCAGGTAACTGTTACGGTCTCTCAGAGGAGGTTGAGGAACTCACTCCATACCCAGGAACTTCGGCTGGGAACTGTTCCCATCCCCAAACTGGAAAGGGTGTTAACCTTTCACTGCAGGAGTGTGAATTGGAATAACCAGAATCACATTGGCTTAATGACTGTTATAGGGAAAAACAACCCGATTTAAACCTTAAAGTAGACATAGCTTTCTTATCGGCCATTTGTACCTCATGGAGGAGACAAGCAGTTCGCGGTTTAAGGGACTCTAATTCTTTCTCTGGGGCTACTTTGCTCTGAGAGGCAAGGCTGGATTGCCTGTAAAAGTTCAAAAGCAAACATCTTAAGAATGGGCCTTCAAATGCAGTCTGCGCATCGCACCTAACATTCAGTAAAGAATCTTATCCCTGCACTCACTGAAATTCAACTTGCTAATCAATTCAGGGTAGCCTTGGTGTAGGCTCTGTGCAAGGGAAGAAATGAATTGCTCTACACAGGGGATCTCGACTGTTATGTGGGATGGAGTTGTCAAAAACAACAACAAAGGTAGCTATGGCACAATAAATTTGCAAACAAAGTAAATCCAAGTAATCCAGTAGGTTATTTACTTTCCAACTTCAACATGCAATAACTGAAACGCAGGGCAGTAACAGTTAGAGGCATGATTCTTAAAGTTAACTTAGGCTGGAATGCATGGCACTAACAGTCTATAACTTTGTTTCACAGGGCTGGTAGCACACTGTGGCTCTATGTCAGACTCTTTATCTCACTTAGGCTGAAATGCATGGCAGTGACAGCCGGGCACAAGTTCTTTCACACAGGGCCGGTAGCACATTGTGGTTTAATTCAACAGAGGAGAACAAAACAGATTGATTGGATTGCATTTGAATATGTGGTGCTGAAATTCTTACAACTATGAAAAGTAGGTTCAACCTGAATTAGCTAGCAGCAAAAGCAACTCTTAATATACTACTATGGGACTATGAGACTGTAGTTATTAATAACGTATTATTTACAAATGATCAATTTATGAATCTCATAAATTATCATCACACTACACCTGTTTGCAAGTACAACTGGACATCAACTCCTGTGGTAGATGAGTGGGATTGAACATTAAGACTTCTGTCTAAAAGCTGTTTAAGAATATTGTTGGCTTTGGCCAAAATTATGCTGAAATTAATATTGCACAATTATGAATAATTGCCAACAGTAGTCTGTCTCGCACGGGGCACCATTTATGTTGGGTATGTGTATTAAAGCACTCAATATTGGGGTTTGGCTATCAAATAATTAATTACTGAATTGGAATTACCAGATCACCTTGGGCACCACCCTTGTTATAAATATGTAGACTACAGCGATGGTGAGACTCCCAGTAAAAACTATAAAAGTGTGGTGCTGTCTTAAAAGTATATCAAGTAGGGATCAAGTAAGAGCTGTTACAAGCGTATCTGAACTTAATGTTAAGGTTGATATATTACTAGTATTAGGAGCAAAGTGTCATTTTAAATGCTATCTATGGACGACTAGAAGGGATTTACTGACTTTATCTGTTTGACAAGATGACTTCTTTCCAGATTTGAGGAATACCAGGTGAACAAAAGCATCAGCAATGAACCACAGCAGCCTTCAATCTCATCACCTCATTGTCCACAAATGACAAACTTTAGTAAATGCAACGGACAATAAGGCCCTGAAATAGCAGAACATACACTGAGCTGTTGATGGATACGCTGATGATGATGATGTTATGGTTCAATATGAGATGAGACGAGGATGAGACAGGACAGAAATTAAGTACTGTGGAACTCATTCTAGAGCTTTGGAAATGAAATGTCAGCACTTTTTGATCAAAGATTTCAGCTGCACTTTTCTACATTTGATCAAATGTTTCTTCAGCAAAGAAAGTTTAAAAGGAAGAATATTGTAGCAGATGACTTCAATGGAACTGGTTAGTAGTGCCATATGGAAGGATCATGGGCCTCATGTACGAAGGTTGCGCGTGTACAAAAACGTTCCGTATGTACTTGTTCAAAAGTTCACATGCAGCTAATTTGCATATTTGAAATGAGAGTGGACAGGGAAGGGTTGGGTACGCTCGATTGGAATGTATAAAGGAAAAATGCTTCTAAATCTGAGCGTGCGTCACGTTTTAGAAGGAAATCCAGGCAAGTCTTTGTACATGATGCCCGAGCACTTTGCTTTTAGACATTTTCACTTGAAACATGTTTTATCACTTTATGATAAATAACTGTAGATTTATGATCTGTCATTTATACTGAATAGATTATTACTGTTAAAAGGACTAAATGAAAAGTTTAGGACTGGAGGACAAAGACTTAGTCCCATCTCTGGTATCTACAGTACCTCTGACCACTGACCTGTATCTACAGTACTGACCTCTGACCTCTGACCTGTATCTACATTACTGACCTCTGACCTGTATCTACAGTAATGACCTCTGACCTCTGACCTGTATCTACAGTACTGACCTCTGACCTGTATCTACAGTACTGACCTCTGACCTGTATCTACAGTACTGACCTCTGACCTGTATCTACATTACTGACCTCTGACCTGTATCTACAGTAATGACCTCTGACCTCTGACCTGTATCTACAGTACTGACCTCTGACCTGTATCTACAGTACTGACCTCTGACCCGTATCTACAGTAATGACCTGTGACCTCTGACCTGTATCTACAGCACTGACCTTTCACATTGAGCTTCACTTCTTTCTTCATCAGGATGTTTCCCTCCTTGTTGTAGACGGTGCAGGTGTAGGTGTTGTTGTCTCTCTCTGTGGGGTATTTCAGGGTCAGACTGAGGTCTCCAGTTTTCAGGTCTTCATTCATCTTCGTTCTGTTTCTGTAAATCTGCTCCTGGTCTTCAAGCTGGTCAGAGCCGTTCTGATACTCATGGACTACATCATGTTCACCATCCGTCCACTCCACTTTAGCATCTTTAGGCAGGTGAGCTGTGGTTTTGCAGATCAGCAGGACAGACTCCACCCCTGAATCCACATCCACCTGGTAGACTGAGAGGACAACAAATCCCATCATCAGCTGTAGAGACAGCAGCAGCAGCAGCTCTGATGGTAACAGGACGTCTCTGTCCATCCTTGTCTATGTGTCTCATGTTGGTGGAGGACTCTCAGTGTTCAGTTTGTTTGAGGACGTGGATCAACCAGGTGACCTGAGCTCACCTGACGTCTTTCACACCTCTGACACAAACCAGTGGAAACTAGTTTGTGACTGAACACCAGTTTTCTTCTTCAGGACATTTGGAGCAGTTACCAAAGAAGAAGTCAGGAACTAATGAGGAACCAATCAGATGAATGGATGAGGAAGAACCCTAACCCTCTGCTCTGGTTTTACTGGGACTGGGAGAGACCTGGACTCATGAGCTCAGAGCTCAGGTCCTGATTGAGGACGTCAGGAGCTTCTGATTAGAGCTGGATTGTGTCTCCGTTTGTCCCTGATGTCTTCCTGACTCGTTCCTTGGTAACTAGTCAAAGCGTCCTGTAAAGTGCTGCAGACATGTTTGATGAAGAGTTTCTGACTTCTGGAACTAAACCTGGAAGTTTCTCTTCAGCTCTCTGTAGCAGCTGTTTGAACTCTGAACTCTTTCAGCAGCTGGAACAAGTCTCCTCCACAGGACACATGTTACCATCAGCATTATGGGTAGTGTAGTAGTAGAGACTCACCTGACATGAAGTAGTGTCGACAAAGAAACAAAAGACCCCCAATGACACCAAGAACAACCAGGAGAACCAGGAGAACTATGGCCCAGGTTGGAAACAGGTCTATGGAAAAACATAAAGAACAACATGACCTCTGACCTCTGACCTGTATCTACAGCTCTGACCTCTGACCTGTATCTCCAGCTCTGACCTCTGACCTGTATTTACAGTACTGACCTCTGACCTGTATCTACAGCTCTGACCTCTGACCTCTGACCTGTATCTACAGCTCTGACCTCTGACCTGTATCTACAGCTCTGACCTCTGACCTCTATCTCCAGCTCTGACCTCTGACCTCTGACCTGTAGCTACAGTCCTTCCAGTACCTTTGAGGTGGTGCAGCACTACTTTCTCTCTCAGGATGTCTTGGCCTCTGTAGACGGTGCAGATGTATGATCCAGAGTCTCTCTCTGTGGGGTATTTCAGGGTCAGACTGAGGTCTCCAGTTTCCAGCAGGTCTTCATTCATCTTTGTTCTGTCTTTGAAAAACCTGTCCTGATTGTTCAGTTGGTTGTTTCCGTCTCGATACACATGGACCATGATGATTTCTGGCTCAGAGCGAGTCCACTCCACTGAGGTGTCCTCAGGCAGGTCAGTGTTTGTTCTGCATGGTAGGATGACAGACTCCGCCCCCTCCTTCACCTTCACATCCACCTGTTGGTCTAAGAGGACAATAATAAACTGTAGAGGCAGGTGTTTGTTTCAAAACTGACAAAACTCCCCAAAGAAGAAGAGGATGAAGTCAAGCAGAGAAAGAGGAGCAGTAATTGATGAAGGAATGGGTTTTTGGACGATAAGTTCATCTTCAACGTCCTGTCAGAGTCTCCTCTCTACTAGAACTAAGTTATCTGCATTTACTGTGGATGTGAACAGAGTTACCACTGGATCAAGAACTAGTTCATGCATTTGTGTCTTCCAGACTGGATTACTGTAATTCATTACTGTCTGGATCCGAATAACTCTTTAAAAAGCCTCCAACTGATTCAAAATGCTGAATCCAGAGCATTGACAGGAATTAACCAGAGAGATCATATTACTCCAGTTTTAGCTTCTCTTCACTGGCTCCCCTTAAAGTCTAGAATAGTACATATTAGTACATCTATGCTCCACACTCTCAATGACTCTTCTTCCTCTGTTTTTCTTCTTCTGTAGGCTAATGACGTAAGCTTTAGGCTCATTAGCGCCACCTGAATTGAAGTGAGAATTTGACCTTTTCTTTTATTTAATAGGACACTAATCACTCAAACGTATTCACTGTATGACTGCGTGTTTTAAGTTCAGGCTTAAGACTTTACTTTTTATAGTTAGAGCTGGACTGAACCGTCCCTTAGTTATGCTGCTATAGGCCTAGGCTGCTGGGGGACAATGCA
This sequence comes from Planiliza haematocheilus, assembly GCA_005024645.1. Lineage (NCBI taxonomy): Eukaryota > Metazoa > Chordata > Actinopteri > Mugiliformes > Mugilidae > Planiliza > Planiliza haematocheilus. The sequence continues at coordinate 160,556 of SRSE01001219.1, forward strand.
CCAAACACATGTCCTCTACTCTCTTCTCTCACATACCAAGCTCCTATGCTCTAGTTTCTTTTTTCTAATTTCTTACGTTGAGAAGAGTATTAAAAACTTAATATGAAAACACTGCTGCTTTCAAACTTCATTCCTGGATCACATAAAAACCTGAGTTAGATTTTCATCCTTTCATCGTTGCTAAATGTCTGTGAGAAACTCTTCCTTACACTTTTCTCTAACACTCTTAGAAGGACCATCACCTTCCTTCAGGTTTTCCAGTCTTTGACAGAGTTAATACTGGTTCTGTCATATCTTGTAGCAGAATGAATGAATGAATGAATGAATGAATGAATGAATGAATGAGGTGCTGCTCTTGTCTCCACTGCTGTTTGTCAAATGTTCTGCTACAGAAAGTGAAACCTCACAAAGGTTCAGTTGAGTCATTTTCTTCCTCCTCATGTTTAAACAGTGAACACATGTTGAGGTTTGTTTCTGACCTTTGACCTGTAGATGTACGTCTGTCACTCTCCGTTCTTCTCTTCCATCACTGATGGAGCAGGTGTAGCTGCCGCTGTCAGAGAGCTGGGGTTTTGTCAGAGTGAGGCTGAAGTCTCCAGTGTCTAGAGCATCAGGCCTCATCGATGTCCTCCCCCTGTAAACCTGGTTCTGACCTTTAACTTCATCTGTTTCTCCTCGTTTGTGGACAGATTTGGGACTGAGATCGTCCCTGGTCCAAATCACTGTGGGGTCCTCAGGTAAATGACCCAAGTCATGACAGGGTAGCAGGACAGACTCCGCCCCCTCATTCACCTGCACCACACCTGCCAGGGCATGCTGGGAAACTGAGAGGACACACAAAGAGAAACCCAAATGAGCTGCATGCTGTGGGTTTGACTTGACACATGACTGACTGTAGGTCACATTATCTGCAGGGACCAGAGAAACCAGTTGAACTATCAGTCAGTCAATGAAAAACTCCATTTCATTCACAGACTGAAGTCAAAGAACAGATCATTGAATGTGTTTGGACAGTTTTCATAGATTTGTCTGAGAAACTTCCTCTCTTGCTCAAAGTAATCAGAGTAATGACATTTGTAAGATTGTGTTGATCAGGTCTGTCCTCTACTCCAGTCCTGGAACAGTTTAGAGTTCAGTCAAGACCAAGATGATTTTTAGCTCTAACTGATGAATGAACTCATGGTGCACCATCTCTCAGGACTGATTTCTGCACCTAACTCCATCAGTAAAAGGCCTCCTCTGGTCCTGATACTAACACAGAGACACATCTCTTCTTTAACAGCACCAATCTAAACCACAAACTGTCTCAGCGTCCAAACTAGAACTCCAACCGTGTTATTCATGTCAAGTATTCAGAGATGGCTTCTTGCTTTCACACATTTACAAGTCTGGAACACTAGGAAGCTAACATGCAGCAAACACAGAGAGAACATCTAGTGATTGGAGCAAGATGTTACTGAGAAACATCCTTCATGTTCATGGTCTGCTTGTCCATAAGGTCCAGGGGGGCTGGCTCCAAAGTCAATGCTCTGTCCTCTTGTCTTCTTTCTAGCATTTCTAGCACTCAGCTCAGGAAACATGGCCTCATTCTACACATGTTTGTCTTCATGTCATTTGTAAATGTTTGTGTCCAACAGTGAAGTCCTGACCTGCAGCCAGATCATCAAGCAGTCGTTAGCTCTGAGCTCACCTTCAATCTGTTTCATTCTTTCTTTCTTGATGTGATTTTACATTTACAGCAGTGATTAGAAACAGTCCACGTGAACAGAACATCAGACTCTGCTTCTGGACATTGTGTCTCTCACAGACAAACTAAGAACTAATCAAAGCTGAAACAGGTCATCACTGACTTTCTTTAAAGAGACAGACATGAGAGAAATGATGTCAGACTGAAGTGAGAATCAGATCCAGGAAGAAGATATCTTACCGTCAACGAGGATCACAAACACCACCAACGTCTTCATCTTCCTGTCAAACTAAGGCTCACAGCAGCTGATCATCTACTGACTCTCTGACAACACTTCTCTGCAGCCACGTTTGCTTCTACAGTGTCAGCTTTCCTCCGACAGGTGAAAGAGGCATGGGCCAGGTGTGTCTCTCTCTACATTCAGCTTCACTCTGATAAAGATCTCTGGATTAAAGTCCAGAAGTCCACAGATCACTTCTGAGGAAAGACACACACACAAACATAACAAGTGCACACACACAGAAGCTGAGATTTGTTTATGAGGCTCAACAGGATGATGAGTGTTTATCTGTGTTATAAAAAGGTTGAAAAGTGATCTTTGTTCCAGTCGCAGACATTAATGTTTCTCAGTTTGACATATAAATGTTCCAACACATCAAACCAACATCAGAGGATTTCAGAAGGTTGACTGTCACGTCCCCTGAGTCTGGACCTAAGAAAACAGAGCAATAGCATGAAGAGAGCACTGACATGGATGACACTGATTAACAGACTAATATTGTTATAAACATTTGATATTGTGCCAAACTGCTAAAAAGAAAACTGTTGGAGTCCACACCTGTTCAGTGAACCACTGTGAGCAACCCCGGGAATCTTACCAGTGTTTTAAAGGTTTTCTTTCTCAGTTATTACTGGGATGTATTAGCAGATAGCTCCATGAGTTACCATAGCCTTATGACAGTGTAACCACCGATCCAGAGCGTAAACTCATGTAACAAAAATCCAGCAACACATCAAGCTAAAGGAAGAGACAGCCATCAAACACTAGCTGATCTAGTAATTCAAACCCCATTATTTTATAATAAATAATTATTTTAAATAAATAATAATAACGCCAATATTGAGTGCCGTAGTAAACTGGCCCAACATAAATGGTGCCCCGTGTGAGACAACATACTTTTATTATTATTCATAATTGTGCAATATTAATTTCAGCACAAAAATATTTTTGAACAACTTTCAGACTTGCTAGAAGTCTTAACGTTCAATCCCACTAGTCTACCACAGGAATAGATGTCCAGTTGCACTTGCAAACAGGTGCAGTGTGTTTTTTGATAATTTATAAATAATTCAGTATTAAGAACTTCTCCTTGAACCGTCACCATGGTTTAGGAGTTTGAGTGTCCTAATGACCCTAGGAGCTATGCTGTCCGGGGAATTTGCTCAGGAATGCCTGGGGGTTCCCCCGGAGAAGCTGGCTGAAGTAGCTGGGGAGAGGTCTGTCTGGGACTTTTGAAGTATTCACCCAATCCTTGTGAGACTTAGCAGCCTCTGTTATAAAATGTTTGCATACAATCGTGTCAAGTTTCATGAAAATCGGGCTGTAGGGGGTGTAACAATGACAACATGTTTATATCTCACAAACCACCACAGTAAACTGCTTGAAATTTGACAATAATCATCTGTGGGTGACTCCTTACAAGCCCACCAAGTTTCATGCAATGTGGTCTATAGGGGGCGCTACTGGTGACTTGTGCCTCTGCGTCGCACTCACATATGACTTCACCACGGCATGGACCCCTTTATGATGGCTAGTGATCATCTAGTTATATTTATTTTTGTAGCAGATTGTCATCAAATGAAAAGTCTTAAAGTGACAGTGGAAAGGTTTGTTAACACTAGAAGAGACGATCAGTGATCAGTTTCACAATAATGTTTCATGTTTCAAAACTCCGCATCATTTTATTTTCAACAAGTTCAGATACTGTATTCTGTATTCAACACATTTTACTTTTACTTTCTTTGTTCCCTGTACTGATAACTATTTCATCTGTGTGCATGAAACAACAGCACCACCTAGAGGCTGCACGATAGAAACACACCAACTCCTCCCACTTGGACTTATTTGGTCAAAATCAATCAACAATGAAGCAGCAGAGGAAGAATCAGTCTGAAGGAGTTCAGTCAGTCTTTTGAGGTGATGAAGGTGAATCTTAAAAGTTTCTCCTCCTGCTCAGCAGTGAAGCAGATGATGATTTCTCCAGGATCCACATTCAGATGGAAGCAAGAAGAGATCCAGACGGAGCTGAAGATGTGAGGGAGCAATGAAACCATCTGGACACGGTGGAAATCCACAAAGACTGATATGAAAGAAGAAGAAGGAAGTGTTCAGCTGATCAGGACGAATATCTGGAGCTCAGCTTTCATGATCTATAGTCTAAGACCAACGAAGACAACATGTTGATCAACACTGATCCTTAAAGAGTCTTCAGACCAGGACTAGGAGCTGACAAAGAGTCCTCCTGTCTTCATCCATCGTCCATCAGATCCTTCACTGATCAATAATCAAAGATCAACAACCTGATCAGACTGAGTCTACAGCCATCAGAGGAGACGTTACATCCTGGACCTGGACTCTGTCTGCAGAGGAGACACATGCCACTTAGAGACACTTAGAGACAGAGACAGACAGAGACAAAGAAAGAAAGAAAGAAAGAGGCAAACCTTTGACATTGAGCTTCACTGTTTTCCATCTCAGTGTCTTTCCTTCCTTGTTGTAGACAACACATCTGTACTGTCCTCTGTCTCTCTCTGTGGGGTATTTCAGGGTCAGACTGAGGTCTCCAGTTTTCAGCAGGTCTTCATTCATCTTCGTTCTGTTTCTGTAAATCTGGTTCTGGTCTTTAAGCTGGTCAGAGCTGTTCTCATACACGTGGACCTTCCAGTATCTGTCCATCCACTCCACTTTAGTGTCTCCATCCAGCTCTGTGGTTCTGAAGGGCAGCTGTACAGACTCCACCCCCCCCTCCACCTCCACCTGACAGACTGAGAGGACAAAATTTCAAACCCAGAACCCTTCATGTCATCAAAGTCTCAGCTCAGCTCTACATTAGTGTTGGATCAATAACGTCCAGCTCTGATCACATGTTTGCTGCTGAAGGATCACTGTCAGTGTTTCTCATCTTCTCTCATTGATCACAAAGTCTGGCTCCAACACTGACTGGACATCAATCAAACACTGCAGCTACTGCACCAGACTCCATTCACAAAACACTGCATTCAAGCAGAGGAGCCTCTAGATCAGAGAAGGAGCTTTCCAGCCTGGGTTCTTCAGAGAGCATTTAGGATGAGACTGGAATCAAAGTCTGATCCACTTCACTGAGAACATGAATCAAACCAGTCACCTCACATCTGCTGGAACTGATCTGAGAACAGTAGGAGTTTGAAAGGCTCTCTGACCTCTGACCTGTATCTACAGTACTGACCTCTGACCTGTATCTACAGTACTGACCTCTGACCTCTGACCTCTGACCTGTATGTACAGTACTGACCTCTGACCTGTATGTACAGCTCTGACCTCTGACCTGTATCTACAGCTCTGACCTCTGACCTGTATCTACAGTACTGACCTCTGACCTGTATCTGCAGTACTGACCTCTGACCTCTGACCTGGATCTACAGTATTGACCTCTGACCTGTATCTACAGTACTGACCTCTGACCTGTATCTACAGTACTGACCTCTGACCTGCATCTACAGCTCTGACCTCTGACCTGTATCTACAGTACTGACCTCTGACCTCTGACCTGTATCTCCAGCTCTGACCTCTGACCTGTATCTACAGCTCTGACCTTTGACCTGTATCTACAGCTCTGACCTCTGACCTGTATCTACAGCTCTGACCTCTGACCTCTGACCTGTATCTCCAGCTCTGACCTCTGACCTGTATCTACAGCTCTGACCTTTGACCTGTATCTACAGCTCTGACCTCTGACCTCTGACCTGTATCTACAGCACTGACCTCTGACCTGTATCTACAGTACTGACCTCTGACATTGAGCTCCACTAGTTTCTCTCTCAGGATGTCTCCCTTCTTGCTGTAGACGGTGCAGGTGTAGATGTTGGTGTCTCCATCTGTGGGGTATTTCAGGGTCAGACTGAGGTCTCCAGTTCTCAGCAGGTCTTCATTCATCTTTGTTCTGTTTCTGTAAATCTGGTTCTGGTCTTCAAGCTGGTCAGAGCCGTTCTGATACACATGGACCATCCTGTTGTATCTGTCCATCCACTCTACTTTAGCGTCTTCAGGCAGCTCTATGGTTCTGAAGGGCAGCTGGACAGACTCCACCCCTGAATCCACCTCCACCTGGGGGACTGAGAGGACAACAAATCCCATCATCAGCTGTAGAGACAGCAGCAGCAGCAGCAGCAGCAGCAGCAGCAGCAGCAGCAGCAGCAGCAGCAGGTTTTCATGACTTTATTGAATGATTGTAGAGAAAGCTGAAGGACAGAAGCAGATGAGAGCAGAAGGAACAGGACAGAGATCTAGAAAGGTGTTGCAGATGATCACAGTCTGGATGGTTGGTTGTTTGTCCATGTGCTGCTTCACAGTAATGTCTCCTGTCAGTGTGGAGCTGCTTTTCTATCTGTGGATCTAACATGTGACAGTGAAGAGAAGAAGAGTTCACATCCTAACATGTCTTCAGTCTCTGTGTCTCTCTGTGGTGTCAATGAATCTCAGCTCCAGCAGCATTTCAAACCCAGAACCCTTCATGTCATCAAAGTCTCAGCTCAGCTCTACATTAGTGTTGGATCAATAACGTCCAGCTCTGATCACATGTTTGCTGCTGAAGGATCACTGTCAGTGTTTCTCATCTTCTCTCATTGATCACAAAGTCTGGCTCCAACACTGACTGGACATCAATCAAACACTGCAGCTACTGCACCAGACTCCATTCACAAAACACTGCATTCAAGCAGAGGAGCCTCTAGATCAGGGCTCATCAGCTACAAAGAAAAAAACTAAAGACAGAAAGAAACAAACCTTTGACTCTGAGCTCCACTGTTTCCCCTCTCAGGATGTTTCCCTTCTTGTTCCAGACTCTACATCTGTACCGTCCACTGTCTCTCTCTGTGGGGTCCATCAGGGTCAGACTGAGGTCTCCAGTTTTCAGCAGGTCTTCATTCATCTTCGTTCTGTTTCCGTAAATCTGGTCCTGGTCTTCAAGCTGGTCAGAGCCGTTCTCATACACATGGACCTTCCTGTTGTATCTGTCCCTCCACTCCACTTTAGCGTCTTCAGGCAGCTCTATGGTTTTGAAGGGCAGCTGGACAGACTCCCCCCCCTCCTTCACCTCCACCTGGGGGACTGAGAGGACAACAAATCCCATCATCAGCTGTAGAGACAGCAGCAGCAGCAGCAGCAGCAGCAGCAGCAGCAGCAGCAGGTTTTCATGACTTTATTGAATGATTGTAGAGAAAGCTGAAGGACAGAAGCAGATGAGAGCAGAAGGAACAGGACAGAGATCTAGAAAGGTGTTGCAGATGATCACAGTCTGGATGTGAGTTCTGGTTTCTACCAATCACCATCCAGGACGTCCTGAGCAGTGACTCCTTTATCAGACACAACAACTAAAGCTGTCTGGTTTCCATGACTCTGGACCTCCAGCTAAAGGACACAGTTCAGCTTAAAGCTTTGATTCCAGTTCCATCTACTGCTGATGAATATCTGACTCCAGTATAGACAAATCCGCCGCGAACTCTATGGGCGCCGCCATCTTGCCTGCCGCCATTACTGCGTGCCTGCGGAGTGTGACGGTATACAGTACAGTAAAGTTGCCGGTCTACCCTCTAATGACATTTCAATGAAAGCGGATCCTGCTCATGAAAGAAAATGTCTAGTGAAAGTGAACATTGGGTAGATGATGTCAGGCAGCGACCAAAACTTACCGATAAAGGTAATTTACAACATGATGTATTAATGTAAAAATGCCTCAGCCAAATGTAATGTAATGTAATTGAACGTATAGCTATAAGGCTAAGCTAATTGATGACAACAATAAACCGAACGTCATTCTACACTAGCTGTGTTGCTAATATGTTCACAATTTGCAAATAACTATTAGCCACGACCAGTTGTAGCAATAAAATACCCTACATGTTCTTACAGATATTCAAGATTATTTTATTAATCATCTGGCATGCGATGAGCTTCAGAACCTAAACTACAGGGCATTGATTGAAGGTCAGAATTACATGAGCTACGGATGGATTGGCCGGATACTGCACCATCGCGGATGAGGTTCATGAATTTCACAAACAGTTTTATTCCAGGCCGGTAGTTTTGTGCTGTTGTTAAAACAACAACCACACAACACGATCTTCCCGGCATCACTGGACAGCATACGTACTAAAAAAAACTAAACTGGTTAAAACTTTCCTACAGCTATCTGCTACTGCCGCCTACGGGACCAACATGCTACTTCCGCTATTTCCTTAGCAGCAAGGCACGCAGTAATGGCGGCGCTGCTTTACTTCCGTGTTTCGCCGGATTTGTCTATAGATTCAGTCAAAGCCATCAACAGGTCACTATCAGTATGTGTTGCTCTGTCAAGTTCAGACTTAAGTTCAAGTCAAGTACTTCATGTGGACATGTATCTACAGCACTGACCTCTGACCTCTGACCTGTATCTACAGTACTGACCTCTGACCTGTATCTACAGTACTGACCTCTGACATTGAGAATCACTTCTTTCTTCATCAGGATGTCTCCCTTCTTGTTGTAGACGGTGCAGGTCTAGGTGTCTTTCTCTGTGGGGTATTTCAGGGTCAGACTGAGGTCTCCAGTTTTCAGCAGGTCTTCATTCATCTTTGTTCTCTTGTTGTAAAGGGGGTCCTGGTTTTCAAGCTGGTCAGAGCCGTTTTGATACACATGGACCATCCTGTGTCTGTCCATCCACTCCACTTTAGCATCTTCAGGCAGGTGAGCTGTGGTTTTCCAAATCAGCTGGACAGACTCCACCCCTGAATCCACCTCCATCTGGTAGACTGAGAGGACAACAAATCCCATCATCAGCTGTAGAGACAGTAGCAGCAGCAGCAGCAGCAGCAGCAGCAGCTCTGAGCACATTGAAGAGAAATATTTGGAGTGAAACATGTTTTTCTAAGGTCACTCAGCTGATCAGTCTGTTAGACAGTCATCAGTTCAATTCAATTTAATTTTATCATCTCAAGACATTTTACAAAACCCAGCCTGAAGGCGACAGTAGCAGTAAACATTCTACATAGTAATAGCACAGAATGTCATGACTAGTAGCAGATAGGAATTTAGAGGGAGGAGCTCTGTGCCAGAGAAAAAGAAAGTGGAGGACACGAGAGAGGAGAGAGAAGAAAGAAGGAGAACATGTGTTTGGTGCATTGTCCCCCAGCAGCCTAGGCCTATAGCAGCATAACTAAGGGATGGTTTAGTCCAGCCCTAACTATAAGCTTGATCAAAAAGGAAAGTCTTAAGCCTGACTTTAAAAATAGAGAGAGTGTCTGCTTCCTGAACCCAAACTGGGAGCTAGTTCCACAGGAGAGGAGCCTGATAGCTGAAAGCTCTACCTCCCATTCTACTCTTTGAAATTCTAGGAACCACAAGTAGGCCTGCACTTTCAGACCGAAGTGATCTGTTGGGATGATATGGTACAATGAGGTCTTTAAGATATGATGGAGCTAGGCCTTTGAGGGCCTTGTATGTAAGGAGGAGGATTTTAAATTCTATTCTAGACTTTAAGGGGAGCCAGTGAAGAGAAGCTAAAACTGGAGTAATATGATCTCTCTGGTTAATTCCTGTCAATGCTCTTGCTGCAGCATTTTGAATCAGTTGGAGGCTTTTTAAAGAGTTATTTGGATCCAGACAGTAATGAATTACAGTAATCCAGTCATCAGTTAACCACTGACCTCTGACCTGTATCTACAGTACTGACCTCTGACCTCTGACCTGTATCTACAGTACTGACCTATGACCTCTGACCTGTATCTACAGTACTGACCTCTGACCTGTATCTACAGTACTGACCTCTGACCTGTATCTACAGTACTGACCTCTGACCTGTATCTACAGTACTGACCTCTGACCTCTGACCTGTATCTACAGTACTGACCTCTGACATTGAGCTTCACTTGTTTCTTCATCAGGATGTCTCCCTCCTTGTTGTAGACGGTGCAGGTGTAGATGTCTTTCTCTGTGGGGTATTTCAGGGTCAGACTGAGGTCTCCAGTTTTCAGCAGGTTTTCATTCATCTTTGTTCTGTTTCTGTAAATCTGGTTCTGGTCTTCAAGCTGGTCAGAGCCGTTCTCATACACATGGACCTTCCTGTGTCTGTCCATCCACTCCACTTTAGCGTCTTCAGGCAGGTGAGCTGTGGTTTTCCAGATCAGCTGGACAGACTCCACCCCTGAATCCACCTCCACCTGGTAGACTGAGAGGACAACAAATCCCATCATCAGCTGTAGAGACAGCAGCAGCAGCAGCTCTGAGCACATTGAAGAGAAATATTTGGAGTGAAACATGTTTTTCTAAGGTCAGTCAGCTAATCAATCTGTTAGACAGTCATCAGTTCAATTCAGTTTTATTTATATAGCGTCAATAACAATACAAATCATCTCAAGAGCTTTTACAAAACCCGGCCTGAAAAACCCAGAGCAGCCTGAAGGAGACGGTGGCAGGAAAAACTCCCTTTTAACAGGAAGAAACCTTGAGCAGAACCTTGAGCAGAGAGCATCACCACCTGGATGGGAAACTGTACCAGGCAGGACTTCCTGGCCCTCAAGAGGGTGGTCCGTTCAGCAGAGCGGACCATCAGAACCCCCCTCCCCAACCTGCAGGACATTTACACCAAACGCTGCAGGTTAAAGGCCAAGAAGATCCTGAAAGAGCCCAGTCCCCCCGGACACTCTCTCTTCTCTCTACTGCCATCAGGACAAAGACTGAGAGGCTGAAGAAGAGTTTCTATCCACACGCCATCTGCCTGCTCAACTCTGAGCCTTAACCGGACTAAATATCACTGCACTTTATTTATGTAGCTGCTAAATACTGTAAATATATGTACATACACAACTTCACCCCCTCTGTTTACCAGTCTATATTTTCATTTTTTATTTCTTAATTTTTTTATACTATATTTTATATTTTATTTCTTTAGTTCTCTATTGGTGTACATTACACTTATATTGCTTACTACTGGTTGACTGGTTCCAGTCTGAAATATGTCCCATTGTCCATTGAACAGAGACAGTGTTGTCTTTGGTGTCTGTCCAATCATGTGACATCAGCAACATGTTTACAACATTAATGTTCAGGTAGATTTAGTTTCCATAGCATAGACATGCTTTTTTAGAATAAAATTAAATAAATAAATAATAATAATAATAAATGACTGCGCCTGCCTAATATACGCTGATGTTCACTAATTTCAAAATCAACATTTAATAAATATCTCATTACTGTGTGTCTGCCTATATTTCATGAATTTCTGTTATTCATATAACAAAGAAAATGCATAATAGAACATAAATATTGATAGAGTAAAGGTTTGCAGTAATTTTATAATTGTGTCTTTGCAAACCGTAAGTGGTAATGAAGCAGATTCAGTGGGGGACGAAAAAGTACTATAGGAATCTTATAGCATTTTGGGACAAAATATTATAGTAATCTTATAGGAATTCTACTAGTACTATAAGAAGTACTATAAGACTACTATAGAAATACTGTAGCGGCTATAAAATATTATAGAGGTAGAACATCACAGAAGTATGTGACGTTCAGCCGCTATAGTATTTCTGTCTTATACTATCTCTATAATATGTCCGAAATTACTATAAGATTACTATAATATTTTGTCCCAGAATACTATAAGATTCCTATAGTAATGTCACTAGATAACGGGAAACTAGGATCGGAGGCACAATTCGTTAATCTGAACATCTAAAAGTAACGTAGTTTATAGGCTGTATATAAACCTTATGGTGTTTGCCGTCAGTGTCAAGTTAGATTAACTTTTCGTCTGATAATGTTAGCATTTATGCTAGTGGAATGTCAGATGATCGGACATTGTGCTTTTAAATAGGTATCGCCACATTATCAACTGTATTATTTCTGTGTTAACTTTGCACAACAAGTTCATCTAAATTTGACGGAAAGCTATCGCAAGGCTTGTGGAAGTTGCTAAACGCATCTTTTCTGTCATATCATTAGCCAGGCATATAGATTAATGTTAAACTGAATGTACTGTAACGTCGGTGCAAAAACATTTTCTGTCATTTAACGTTGGTCATCCTCATTAATGTATTTTAAATTGTTTTCATATTTAGATATGACGGCCAGAAAATTTTAATATTATGTAGGAACCTCAGGTCCTCTCAATTCTCCCCCTCTCTGGAATGTAAATTTACGGAGTTGTTTTGCAGAAGAACTCTTCTAACAGATCAACCTTTTACACCCATAGCTATAAATGTGCCATGTCCAGATGCTGGACAGACCCACGCTAATGGAACTCCCTAATGCTGAGGACGTCACCTAAGCCAAAATTACACTTCTGTGGAATTTCCCCACTCTGGTTTCTGAACTAATTAGTTCTGAATCGAAAGAACATTAATTCGATATCCGAACTACAAAGACTATATTAAAAGACTTTCATTCCATGTGGATAAAGTCTAGAAGACTTAATGTTATTTTTTTATGTTTATTATCATGTTTTAAGCTTGTGATGTACTAATCCTTCCTTTTCAGAGACACACACACGCAAATATACCAAACACTTGCTTGCTCCCCTCTCCAAGAGTGACCAAGGAAGTGACACTGATAAGGGGGTCATAAATAACTTCCTCCCAGAACCAGACCCTCGTCTGTTTTTCTCCTCTCTAAAAAGAGCCTATGTTTAATAATATGACTATCGAAATTGCAATAACCTGGTAAGTTATATATTGTTGTTCAGGAAGTGCTTACGATCACAATGAGACTATTTTGATCCTTGTACGATAAAGTTATCCCAAATCCATATACTTTGTCACAGTAAAGAAGTATCAACATTGCCATCAAGTGGTTATCTTTTAAAAGTATTTTTCCCTCTCTTTTAATCATTGTTGAAGTTAAAGAATGTAGAACTTTAGCTATGTTCTTATACTAGTAGCTATTGTGAAATCATCACTACGGGAATTGTTATTTTAGATACACACTTCGGCACTTCTTTGACTTTTTCTTTCTAGTACATTCTAGCTTTAATTTCCATTTTCCGTTTACGTATTTACGTTTAAACTTAGTAACTTGTTTTAAGAACAACTTGAATATTTCAAGCTCTGTTTGTTTCTCGTCAGATGTTTTTCCCTGACGTACGATTTTTATAGTGACTTAAATATTTTTCTAGCTTTATTCATTTTTATACTCTACGAACCGAAGTACTAACCATCATTGTTCATAAGTGAGCCAGCGTAGACAGCTGGGATATCAGAGAAAGATCCAATCTCTTCGACGGATCAAGAAACCAAGATGCTGTTGCCATAGCAACGATATCAAGGAGACGTGACGAGCCGGATTCTTTCTTCAAACACAAAGACATTGCCAAGTGTCATCTACTGCCTTTGACTGAACACCTACAACGCTCTCAAGCGAACTGGGTGTTGGAGTTGCAAACCAAGCAACGACTCCTGTCTACCGGTCCAAGAGAGGCTGCATCAGCTGTGCCGTTACCGTCACCAACTCGTCACACCGACGCTCCTCCATCACCGACGCCGAGAAGACTCTACGGAAAAGTAGGCTGAATCATTCCTACCGCTTAAGACCAAGAGTTGGTGTCACTACTTTGAAACTCCCTACTAATATCTTTTAGAGAAGATTGATTAGATTAGGTATCAAATCCATTCCCTTTAGATTAAACCTTAAAACATCTCCATCTCTCACCATCGCTCAAGAAATTAATAATTCCATACCTTATCATATTCATTTTATTTGATTATCTATGCATATATTCGATTAGTCCCTCATTTATTCATAGTTTTCACTTTATTAAATAAATATTTATTCACACTTAAGAAGTTGTTTGTGGTGTTGTTTACGGCAGAGAATGACTGGTACAAATTTGTAGTAAGGGATTCATCCTTCAGATATGTAAATTATTTAACCGAGACTGATAAACTGATTTAAACCGTGTTCTTCCTACGATAACAGGAGGTGGTGCCCCAACGAGACATTTTAGTAGTGTAGACTTCCCTACAATTACTTTACATTTGTTACGTTAAGTTGCTTAAGTGCCATTGACTCCCATTGTTTTTAGGCGTTTTCCTTTAGTTTTCAGTCCATAATGGCGGCCACGCTGTCACGTCATGGGGGCAAGTGTTGCATTGGAGCGTTCTATTGAGTTTCGCCTCTTGGTATTCTAAGCTCTTTGCCTCTGACCTGTATCTACAGTACTGACCTCTGACCTGTATCTACAGTACTGACCTCTGACCTCTGACCTGTATCTACAGTACTGACCTCTGACCTGTATCTACAGTACTGACCTCTGACCTGTATCTACAGTACTGACCTCTGACCTGTATCTACAGTACTGACCTCTGACCTGTATCTACAGTACTGACCTCTGACCTCTGACCTGTATCTACAGTACTGACCTCTGACCTCTGACCTGTATCTACAGTACTGACCTCTGACCTCTGACCTGTATCTACAGTACTGACCTCTGACCTCTGACCTGTATCTACAGTACTGACCTCTGACCTGTATCTACAGTACTGACCTCTGACCTCTGACCTGTATCTACAGTACTGACCTCTGACCTCTGACCTGTATCTACAGTACTGACCTCTGACATAGAGCATCACTTGTTTCTTCATCAGGATGTCTCCCTCCTTGTTGTAGACGGTGCAGGTGTAGATGTTGGTGTCATCATCTGTGGGGTATTTCAGGGTCAGACTGAGGTCTCCAGTTTTCAGGTTTTTCTTCATCTTTGTTCTGTTTCTGTAAATCTGGTTCTGGTCTTCAAGCTGGTCAGAGCCGTTCTCATACACATGGACCTTCCTGTTGTCTCTGTCCTTCCACTCCACTTTAGCGTCTTTAAACAGGTGAACTATGGTTTTGCAGATCAGCTGGACAGACTCCACCCCTGAATCCACCTCCACCTGGTAGACTGAGAGGACAACAAATCCCATCATCAGCTGTAGAGACAGCAGCAGCAGCAGCAGCAGCAGCAGCAGCTCTGATGGTAACAGGACGTCTCTGTCCATCCTTGTCTATGTGTCTCATGTTGGTGGAGGACTCTCAGTGTTCAGTTTGTTTGAGGACGTGGATCAACCAGGTGACCTGAGCTCACCTGACGTCTGTCACACCTCTGACACAAACCAGTGGAAACTAGTTTGTGACTGAACACCAGTTTTCTTCTTCAGGACATTTGGAGCAGTTACCAAAGAAGAAGTCAGGAACTAATGAGGAACCAATCAGATGAATGGATGAGGAAGAACCCTAACCCTCTGCTCTGGTTTTACTGGGACTGGGAGAGACCTGGACTCATGAGCTCAGAGCTCAGGTCCTGATTGAGGACGTCAGGAGCTTCTGATTAGAGCTGGATTGTGTCTCCGTTTGTCCCTGATGTCTTCCTGACTGGTTCCTTGGTAACTAGTCAAAGCGTCCTGTAAAGTGCTGCAGACATGTTTGATGAAGAGTTTCTGACTTCTGGAACTAAACCTGGAAGTTTCTCTTCAGCTCTCTGTAGCAGCTGTTTGAACTCTGAACTCTTTCAGCAGCTGGAACAAGTCTCCTCCACAGGACACATGTTACCATCAGCATTATGGGTAGTGTAGTAGTAGAGACTCACCTGACATGAAGTAGTGTCGAAAATGAAACAAAAGACCCCCAATGACACCAAGAACAACCAGGAGAACCAGGAGAACTATGGCCCAGGTTGGAAATCGTTCTGTGGAGAAACATAAAGAACAACATGACCTCTGACCTCTGACCTCTGATCTATCTACAGCTCTGACCTCTGAACTCTGAGCTGTATCTACAGCTCTGACCTCTAACCTGTATCTACAGCTCTGACCTCTGACCTGTACCTACAGCTCTGACCTCTGACCTCTGACCTGTACCTACAGCTCTGACCTCTGACATGTATCTACAGCTCTGACCTTTGACCTGTATCTTCAGCTCTGACCTCTGACCTGTACCTACAACTCTGACCTCTGACCTGTATCTCCAGCTCTGACCTCTGACCTCTGACCTGTACCTACAACTCTGACCTCTGACCTGTATCTCCAGCTCTGACCTCTGACCTCTATCTCCAGCTCTGACCTCTGACCTCTGACCTGTAGCTACAGTCCTTCCAGTACCTTTCAGGTGGTGCAGCACTACTTTCTCTCTCAGGATGTCTTGGCCTCTGTAGACGGTGCAGATGTATGATCCAGAGTCTCTCTCTGTGGGGTATTTCAGGGTCAGACTGAGGTCTCCAGTTTCCAGCAGGTCTTCATTCATCTTCGTTCTGTCTTTGTAAAACCTGTCCTGATTGTTCAGTTGGTTGTTTCCGTCTCGATAAACATGGACCATGATGAGTTCTGGCTCAGAGCGAGTCCACTCCACTGAGGTGTCCTCAGGCAGGTCAGCGTTTGTTCTGCATGGTAGGATGACAGACTCCGCCCCTTCCTGCACCTTCACCTCCACCTGTTGGTCTGAGAGGACAATAATAAACTGTAGAGGCAGGTGTTTGTTTCCTGGATGAGAAGCTGGAGGTGTTCAGTCTGCAGCTCTTCATCTAACAGCTCACTGTGGCTGCTCCCTCTTCTTCCATTACTCCCTGAATATTTCAAACTGATCCATAGAATCATTGTTGATAAATGATCAGTGTGTTGGCGAGTTCTACATTCACTGACAAACACACTGAGTTTTCTGGGATTAGTTCATCATTAAAGTCAACTGAAATCAGGACGTGATGAAAGCAGCAGTAACACAGTGGTCATAGTAAATCATTTTATTCTGTAGAGGGCAGTAATACACCCTGTAGCATCAGAACTGACAAAACTCCCCAAAGAAGAAGAGGATGAAGTCAAGCAGAGAAAGAGGAGCAGTAATTGATAAAGGAATGGGTTTTTGGACGATAAGTTCATCTTCAACGTCCTGTCAGAGTCTCCTCTCTACTAGAACTAAGTTATCTGCATTTACCGTGGATGTGAACAGAGTTACCACTGGATCAAGAACACAGCTGAGGGGTGAGCTAGTGAAATGAGAGCTGGCCATCTTCTAGCCGATACCGCATCTAATGCTAGCCGTGACCAAGCTAGCAAGAAGTCACCAATTGAAGACAAAGACGAGCTTCCACTTGCTTGGTATAAATTGTCAGAGATGCTTCTGCAGTCTTTTAACGACTGGTTTGACAAGTTTGAGCACAGTTTTCAGAATAGCAGGCGCTCACTGAGAGACTAATGGCAACTAAGCATTAGGCTGCAGATCACGAGCAACATATTCATGCGGTGGAAACTTCAGTCGTTGAACTGCGACAAGAGAAAATTTCGGATATTGAAGGGAGATGCAGGCGCAACAATTTAAGAATTGCTGGCATCCCAGAAGTTGAGGAGAAAGGGAGTCTGACTGAATTCGTATCTAACCTAATCCCTAAGCTGCTTTGGGACAACAGCTTCCCCAAACTGGTCGTCATTGACAGAGCGCACCGTATTCAACAGACCAAACCACCGGAAGGATCCAGACCCTGCATGATAATCGCATGGGTGCATTTAACACAGGAGAAGATCCGTGGCTCATAAGGTAGAGTTCAATGGAATACGGAGGAAATCGAATCTTTATCTTCCCAGACTACGCTGCAGAGGTGATGGAGCAACAGCAGGGCTTCCGTGAGCTGCTGCAGCTGCTGAGAGAGGCTAAGACTGTTGTTAACCAAAACCTCTGGAAGCTCACATTTCTAAACCTGTTCTGAGCTGACCTTTACCTTTGCGGGTTTTGTTTTTAATGGTAAATTCACTCTGCGAGGGGTGATTAGATGAAGGTGTTCTTGTTATTTGACTGGTGAATTGCTTTCAACGCTCTTTCTGCAGTATTTTGAATCAGATAGAGGTTTTTAAAGAGTATTTGGATCCAGACAGTAATGAATTACAGTAATCCAGTCTGGGCGACACTAGAACTAGTTTTTTAGGTGAAATGAAATATTTGAATCTATTGAAGCATCTCATCACATTAGCAGAAACACATCATGTTTACAGGAATGTCTCCCCAGACTGTTCCTAATAATATGAAAACACTGCTGCTTTCAAACTTCATTCCTGGATCACATAAAAACCTGAGTTAGATTTTCATCCTTTCATCGTTGCTAAATGTCTGTGAGAAACTCTTCCTTACACTTTTCTCTAACACTCTTAGAAGGACCATCACCTTCCTTCAGGTTTTCCAGTCTTTGACAGAGTTAATACTGGTTCTGTCATATCTTGTAGCATGAATGACAGAATGAATGAATGAATGAATGAATGAATGAATGAATGAATGAGGTGCTGCTCTTGTCTCCACTGCTGTTTGTCAAATGTTCTGCTACAGAAAGTGAAACCTCACAAAGGTTCAGTTGAGTCTTTTTCTTCCTCCTCATATTTAAACAGTGAACACATGTTGAGGTTTGTTTCTGACCTTTGACCTGTAGATGTACGTCTGTCACTCTCAGTTCTTCTCTTCCCCCACTGATGGAGCAGGTGTAGTTGCCGCTGTCAGAGAGCTGGGGTTTTGTCAGAGTGAGGCTGAAGTCTCCAGTGTCTAGAGCATCAGGCGTCGATGTCCTCCCCCTGTAAACCTGGTTCTGACCTTTAACTTCATCTGTTTCTCCTCGTTTGTGGACAGATTTGGGACTGAGATCGTCCCTGGTCCAAATCACTGTGGGGTCCTCAGGTAAATAACCCGAGAATTGGCAGGGTAGCAGGACAGACTCCGCCCCCTCATTCACCTGCACCACACCTGCCAGGGCATGCTGGGAAACTGAGAGGACACACAAAGAGAAACCAAATGAGCTGCATGCTGTGGGTTTGACTTGACACATGACTGACTGTAGGTCACATTATCTGCAGGGACCAGAGAAACCAGTTGAACTATCAGTCAGTCAATGAAAAACTCCATTTCATTCACAGACTGAAGTCAAAGAACAGATCATTGAATGTGTTTGGACAGTTTTCATAGATTTGTCTGAGAAACTTCCTCTCTTGCTCAAAGTAATCAGAGTAATGACATTTGTAAGATTGTGTTGATCAGGTCTGTCCTCTACTCCAGTCCTGGAACAGTTTAGAGTTCAGTCAAGACCAAGATGATTTTTAGCTCTAACTGATGAATGAACTCATGGTGCACCATCTCTCAGGACTGATCTCTGCACCTAACTCCATCAGTAAAAGGCCTCCTCTGGTCCTGATACTAACACAGAGACACATCTCTTCTTTAACAGCACCAATCTAAACCACAAACTGTCTCAGCGTCCAAACTAGAACTCCAACCGTGTTATTCATGTCAAGTATTCAGAGATGGCTTCTTGCTTTCACACATTTACAAGTCTGGAACACTAGGAAGCTAACATGCAGCAAACACAGAGAGAACATCTACTGATTGGAGCAAGATGTTACTGTGAAACATCCTTCATGTTCATGGTCTGCTTGTCCATAAGGTCCAGGGGGGCTGGCTCCAAAGTCAATGCTCTGTCCTCTTGTCTATTTTCTAGCATTTCTAGCACTCAGCTCAGGAAACATGGCCTCATTCTACACATGTTTGTCTTCATGTCATTTGTAAATGTTTGTGTCCAACAGTGAAGTCCTGACCTGCAGCCAGATCATCAAGCAGTCGTTAGCTCTGAGCTCACCTTCAATCTGTTTCATTCTTTCTTTCTTGATGTGATTTTACATTTACAGCAGTGATTAGAAACAGTCCACGTGAACAGAACATCAGACTCTGCTTCTGGACATTGTGTCCCTCACAGACAAACTAAGAACTAATCAAAGCTGAAACAGGTCATCACTGACTTTCTTTAAAGAGACAGACGTGAGAGAAATGATGTCAGACTGAAGTGAGAATCAGATCCAGGAAGAAGATATCTTACCGTCAACGAGGATCACAAACACCACCAACGTCTTCATCTTCCTGTCAAACTAAGGCTCACAGCAGCTGATCATCTACTGACTCTCTGACAACACTTCTCTGCAGCCACATTTGTGGAGACAGTGTCAGCTTTCCTCTGACAGGTGAAGAGAGGGAGGGGCCAGGTGTGTCTCTCTCTACATTCAGCTTCACTCTGATAAAGATCTTCTGATGAAGTCCACAATGTTCAGTTTCCTCATACTTTCACATCTGTTCATCCAGTTTGTGTCAGATGCAGCAGTCTGACTCTGAAAGTAAACTAAACAAAATCTAAGGATTTATTTTCACTGTCTCCTTCTCACCAAGAGTTCAGGTGTCACAGTGATTTCATCAACACGCCCCCTGTCTCAAAAACACAAACTGACACACAATTCTAATTCTACTTGTTTGTTCTCTTATTTATGAACAATGGCATCAGTCAGTTTAGGCCTGAGGGTCCAGACTAATGTCTGACAAGTACCAGAATCAGACTGTATTGCCAAGCATGTTTTGTGTTGTTGCACTCATAAATTAAAATACAATAAAATAAAATATCGAAACTTGGTATGGGAGTCTGAGATGTGTTTTCCCAGCCTCACATGCTGCCTCCTGTCAGACAGGAAATCTGTGATCCACCTGCAGATGGAGTCAGGCACGGTCAGCTGGGAGAGTTTGTCCTGTAGTAGAGACGGAACGACCGTGTTGAAGGCCGAGCTGAAACAACAAACAGGCCCCTGGCATATGATCTGGGGGAGTACAGGTGCTGGAGGATGAGGTGGAGGGACAGGCTGATAGCGTCATCCACAGATCTGTTTCATCTGTAGGCGAACTGCAGGGGGTCCAGGAATGGGTCTGTTAGGTCCTAAAGGTATGTGAGCACAACACGCTGTTGGGACCTGAAACTGGTGGTGAGCTATGGAAGCTCACCATGCATAACCAAGTTAACCACATGTTTGTCTTTGTCTCGGAAACAAAGGGAAGCACTGGAAACTTCAAGTCTCACAATCCTCCAGGTGTGAAACTGACCCATCAGTTCACTGGTGGACAATGGCATGTGACCTCTGAGGTCATAAAATGTGCTGCTTGGCCTGTGTTCCCTCTCTTCCTCTCTTCCTCTCAAACTCTCTGCCACCAGCTCACACCTCCACTTGGAGACCTCCAGCTGCTCAGCTGCAGCTGGCTGCCAGATAACTGGCCAACAAAGAGCAACTACTCCGGGCCTGTTCTCCTTACAGCAGCGAATATTAAACAATTTAGTATATTCGATGAGAATGATTTGATTTATTTATCTTTTCCCCTCTTAGAAGGGTGGTGGCCCGAGGTGATATACTAATGCAGATCAGATTATTTAATAATTAATAATTATTTTTCATAATTATTAATTATTCGTGATAGCCAAAACCCAATACTGAGTGCCTTAATATACATACCAAACATAAATGGTGCCCCGTGTGAGACAGAGTACTGGTGGAAATTATTCATACTTGTGCAATATTTTTTATCGTTTATTTATTTATTAATAATTCCTTATTAATAACGACTGTTTTAAGTACCAGAGTGGTACATTAAGAGTTGCTTTTGCTGCTAGCTAATACAAGTTGAACCTACTTTTCGTAGTCGTAATAATTTCAGCATTTAAATACCACATATTCATTGCAATCCAGTCAAGTTGTTTCCTGTTAATTTGAGTGCTACCTTGTTAACTGTAGAACCACGCCTTTAACTGTTTCTGCCCTGAATTTCAGTTATTGCATGTTGCATGTAACTGTGTTACCAAATTTGTTGTGCCCACTAGAGCCACGAGATGGTTCTATAGCTACCTCTCTGGCCATAGAAGCTACATAGCTACTTAGCATAGCATTGCTAACTCATTGCTTTGTTGTTGTTGTTGTTTTTGACAACTCCATCCCACATAACAATGGAGATCCCCTGTATAGAGCAATTCATTCCTTCCCTAAACCGAGGCTACCCTGAATTCATTAGCAAGTTGAATTTCAGCAGGGATGAAATTCTTTACTGAATGACAGGTGCGATGCGCAGACTGCATTCGAAGGCCCATTTTTAAGATGTTTGCTTCTGAACTTTCACAGGCAATCCAGCCTTGCCTTTCAGAGCAAAGTAGCCCTAGTGAAAGAAGTAGAGTCCCTTAAAGTGCAAATGGCTTGTCTCCTCCACCAGGTACAATCGGCCAATAAGAAAGCTATGCTCTACTTATCAGACCTGCACTCAGCAGAGTCAGATCTTTGATAGATAGATAGATAGATAGACTGTATTTATCCCTTTGGGAGGTTCCCGCATGGAAATTGACACACAAAGTGCACACAAAGAGGAATTGTACAGGCTTAAATCAGGTTGTTTTTCCCCATCACAGTTGTCAAGGAAATGGGATTCTGGCTATTCCGACTCACACTCCTCATCTACTGAAAGGTTAATACCTTCTCCAGTTAGAAGATGGGAACAATTCCCAGCCGACCCTAAGTTCCTGGGAATGGTATCAGTTCCTCAACCTCCTCTGAGAGACCGAGGTAACAGATACCTGACGTCCCAATTCACTGATAAAGGCCGTGAAGAGACATGTAGTTTATCCTCCAGAAGATGCTTTACTCAATCTTCTTTTCAACTTATGATGCATAACACTCCCATCCATGTCCATCTCTCCAAAGAGGGGACTACAACACCACAAGTTTGCTCAGTCCCTGCCTTCCCATCAGAGATGACTGTTGTTGATGATGCACCTGCCCGGACACCACAACCTCCAGTCACATCCTCCCACATTCAGAGATGACTACACAGAGCACCGTCAAGCGCTGCTAGAAGAATTCTCTTCTACTGCTGATGAGATCGGCTCAATGGTTGTGTCAGAAATTACATTGTCTGTCTGTGAAGAGATGTAAAGACATGAGCTGGATGAGAGAGAAGGAAGGGAGAATGTCATGTGCTTGAGGTGTCAGAGTGGGGCACATTACCATCATGAGAAGATACAGAAATGTAGATGAGTAACATTTGCTGTCCCATCTGTTTAAATTAAAGGGTCAGTATCCTGAGAAAGACAGGATAGACCCAAACATCAGACCATGTTATCAAACTAAAGTTAGTTAAGTAAAGAAATGTGTTTCCTGATTGTTGCACATGAAGGTAACTTTGTCCCTGTTTTGTATTTGTGTAAACATTTTGTCAGTTCGGGAGAGAATGTGTTTGCCTTCCCTTTAAAGAGATCTGATTTATACACTGAAGTCTGAAGTTCTTTGGAGACTTAGCAACTCTCTACCTCACAAAGGAGAATTTCCACTACAGTTGCAGCCCTCCAAATTAAACAGACCCGTCATGAGCATCCCAAAGATTACTACAAACGTTTGAGACATGCGTACTTCCAGGGCAACAATGCACAGTTTCCCCAAAGTAAATCACATTTTTGACAGCCTATAAGTTCTCAAAAGCTCATGAAAATTTGCCTACCCCCACAATGTTGGGCATAAAATTACGTATTTTGGGGGTCTCGCACAAGGGCGTAACAAAATGGCTCAACAGCGCCACCTAGATGTGCGTTTTCGGAGTAGCCCCTCCACACGGTTTCACGCACGTCTACGACATTTGGAGGGAGTATGTACCAGACAGAGACGCACAAAAAAGCCTCCTGGAGCCATAGTCCAACTCCAACAGGAAGCCCGCCATCTTGCATTAAAAATCATATTTGGCCACAATTGTAGACATTGTCACACCTCATATTTGAACAAATTCCTCCTAGAGCTTTCATCCTATCTGTTTAAAACTTGGCGTGTGTGTTCTTAAGGCCTTGACGATGAATAGTTATCAAAATCGTAATCCTTGGATTTACTATGGGGGAGGGGCAGGGCCACGAAATGTGGCGTGTTTTCATGAAAATTTGAGGTGTTATAAAAATACTCCAATCGTCACCAAACCTCTGATATATAATGCCAGTCTGACCTAGTACACATTTCCATAACAACATTTGGTGATTTTCAGAGCGCCACCCATTTTGAGTTTATTTCCTTATTTGTGTTGAAGTCCGTGGTAAAACCCGGAGCCGAATTTTGAGTTGTTGTTTTGTGGTGACGCATATACCGGACTGAACTTTGATATTGCGGAACACTAAGGCCCTATCCACACGAAAACGCATTTTTTCGTAAACGCACATGTTTTTATTCATTTTGGCCTATCGTCCACACGAATCCCGTAAACGCATAGCCCGAAAACGCACTTTTTTGAAACCGGGTCCCAGGGTGGATAAATTCGAAAACGCACTTCTCGCGAATCGGTGTGAAAACAGCGCTCAAGCTTCATGCGCATGCGCCACCTCTTCCTCTCCGTTTTTGATGAATTTCTGAAACTGTATAGACCTATACAGACCTGGGATATAAAGTAGCGTTTTCAGTCGTGTAAAGACGGATCAGAGATTAGAGATTAGAGATTTTCTTTATTGATCCCAGGCTGGGAAATTTCTGTGTTGCAGCAGCAATCAACACCATACATACATATATATATATAAAAAAGCAAAAATCAACAATATGAGTAAAAAAGTAGAGAACTATAAAAAGAACAAAAACGTATACACAGTATACAAGTATTAGAAGTGAATATTAAAGAAATGTTAATTTAAATGTCCAAGGTGTCATCTGTCACACACAGATGAGGAGTTGTACAGACTGATGTCTTGGGGTAGGAAAGATTTCCTGTAGCGTTCTTTGAGACAGTGAAGTTGTCTGAGCCTTCTGGAGAAGGTGCTCCGTTGTCTGTCTATTGTGTGGTGGAGAGGGTGGTCAGGGACCAGGGTTATCCATGATTGATAACAGTTTGTTCAGAGTCCTCCTCTCCACCACTGATTCTAAGGTGTCCTGTCTGCAGCCAATGATAGACCCAGCCTTCCTGATCAGTTTGTTTAGTCTGTTGGCATCACTGGCTGTAATGCTGTTCCCCCAGCAGACCACAGCGGAGAAAAGTGTGCTGGCCACAACAGACTGGTAGAAGATCTCCAGCATCTTGCTGCTCACATTGAAGGACTTCAGTTTCCTCAGGAAATAGAGTCTGCTGCAGCTCTTCTTGTACTCAGCTGTACTGTTGGTCCTCCAGTTCAGTCTGTTGTCGATGGTCACTCCCAGGTATTTGTAATCCTCCACCATCTCCACATCCCTACCCAGGATGCTGAGGGGCAGAGGAGCTGGTCCCTTCCTCCTGAAGTCAATCACCATCTCCTTGGTCTTGTCCACATTAAGCAGCAGGTGATTCCTTCCAGTCCACCCCACAAATCCGTCCACCAGCCTTCTATACTCCTCCTCATCCTGTCCACCACTTATACATCCTACAACTGCAGAGTCATCAGAACATTTCTGTATATGACATGACTCTGAGTTGTGCTGGAAGTCAGTGGTGTATAAGGTGAACAGGAACGGAGAAAGTACAGTGACCTGAGGGGCTCCCACACCACTCACCACCACATCAGACAGGACATGACCCAGATGCACAAACTGTGGCCTGTCTGTCAGGTAGTCAGTGATCCAGGAGACAGTGGATGTGCCAACACCCATCGACTGCAGCTTATCACCCAGCAACAAAGGCTGGATGGTGTTGAAGGCACTGGAGAAATCAAAGAATGTGATTCTCACTGAGCCTCCACCACCATCCAGGTGTGAGTGAGCTCGCTGCAGAAGATCAGGTGTGGACGCGGATTTTTTTGAAACCGTAGAGCGAAGACGGATAGGAAAAAGATCGTTTTCGTACGTGTGGACGGGGCCTAAAACAGACTTTGCACAACTGGACTGAACTGGGATTTAGAGACAGACTAAGGTGCATACCTCTTTTTTCTGTTTTGGCACTGTGGAAATTGTGAACGGTGGAAAATATATGGTGGAAATCACTTTGCTGGGTTGGGTGATTGCTTGTGTGGTTTATGAATGTAATGTATTTTGTATGGGTTGACAAACTATTGTTTTGTTCTGTTTTATTTTACTTTGTCAGACTTGACTCTGACTGGCACCCCAATATTAAAAACTCGTCAAACTCGTTACATACTGTTTGTAAAAAGTAAGATACAGTAGTAACACAACAAACTTATAAAGGCAGATGGATATTTTTAAAATCCCTCACCCTATAGACCCCTGGAAAGAAGAAAAATAAAGTGCACTAAAGGGGAGAAATGTTGTCTTAGTTTTGTATTGTATTGTACTTCCCTAACACTTCCTTACATTATTTATAGTATTTGTTGTGGAGTGATCATTTTGAAAAATCCAGAAAGATCACATTCAGTTGAAGTTTGAAGTAAAGCTGGGTGAACCTGGCTTGAAATAAACATGAAATAAAACCGAAAGTCTCACACTGATGACTTGTGGAGCGATGGAGGTGAAGGGAGGTGCAGGTGGAGAAAAAAAACCACACAATAAGATGAAACCACCAAAAGCATTCATTCGTTATATTTATTTTACATTTTCAGAGTATTAAACGTCCTATTGCATTTGAATGGACAATTAAATTCATGTAACCCCACCAGGAGGGTACCTAGCCCTCAACAGCCAAATAGGAGCTACGCAGGCCACCTTCAGCCTATCAGCTTGGAAGTGAAGTGCAAGTCTTTTCCGATCTCAGTCAGGGGAATGAGGACTGCTACCTGCAAAAAGGACGGAAAGACGAGAAGAACCCCAAATTAAAATGTCAGTCTTTTCCTATACCCGTTTAGTCCTGTTAGGGGTCACGGGGGTCTGCTGGAGTCTATCCCAGCTGTCATCGGGCGAGAGGCAGGGGTCCACCCTGGACAGGTCTCCAGTCCATCACAGGGACAACATTCACACTCACATTCACACCTACGGCCAATTTAGAATCACCAGTTAACCTAATGAGCATGTCTTTGGATGGTTGGAGGAAGCTGGAGAACCTGGAGAACCCGGAGAGAACCCACGCAGACACAGAGAGAACATGCAGACTCCACACAGAAAGGATGGATTCCAACCGGTGACCTTCTTGCTGTGAGGCATCAGTGCTAACCACCTCTCCGCTGTGCCGCCCGTGTTTGTCTGTTTGTAATTTGAGAATTCGTACAAAGCAATTGATATTATATTTTATTATGTGTAAGCTATTGAAGGAACCTCATCTCAGTAATGCGTTTACAGTGACTAGGAGGGTACTTTTTGGTGCAATTAATAAAGAAATGCGTCACTACAAACAGAAAGTAAATAGAGGCCTTTTTGTATGATTCGGAAATGTACATTATTTTTCAGATTTTGGGTAACCAAACTTTTTTTAACCTCTGGCTGTTCAGTACATATCTTTGTACCATTTCAAGCTATTCATTGGACTTGCACGACTTGAATTGCAATAAATAACTGGAAGAATTAGGGTGTTGTAAAACCTTTGATCGGTAGTGTACATCTCACCTGTCCATCATTGTCTACCATCACGTAGAGAGCTTCCAAATGAATGAAGAGCATGTAAAGTGTAGATTTGACATTAATATATTAATGTTTAAACTCCAACACTGGATGAAGGAGGAAACATGATCCAGGTTTCTGTCACATGACGTCTCAAGCAGAAACATGTCCAGACAAATAAGACCGACTAGTCTTCAGAGGAGAGTGTGCATGCGTCTGTTCTGCTGCAGCCTTTCTACTAAATCACATGACTTCAGAGGAACTGAGGACATTGACTCTTCTATATATTCAGAGTCTGACTTTGACCTGATGCTTTTCTACATCTATGCTCCTCTTCAGGTTCCTTTTCATTTCAGTCTTAATCAGTTCAAAGCTCCCTTAAAGTTTTTCTTTTCTCTCTAAATAACATGATGTTCAGTCTCCAGTTTAACTGTAACAGTTCTGATCATCTGTCAGTCGTATAAACTGATGGAGTCATTAGATTCTTACAAATGTAGAATAGAGCAGAAAGTGAAAATGATCTCAACCGTCCACTTTTGGCTAAATGTATGCTACGCTAACAAAGAAACATATTTACGGTGTTGTGTGTTTCACTAACAGGAACATCTGTGACAAACTCTTATTGTGCATCTGTTGGTCACTCCACTTTGGCACCATGGATGGGAGAGCTCACCAGAGTGGGAAATATTCTCCCTAAAGCCTCTAGAGGTCATGAGGTCATCATACTGGACATCACTAACTCTAAGAAGGTAAACATTGTTCTAGTCTACTTTGACTCTATACATGTGCTGAACCTCAGTGAAAGGTTGTGATTCTTGGTTTTGAGATATTCCTTAATTGGGTTGTGGTGTTTTGTTGTTTAACCTTTTTGTTTCTTTGTGTTTCTGGGAGTTTTTGTTCCGTCTTCATCTTCCTGTCAAACTAAGGCTCACAGCAGCTGATCATCTACTGACTCTCTGACAACACTTCTCTGCAGCCACGTTTGTGGAGACAGTGTCAGCTTTCCTCTGACAGGTGAAGAGAGGGAGGGGCCAGGTGTGTCTCTCTCTACATTCAGCTTCACTCTGATAAAGATCTCTGGATGAAGTCCAGATCGTCGCAGATCACTTCTGAGGAAAGAGCAAGACGTTCAGTTTCCTCATACTTGATCGTCACACTAACAACTAACACAAAACACTTGTTGTTCCAACCACATGATGGAAGACTGTGTCCTCAACCACTGATCATATCAGACTGGCAGCCAAGAAGGAACTCCAGGTTGATGTGTGGTGGGTTATGAACCTGTTGGGACAGTCTTCACTGGTTATGTCACGGCTGACTGACCATGTAAGAGCAGTGTTACAGTAGAGTTAGCACACATTCTGGTATGTAGTGATGACAGATTTAGTTTCTTGGAGGCGTTTGACCTCAGAGTCAAAGACACACAAGTACTGAAGACAATGACATGGACATCCTCAGGTAAAAGGAGAAGCAGCAGGACTCAGTGTGTTCTGGGAGCTGCTTCTCTTTCTGTTCACTGCATGTGTGGGCTGTGGGTTCATCAGTGTCCTTTGTTTTGGTGCCAACTAAGCGGCTGGAGGTGAAGTTCATAATGTGGAGGTTGGTGTGGAGGCCCTGACCCTGAACCAGTGCAGGACTCTGTGTCTGCACCATGCCACCCAGATGGTTAAACCCTGAAGGCTGAGGTTACACTAAATGATGTCTGAATATGTCCACATCTATGCTGGTCACGATGCTATGGCTACATCAAAGCTCTTTGTCCTACAGGACGTCCCACCTCCAGAGGAAGACCTGTTAAAGAAACAAAGCTGCAGAAGAGACAGAGTCCAGCAGCCACTGCCTGGCCTGGACATTCAGATCATGCTTGTTCCAGCGAGCACCTGGGACAAGCATGTGTGTAGAGCAGACATTTATTTAGACAGCATTTTACACAGCACACAGCTGATTTATGTCTAAGTCACTTCTGATTATATAGAAGTATATTATAACAAGACTTTCTGTAATATCTGAAACTCATGTAGAATTCTACCGGGGAACACAAAGATGTGCAAAATATTAGAACCTAGAGCAGGACACAACAGGTGGAAGACTTCAAAATAAAACAGGAAGTGAAGTCAGACAAAAAGAAGACGCTGGAGACGACACTAAGAGGAGACAACAAGACAACAGGGACACAAAGCATGAGACTACATCCTGGCATTTTCTATCCACAGGCTGTTAGTGTGCGCTCATTCTATCACACACACACTGATGATTTGACTTTAGGTTGATAAAGACGCATTCTTCATGACTACATCTGATCTGTGTGTTGCAGGAAACACTTTGGAAATGTTAAGACGCACAAAATGCTTTGAGCATGTTTTCATCTTTACTGCAGGAATGAGATGTCGTGGCTGCAGCTGACTGGTGCCTCCAGACACTCAGACTGTCTGCTGTCCTTGTTTATAATCCTGATGATGGTTCATCAAGAAAACCTTTCAAAATAATGCTCCATACATCCTGACCGCATGAGTAGTGGCTCTGCCACCAGAAATGTCTCTGCTAGGTGTCCATGCCACGGTTTGAGCTGCTGTCTCTCTAAGAATCCACCAAATGAAGTTGGTGTCCTGACACCTGTCCCGTAAGTACACAGGTAGACAAGCAAGAACAAATCAGAGCACGGCTTGACTGGCTTTCTGTGAACGACGGCTCACGTCATCACAGTGATGGAACGAAGAGGAGGACTGTATTAATTTGTTTTGGTTGTTTTATTGTTGGCCTGTGAAAAAGGGTTTCCACTGAAAATAAACTCTGAAGACTACAGACAGAGAGAGACATGAGACTGATTCCGTTAAATAACAAGAACAAAAGCCACTGATGTGTTTTTATTTCAAATGAGATTGTTCATGTGTTTCTAATCTAAAGCTTTGCTTGTTCCACATTCAGAGTTTCACAAACTAAAGTTTGTTACAAAATGTAAAAAGTTTCTGATTAAACATCTGGAGAGAAAACCTGATGAGTTTAGTTGAATGTTTCAGTAAATATCCAGTCTGTCCTGAACATTTGTCCCAGTTTTCATTGAACCCAACGCTCTGCTCTACCTCCAGCAGTTACTGCAGCCAGACACCAGGGGGAGCTCTGGTCCTACATCCATCTTTATTCAGTCTATGGTTCATACAGACTGTGGTTGATCTGAACATGAGCTGATCCACATTAATACAGTCATCATTTATTGTGAATGAATAGAAAGAAGGACTTTGATTTAAAGCTATTTCATTCATTTCATCATCAACACATGAACATTGGGTCTAAAGTGTCTCTCTGTGTGAGCTCTGTGAGAGACTGGAACCCCCCTCCCCCCTCTGACTCTGGTGGAACAAGGAAGTGGAGAGTCACTCACAGTGTCTCCCCACCAGGGGACGTGTGTCCACAAACACATGTGGTGGAGATGGACTCTCCCATGACCACATGAATAAAGGGAGAGTCAGCAGTTTCCACATGAGGTCTGACAACTGGTCAGAGTTACCAGCACCCTGACAGAAAGTGTCTCAGGAAGCCG
The DNA here is from genome assembly GCA_005024645.1 of Planiliza haematocheilus. Lineage (NCBI taxonomy): Eukaryota > Metazoa > Chordata > Actinopteri > Mugiliformes > Mugilidae > Planiliza > Planiliza haematocheilus. The sequence continues at coordinate 191,266 of SRSE01001219.1, forward strand.
TGGTGTGAGACTTAGAAACAGGAACCAGAACCATAGACTTCCTTCTGTTCCCTTCCTTCATATCCACAGTGACATCAGCTCCATCTGATCAGATACAGGTCAGTGCAGTCAGCAGGAGGAAGTTGCTGCTGTGGTTTTACATGCAGAGTTCTAAAGTTCTACATTAATAACTGGATCCAGAGACAGTTTGAGAGGCTGAAAACTCCCAGCAGAGGATCTCTGTTCTCATCAGTCTGTCTCTTTATTCTCTCATGGTTTCACAAAGTCTGATTCCATCCTCACAACAAACCAGTGATGAATGGATCCTACTAACAACTACTGAGTGTGGACCAGAGCTCAGAGTGAAACACTAACTACACATCAGTTAGACTTAGAAACAGGAACCAGAACCATAGACTTCCTGCTCCACCATCAACTGTGCAGAGTAAGCAAGACGCCAAACTGAACACATGTCACCACGTTAAAACATCTTCTGTATAATATTGATCAAAGAGTCTATACACTTGATTGAAGCATATTTGAAACAGATCTGACTGAGCCATGGGCAGCAGCCCGTCACTCCAGACATGTCAGTCCAGAGGGTAACTCTAAACCCACTATTTAATTTGGTCAGAAATAAGTGAAACATCAGTTTCCACTCTGGAGGATAGTTTATGTTTAGTGTTGTCTTATGACACTTCAATGACAATCGACAACTGACAATGACAGAAAGGATGCTGTGTAGATTTACCAACAGTAGTTTCACTAGGTTTGACTTAGGCCCCTGCAGAACATCTACCTTTCTGTCTTTAAACCTCGTCTGTCTACATTTACTGTTTGCTTTGGTTCATTGTCTCAAATCCTAGTCCTCTCAGACTGAATCAGATTGTCCTTAAGAATGTCCCTCATTCATTTTACCCTCTACATTTACAAGCCAGAAACTCCATCAGTAGCTGTAGAAGAGCACTCAGACTGTCAACATGGTCTACACATGTGACATGTTCCTTCTGTTTCTTAATAGTGACTTTAACTGAACTCCAGGACATGTTCAGTGACTGGAACCTTTGGTGTAACAGTCCTGTGACTGTTTAACAAACCTTTCTCTGAGTAACTGGGAGAGTTCTTTTGTCTTGATGGTCTTATTGTAGCCAGGAATACTGACGTGAGCTAAGTCAGGAAGTGCTTAGCTCTAAAATAAAATAAAACAAGAGTTCCATGAATGAACCTTCTGCTGTTCTGCCTCCATTTTCATGGAATATCTGTGTAATTCTGTGACTCTTCCTTGCAGAGGTCCTAATGTTCAATCATCCTCCCTCCTCTTCACCAGAGATCTGCAGAGTGGGGACCCATCAGGTAAGATCTGATGACCTGCATGTAACCAAAGCCTGCTCAGACAAGACTGGTTTGCATTGGTTCAAAACTCTGGTCCCCTGGCTTCAGACTCTGTAATATCTCTTTGTTGGGATCTGTTAACTCTAACGCCTAGAAACCTTTCAGGACACGGTAACAGTCCTGTTGATGTACTGCTTATGTTAACACTCCTGTAGAACATGAATTAATAGATTATATATTATATATAGAGAGAGATTAAATGAAAGGCAGCAGGGTTTCACAGGTTTTTCCTCTTCTCAGCACCTTTGATGGAAATGAAACAGAGAAGTAGACGACCACAAACAGTTTGCTGCTTTTTATACAAACTGACATATTTGACCACAAGATAGACTCACACATGTACACACTAAGAGCAGACAAAGGAGACCACACTGTACTGAGAAATGCCTCTACCACACCATCTGATCACATACAGGTCAGTGACTTGAACCTAAATCATAAATTTGGCTTGAGTTCCTTGCTCAGGACATTGAACATTTTGATCCAGACAGCTGTGATCATGATGTTGAGAATTATGTCAGGGATTTGGACCACGCCCTAATTGATCTGCCCCATGCAACCCAGAGGGAGAAGGTTAAACTTGTATGGAAAACAAGCTCTAAAGCTGTCCACAAGTTTATCCAGTCACAACCTCCCACAGTCAGAGATGACTACTCAGAGCTCCATCAAGCACTGCTAGAAGAATTCTCTTCTGCTGATGAGATCAGCTCAATGGTTGCAGCCCTCCAAATTAAACATACCCGTCATGAACATCCTAGAGACTACTACAAACGTTTGAGACATGCACCAGGCTTAGAAGAAAGCTCCACTTTCAAGTCCTGATTCTTGCAGAACCTTCACCCATATGTACGCACTCATGTTGTACTCATGACACTCCAAGGTGATCCCTTAATGCAGGACATCAGGAAGATGACACAGGTGGCTTAGGAAACTGTTGTCACTTCCAAAGCAAGAGGGAAGACAGTTGAGCCCTCCATCTCAAACACCAAGGCATCACCTCGATCTGTCACCTTAAAACATCACCCTCACAACAGACCAAAGGGGGGTGATAAAGGGCCACACAGGGACACTGAGCGTAGCCGCCATGTCCGCCAACGTCCCTGAGATAGGCATTCACATAGTCAAAGCTGTAGAAAACCTTACTTTGAAATTCTAGCCCAGCAGTATGATCAGCCAATAGACTGCTCAGATGATGATGGCAGCATCTCTGAGTGCAGCTTAAATGATCATAACTCAGCAGACAGTGACAACGCCTCGTGTTTTCAGTTAATGTGTGTTTGCTCAGTTATTTCTCATCATCTGCTGAAGACGCTGAGTCAGAAAACAGGAATACTTCTATCAGATGATCATTTCTCTCAGTGGAAGCTCTGTGACCAAACATTTACCCTGAGGATCCATAAAGCTCTGAGATGTAGATCTAAGTCTCATAAAGTGGTCATTTCTCTCCTAACAGATCTATTATTCACCTGAAACAGTGAAGTTACTGAAGCTCCATGTGATCAGGTTTATCACTGATGTCTGTTCAGAAGGAGCTTAAAGCTTTCACGGCTCAAAGAACCAGTAACAGACTGAAGGAGCTGCAGTCAGTGTCTGATTGACTTTCCACACAGCACTCAGCTGTAATACTCAGGATCACCAGGAGATGGCAGCAGATTCCACCTGTCATTAAAGGACACTTCCTGGTTCACTGCTGAAAGAGGCCAGAGTCTGAGCATGAGAGCAGATCCAGAATCCAGTCTGAGTCTCACATTCACTCTACTGTCTCAGTGTCCAGAGAGGAGACACGAGTCAAACACAGGACACTCTGACACTGAGGAGGACAAAGAGACACCAGGACAAAGACACAGGTTTCAAACAGGAAATGACTTCAGAAACACCCTGTGACAGCAGCACTATGGACCTCTACGGGGGGAGGACCTTTAACAAGTCAAACCTGGATCACTTAGTGGGACCATGGACAGGTTTCTACGTCTCTCTGCTTCATTTAATGACGGTAAATGTCCTAAAGTAGAAGAACCACTACGACAGGTCCTTCATCAACTAGAGGACTGTCAGCATCTAGTCTGAAGGTCTTTCATTTACGTCCAGGTGTCTCTAAGCAGACAGGACCAGAGTCACATGACCTTCACACTACTGTCCTCAGTGTCCTTAACTGATGCTTTTAGCTTGTTCAGCTTCAGAGTTGATGTCAGGATCAGACCACTGTGGAGGACGGAGCTAAAAGCAGAGAACAGATCAGACTCTGTGTTACAACAGGTCAGAGTGGAAACATTTATTTAGAACCACTGTTGTTCAAAGAGCTGCAGAAATACACGAGGAAGACTGATTTAGATTCACAGGGACACACGTCTAAAGCTCCTCTCTGCAGAGACGCCATCAGCTCAATGAGGCTCCAGACATTTGTGTCTGCAGCTGTGGTTTGAGGTGTTTCTGTTCTCTGCAGAGAGGTGTTAATCAGAGTGTATCAGTCAGTCAAAACCAAACTGGAGCAGATCATATTTTCCATCTGACACTTTGGTTAAAACCACAGAACCACACGAGAACAAAACAACAAATGAGACCAACGTTTATTTTTGACAATAAGTAAATAATGAAGCACTGAAAGAGACTATAACATACCCCAACCAGCCACAACATTATGACCACTGAGAGGAGACAGTTCAGTGTTCTGCTGGGAAACTTCTGGACCTGGCTTCATTCATTGGTGTGGATGTTACTTAGACATGTAGCACCCACCTAGACCAGACCAGGCACCCCCACCCCATAGCAATGACACTCCTTGATGGCAGCAGCCATCCCCAGCAGGATGCAGCCACAAAAACACTTTAGGAAGAAGAACAGCACAAGGTGTTGACCTGGCCTCCACATTCACTAGATCCCAAACTGATCCACAGAGGCCCCTCCCCTCAAAGACCCCCCACTAACAACAGGACACCCTCAGAAGGACCATGTCCATTCTCTGATGAGTCACCTACACAATATCAGGACATAGGTCATAATGTTATGGCTGATCATTGTATGTATTCACATACTACTGCAGTAAACACATGCTCACAATAAGCTGTTCATCTGTAGGAGTCTGGTTCAGTACTCAGGACTTGTGGACCTGTTGGTACCTACTGAGACCCTTAGACGTGGTCTGAGAGGCTGAGGGGACCAGTCAGAGTCCAGCAGCTGGACATCAGTGGGTGGACTGGTGGACTACTTCAGTGAAGAGTAGACGACCTCTGGCTCTGGTGGAACCTCTGAACACAGACACATCAAACACTGTTGTTAGATCACAGAGTTTCTACCACAGATTAAACATGGACCTCAGATCAGAATTCAGGAAGCAGTTAGTTTATGCTGCCTGTCCACTGTGCACTGTGTCTACACACTTAGTCATATTCTGACAGGTTGTAAGGTTAGTCTCTCCCAAGGACGTTATACCTGGTGTCACAATCAGGTATTGAAATGTTTAGCAGCTGCAATAGAGGAAAAACAGGTGAATGTAAATTCTGTGGCCGTTAACAGAGAGAATAGGAGTATTAAGTTTGTACGGGAGGGAGAAAAGGCTAGAGGAGCAGGCTTCAGGCATAACACGGGACAGCTAAGAGTAGGAGGAGCCTGGGAGATGAGGGCGAACTTAAATGAACAGCTGGTTATCCCAGGTGAGATAGCTAGCACTCGACTACGGCCAGATCTGCTGTTGTGGTCTGAGCCAGAGAAAGTAGTCTATTTCATAGAGCTGACTGTCCCATGGGAGGATAGAGTTGAGGAGGCTAACGAGCGGCAGCAGGCAGCAGAGAGAGCAAGCGAGCACCTCTGGACACGTAGGAAGCATTTGTTCTCCCTGACAGATTGGGTGGGAGCCCTAAACTGAATATCTTTGCATGAGGTCAGACAACTGGTCAGAGCTTCTAGCATCCTGACAGAAAAGCTGTGAGACTTAGAAACAGGAAGTGTCTACAATGAAGAGTCAACAAGACGCCAAACTGAACATGTGTCACCACTTGTGTTTAAAGCCACCATCTAGTTTTAGTTTTGGAGCCAGACGTCAGTCAGTCCAGACATGTCAGTAAAGAGTGTGACCTTTGTTGAAACTGGTTCAGATTGGTTCAGGTTTGGATGGAGACCTGCTGCCAGAGACAGTTTATGTTTAGTGTTTAGTTTATTACTCTAATTACATTAAACTTCATGTAAAGACAAGTCTCATATCTCAACTCTTTTCACAGCTCAGTCAATATGCGCTTAGCTTAGCTTAGCTTAGCTTAACTTAGCTTAGCGACTGGATTCTCTGTCCACAGTAGAAAGTAAAGAGCAGCTGTACCTCTGGTCCTTTTTGGTCTGATGGCTATTTGTCCATAAGTGACGTCTTGTGGTGTCCTCACTGCTGAGTAGACTAAAGCTGGATCACTGTCTGGAAAATAAAACACACAAGAGTTCCATCAATGAACCTTCAGTGTTCAGTCAGGATGATGTTCCTGGTGATCTATCCCAGCATCACCTATCCAGCTACACCCTGGACAGGTCTCCAGTCTATCACAGCTATGATTGGTCTAGAGGGGGGTCCACCCTGGACAGGTCTCCAGTCTATCCCAGCTGTCATTGGTCTAGAGGGGGGGTCACCCTGGACAGGTCTCCAGTCTATCTCAGCTGTGATTGGTCTAGAGGGGGGTCCACCCTGGACAGGTCTCCAGTCTATCACAGGGCTAACACAGAGAGACAGAATCACCAATGAACCTAAGCAGCATGTCTTTGGACGGTGGGAGGAAGCTGGAGAACCTGGAGAGAACCCACACAGACACAGGGAGAACATGCAGACTACACACAGAGAGGAACCAGGAGAACCATGGATTAGAACCCAGAACCTTCCTGCTCAAACATGATTGGTTACTATTACTGGGACTAGAAACAAAGTCCTGGGGCCTCATGTATGAAGGTTGTGTGCGCACAAAAATGTACGTACTCGTCGTACAAGAGTGAAATGACCATGAACTTGTATGTGCCTCACGCCAACATCATGTCTGGTGTACGCTGGTTTGTGATTATGTGTGGTTGGATGCATCGCTAACGACGAGTCTGACTACAGGAAGGAGGTAGAACACCTGGAGGGTTGGTGCAGAGAAAACAACCTCTGCATCAACGTGAAGAAGACCAAGGAGATGATCGTGGACTTCAGGAGGAGCAGACCCCCCCCCAGGAAGTGGTCTCGTGCTACAAGTACCTGGGTGTCCACATCACTGACGACCTCACCTGGAGCACCAACACTTCCTGCCTGATTAGGAAGGCACACCAGCGCCTCTATTTTCTCAGGAGGCTGAGGCGCGCTGGACTGGGGAGCTCAGTCCTGACATCCTTCTACAGGTGTGTGGTGGAGAGCGTCCTGTGCTCCTGCATCACTGTGTGGCACGGCAGCTGCTCTGCAGCAGAGAAGAAGGCTCTGCAGAGGGTGGTGAAAGCTGCACAGAGGACTGTGGGACACAGTCTATCCACCACCACGGACATCTACACCTCCAGATGCAGGAAAAGGGCCACCTGCATCAGGAAAGACCCCACCCACCCTGCACACACACTGTTTGTCCCCCTCCCCTCAGGCAGGAGGCTACGGAGCATTAAAAGCAGGACCATCAGACTGAGGAACAGCTTCTTCCCAGAGGCTGTGAGACTGTTGAATGCTAGAGGATCTCAGTAGACCCCATCCCCCCTCCAACAGCCACTCATAGACACATCTGTACAGACTACAGTTGGTTTGCACTTGTCACTTTAACTCCATGTGCACACTACCTCAGTGGTACAGGACTGAATATCACTGGTCATTCATTGCAGTTAATTTTTAGTCTTGACTCTAAACCACCTGTATTTATACACACCTTGCTTTCTCGTACAATACCTAAATAGCTAATTTTCATCTTTATTCTATATTTATACTTTTTTTTTTACTTATGATTTAATCGGGATCACAGAAACTGATTTTGTTCCTTCCCATTTACCAACATGTGTTGTATTGACAATGAAGAATCCTTGAATTCTTAAATTGCTGCGGTTTAATATTTCATAATCTTCATCTGAAATCGGATTAAATTAATTCTTCACAGTTTTTTCTCTTCTTAACACCTCTGGTGGGAATGTTTCAGAAACAGAGAAGTGGACGACCACAAACAGTTTGCTGCTATTTATACAAACGGACACATTTGACCACAAGCTACAAAACTCACACAATGTACACACTAAGAGCAGCCAAAGGAGACCACACTATACTGAGAAGTATCACACCATCTGATCAGATACAGCTCAGTGCAGTCAGCAGGAGGAAGTTGCTGCTGTGGTTTTACATGCAGAGTTCTAAAGTTCTACATTAATAACTGGATCCAGAGACAGTTTGAGAGGCTGAAAACTCCCAGCAGAGGATCTCTGTTCTCATCAGTCTGTCTCTTTATTCTCTCATGGTTTCAGACTGAAAGCTCAGTAACTATTGGATGGATCCTCACAACAGAAACAGATTCAGGATCAGTCGGAAGAATAAGATTCAACTTTCAAATGTCATGACATAACGTCAGCCTCATGCTAGGAAATGTTAGCATGCTGCTAAGAATGTGAACATGATGAAAATCATCAGCATGTTAGCATCAGCATGTAAGCATTAGCGTGTTAGCATCAGCATGTTAGCATTAGCATGTTAGCATTTTGATGTTAGCATTAGGTGTTAGCATTTTGATGTTAGCATTTTGATGTTAGCATTAGGTGTTAGCATTTTGATGTTAGCATATATCTGAGACTACAGCTGTAGTAGTGAACCACGGAGGAGAGAAAGAAGAGCAGCTGTACCTCTGGTCTCCAGAATCAGGAGTTTATGAGCAGCATCACTTTCTGCATCACTGACAATGTCCTCATAACCACAGTATTATCTGTGTTCATCATTAACCTCCTAGCATCTCTGACAAAATGACACTATTCATTCTAAACTTGTATTATTGTCTAAACTGATCCATAACAGACAATGTCCTCACAAAGACACAAAGACATGAAAACACAATAATAATAATAATACTAATAACAACTCTACCTCTGCTCCGTCTGATTGGCTGTTTCTTGTTCCCTGATATTCTGACGTCACTGTACGTGATGTCTTCTGGGACGTTTCCTCCAACAGCTGAAATGAACCAAAATGATCAACAATGGAATTTAAACAAAACTCAAACATTTAAAATCCAGAAGTCTGTGTCTCACCTTCAGGTTTCCTACGAACACATCGTCTCACCAGGAGAACCAGAAGAACCAGAAGAACCAGAGAACAGAGAGAAGAAAGAGACAAGAACACAGGGAGGAGAGGAGAGGATCCAGGAGGAGGTGTAGATGTAGGAGGAGGTGTGGTGGTGGGTTTCCCTAGAATGAAGCAAAGCTAATAATGAACTGATTGTCTCATTGTGAATGTTGAAAGCTGCTGAAGAATCATCTCTGACCTCCTCACCTGTGACAGTGATCCAGCTGGATGGAGACTCTCCATGATCACTGATGTTACACTTGTAGAGGCCTTCATCAGACCTGGTAACATGGTGGATGGTCATGTGACCTGTAGACTCAGTCCTGATCAAGGAGCCATCTTTATAGAAAGCAGCTGAGAGGATGGAGGGAGTGGTCTTTGTTTTACAGAGCAGAGTGACGTCATCTCCCTCCATCACAGGGAGGACAGGACTCTGCAGGATCACTGGTCCACCTCAACACAGAGACAAACTACAGCATTTCATCCATTTCCACACAGCTTCATCAATACTAACTCCACAGTCTGAGCTTACCAGAGACAGTGAGGTTGATGCTGTTACTGGTTGCTCCCTCTCTGGACTCACACCAGTAAACTCCACTGTCTGATGGGTAGATACTGCTGAAGATACATGAAGAACCAGCTGCTTCTCCCCAGTCCTCACATTGAGTCCTCTGTCCTGTGGTGGTGTTTCTTCTCAGAGTCCATCCAGCAGAGATGTCGTCCTCCTCACAGCTCAGAGACACAGAGTCTCCTTCAAAGACCTGAGAGCTGCTGGGACTCACAGTCAGACGAGCTGGGAGGGTTCAGATGAAACAATATGATTGATTGAATGTGTTTGACTGAAAGCTTTGACTCTACTGAGTAATAATGATGAGGATTGAACAGGTTTAAAGTGAATGAAGACGTTGACTAACCTTGGTTTGTTGTGCTGAACAGCAGAGAGCTCAGAACTAAAGAGAAATGACACTCAGGTTAGTTTGAGTTCAACTAAATCATCAAGAAGAGTTTCATTCATCTCTGGTTCCTCTAAGATCTCTGCTGGATCCACTGCTGAGGACTCAGTGATGTTAAAGAATCATTCAACACTAACTCCAGACAGACTTTATGTCAACTGCTGGGATTCTGAAAGTCTTCATCTGTTAAATGTTGATTGAGCTGCAATAAAACCAGGACCGTGGTGCTACAGAAATAGAAATCTACACTCTAGCAGGACAGAACATCACAGAACTGAGTCTAAATAAAGTTCAACATATGCAGATGGTCCAAAGAGCCAGAAGACAGTGGAACGTATTAGTGATGACATCCACTACAGTAGAGTACGTAGGCTAAGGTACAGATGAAGAGGAACGCTAACAGCAGCAGTGCTGTTCTATGCTCAGTGCTATAGAATAATGATCAGTAGAGTACTGCAGCTGGAACTCTGATGGAAGTGAACTGACTCTGTTCTCATGTTGTGTCTTGAAGTTTAACGCTCTAGTTTGAATCTAAAAGCAGAAGTTGAAGCTTCCTCATGGTTCTCCTGACTATGAACAGTGACTGTGCTGCAGGAATATTCAACAAACACACCACTTGGAGCTCAGAGCATAAAGACAGGTGTGTGTTGACTTGACAGTTCCACTGATAGAATCACTGACTGAAGCTGACCTGTTCCTTTCTGACCACTTTCCTCTTTCAATGATTCCAGTTCCTCTTTAGACCTGCAGCTCGTCCTCATGCTGACTTGATCCTGACTAGTTTTCATGTCTCCTTCATCACTTATCAACAGTCAAAGATTGTGGACTTACAGAGCAGACGCTGTAGAGACGTTTCCTTCATTGTCCTTCTCTCTCGTCTGACCTTTTTTCATCTTTTCTCAGTGACACCAAGTAAAGCCCGCCCTCTTCCTCATGTGTCAGCCTCTGTTTTTCTCTAAGGTATGAAGAAACAAATGATACAAGTATTTCATGACTTTGACAACAAACACATTATTTGACAGTTTCTTTACACTTTAAATCAGTCTGTTGATGAAAGCTAATGAACAAGACAATAAGGGAATAAAATGACTTAAATGATTCATTGTGCCTAACATCCAAACATGTAACCATTGATTCAACCTGATTACAGACTTTAAACTATTGTCTCTACCCTTTTATTTAAAGTAACTGAATTGACATGTCTCAGTTCGTTCACAAACATAAAAGCATCTGAACAGTGAGGTCAAATACAATAAATGTTCCTCAATGGACAGCCAAGTGGCAGACTGATAACATGAGGTGTTGACCAGGTGTTGACCAGCAGAGGGAGGTGTACATCACCTTTACAGGATCCTGAGATGGTCTACTATGATTCTGAAAAAGAACTGATTTGTGGAAACAGAGATTCTCCTCTTAATGTCAACTTGAAGTTACTGGGATAATTCAATTATTATATATATATAATTATTCATTTATCCCAGTAACAGGCCAAGTAAGGAAATCCAGACCATATATATCTGGATTTCCTTATTTGGCCTGTTGCCAACCCTGCCCACCCCTTAATTGAATGTTTTTTGTTTTTTTTTAAGAAAAAATAAATAAATAATTTTTTTATTTACGTTTAAAACAGACCTAGATTTTTTACAGGTCAGAAGCTTCTTTGTTATCAGTCAACATATAATTACTGTCAGTAATGCAGTTATATATTTTCAATTGAGGTGGTTAGCACTGATGCCTCACAGTAAGAAGGTCACCGGTTCGAATCCATGGGCCGGCTGGCCTTTCTGAGTTTGCATGTTCTCCCTGTGTCTGCGTGGGTTCTCTCCAGGTTCTCCAGCTTCCTCCCACCATCCAAAGACATGCTCATTAGGTTAATTGGTGATTCTAAATTGCCCGTAGGTGTGAATGTGAGTGTGAATGGTTGACTGTCTCTGTGTTGGCCCCGCAAAGGACTATAGAAGACGACTGACTGACATTCACCAATGTTTCGTTAAGTTAGGCCCACGACACCTCGAGAAGGCTTAACAGTGATTTCCAGCGTCCTGGAGTCACCCCCCTCCACACCGCCACTGCACAACCCTCTCTTCCTCACCACTCGATGTCTATCAACAACTAGTATGGAAACTAATAACCACGAGCCACAACATAACATAACAACCAAATCTACCATAGTTCCCGTTTCTGCGGGCTGGAAAACGTAACAAAGAAACAAATCTACCGTGAATCGCTCCGTTGATGTAGGCCGAAACACGTAACAGACAAACAATTCACGTAACAACATTATATTAATACATTATATTACATTATATATTGTAACGACCCTGCAGGAATGTTAATGTTGTAATGTTTAAGTTCTGTGATTTCCGACAGTCTGTGAATGTATATGGTACGGGCAGGTATGGGATTGGATGGGAAAGCAAGAGGGCGGGGTGAGTGGGAGGAGAAGGGGGTCATGTGGTTGTGTTGGCGGAAGTTATGAGAGTTGCTGGATTTAGGAGTCGTTGTTATTTCTTTGGCGTCGTTACGGCCGACAGTAACGATTGAAGTTCCGTTAAATAAAAGACAGGTTTGTCATCAACTCCGTGTCATCATTCCAACGTCCGGTCGGATGTTACATTGGTGTCAGAAGTAAAACGCCGGAGGTGTTAACCTCCGTTAATGCGGCTAGCCCGGGCCGGGCTAACTTTGGTCGTCAACTCTGAAATATGGCAGCGCGGCGGGACGGGTCCGACGCTCGTCTGGGAGTCAAGGAGGAGGTGATGGACGATGCTCGTACCGGTACGTCGGGGCGTGAGGCGGAGTTTGACCATGTGTCGGAGCACATTGCTAATCTGAGAAAGACAGCCAGGAGGCTAGCCGCCGATGCCGGTTTCGCGGAGCGGCGCACCGGTGCAGAAACAACCGGCGAGAGCAACGCAGGGCCGGATGTAAACAAAGATGGCGGCGCCCGCTGTAACCAGCTCCAAGTAAAGACACCGAAATACTCCGGTAAAGCAGACTGGGAGGCCTTCCATGCCCAATTTGAACTCTTAGCCCGGGCTGCAGGCTGGTCAGAGGACAGTAAAGCACTCCAGCTGGCCCTGTGCCTCACCGATGAAGCTTTGTCAGGCTTGCTCCTGCTTAGCCCTGCTGAAAGAGACGACTATGGGGCTTTAGTTGGTGCTCTGCAGCGTCGTTTTGGACAGTGCAACCAGCCTGGTGTTCTGCGCTCCGAGCTGTCGAATAGGCAGAGACAGGCCGGGGAGCCGCTCCGTGTGCTGGCTAATGACATTGAAACCCTGGCAAGGAGAGCATATGCCCACATGCCCACTGAAGTTCAAAGCGAACTGGCCAGGGACCAGTTCATCCGAGCCATAACTCCTAGAGAACTGCGCGTACAGACTCAACTAGCGCACCCCCATACCCTGCAGGAGGCGCTGGAGCTGGCCTTGGAAAGACAGGTCATAGGAGGGACTGCACAGAGCGACCATGTTGGAGGCAGCCCTGTTGTGAGAACTGTGACGCAGGAGGGCCCAGGCCAAGAGAAGCCGGCATGGGCGGATGAGCTGACTGAACTAATCCGTGCTGTGTCACTGCAATCACAACGCAGCGGCACCCGTCCTCGCCGTGGCCCCCCAGTGTGTTGGGGCTGTGGCCAGCCTGGCCACATCAGCGTGCGGTGCCCCAAGCAGGCTGGTGTTCAGGGAAACGCCCCAGGGTCTGTGTAGAAGGGACGACGCAGACCCCTGCCCCTGTGTCCCACCATGCTTTGTCTCGATGGAATGGAGCCCAGCTGTACAGCCGGGGGAGCAGGGCTCCACTCCCCCCAGAAGCAGACGCTACTGCCGAGTCCACAAGGGTGGTGGGCTGGACCCATGTGGGGGATTTTTGCCATGTCCCCATCACCCTGGCTGGGTCTCCATGCATAGCCCTTGTCGACACTGGCTCCACCGCAACGCTGATGAGACCTGATGTGGTTCCAGCAGGGATACAGTTGGAACCTACTGTGGTAAAGCTGCGAACAGTGACTGGTGAGCTAGCCCCTATGCTTGGAAGAGGGGTGGTGGCTATACGGGTGGGGGGGCTGTCAGTGGACTTTAGGGTGTGGGTTGCAGAAGTGCAGGACCCCTGCATATTAGGACTGGACTTCCTGCGTGCTGCCCGCTGTGTGTTAGACCTGGGGAAGAACACACTGGCCTTTCCAGAGGGACCCACAGTTGAAATGGTGTGCCCCACACAGGCCCCGAAACCATGTTCGCCAAGATCGCAAGCAGCAGAGGCAATCCAGACCCACCCCCGTACAACCTCACCCCCCACACCCCACGTACCAGTCGATGTGCAGCCTCTTGCCCCGGACCAGCAACCTCGGGTGAGTGGGGCAGAAAGACTGGCAGCAGTAAGAGAGGTGTGGAAACGCAACTGTGATAACTTGGACCCCGGGCAGCAGGAGGAGCTGTTGCAGGTGCTGTTGGAATTTAAGGACATTTTTGCACTGACAGAGGAGGAAGTGGGCCTGACACACCTGGTGCAGCACGAAATTGACACTGGTGACGCACAGCCCATCAAGACACGCCCCCGCCGCCTTCCCCTGGCGGATCAGGCTGCTGCTGACAGCGCGATTGTGGAGATGCAGAGGGCTGGCATCATTGAGCCATCTGACAGTCCATGGGCCTCGGGGGTTGTGATGGTCAATAAAAAGAAGAGTTCGAAGATGAGGTTCTGTGTTGATTACAGACTGTAGCCCAGGCTTAATAGGCTGTAATAAATATATGTCTATAAATAGATTAAAAAAGGATAAATAAATAAATATTTCACTTGTATCTGGCACCCACGGGGTTAATTGCCATCTCTGAGACGGCTGAGTGGTGAGTTGTGACGTTGGCCAATCAGAGGGCAGTTGAGATCAGTGTACCCCGAAGAAGAGCTTGATCCGACAGGTTGTAGGCAAGGCAACTCTGAAGGAATTTGCGGAAAAAAGTTATAGAAGACGGAGTGGAAGGTGTGGAAACTCGTCGCCGGTTGGAATTGTGGACGGGTTTTGGCGGTTGCCGCTCGGCGGTGAGTTATTGTTGTGTTTTGTTGCGTTTTTGAAAGCGGACGGCGTCGAGTGAAAGTGGGTTAACCGAAGCTAATGCTAGCAATTAAGCTCCGCTGTGTGTGTATGTGTGCGTGCATGCATGTGTGCCGTGCGTGTGTCGGCCGCGAATGTGCGTATGGATATATGAATGTGGATGTGTCTGCTTATTTTATTTTATTATAGGCAGAAGATTTATGAAACCAACCTTGTTTAGGTGATTTTGGAAGTTATGATTGTGCTACATAGGTGACTGAAACCTGTGGAGAAAACTTGGAGTAACAACTTTATTTGAATTGGCCTGTTCTACAGGTCAGGTTTTTTTTCTGGATTGAATTGATTCGCTGCTGGTTGTCGATGGAGGAGCATAGACGCAGCAGCTGTTGAGTACAACGAGAAGAGAACAACAGTGGATGACCACCAGCGACTGCTGATGAAAGAAGGATCCAAAGGACAGGCGAGCCAGTTACCTTATGTGGTAGGACCAAAACCACTCACAAACTAAAAGGGCCCCAACGAAAGTGCACACTCTTCAATAATCTTGTTTGTTTTTTTTGCGCGCATTTTATTATTTTCTTGTCAAATGTTGCACGTGTATTACCATTGTTTCTTTTGTCAATAACAGACAATACAGTTCTGAAAACTAAAATCGTGTGATCATTGCGATGTTGATATTCCCTCCTGGGCTCCCTGAGTAGATTCTAGGTCTCCTGAACTGGTCCAAATCATATAGAACTGGGAGAAGTGATCCCCATACTTCTCACCTAAAATCCTCATAGGAAAAAAAGGGAAAGGGGGGTTACATAAGACAAAAAGTGGCGAGCCCAGCCAGGAGCCCAGTTAGGCGAATTCAATATTGCAATTGTACAACATGGATTTTATCCAGAAGTCTAGTGTACAGATTCCCAATGCAGTCATTGTTGATGGAATAACCGGATTAGTCCAAGATGAAGAAGTGGTGGACTTCCTTAAGAAGTACGGTAGCATTCAGCGCACTGTTGTGGTTGATGATGAGTCTTCGGAATTCCATAAAAACCTGATTGTCGAGTACTCCAATGGTTTAGCTGTAGAGGGTTTGGAGCCACTCTTACCATACAGACACATACTGAAAGGTGATCCCAATGTTGTGTACAATGTTCGAACTCTAAGTAGTGTTTACACTTCCAAGCTGGGTAGCAGTGCTACTAGAACTTATCTGACCGAACTTAAAGAGCTAGCAAAGCTAAGTGGTAAAGAATACGAAGCGGTCCTAAGAGAAATGATGATGCAGATCAGTAGTGATGTCGAAAGCATGCGACCTACAGAAGGACTGTCACCCCTGGCACTCAGTGAGACCCCTGTGGAATCCCCACAGCCCACCAGTCTCTTTAGAGGTCCCCCTGAGAACGGTAATGATGTAACCGTAGTTACGGCAGTGCCGATTCTTGAAGCAGGACGAGCCCCGTCCCTTTCTGTGAGTGATGTTAATCCACCAGAAGTTCAGAAAGTCGTGGTTGAACACATTGTTAGGAGGGAGGACACAGGTTCCTTCTTGTCGTCCCCTGTCCGACTTTGTTCCTTTTCCGGAAAAATTCCTAGACCTAATGGTGAAGTAGACTATGACACGTGGCGCTCGCACATTGAGCTGCTCCTCAATGATCCTAGCATGTCTCCTCTGCAAGTGTCCCGAAGAATCCTGGAGAGTTTGCTCTCACCTGCGGCAGACGTGGTTAAAGGTTTATGCTCCAACTCACTGCCCTCCGCCTACCTGCAGCTACTAGATTCTGCTTTTGGAGCAGTTGAGGATGGTGAAGAGCTGTTTGCTCAGTTCATGAATACTCTCCAGGACTCCGGTGAGAAGTCATCAGCTTACTTGCAGCGGTTGCAGCTTGCGCTCAATCAGGTCGTTAAGAGAGGGGGAGTTGCACCCGGAGAGGTAGGTAACCACCTCCTCAAGCAGTTTTGTAGAGGGTGCTGGGATTCGGCTCTGCTCTCTAGTTTACAACTTGAGCAGAAGAAAGCCTCCCCACCTTCATTCTCAGAACTTCTGCTAATGCTACGTACAGAGGAAGACAGGCAGGCAGCCAAAGCTAACCGCATGAGAAAACACGTAGGATCCACAAAGCAGAGAGTTCAGCTCCAGTTGCAGAGTAGTTGTAGTTCTGAGCCAACAGGAAGCACAGAGACTGTTCCCAGTGCCATTGACGATCTCAAGAAGCAGGTAGCTAGTCTCCAGAGTCAGCTAACTACCTTAATGTCTCAAAAGAAGCCTAAAGGTTTTAGTGATAAGCGTGCGACCGGGAAAACACAGCATAGAGTAGCATCACCAAACACGAAGCCAGACATGTCCAAACAACCTAGAACGAACCACACAAACCGACCCAGACCCTGGTATTGCTTTAATTGCGGGGAGGACGGACACATATCGACTTTCTGCACCAATGACTCAAACCCGACCTTAGTATCTGAAAAGAGAAGGCAGTTAGAGGACAGACAGCGTGTGTGGGACCAACAAAATCATCCTGACTTACCTTTAAACTAGACCCAGTCTCTGTCGCGGGGCAGACAGGGACTGAGGTGAGGCAAACACGCTCCTCGAAGAAGCGCCAGACGCATGTATGTGCCATTTCTGAAAGGCCGAGAAGCCGTCACCCTTTCAGCCTTCCTTCTGGGCTGGTCGGCACAAGAAGCACAGCTGAAGTGACCATCAATGGTAAGCTACAGGTGAACTGTCTGCTTGACACAGGGTCACAAGTCACCACCGTCCCTCAGTCATTTTATGAACAACACTTGGCTGACCAGGAGGTCAAACCTCTGCATGACCTCTTACAAGTAGAGGGAGCAAACGGACAAGCCGTGCCCTACCTAGGCTACATTGAAATGACGGTTGTCTTCCCACAAGCTTTGTTGGGTGTACCAATTGAGGTACCCACGCTTGCCTTGGTTGTGCCCGATGTCCCGGGCAACTCACAGTCGCTTGTCTTGATAGGCACCAATGCTATGGACATTTTGTACGACAAGTATTCTGAAGAGTCAACCGACTATCAGCCAGCCCATTACGGCTATCGAGCTGTAATCAAGGTCCTTGAGCTCCGACACAGGCAGGCTAGTGATAGCTATGGCATGGTGAAGCTACCAGACAAAACCCCTAAGGTCATTCCGGCTGGAAAGACCGTCGTCATTGAGGGTATTGCTGTAGCCAAGAACTTCCAGAGCGAGAAAACTGTTGTTGTTGAGCATCCATCTTCATCTTCTTTGCCTGGCGGGTTGATAGTACATTCTTGCTTGGTTGACCTCCCCAACCAACGACTCTTTGAGTTACCTGTCATTCTGAATAATGTGTCTGAGCATGATGTTGTCCTTCCTGCAGGATGTAAACTCGCAGACATCAGTTCATACCAGAGGGTTTTGTCCTTACAGCAATGCGTGAGTGAGTCAACCAATTCAGAGTCACCTCCCAAGTCAAATGTGCACTTCAATTTTGGGGACTCGCCAATTCCACATGAGTGGAAGGAGCGCATCGTCCAGCAGTTACATGGTATGCCAGAAGTGTTCGCCCAACACGACTTGGACTTTGGGAGGACAGATAAAGTGGCACATCGTATTAAGCTTTCCGATGAGACTCCTTTTAAGTTGCGGCCTCGGCCAATACACCCAGCTGATGTTGCAGCAGTCCGCAAACATCTTCAAGAACTTCTTGATGCTGGGGTAATTAGGGAGTCGGAGTCTCCTTTTTCGTCTCCAATCGTGGTCGTCCGAAAGAAGAATGGTACTGTCAGACTTTGCATCGATTACCGCAAGCTGAATCTGCAGACGATAAAGGATGCGTATGCACTCCCAAAACTTGAAGACACCTTCTCTGCACTTTCAGGATCTCAGTGGTTTTCTGTTCTTGATTTAAAGTCTGGTTATTACCAAATTGAAGTTGAAGAGACAGACAAACCCAAGACAGCGTTTGTATGTCCCCTGGGGTTCTTTGAGTTCAACCGAATGCCACAGGGCGTGACAAATGCACCAAGTACCTTTCAAAGGTTAATGGAGAAATGCATGGGCGACATGCACTTGAAGGAAGTCTTGGCTTTCCTAGATGACCTGATCATTTTCTCAGAGACCTTGGAGGAGCATGAAGCCCGCCTCATGAAGGTTCTTGGTCGCCTTAAAGAGTTTGGTCTAAAACTCTCTCCTGAGAAGTGTTTTTTTTTCCAAACATCTGTCAAATATCTCGGACATGTTGTTTCCAGGAATGGGGTTGAGACTGACCCAGAGAAAATCGCCTCTCTCAAAACTTGGCCAGTCCCCCAGAACCTGCGAGAACTGAGGTCATTCTTGGGGTTTGCCGGGTACTACAGGAGATTTGTGAGGGGATACTCTAACATCGTGAAGCCCCTGCACGGTCTTACCTCTGGGTATCCACCCCCGCGTAAGAAGTCCAGTTCTAACCAGCCAACTGATCAGACTTACCACAATCCGAAGGACTCCTTTGGAAGTCGGTGGACACCTGGTTGTCAGCGGGCATTTGAGCAGGTCGTCAAAGCACTTACCACTGCTCCAGTGTTGGGTTTCGCCGACCCTCAGAAGCCATATGTATTGCACACTGATGCCAGCACCAGCGGCCTCGGTGCTGTTCTTTATCAGGAACAGGAAGGTCAGCTTCGCGTAATAGCCTATGCCAGCAGGGGGCTATCGCGGAGCGAGAGCCGTTACCCAGCTCATAAGCTGGAGTTTTTGGCCCTTAAGTGGTCAGTTGCTGAAAAATTCTGCGACTACCTCTACGGGAATCACTTCACCGTGGTTACCGATAGTAACCCGTTGACATACATCCTAACCACTGCAAAACTTGATGCGACAAGTTACAGATGGCTTGCAACCTTGTCCACCTTCACATTCAAACTTGTGTACAGACCTGGAAAACAAAACTCAGATGCTGACGGACTGTCACGCAGACCTCATGGTGAACTGTCTGATGATCCCAAATCCCAGAAAGAGAGGGAGCGTATTTGTCAGTTCACTCGCGACCTTCTCTCAGACCCGGACAATGTTGATGCAGTCGACCAAGCTGTCGTCCGGGCTATTTGCGAGAGGCAGTTGATCTACAGCGACAACCTTGCTGTTCACGATTGTGTCACCTTGGTTGAAACGCTTACCACCTCCACAAAAGCCGTACCAGACAGTTACGGGAAAGAGGACCAGTGTGGAGGTTTGCCAGCTATCCCTCACTTGACTGAGGTTGAATTAGCAAACAAACAGAGGGCGGATCAATGCCTAAGACAGGTTATTCTCCAGCTTGAGGGCGGGGAGAAGCCACCCCCTACATTGCGGAGTGAACTACCAGAACTCCCACTCTTACTGAGGGAGCTACCGCGCCTTGAGCTCCGCAACAACGTGTTGTACCGGAGACGACAAGTCGGTTCTCAGACATCTTATCAGCTGGTATTGCCAGCTGAGCTCCGTGATATGGTCTTGACGAGTTTACATGACCACATGGGACACATGGGGGCTGATCGTACTCTTGATCTTGCAAGAGCAAGGTTCTTTTGGCCTAAGATTTCTGCCGATGCTGAGAAGAAGGTGAAAACCTGCAGTAGATGTGTACGCCGAAAGGCACTTCCTGAGAGAGCAGCACCATTAGTCAATATAAACACTACGAGGCCTCTCGAGTTGCTTTGTATGGACTTTCTCTCTCTTGAACCCGACCGCAGTGGAACGAAGGACATCCTTGTCATCACGGACCATTTTACTAAGTTCGCAGTTGCTATTCCAACGCCCAACCAAAAGGCCAGAACTGTGGCAAAATGTCTGTGGGACAATTTCATTGTGCATTACGGGTTCCCAGAAAAACTTCACAGTGATCAAGGGGCCGATTTTGAGTCTCGTATGATCAGGGAACTTTGTCAGGTAGCCAGCATTCATAAGGTGAGGACGACCCCGTACCACCCTCGTGGTAACCCGGTTGAGCGATTCAATCGCACCTTATTGAATATGCTGGGCACTCTGCAGAATCAGGAGAAGTCTCGATGGCGTGAGTTCGTGAAGCCCTTAGTTCATGCGTACAACTGTACGAAGAATGAGGTGACAGGGTACACGCCATACGAACTTATGTTTGGTCGCCAGCCTCGCTTACCGGTTGACCTCGCTTTTGGGTTACCTGTGCAAGGTGGGCAACACACGTCGCACTCTCAGTATGTGCAGACTCTGAAGTCCCGTCTTCAGGAGAGTTACAAAATGGCAACGACAAATGCTGCAAAAACAGCAAAGAAAAACAAAACAAGATATGACAGACGTGTAACGGCTTCAGATTTGAATGTTGGAGACCGTGTGCTCATCAGGAACATCCGCTTACGGGGAAAACACAAAATCTCTGATAAGTGGGAAGCAACTGTCCATGTCGTAGTAAGCAGAGCTGGAACACTCCCTGTATACACGGTTAAGCCGGAGAACAAGGAGGGTCCGTTAAGGACTTTGCACAGGGACTTACTACTTCCATGTGGGTACTTACCCACCGAGGACAAACATCCTGTCCCCCAGTCCTCAAAGCGTAGGCCATCAACTCGTGCAAATCCTTCCCCAGATGAATCAATCCTCTCAGATGAGGAAGAAGATGAGCTCATCCCGATCTACTGGTTCAGGGATCCTGCAGAAGTACAGGTCCCAACTTTTGAAAACATAGCTCAGGCTAATCCAGGGGCATCCCCTACACAAGACCCACAGTGCCCAACACTTCCACTTGATCATCTTGTTGAGAGTCTTCCAAGTGTTCAATGTGTTGATTCCTTACCTGAAGTTGACAGACATCCCAGTAACGTTGAACATTTGCCTACTGACGTAGTCGCAGTGGCTGACTCACAGGGTTCGACTGAAGACGTTTTACCTGACATCCAGTGTGGGGAACTCCCGGGCATTCCTGATGACACTGAGGCGACAACAGATACATGCACACCTGAAGCACCAGAAAACGAACAAGCTAGTTCCGTCAGACGCTCAACCAGGACGAGAGACCAACCTGACAGACTTCACTATGCAGAGCTAGGTAACCCACTCTTAGCTACGATGCAGTCGTTCTTTCGTGGGTTAACCACGGTCCTTGACACTGTCCTGAGTGAAAACTCTGTAGGCTCCTTTTCCCTAACTCCTCAGGTAGTAACTACTCAGCCTCTGCCATGCCACGGGACGGGCATGAGGTCAAGGGGGGAGAGTGTAGCCCAGGCTTAATAGGCTGTAATAAATATATGTCTATAAATAGATTAAAAAAGGATAAATAAATAAATATTTCACTTGTATCTGGCACCCACGGGGTTAATTGCCATCTCTGAGACGGCTGAGTGGTGAGTTGTGACGTTGGCCAATCAGAGGGCAGTTGAGATCAGTGTACCCCGAAGAAGAGCTTGATCCGACAGGTTGTAGGCAAGGCAACTCTGAAGGAATTTGCGGAAAAAAGTTATAGAAGACGGAGTGGAAGGTGTGGAAACTCGTCGCCGGTTGGAATTGTGGACGGGTTTTGGCGGTTGCCGCTCGGCGGTGAGTTATTGTTGTGTTTTGTTGCGTTTTTGAAAGCGGACGGCGTCGAGTGAAAGTGGGTTAGCCGAAGCTAATGCTAGCAATTAAGCTCCGCTGTGTGTGTATGTGTGCGTGCATGCATGTGTGCCGTGCGTGTGTCGGCCGCGAATGTGCGTATGGATATATGAATGTGGATGTGTCTGCTTATTTTATTTTATTATAGGCAGAAGATTTATGAAACCAACCTTGTTTAGGTGATTTTGGAAGTTATGATTGTGCTACATAGGTGACTGAAACCTGTGGAGAAAACTTGGAGTAACAACTTTATTTGAATTGGCCTGTTCTACAGGTCAGGTTTTTTTTCTGGATTGAATTGATTCGCTGCTGGTTGTCGATGGAGGAGCATAGACGCAGCAGCTGTTGAGTACAACGAGAAGAGAACAACAGTGGATGACCACCAGCGACTGCTGATGAAAGAAGGATCCAAAGGACAGGCGAGCCAGTTACCTTATGTGGTAGGACCAAAACCACTCACAAACTAAAAGGGCCCCAACGAAAGTGCACACTCTTCAATAATCTTGTTTGTTTTTTTTGCGCGCATTTTATTATTTTCTTGTCAAATGTTGCACGTGTATTACCATTGTTTCTTTTGTCAATAACAGACAATACAGTTCTGAAAACTAAAATCGTGTGATCATTGCGATGTTGATATTCCCTCCTGGGCTCCCTGAGTAGATTCTAGGTCTCCTGAACTGGTCCAAATCATATAGAACTGGGAGAAGTGATCCCCATACTTCTCACCTAAAATCCTCATAGGAAAAAAAGGGAAAGGGGGGTTACAAGACCATTAAACAGCGTGACCAAGAAAGACTCGTACCCATTGCCCCGCATTGACGAGTCTCTGGACTTGGTGTCTGGCTCGTCCTGGTTCTCCTCATTAGACCTACGCAGCGGGTATTGGCAGGTGCCCCTCGGCCCAGAAGCCAGACCGAAGACGGCTTTTTGTACCGGCAGAGGGCTGTGGCAGTTTCGAGTCCTTTGTTTTGGCCTGTGCAATGCCCCGGCCACGTTTGAACGGCTGATGGAGAAGGTGCTGGCGGACATTGGCCGACAGGAATGTCTGGTCTACTTGGATGACGTACTGGTCCATGGAAGCTCCTTCCATGCAGCCTTGGAGGCTCTGCGGCGGGTCCTACAGAGGATATCAGAGGCGGGTCTGAAGCTTCACCCCGACAAGTGTTGTTTCATGAGGAAGGAGCTGGATTTTCTAGGGCACAGAGTTGGGGAAGAGGGCATTAGCACATTGCAGGAGAAAGTGCAGGCAGTGAAGGACTGGCCGGCCCCCACCAACTTGCGAGAGCTGAAAAGCTTTATTGGACTAGCATCCTACTACAGGCGGTTTGTGCGCGGCTTCTCATGTATAGCGGAGCCCCTGTTCCGCCTGCAGCGGAAAGACAGTGATTTTTTCTGGTCAGCTGAGTGCGAGCAGGCCTTCAGTTCTTTGAAGAAGGCATTGACAGAGTCTCCCATCCTCATTCCCCCGGACCCCAACCTGCCGTTCATCCTGGACACTGACGCCAGCGACGTTGGGATGGGGGCAGTGTTGAGCCAGGTGGGGTTGGAGGGCGAAAAAGTGGTGGCATACTTCAGTAAAACTTTCAACAAAGCTGAACGACGCTATTGTGTGACACGCAGAGAGCTTCTTGCTATTGTGCGTTCAATAGGCCACTTCAGGTACTACCTGTGCGGCCTGCCCTTCACTGTCCGATCTGACCACTCTGCCCTCCAGTGGTTAATGTCCTTCAAAGAGCCAGAGGGACAGATTGCACGCTGGCTGGAAGAACTGGCACCGTATGTCTTCAAAGTGGAGTACAGGGCTGGAGCTCGCCATGCCAATGCTGACGCCATGTCCCGGCGCCCCTGTGCTCTCACCGGCTGCCGACACTGTGAAAAAAGGGAGGTGAGAGAGAAAGAACTCTGTGTGGAGGAGCTATCCCCCATGCATGATGGAGAAGGGCCTGTCTGCAGGGAGATGCAGGTTGTTGACTCACCCGAGTGGAGAGCGCAGCAGGAACAGGATGCTGATCTGCAACCAGTGCTGCAGTGGGTGGAGACAGGGCAAAGGCCACCGTGGAGTGACGTCGCTGGGTGCTCGCCTGCCACTAAAGGACTGTTTGCAAAGTTTGGGGCTCTTCGGGTGAAGGATGGAGTGCTTCAGAGAGCCTGGAAGGAGCCAGCTACAGGGGAAGAAAGGTGGCAGGTGGTGGTCCCCAGGGCATTGAGAAGGGCGGTGCTGGAAGCCTCGCATGGGACTACAGGGGCAGGACACTTTGGAGTCTCAAAAACCCTGCGTCGCATCCGACAAGGTTTCTACTGGGGTCAGCTCAGGAGAGATGTTGAGGACTTTTGTCGCCGCTGTGACCTCTGTACAGCACACAAAGGTCCCCCAGATCAGTCTCGCGCCCAGCTTCAGCAGCTGGCAGTGGGGGCCCCAATGGAGAGGGTGGCAGTGGACATAATGGGCCCGTTTCCTCGCACAGACAGGGGCAACCGCTACGTTCTGGCCGCTATGGATTATTTTACAAAATGGCCAGAGGCGTATGCTATACCAGATCAGGAAGCAGGCACGGTGGCAGATGCTCTGGTGGAGGGCATGTTTACCAGGTTTGGGGCTGCTGAGGTCCTTCACAGTGACCAAGGCAGAAACTTTGAGTCGGGCGTGTTTTCTGCTATGTGTGAGCGTCTGGGCATACAAAAGACTCGAACTACTCCTTTGCACCCTCAGAGTGACGGACTCGTTGAATGATTCAACAGAACTCTGGCAAAACAACTCGCCATCCTCACTGCAGAACATCAACGGGATTGGGACATGCACCTCCCTCTCGTCTTATTGGCCTACAGATCAGCCGTGCAGGATTCCACCTTATGCACACCTGCCCTGCTCATGTTGGGGCGAGAGCTGCGGACGCCAGCAGAAATGGCTTTTGGCAGACCACCAGACACACCGGTGGCGCCACCAGGACCAGAATATGCCAGAAGGCTCCAGGACAGAATGGAGTCAGCTCACATCTTTGCACGTGACCAGCTGCAGAAAGCGGGTATGAGACAGAAAAGAAACTATGACATGAGGGCCAGAGGGAGGGACTTTAAGGCCGGGGACCTGGTGTGGGTGTATACCCCAAAGAGGAAGAAGGGCCGGTGCCCCAAGCTAGACAGTCACTGGGTGGGGCCTTGTGAGGTACTAGAGAGGCTGGGTGAGGTGGTATACAGGCTCCAGCTGCCTCCTAGGGGGAGACGGGTGATCCTCCACAGGGACAGACTGGCCCCATATAGAGGCGACGCACATCCACATCAGCGCCCTGGACCCTCGATACCGTCCCAGAGAAACAAAATAGCCACATCCCCAGACTCAATGACTGTTTCCCCATCTTTGAACTCACCCCCTGCTCATCAGCAGGACGTTCCAGGACTGCAGGGGCAGCCCCCTTTGTTAACTCCAAGGCGGCCTCAGAGACAGAGGAAGGCCCCGGGCCACCTCAGGGACTTTTTGTGTGATCCCTCGGGGCGAGGGTCTTTGTAAGGGGGGGATAGTGTAACGACCCTGCAGGAATGTTAATGTTGTAATGTTTAAGTTCTGTGATTTCCGACAGTCTGTGAATGTATATGGTACGGGCAGGTATGGGATTGGATGGGAAAGCAAGAGGGCGGGGTGAGTGGGAGGAGAAGGGGGTCATGTGGTTGTGTTGGCGGAAGTTATGAGAGTTGCTGGATTTAGGAGTCGTTGTTATTTCTTTGGCGTCGTTACGGCCGACAGTAACGATTGAAGTTCCGTTAAATAAAAGACAGGTTTGTCATCAACTCCGTGTCATCATTCCAACGTCCGGTCGGACGTTACAATATATTAAATATACTACATTATATATATATTACTACATTATATGTGCAATAGTACTACACCATAAGTGTAAAAACATTTTTACAATCCAACCCATGCAACAAGATAGATAGATAGATAGACAACTTTATTGATCGCTTTGGGAGGTTCCCACAGGGAAATTGACTTTTTTTTCTTTTTTTAGATAGCTAGAACTCAACTCAATCTGTGCAATATTTCTACCTGATTCTTTTCCACTATTTATCTTTTATAGTTACCCTTTTTGCTCTTGCTATTTTCTTTTTTTATTATGCATCTCTCTGTAAATCCTTTATCCCCTCTGCAATAACCATAATGAACAGCACAAAATGAACACCACAGTCAGCCGATGCCTCAACACTGTTTGTATATGTCTGTGTGAATGTTTTTCTTGTGACTGGAGCCTTGTCAAAGACAAATTTCTGTGTCCTACATGCGGCCATTCTTACCTTTAGCTACTTCCCCAGCTAGCATGCTTCCTGTGAACCAGTCACTGGCTCTCTCTGCTGCCCGGGACATATTGTTAACCGTAGTCCTCTGGCTTCTTCCTCGTATGCTCAGCTCACTCAGCAGAGCAATGACCGACTTTGCCACAAATCCACAGCAGCCCACTTCCACCGGGCGGACATAAGCCTTCCATCCATTCTGCTCTGCATCTGCTGCTAACTCTGCATACTTAGCTCTTTTTCTCTCATTAGCCTCCTCAACTCTATCCTCCCACGGGACAGTCAGCTCTATGACATAGACTACTTTCTCTGGCTCAGACCACAACAGCAGATCTGGCCGTAGTCGAGTGCTAGCTATCTCACCTGGGACAACCAGCTGTTCATTTAAATTGGCCGCATAGGCTCCTCCTACCCTTAGCTGTCCCGTGTTATGCCTGAAGCCTGCTCCTCTAGCCTTTTCTCCCTCCCGTACAAACTTAATTCATCTATTCACATTTCAATACCTGATTTTGACGCCAGGTGTAACGTCCTTGGGAGAGACTAACCTTACAACCTGTCAGAATATGACTAAGTGTGCAGACACAAGTGCACAGTGGACAGGCTGCATCCTCACCTACCCACTGGTTCAGGTTCTGGGGAGTTGGCAGCACATCATAAGTAGCCCCTAACATAAATCCAATCCTGCTAGCCTCCATGCTCCAAAGCTCTCTCCACTTCACCTCTCCCAGTTCACCCATTGACCCTGCTTAGCCTGCGACACTGCCTTAGAGCATCTAACCGTTTCTTCTTGCCTCTGTACCTCTTCCACTATCATCTTTCTCCTTTCTACTGCTGATGCCTTGCTCCACAGAGGTTTCCCTGCACACAGTCCTAGGCCTCCACGCCCTTGCTGTACATGGCCTATGATATCTCTATGCTTAAGAGCTGCCTGTGCTTGCTGCACTGCCTCTTTTGCCTTCCACTTCCTTCCTGTCTTAATAGTAGGCGCTACGCTCCTAACCACTGGATCCTTTGACTGAGTAAGAGTCATTTCAGTCTAACTTTAGTGCACTTAAACTCCTCTGTTAGGCAGGTAACTGGGAGCTCCAGTATGCCTTTCCCAGGGCCGTTTCTAGCTTTGTGGGGGCCCTAGGAAAGATGCTGTTTGAGGGCCCCTAGTTTGTCTAACTATGATAAAGAGATTCACCCTTTGATGGGCCTCTAAGACGAAACAATCTATAACACTAAAAATTAAACATCTTAAGTTGAGCCACTCAGGCAAGTTAAACTGATAAAAAAAAACTACCATACAAGGAAAACAACAATCCTCTATATTTCAATAAAAAAACTGATTCTTAATGTTTATAAAAATGTTTCATTTAAATAAAAAACACAAAACACAAATAATTAATTTTTTTATAATCGCAAATCAAATCAGGCGTCAAGGAGTTAAAACTTGTACCTAATTACAAAGTTGTTGTAATCAGTTTTCTGCGTTAATTTACACATTGGACTAGTTACAGAAATATGATAAAGATAATGATCCATTGCCATTATAGTCTAAAATAATAAACACAATGCCTCATATGTATAAATCCCTTAAAAAGCAATCCTTTAAAATATTGATTTAAATGATAAAACAGTAGCACACTTCTAATTAGAGGCATATAAAACACACACTAAACTAAATGAATCCTGAATAATACTGAAATAATGTTAAGGGTCAAATATCTGAGACACAACTTTCACTGAACACTTAAAAATAATAATATATGAATAAATGGAGTCAGTCAGTCAGTCCACAGCTGGACAACCTGTCCATTCACATGAGACATGTTCATTTTATAATAGGCAACTTTCTGACAAGCAGGTACAAAAGAGCTGGACTCAGATGCAGAGGGTCGAAAGAAATCGTGACACTTTATTAATCACACACTCTAAGTGTCTGGTAACAACAAAAAGATCCAACAAAAAAATCACTCCTCAGAGGAAAAAACGTAGCGAAGAATACAAAAACGAATATACTTAACGATTTCTTGAAAACACAATGGCAGGAAACACGAACGCTCATAGACATGAAACATGACACACTGGCACAGGACAGGGGAAAACGCAGACCATATATACACACACACGAGGGTAATGGGGAACAGGTGGAAACAATCAGGAAGACAATCAGACCGGTGACACAAGAGGAAGGGCAAGTGACCTGAAACGAGAGGAGAGTTAGAATTTCAAAATAAAACCGGAAATGACGAGACAACACAAAACCAAAAACAAGATGGCGCTGCGTGACACTTTCATGAAGAAAACGCTAAAGGTGAGTTCATGACAAACAAATCCAAGCCAGCTAGCTAACATTTATCCAGGGCTAACTAGCTGGCTAGCTAACATTTATCTAGGGCTAGCTAGCTAGCTGGCTAGTAGGACAAATAAACAAACTTGCTAAAAAACGGCGTTTCACCTCCACATATCCAGCCCGACATCAACAAATGCCTTACCTTTATCTTTCGATCGTTTTTCTTTTTCTTGCGTTTTTCCGCGCCACTGGCATAACTTCGTTTCGATGCCATCACTCTATTAGTTTTACTTAATATTTTCATTAACGGTAATGATGGCTAGGCCAACGAATATGATGCAATAAAGCCACAAAAACACCAGCCACAGCTTATCATTGGAGTTTATTTTATTTATATCCTACGTTTATTTTGAAGAATATAAAGGACGTAACAAACAGGCTTTGGGGCCCCCTGGTGGCTTGGGGGCCCTAGGCAGTCGCCTAGTTCGCCTATAGCAAGAAACGGCTCTGGCCTTTCCCATACGATTGTAGCAGTACAATGTGTGTGTCTGCTCCTGAATACAGCTTGCTTCACCTTCGCCTTCACCTGGTGTTTTATTTTGGCCAATCAGGGCCTGCGGCCACAGTATAAGGGGAGGTTGCAACCACCTAATTGGGGGGAGGCGAAGCCCTCCCTGCAGCCTTTCTCCACCTACCACCCATTTGGAAGCCCTAATAATGACCTCCATTGCCATTGTAAAGGCTAGCGGAGAGATTGTACACCCTGCCATGATGCCTACCTCCAGCTGCTGCCATGCTGTTGTGTACTCTGCTGTGGTAAAGCAGAGCTGAATGTCTAAGCATTAGCCAGGTCTAAGAATACAACATGCAGGTCTCTCTTCTCTTGCTTTGCTGACTGAATCTGGTGCCAGATCATTGGCCGACCCTGACAATGAGGTGTCCCTTATTTATTTTTTAGGGAGTTGGCAACCCTATTTGTGTTGAATATTTTTACATATATTCATTTATATGTATAGTATATAGTAAATGTGGGCGTGTACATGTATGTATATTCCATAATGAAACACACGAAAATTTTAGGCACCACTTAAGTGTTGAGCATCTCCATAGCACCTGCAACAGAAAATCTCTGGAGCAGCCACTGCTGTTGACATTTTCAAATTCATGTCATGGTTCTTTTCTATCAGTGTGTGTTCAGTCCATAGCTCTGATTACATTCAGAGAACCACCTCTTTAATGTTGACCTGTTCAGATGCATTGTGGGTATTTGATCTACCTGGCTGACATGAGGATAACTCCGTCCCACACAGCTTGCATGGCTCTGCTCAGGGTCGACTGGCTCAGTCCCGATCGGTCGGAGTAATAGTTTTCACATTGATGACAGTTTCCCAGCATCACCTAGTTCTATTTATCTGCTTCCATTCATTTACCATGCTAGTCATTTTTGCCCTTCACCCATCTGTTATTAACGAGGGTAAAATGTCTCAGCTTTCATCAATTTCTATGATTGCTAACCTGCTTAGAAGAAGCAGAATTGGTTGGTGTTCAAATCTTCCACAAATCCAACAGCAATAGAGAAGAAAAAAAAAGTAGGAAACCCAATTGGACAGAGGAACAGAGTTTGCTTCTGGATCAACTGGTCAATGAGAATAAAAGTGTTTAGAGACGCAGATTTGGACCCAACATCACAGTGTCATTGTCACGTCAACTTGCTGCTGAGAGTCATACAGGTTGTGTGTGTTATTATTTTTAGTGTATTTTATTACCACAGAATTTTATTTATCAAAATTTCTCATCAGTCTATCTAAATCTAAATATTGAGCCTTTGTATTTGTTCTTAATATGTTATAATTGCTATACTGTTCAGTGTTGTATGTGCAGGTCAGGTCTACATACAGAATGTAAATAAATGTCTGGTCACAGTGTATCATATAGTTTATTTCACAAGGTTTTATCTTCAAGTGGACTTGATTTAGGTATTGGTTACATTCATTCATTCATTCATTCATTCAGTCAGTCAGTCATCTTCTAGACCCGTTTAGTCCTGTTAGGGGTCACGGGGGTCTGCTGGAGTCTATCCCAGCTGCCATTGGTCTAGAGGCAGGGGTACACCCTGGACAGGTCTCCAGTCCATCACAGGGACAACATTCACACTCATATTCACACCTACGGCCAATTTAGAATCACCAATGAACCTAATGAGCATGTCTTTGGATGGTGGGAGGAAGCTGGAGAACCTGGAGAGAACCCACGCAGACACAGGGAGAACATGCAAACTACACACAGAAAGACCAGCCGGCCCATGGATTCGAACCGGTGACTTTCTTGCTGTGAGGCATCAGTGCTCAATTAAAATGAAAGTGTTAATATTTGCATGGGCTCCGGACCACTTTATACTGACAAAACTGGGCCCCAAAGTCAAAAAGGTTAAGAACCCCTGCTTTATAGCCTGCTATATCAGAATCAGAATCAGAATCAGGAAGGACTTTATTGCCAAGCATGTTTGTGCATAGGAAGGTGCAAGGAATTCGCCTTGGTGTTGGTACCCATAAAATAAAAATAAATATAGAAACTATGTGTAAAATACAAAAAAATACAAAAAACAAACGGACTGCGAATGGAAAAAAACTGTTCGCCATGCGAGTGGTCCTGCACTCGATGGATCTCAGCCGTCTGCCAGAGGGGAATCTGTTGAATAATCCATGTCCAGGGTGAGAGGGATCAGACACAATCTTAGCTGTACGCATCAGAGTCCTTACCCATTCAGGCCTCCAGCAGACTCTTTTAGGCACCTGAGGAGACAGCAGAGGTAAGAAGCATCATTCAACGTAAGATTTCTAAATATTCAAAATACTCTTGTGATGGCCAGATGAAGATCCATGAAGCCTTGAAACTTTCCATCCAGCTGGTTAAAAAAGGTCTATTTCTCAAGGCTTCATCTATATAAAACAAAATTTACCACACAATCTTCAACCCGTGTTTCTCTTCACAGGACAGTTTCTCATCAGTAGCAGATGAGAGGCCCCATCAAGAGAAATGCACAATAAAATACATTCAATATTTCAGCTTTTGTGTCAGTGAGTTATTCATTTCATCTTATCTGGTTGAACTGCTAAAACCCATTATCAATATCCAATGAAGAGGACCGTCACCACATCATGTTACGAAAAAGCTTTGAGAGCCACAAAGTGACTGAGAAGATCTCTGTAATGTAGGTGAACCAGGGCCAGTCAAATAACACTGAGGTTCTTTTATTGAAACAAAAACAACGGTGTTCATTTTATCAAGCACCTTATTCTTTATTTTGTATTCTATTTATTACCCATTCTACCTTTGCAATAAAATGTAAATATATGATCCCTGTAATACTTGTTCACATTGACATTTTATACATGTTTTCATCCTCCATGGACGGTTTGTAAAGTGTATTGTTCTATTTTATATTTTTTGTTCCTTAGAACTGTCTTGTTCTTGCACATCATGCTGCTCACTTGTGCCTTTATTAACGAGTAAAGATTTTTGAATCTGAACTGCTTCAATGTTATAATTTATTACATAATGAAGATATGTTGAATGTGTTTAAATGACCTTAAATCACTGATGACCACACCCAACAATATATTTTCTTGATTTCCTTTGTTCCTTTTAATCAGACTTTGTATTATTTTTCCTATTTCTGTTCTCATTATATTTCTCTCTTTAACTGCATGTCTTTATGTTACGACTTGAAAGCATTTTATCTATATTGTTCATTTTTTATTCTATTTTACAGTTTTAGTTTTAGTCCCTCAGTTTTTAGCGGTTTTTAGTTTTTATCAGTTTTTATCAGACTTTTTATCATTTCTTTTTCTATTTTAATTATATGTTTTAACTACATGTTTTAATTTCACAAGCTGAAAGCATTTTATCTGTACAGTTTTAGTCCCTCAGTTTTTAGCTCCAGTGTCTCCTCATGGGGGCCAACCACACTGGGAGTTGTGGCTGGTAAACTGACAGGGGTGCTGTCCTGTGGGCGGCTCTGGCCCTGGTGGCTGGAGGGCTCTGCACCTTGGTGTGGGGCCTCCCTTCTGCCAGGGTCAGGACTGTCTCTATGGCAACGCTCCCTGTAGTTGTGGGCTGGAGGCCCTCTCAGTGTGGTCGGCCCCCAAAGGTGGCTTTCTCATTGGTGCAGGTCTCATTTTCAGCCATGTTTCTCTCTAATGTGTACAGTGTATGTGAGCCTGTATCTCTGTGTTTTTTGTTTTGGGTAGGATTGGGTCTGGGCATTGCTATTTTTAGCCTCTGTGAGGCACTTTGTATTGCTTTAAAAGTATGAAAAGTACCATATAAATAAAATTTGTTTTGATTTTGATTTGATAACGATGGGCTCAATTCCTGACAAGATGTGAGTGTTTCCTCAGAAATGATAAAAAGGTCACAGTTAAACATCTGACATCAACCTTCATCCACCAGGTGGCAGCAGAGCACATCAGCTGAGCATCATCTGCTCTGACTAAGAAGAAAGTGAGTCTGTATCAGAGATTTGAAACCCTCCCTTCACTCAGTGATGTCTGTAACCTGTAAAATCAAACCTGACAGAGAGGATGTCTCACTCTGTCAGCCTCAACAAAACCACACGTGTACAAATACTTTCTATCTGATGACACAGGTTTTTATTTACTCTGCAGTGATTCCAGGTACAGAAGATGAATGAATGAATGACTCCAGCTCAGCTATAAAGACAGAAAGAAAGAAGATAACACCATCAGAGACTCAGAAGTGGTGACTGCCACAACGTCATCGAAGTGGTCTCTCTGCTCCGCCGGGTGGGTGGTGGTGTGGTTGTCGGTTTCTCTGTAGAGAGAATCTCACCTGGTCAGGTGAACATGTGGATGAAATAAGAGTTGAAATCAAAGTGAAGCTCCTCACCTGTGACAGTGATCCAGCTGGATGGAGACTCTCCATGACCACTAATGTTACACTTGTAGAGGCCTTCATCAGACCTGGTAACATGGTGGATGGTCATGTGACCTGTAGACTCAGTCCTGATGAAGGAGCCATCTTTATAGAAAGCAGCTGAGAGGATGGAGGGAGTGGTCTCTGTTTTACAGAGCAGAGTGACGTCATCTCCCTCCATCACAGGGAGGACAGGACTCTGCAGGATCACTGGTCCACCTCAACACAGAGACAAACTACAGCATTTCATCCATTTCCACACAGCTTCATCAATACTAACTCCACAGTCTGAGCTTACCAGAGACAGTGAGGTTGATGCTGTTACTGGTTGCTCCCTCTCTGGACTCACACCAGTAAACTCCACTGTCCCTGATGATCATACCACTGATGGTACAGGAAGAGTTAGAAGAACCACCTGGTTTTCCCCACCCATCTCCACACTGAGTCCTCTGTCCTGTGGTGGTGTTTCTCCTCAGAGTCCATCCAGCAGTCGTCCTCCTCACAGCTCAGAGACACAAAGTCTCCTTTAAAGACCTGAGAGCTGCTGGGACTCACAGTCAGACGAGCTGGGAGGAAGAAGGAAGGATTATCTGTATGTTAACATTTTCAATAAAATCTGACAAATAGTGAGATAATTTGAGTGTTTAGAATACACAGGACAAGATGTTACAATCCCTTGTGCCGAAATCCCAGGCAAAACACGTTTAGAGGCCCTGTTCGACTAAGAGGCCCTACCAAGCCTGCGGTCATGTAATATGAGCAATAACCTATATCCTATAGGCTATAGCCATCTCATATAGTAAAAATAAATACAACCTCCCCCCAATTTTACTATCCACCGTTAACCGCCTTCCATTACAGCCCTATAACCTCGCCCCAGAACACATCTTCAGTAGTGAACCCCAGGATCATAGAGTGTTTCGGCCATTATCACTAGACACTCTCCCCCAGGGAAGGCCCC
This sequence comes from Planiliza haematocheilus, assembly GCA_005024645.1. Lineage (NCBI taxonomy): Eukaryota > Metazoa > Chordata > Actinopteri > Mugiliformes > Mugilidae > Planiliza > Planiliza haematocheilus. Next base: position 225,892 of record SRSE01001219.1, read on the forward strand.
GCTGAGATCGATCATGTCTCAGGGTGTGTTCCTTACAGTCAACCCCTCCAACAACCGCTAAAGTAGACTGAACAAGGTGCAAACAAATCCTCTCAATCCTCCCAAAATTATTGGAACCAAAGAAGTAAATTATTTCTATTCAAACCCGAATCCCAACTCCTAAACTCCCCACCTACCTCAGAAACCATTTCACCATTCACCTATTTCACACCTACCTCTGAAATTCTAAAAAATAATCTAAATTCCTGTGTTCCATACACCACACAACCCCAGGATCTAATGCCAACTCAAACCAAAGCCAAGAAGAATCCTCCTACCTCCACACGAACTCCTCACCTTATTATGGTGTTCAACTCACCTTCCCTATTCTAAGATAATACCGAAATAAACCTCTATCCCAACCTCATTACACTCAACCCCATCTAATATTCTCTGTCCCCTGCCCCTCATCCCATATTTATACTCACTAGCCGGACAAAACGCATTAAACAAAACTAAAATACCACCTATACTTGCATGTAAGGGAAATTTCCCATCATACCTTGCGAGAACTCAGAACCCTGAGTGAATCCACCCGGTCAAATCACCATCCTATATCTCCATCTATATCCCATCATCCAGCATGCCATAATGTGCGGCTTCTATCCCCGAATCCGCACCAACACTTAATCAAAAATTAATAGTATTTCTATCCTACTACTCCACAGAGATGACCATCTTACCAGGACAATTTTAGGAAAGAAAAAACAAAGACACAGAATGCTGAACAGCAAAGAGGAAGGAGAAGAGAAATAGAGGCAACGAGGAGAAAAGAAACAAGAAACACAGGAATGAGAAGAGGGGAGTGTTAGTTACACTTCTACCTAGATCCCCGCCGGAATAGGCGTATCCTGTAACCTCCCCACCCTCCTAGACCCGAAGGCAAGGAGGGGTAGGGGAGGGGAGATGTGAAAAAGGAAAAGAATGTAGAGCCATAATCCAACTACTCTCCCACCCCAGGAAGACCTCCTTCCCAGATGTCATTCATGGACTACGTCTTCCCCAATAGTAGCTGAAAACCCAGGGCCTACATCCTTACCTTAGTTAGCTCCCCAGCTAGCATGCTTCCTGCGCACCCATAGCCAGTCACTGGCTCTCTCTGCTGCCCGGGACATATTGCTAACCGTAGTCCTCTGGCTTCTTCCTCGTATGCCCAGCTCACTCAGCAGAGCAATGACCGACTTTGCCACAAATCCACGGCAGCCCACTTCTACCGGGCGGACATAAGCCTTCCATCCATTTTGCTTTGCATCTGCTGCTAACTCTGCATACTTAGCTCTTTTTCTCTTGTTAGCCTCCTCAATTCTATCTTCCCATGGGACAGTCAGCTCTATGAAATAGACTACTTTCTCTGGCTCAGACCACAACAGCAGATCTGGCCGTAGTCGAGTGCTAGCTATCTCACCTGGGACAACCAGTTGGCTATTTAAGTCCGCCCTCATCTCCCAGGCTCCTCCTACTCTTAGCTGTCCCGTGTTATGCCTGAAGCCTGCTCCTCTAGCCTTTTCTCCCTCCCGTACAAACTTAATACATCTATTCTCTCTATTAATGGGCATGGAATTTACATTCACCCGTTTTTCCTCTATTGCAGCTGCTAAACATTTCAATACCTGATTTTGACGCCAGGTATAACGTCCTTGGGAGAGGCTAACCATACAACCTGTCAGAATATGACTAAGTGTGCAGACACAGTGCACAGTGGACAGGCAGCATCCTCACCTACCCACTGGTTCAGGTTCTGGGGAGTTGGCAGCACATCATAAGTAGCCCCTAACATGAATCTAATCCTGCTAGCCTCCATGCTCCAAAGCTCTCTCCACTTCACCTCTCCCAGTTCACCCATTGACCCTGCTTAGCCTGTGACACTGCCTTCGAGCATCTAACCGTTTCCTCTTGCCTCTGTACCTCTTCCACTATCATCTTTCTCCTTTCTACTGCTGATGCCTTGCTCCACAGAGGTTTCCCTGCACACAGTCCTAGGCCTCCACACCCTTGCTGTACATGGCCTATGATACTGTATCTCTATCCTTAAGAGCTGCCTGTGCTTGCTGCACTGCCTCTTTTGCCTTCCACTTCCTCCCTGTCTTAATAGTGGGCGCTACGCTCCTAACCACTGGATCCTTTGACTGAGTAAGAGTCATTTCCAGTCTAACTTTAGTTAAACTCCTCTGTTAGGCAGGTAACTGGGAGCTCCAGTATGCCTTTCCCATACAACGCTGTGCTACTTAAGCATCGTGGGACACCTAGCCACTTTCTGATAAATGAATTACTCATTCTTTCTAGCTTTTCTACCTTTGAAAGGGCAACCTCATACACCGTCAGCGGCCACAATAGCCGGGGCAGTAAACCAAATTGCCAGCACCACAATTTTAGCTTGCCTGGTAGCCCTGACCGGTCTATGCTTGAAATGCCTTGAATCATTTCCTGCCTCAACCCTTCAAACTGCGCCTTATCACTAAGGCTTGCATCGTACCATCTTCCCAAACTCTTCACTGGCTTCTCCAGCACTGTGGGAATTACCTCATCATTTATAAAAAACTTCTTATCTACCACTTTTCCTTTAACAATGGAAATACTCCTAGATTTAGTAGGCTTCACTTTCATCCTAGCCCACTGCAGATTGCTATAAAGAACCAAATGCATTCAGTTCAGTTCAGTCTTCTTTATAGATAGATAGATAGATAGATAGATAGATAGATAGATAGATAGATAGATAGATAGATAGATAGATAGATAGATAGATAGATAGATAGAAAAAAAACTCAGCAGCCTAGGCCTATAGCACCATAACATAAAAAAAATAATGGTTTAGTCCAGCCCTAACTATAAGCTTGATCAAAAGGGAAAGTCTTAAGCCTGACCTTAAAAATAGAGAGAGTGTCTGCTTCACGAACCCAAACTGGGAGCTGGTTCCACAGGAGAGGAGCCTGATAGCGGAAAGCTCGACCTCCCATTCTACTCTTTGAAATTCTAGGAACCACAAGTAGGCCTGCACTTTCAGACCGAAGTGATCTGTTGGGATGCACTTCAAAGCGGGGACACTGTTGTGTCCGGGCAGATGCATCACGTGCAACAGTTATCTCTGGGCAAACCTGTGGTGTTGTAGTCCCCCTTCAGAGAGATGGGCACGGATGGGAGTGTCATACATCATAGACTGAAAAGAAGATTGGGCAGAATATCTTCTGGAGGATAAACTACATATCTCTTCATGGTCTATGTCAGAGAGATGGGACGTCAGGTAATAGTTACCTCTAGTGATGGGCAATCGAGGCTTTGTTGAAGCCTCAACACGTGATTCGAAAAAAGGTTCATTACTCGAAGCTTCAATGACACAGTGCTCTATTAGGACATCTAGTGGACAATAAAATGTAGTGCAATGGAGACGTGTCTTACTGGTTCATGCTTGTATGGGACTTGATTTGACATGCACATTCCTATTCGACTACATTACATGGATATGTGGTTTAAAGTTTATTATAAGAAAATTATATACATATAACAATAAAATAAATCATGAAGTCCAAATGGGACTCGAACCCTTGTTTTACTAAGGAAAGACCGGTGACTTCGTAGTGTACCACGAATCTCATCAGTGATGCACGGTCCTGAACCTTCGCTGATTTACACTAATGTTTATGTTTGAGCGCTTACATCAACTGTTTTCATTTGCTCTTGGTATTATGGTTTCGTAGTGTTAGAGAATATTTGGACTGAATGCAACAGTGTCAAACCAAATCTTTCTTGACTCAGTATTTGCTTCTAAGACTCATCTCATCTCTCCCGAAGAGCAGAGACAACCAAACCAGTGATCGGGTTTCTGAATGAAGCGGTGAAATGGTTCATACGTCACAAAACACGTGATTTGTCCTAACCAACTATCTATGTAACTATATCTATCTATCAATCTAGTGTTGTTTGACTATATCACTAATTGATCGATTTCTTTCTGAATCTTAGTTGGAGTTAGTTGCTTATTTTGTGGAGATATCTCCACAAAATACGCATAAATAACTGACTCCAACTACAGCAAGAGACCAACCTACTATGCAAACAAACATTAAAATGAGCACCACCAAATAGGAATAAGATATCCGCGATATCCCTGAACACACTCGATCCCACCAGGTGATTCACATGACAAACCGAACCCCTAGGATGACTCATTTGCCGCTGAAGCGCTCGAAGCACTTGAACTGCTTCGAACGTCACTCAAGTGCTTCAAACGTCACTAGTCACGTGACCGAACCACGCTTCGGCACAGTGGTTCGATACAATTGCTTCATGAGCTACGGCGCATGTGTTGGAGCCTCGGGTGTCAGAGGGCCATCACTAGTTACCTCGGTCTCTCAGAGGTGGTTGAGGAGCAGACTCCATTTCCAGGAACTTAGGGTCAGCTGGAAATTGTTCCCATCTTCTAACTGGAGAGGGCGTTAACCTTTCACTACAGGAGGAGTGTGAATCGGAATAGCCAGAATCACATTGGTTTAATGACTGTGGTGGGGAAAGACAACCTGATTTAAGCCTTAGCAGTTCTTCTTTGTGTGCACAAAGATCAGACTCTGCAGAGTGCAGGTCTGATAAGTAGCGCATAGCTTTCTTATTGGCCATTTGTACCTCATGGAGGAGACAAGCAGTTTGCGCTTTAAGGGACTCTCCCTCCTTTTCTAAAACACATAAAACGGGCACTCAAGACATGTGGTTATCCGAATTGGGCCTTTGTGAAAGGCTCAAAAAGATACCCCAAAAGGGACAGAGAGGAGGAGAACGACAAGAGGAAAAACATCGTCATCCCCTACGTGGCTGGAGTGTCTGAGAAACTCAGGAGGATTTTCAGGAATCACCGTATTCCAGTTTACTTCAAACCAGGAAACACACTCAGGCAGAGACTGGTCCACCCAAAGGACAAAACACCCAGGCAGAAACAGAGTAATGTGGTGTACGCTGTTCAGTGCAGTGAGGAGTGTGCAGACCAAACTACCCATCCTTAAACGCATGTACCAGCACAGGAGAGCCAGCTCATCAGGAAATGATTCAGAGGTCCACCTACACCTGAAGGACAAAGGACACTCTTTTGAGGATAACAATGTCCAAATCCTAGCCAGAGAAGAGTGATGGTTTCAAAGAGGAGTAATCTAGCCTCAGACTCAGAGAGTCGTTAGAGAACCATTCATAGGGAAGAGGACAGGGACCAAAACAGTCCCCCCTCACATCAGGTAAGTACCCAGTCGTTAGTGGGAATAGCTGCACCAGTTTCAAGTTATTAGCATAACAAGCTAGTTTCTCAGGAGGAGTTCCTATTTAAACCTCAGACTTCCCACCAGTCCCTCAGAACTGAAGAAGCTACTCTGATGAGTGGTGAAACGTCTTCTCCAAAAATCTACAAGTCCAGCTGTCTTTTTTGAAACTTTTTGGATTACTATGACCTGGATGACTGTGAACCTTCACAGACATATCCCAACAATACATTTCAGTCTTTTGTAGTGAAATATTAATTCTGTTGTTCAGTCATTCATCTTTAAAGTGAATGAAGACGTTGACTAACCTTGGTTTGTTGTGCTGAACAGCAGAGAGCTCAGAACTAAAGAGAAATGACATTCAGGTTAGTTTGAGGTTTCAGCTTCCAGAAGAAAACACTGCAGAGAACTTACAGAGCAGACACAGTAGAGATGTTTCCTCCATCCTGCAGCTTGGTCATGTTACATCAACACTCTGAGCAGGTCATAGTCATGCCAGTAAATCCCTCCTCCCTCGTCTGACTGTGAGTGCTGTGGTTTCCTCTCTATGGTTCTTCTTCTTCTTAGAAATGTTTGTTATTTTCAGTGAAACAAAGCTGAGGTGTGACATTTTAAAATCAGGTCATGGACCATAACATGGAGTAAAGATAGAATTCATAAGAACATCTGACATAACATCTTTATGTGAGTGATGCCTTCACAAACACAGGAGCAACTAGAGCAGAGATTAAACTGATATGAGTGACTAGTGCATCAACAGACTGATCTCATCAATCATGCTGATAGATTCTGCAGAAGGCAGCAGTTCAGCTGAGAGGAAGTGAGCTGCAGGCTGTTTGTTCCTCTCTCTGCTTTAACCACTGAAATGTGGTGAGAAACACAATGAACAAAGTGCAGGGCATGGTGCTGACTTCTCTGGTTGGTGGTTCAGACTCAGTATAGACTGAATGACACATTATGTGACAGTTTCTTTACACTGTAAATCAGTCTGTTAATGAAAACTAATGAACAAGACAACAAATTAATAAAATGACTTAAATGATTCATTCTGGGTAATATCCAAACATTTAACCATTGATTTAACCTAATCAAAGACTATGTCTCAAGATTCAAAAATATTCTATCGGATCAGTGTTGTGCCTGAATGCGTTCAATGAATGAAAGTTCATGAACTCGTTCATATTTTGGTGAACTAAGAACTGAACCGTTCGTATTTCCGATTGAGGAACTTTATTGTGAACGCGTTCATTCTGACGTCTGTGGACGGCGTTCATACGCGTTCATACACGTTCTATTTTCGTTCAAAACTATACCTGATTTCCAGTGAACCCCCCCCCCCCCAAATAAAATACACCGTGAACTGTGCTTAACGGCGCTGCGGAAAGCCATCCGATGTGGCAACAGATTTGCACCTCGACACCGCTCGTCGCCCTGTCGCACAAACAAAACGTTATCACAACAAAGCATGGGCTATGGAGGAGAAGCAATGTATCGGAGGTAAAAAAAAATGTAAAGAACTAAATATTAACGATTTAGTTAATATTTGAAATCATGAATGAACAAGTTCATTTTAAAGATTGTGAACTATGAACTGAACTAGTTTGTGTAGAAAAAGAACTTTCCCAACACTGTCTATAGTCATGTGCACAGTGATAAAACCAGACCTGAATTATGTTTCATGAATGAACTGATGAGTTTTACTCACCGTCCATGTGTCACACTGAGGATGGGGGTGGTTATCCACGAACCAGAGGGCTAGTGGTTTGATCCCCAGAATGTGCCACATGTTGAGCAAGACACTGAACCCCCAGTTGCTCCCAGTGCGTGGCACTGGTGTAAATGTGTGAATGCTTGTGCCTTTTCTTGCCAGATCATTATTTACCTTTAGTTTTCCTTGATTGTCTGAGAGTGATTTTGTGTTACCTTAATCATTGATTTTCTTGCCATGGTTTTGCCTTTTCAAGTGATTTTCAGTTATTCTCATAAATAAACACTGAGTGAATTCAAACATCTTCTCTGAGTCGTGTATTTGGGTTCAAGTCTTGATCAGTCATGACACCATGATAATCTAGAATAAAAGGTCAGCAGACTGTAGAGTAAACCATCTGCAGCCAGACTATGTCCTCTCAGGAATGAATCTGAACAATAATTAAGCTGACACAGAAACAGAAAGAAAGAAGAATGTCCTCAGTTTCTCTGAAGTCACGTGATTTAGTAGAAAGGCTGCAGCAGAACAGACGCATGCGCACTCTCCTCTGAAGACGAGTCTGTCCTGTTTGTCTGGACATGTTTATTTCTAGAGACGTCATGTGACAGAAACCTGGATCATGTTTCCTCCTTCATCCAGTGTTGGAGTTTAATCATTAATATAATGTCACATCTACACTTTACATGCTCTTCATTCATTTGGAAGCTCTCTACGTGATGGTAGACAATGATTGACAGGTGAGATATGTTGTTATCGTTGTCATGGAGATCATTATCAGAGACACTCAGAGCGTCTCTTTACTTTCTGTTTCTAGTGACTCATTTCTTTATGGTTTGATTATCGTACGTCCCTCCATCACTGTGACGCTCCATCGCTCCACCTCCATCACTCTAACTTCCTGGTTCATTGAGCGCTATCAGCTGAAAGACAGACGAGTCGTCAGCGTCAGAGACTTTCAGGTTTATTTCAGTTTTTCTTCCACCTTCCACTGAGTGTGATCTAGTCAGGTTGATAGATTGAAGTCAGGACAACAGGAAGAAGAAGACAAGATGTCTGCTGGAACATCAGCGTCTCTCTGCATGACTTTACTGAGCGTCCTCCTGTCTGTCTCTGCTGGTGAGTAGAAACCAAAGCGTCTTTAGCTCTGTGTTCTTTTGCATTTTGCGATGTGGTGGCAGCTTTGTATGAGATTTTTCATTTACTGAGGCTGCGCTCACAAAATGAGCGGCCTGTTGGCGATACCCTCCGTCAGCTCTGTATCTGGTGTTTAATGGTGGATGGATCGATCCAGATATTGATACTGATCGATACCAATGTCATGAGATGGATCCTTGGCTTCCAGTTTCTCTCTTACTTCATTAAAGAACAGACGTGACTGTTTATCTAAATGCTGCTGCTGTCACAGGAGGAGGAGACACGCTGTCATGTTTTTCTATTGTATTTCATTACATACATGCTACTTGAAAAAAGGGAATTTGTTTTACATTTTTAATAACATTTGTTGTGGAGATACTTTGGTATTTAGTTTATTCACGAGGAAGTCCAGAAAGAAGACATTTAGTTTTATAACTGTATTGTAGTTTCTGAACACTATTTTATGTGTCCTAAAGTGATCATTATATGTTGTTTCTGAACAATAACTTTTATTGTGATAAAGTATTTTAATCCAGAAGATTAATAATCCAAAGGCTAATCATTTAAATGCCATGAAAATGAATTCAGATTTCAAATGATGATCCATATTAATTATTAAAAAGCATCATTATCTGTATTGGCATCTGCCACACTGACCCTGTATTTACTTGGTATTGGATCAATACCTAAACTAGTGGTTCTTCTGCTGTCCTGTGCTGTCCTCTGGTGTCCTCTGCTGTCCTCTGGTGTCCTCTGCTGTCCTCTGGTCCTGTCCATCAGAGACCAGTGTCCTCTCTTTGGTAGCTCCTCCCACTGACTGACTGCTGCATGGTGACCTTTAACCTCTCTGCTCTCTTGTTTCCTTCAGGACAGACAAACATCAGAGCTGATCCTGGACAGACTGTCTCTCTACAATGTAAAGCTCTGAACAATGATCCTGTCATAGCTGTAGAGTGGAGAAGAACTGACATGAAGGAAGATGAATATGTTCTTTTATATCGTGATGATCACTTAGATACAACACACCAGCATCCATCTTATCAGAACCGAGTGGATCTACAGGACAGACAGATGAAGGATGGAGACGTGTCTCTGATTCTGAACAATGTGAAGATAGAGGACAGAGGGACATATGAGTGTCGTGTTGAAACTGAAACATCCCGCAGGAAGAGAGATGCTGGTCCCATCACCATCATCAAATTGACCGTTGTTCCAGGTGAGTGAGTGTCTTTGAGTTTGTGTCTTTGTCTCTGATCAGAGTTGAAGCTGCTTCCTGGTTGTTGATGTGAGAGAGAAAGATCTCAGATCAGATGTTTGACTTTTACAAAGATGTTGTTGATGAGACTTTGTCTAAATTTATTCCGTATCCAGCTGATTCCTGGTTTCAGGGACAGGTTTAGGTCACAGAGACATGGGCAGCATGTTGTTAGCAGTGAAGACAAACATCAGATGTCTTTCATTTGTGTGAAGCTGTTCTATCATCTGGACACTGTGACTCATTAATGTTGTTGGAGCCATTTAGTGAAAGGCCATTTTGATTTGATTTTCTTGATTTATGTGCAATGTGCCTTTTGTGACATGATATCAGCCCGGCCTGTAATTGGTCAGATTTTTCACATGTTTTGTGTTGCGTAATTTGTTTTTTAGTAGAAGCAGAAATCCGGGAGAGTACAATAGTTTTTGACCGTGTTTATTTTGTAATTGTTTTAAAGAGTTCAGTAAAGTTAATCAGAAAACTTGGGACTGAAGACTTTTTATTTTTTGAAGCACATGTCAGCTATATGCTCGGACATCTGCTTGAGTGCGCATTTTTTTTACTTTGATAACAGACGGAGCCACTCTTACAAATGTGATATGACTTTAATAGTGTGGACTGTGGATGGGTCCTCTACAGTAGACTAGTCTGTATTTAAGATGACTCCATGATGAATGAATTCATTCCACTGTTAACATATCCCCATCACTTCATCCTCTATGTTCTGTGTTAATAATGACTCAGTAGCAGTGTGTTCTCCATCAAGGTGAACTGGTTTAGTCCTGACTCCTGGATGACTGAGATAGTCCAAGGACCTGGATCGCAAACATGTTTCAGTGTCTTTAATTCACTTATTCTGAAAATATATATGCTGTCCTCTGGTGTCCTCTGCTGTCCTCTGGTGTCCTCTGCTGTCCTCTGCTGTCCTCTGTTGTCCTCTGCTGTCCTCTGGTCCTGTCCATCAGAGACCAGTGTCCTCTCTTTGGTAGCTCCTCCCACTGACTGACTGCTGCATGGTGACCTTTAACCTCTCTGCTCTGTCTTGTTTCCTTCAGGACAGACAAACATCAGAGCTGAAGCTGGACAGACTGTCTCTCTACCATGTAAAGCTCTGAACAATGATCCTGTCATATATGTAGAGTGGAGAAGAACTGACCTGGAGGAAGATGAATATGTTCTTTTATATCGTGATGATCAGTTAGATCCAGACTACCAGCATCCATCTTATCAGAACCGAGTGGATCTACAGGACAGACAGATGAAGGATGGAGACGTGTCTCTGATTCTGAACAATGTGAAGACAGAGGACAGAGGAACATATGAGTGTCACATCAACCAAAGAGAAAAAAACATCATCAAGAAATATGTTGGTCCCATCAGCATCATCAGACTGGATGTAGTTCCACCAGGTGAGTGAGTGTCTTTGAGTTTGTGTCTTTGTCTCTGATCAGAGTTGAAGCTGCTTCCTGGTTGTTGATGTGAGAGAGAAAGATCTCAGATCAGATGTTTGACTTTTACAAAGATGTTGTTGATGAGACTTTCTAGAAAACAGCTGGTCTGAGTGATGTGATCAGAGTGCAGTAGATAATGTCTGACAGCAGTTTGTTCTTCACTCATCAGCTACCTCACACCTCATTCTGTCTGCAGGTCACACAGATGAACACAAGGGGGACAGAGGAGACAAGGAGGGAGGAGACAAGGATGGATCTGTTGGTCTGACCGTTGGTCTGATAGTTCCTGGTGTTCTTCTTCCTCTTGGTGTTGCTGGTTTTCTGATCTTCAGAATACGTAAACATCGATACCATCCTCCTCCTGAACAATCAGCTGATCCTCAGCAGCTTTAAATGTCTCAGATCAGTGTCCAGCTGAACTCTGAGTGTCCTGCTGCTGTTTGTTGAGGACAGACAGGAGTTACCAATGCTGGACATCCAGCAGACATGAGCAACCCACTGTAGCAGCTGACCTCCAACACTCAGCAAACAGCAGGACTGGATCCACAGAGGAAGGACTCAGTGGAAGCTCAAGTCAAACCATCAATGTTCACTGAGAAAGCTTTCATTCCTTTTAACAGGAATCCAGAATTCTTCAAACATCTTGTTTCAAACTTCTTTCTGTTAAACAGAAACTCTACAAAGTCTTCAAAATGTTCTCAGTGACAGACGAGAAGATCTACCAGTGAGCCAACGTGTCTGAGAAGTCTGGAGGTTTTATTCAGTTGGATTCATTTTTTTAATTCTTTTTCTGTGAAAAAGAAAAAAATCTACTGTGAAGTTCAGACAGAATTGAACTAAATGAGCAGTGTTTCCTCCTCATCAAATCAACAGAATGGATGATGATTACTGGTGATTAATAGAAACCAGTAGAAACAGTGTGAAGGAGCATGATGATATACTGCATGTATGAATGAACTGATCTTCTCCTTCTTCTTCTCCAGTAGAACATCTGTGTTGTGCTGGGTTCCTCCTGTTCTAATGTTCCTCTCCCTATAATTAAAGGTTCTATTCAGAGCAGCTGATTGACAGAGAGTCAGATGTCAGTGATGAGCAGCTTCAGTTCAGCTCTTTCTAAAGCTCTGAATGTCACTGAGTCTTTCTTGTGTAGTTTTCTGAGCTGAATGTAGAAGCTGCTCCATCACAAACTGTCTGACCTGTTGAAGCAGTTGAAGCAGCTCTAATCTGATCTGGAATCAGTCCAACAAAGCTCAGGGAGCAGGAGTGGAGTCTGAACCAACCTCCTACATTCACTCTGACTCTATCTGGGACTGACACACTACAACTAGTGAGCCTTATCATTGGTTACTGCTGCTGTCTGTCTGTATATCTAGAAACATTATATATTGTAGATTACACTTTAATGATTGTATTGTTCCTTTGATTGTCTTCATTTATGTCTCAGGGAGGGATAAAGGTAATTGTTATTTAACCATCTATATGATGACTAGATGTTCTTCTAATAGTCAAACCTGTGGGTCTTAGTTGTCATGCTGGATGTCTGTCTGTCAGGTTCTTTATACTGATCTCTGTTGCTTGTGTTCTTCCTTTTATTATGAGTCATTGTACCAGAGAGACAACGGCGCCACTGTCAGGACAAAGTGAAACACTGCAGTCTGATATGTTGCTCTAATGATGTTTAATCCTCAAGAACATCAATAAAAGTCTTTCAGATGAAACTGTGGATTCATGTTTTAGTTTCTTTCACTTTCAGTTTGATGGAGAAAAGAAGAGGAGGATCAGTGACTTAGTTTGATGAGATGAAGATGAGAAAAATGATTTTCATGTCAGAATAAAAAACTAGTGAAGACTTTCCAGATGTGTTGCTCGTGTTGGAGATTCAGATTCACTTTATTTGTCCCCAGGGGGCAATTCAAGGCACAAGTGAGCAGCATAAGGAGAAAGTACAGACATTTTAAGAAGAAAAAACAAAAATGGAACAAGTATGGCGGACGTTGCAGAGCGTGGCTCGGTAGCTGCTGGCTTTAAGCACCGGCCTCGAGAAAAACCTGTAATTTATAAGACCATTGACGGCCAAGTTATCGTTGAGGATGAGTTCCTTAATTTCCTTACGGTTAAAATTAAAACAATGACCCAGGATGAACTCGTTCTTGTAGCCTCAAACACATTCAACTCCGAGTGGATTGAGTCCTCCAAAAAGGTACTGTTCGAACTTTGTCCTAATACCAAACAACGGTGCGTGGGCTTTAAAGGCAACCAGAAGGACGCTAACAATATCAAAAGCTGTCTAAAAGTGCTAAACGAGTGTGGAGACAAAATTCCCCGGTTCGTCTCCCACTATCTAGACGAGCTGCCACCGGTGACATTTAATAACCTGGATGTCTCAAGCTTGCTCAGCAAGATGGAGCGGCTACACAGTGAGATATCCACGCTAAGGCATGCAGTTAAACTTCAGGCAGATGTCGGCGAGACCCTGCATTCTGTGACTGCGACCTTAGGCTACAGAGTTGATGCTGTTGAACGCCGTCTGGAATCGAGCAGCGGAGGAGGGCTAGCAATATCGGCTGGGGAGAATAGTGTGGAGCTGGCTAATGAGAGCGCACCTGTGGGTTTCACCTGTGCCGGCGTTTCTGCATCACCTAGCACGAAGCTGACTTCGGGCGACGGGAGCGCCTGTGCCGACGCAGGTGCAGGGAGTGGGACTATGAGTGGATGCACGACTCCTGGAGGGATTGTGGATAATTCGCCGAAATGGAGCCGTGTGGTGAAAATGGGCCGGACTCGGAGGAATTATGCCGAGGCTGACAGTCAGATCGCCTCGCGTGCGGGCTCCCTGAAATGACGCAAGAAGTTAATAGTGATTGTAAGGCTAAGCTGGACTGGTCTAAGCTAACGAATGAAGATGTGATGCTTTATTATGGTAGAAGTGATGACCTTCTAAGGGAGGTATATCTACCCAGAGATGCAATATTGTGCTCTGATGTGATGTGTAATGATAGTTCTCACTGTAAGGACCTCTGCACTATGTATAATTGTGTGGTAGGAGCTGTATACGAGATCAGAAGGCCATGCCTAACTTACTCTAGTAAAAGACAGAGAACCAAGCCAGGGTGGAACAAGTATGTGGGTGCTTATCATGCTGAAGCTAAGAATGCATATAAGGCCTGGGTCCTGGCAGGAAGGCCCAGAGAATGGGCCGGTCCTGGACCACAAAAAGCTTACCAATGCAAGGTATAAATATGCAGTTCGCTATATCAGCAAATATGAGCAAGTAATGAGAGCGGACTCTATGGCTGAGAAGCTTCTTGGAAACGATGTCACTGGCTTCTGGAAGGAGGTGAGAGCACTGCACAGGGGCAGTACATCATTACCATGTACAGTTGAAGGAGTTTCTGAAACTGACAAGATAGCTGAGCTGTGGAAGCAACATTACTCTGAGCTATTCAACTGTGTAAAAAGTGATCTCTACAAGGTGGGCAATGTTGCCAACAGTGACACAGTGGGAATCACATGTAGAGAGGTGCAACAAGCAATCACACAGCTAGCTGATAACAAAGCAAGTGGCTTAGATCAGATGACTGCAGAGCACCTCAAATTTGCAAGTCCGAGGGCTGCAGCTCTTCTTGCAATCTGCTTCACAGGCTTTATGACTCATGGTGTATTGCCACACTCCATGTTGTCTGTTACCTTGGTGCCTGTTATCAAGGATAAAGCAGGCAAGGTGGGGAGCTTGGATAACTATAGACCGATTGCTTTAGCCAGTGTGTTATCCAAAGTCCTAGAAAGAATTTTACTAGATAGATTAAGCGGTTATATTAATACCACAGACAACCAGTTTGGCTTTAAGGCTAAACATGGTACTGATCTATGTATCTATGCTCTGAAGGAAATGGTTGAAAAGTATAGAAGACAGCATTTAACTGCCATAAATATCATTTATGTTGTGGTTTTATTTTCATATAATATTTTCTTTAAAATCTTTAATTTTATACATATTTAAGTTCTTTGTAATACACCAGTCTAAAGGAACCATTTATTTTGTTTGCTTAATAACGGACTTGGTTGATGTGGCACTTCAGTCCACGGAAGTATTTTGTTGTAACACTAAACAAGACGAAGAAGAAAGCTTGGCCTCATGGTGGACTTAAGTCATTCCCTCAGGGGTGCAGCCAGCGAGGTATTTAATTTACTTATTGTGTTATGCGTCCGTGTATGTGAAATATATTATGTTAATTATGTGTTGTATGTATTTTTAGTTCGACGATGCGAAACGATGATGATGATGACGGTGGTTGTGGCAAAATAAAGCATCTGTAAAAACCCAAGAGCTGTGTGGTCCGTGCCCTCCTGACGGGAGTGATACAGCATTCTCCAGTTTTAATTTGTTTTATTGATGCATCGAAGGCTTTTGATCGAGTTAATAATTTTAAGTTGTTCACAAAGCTCAGTCAACGAGGTGTGCCAAATAGCATTATTAGGATCCTGGCATTCTGGTATGCCAATCAGAGCATGCAGGTCAAGTGGGGAAATGCAGTTTCTACACCATTTGGTGTGGGTAATGGGGTTCGCCAGGGGGGTCTACTCTCACCTGCCCTTTTTTAACATCTATATGAATGATCTATCTGACCAACTAAGAGACAGTAAAACAGGATGCATGGTTGGCAACACCCTGGTAAACCACCTCATGTATGCCGATGATTTGGTTATCTTCTCTCCTAGCAGTGCTGGGTTTCAAGAGATGCTGAACACATGTACTGAGTATGGTGCTAAATTTGATGTTAAATATAATAGTAAAAAGAGTGTTGTTCTGATCTGCAAAACAAAAGGAGATAAGGAGTTAATCTTTCCACCTTTTCACCTGGCAGGGCAAGCTTTAACTGTTGGTAATAAAACTAAATATCTAGGACACATCATCACAGATCAAATGTGTGATGATGATGACATCTATAGGCAGCGCCGCATGTTATATGCACAAGCTAACATGCTGGTTAGGAAATTCCACTGGTGCTCAGATCAGGTAAAGATTAGCCTGTTTAAAGCATACTGTACTCCTCTATATACTGCTCATTTATGGACTAAATTTAAAAAGTCTAGTATCCAGAAGCTCAAGATTGCTTATAATGATGGTTTGCGTATACTGCTTAAAAAACCCAGGTGGAGCAGTGCAAGTGAACTATTTTGTAGGGTAGGAGTCAACACATTCCATGCATTGTTGAGAAACCTAATGTATAAATTTGTTTGCAGATTGAATAGTTCATTATGTTGCTGTCTAACCCTGGTCTTAGTACTGTGCGATACCAGTCATCCATGTGGAAATACTGGTATCATTGCCTTTTTTAACTGTCCTGTTGTCTGTGTGCTATTGGACCATGAGTCTGGAAATAAAGTTGATGAATTGATGAATATATAGAAGTTACCGTGCCATGAATGTTAGAACTATCCAGAATATCCATGGAGAAAGTAAACAGACTGTAGAAGTAAAGAGACTAAAGTGTAAATGTAAACAGTAAACAGTAGTTAAGGGAATATGTATTTACAAGTTATAGATGAGGTAGAATGGATGATAAATAAACCAGAAAACTCTGAGTATGTATATTTGGGATTTTACCTGATGAGAGTCTGTTGGTCATGAATGTGAGTGAGAGTTCTCACAGACAGGCCGATGATCTTAGAGCAGACTCAGACAGTGCTCTGCAGTCAGGTTCTCTTGTAGAGGCTGATGGAGGAGCCAGCAGGTTATTGAGAAGGTGATGATGCTCTCAATGAAACTGAAGTAAAAAGTAGAAGATCTCTGCTGACTCCAGAGGAGCAGAGCTTCCTCAGGAGGTAGAGACGCTGCTGGCACCTTCTGAGAGTCTCTTCAGTGTTGGAGGAGAACCTCAGCAGGTTGTCAAAGATGCCCAGATATCTGAC
Organism: Planiliza haematocheilus; assembly: GCA_005024645.1. NCBI lineage: Eukaryota > Metazoa > Chordata > Actinopteri > Mugiliformes > Mugilidae > Planiliza > Planiliza haematocheilus. The sequence continues at coordinate 242,626 of SRSE01001219.1, forward strand.
CTCCTCGTCCAGCTCCACTGGCTTCCCATGGATGATGGTGCTGGCTGCTGTAGTGAGGTCCCTCTGCTTCTTAGAATAAGTCACCACCACCTCCTTGGTTTTACTGATGTTCAGTTCCAGGCGTGAGCTGTCACACCACTCAATGAACTCCTGAAGAGCTGGTCCTTCAGAGAAAGACGGAGACGACAAGAGGACAGAGAAGACAGAGAAGAGGAGGTTGAATGTCAAGCAGCTTTAATGTGATTAACTGCAGCTCTTCTTCTACATGTGTGTAAATGCTAAGAATCCATTGGAAAGTGAAACAACAAAGCTGGACTGAGTCAGGTGACATGAGAATGTGTCTGTGATTGGTTAGTAGTTTGGAACTCTCTACAGTTTGTCTGATCAGTTCATGAAAAGTATTTGTTTTTTATTTAAGGTGATTAACTTGAGATTGATGGAGACTTGAAAAAGGCAAATCCGAATCTAAAGCAGAGTCATGAAGCTTCTCTTGTTGCTCTTTGAGCTGGTTTCTATGGAAACACTTTATGATAGTCAGTAATGACAGAGTTGGATTCAACAGCACCACCGCCAGGTCATTCATTTTCATTTCATTTTTTCATTCATTTCGGCAAGTCAATTCAATCATCATCACACATCAAAATCAATATCAGTATGAGTACAAGTGACCTGGCCGAAAGGGAAAGCGGGAGAAGCCAAAGCTTATCTAGTCCCGCCCCCATTACCCAGAGTACAATTTTAGATGTTTTTTTTTTTTTGTCATTTGACCTATTACAACAGAATATGAAAGCATAGCTGCAGTTCAACCTGAGACAGTCAAATACAGAATTACATGTGTGTTCGCACATTGTCCATATTCTTCTTGTTGTTTTTTTTTTTTTTTTTTTATAACCACTGACCTCTAACCGTGCTTTTTTCCCTGTTCATTGTTTGGGTACATTGAGTTTTTGTATTTACTTTACATCCCGTCTCAACAAGGTGTCTGCTGACATGCGTATGACCTTTATCTGCACTAACTCTGCATCGCTGTATAACGTTCCATGGTTAATTTAACAAATTTCTTTTTGAAGACACTCAGTTTCACTGAGTTCTTGACCTCCTCGTCCAATTTATTCCACTGTTTAACCCCTGCAACAGTTACAGAAAATGATTTTAATGTAGTTCGTACCATTTTACGCTTGTATATTAGATTCCCCCTTAAATTATGTCTCGTCTCTCTTTCTTGGAGTAGTAACTGCAAACTAGAAAATTCCCGCGGAAATTTTTAAAGTGCCGAGTGGGCTGTTGCCATTAGCTGCTAATGTTAGCAATTAGCGTGATGCGCTAGCCACTAACTTTAGCATTAGTTTAGTGTTAGCATGTCTCTTTAGACACTAAAAATTAAATACATTCTAATTGTTAGCATGCTAATGCTAACATGCTAATTGGTAATATGCTATTCGCCAACATGCTAATGCTGCCACTAATGCAACCACCAATTCGTAGCCACTAAAAATTAGCATTAACCGCTAATGTTAGCAATTAGCATGAGGCGCTAGCCACTAATTTTAGCATTGGTTTAGTGTTAGCATGTCTTTTTAGACACTAAAAATTAAATACATGCTAATTGTTAGCATGCTAATGCTAACATGCTAATTGCTAATATGCTATTCGCTAACATGCTAATGCTGCCACTAATGCTACCACCAATTTCTAGCTACTAAAAATTAGCATTAGCCGCTAATGTTAGCAATTAGCATGACGCGCTAGCCAATGACAGACACCTGTCATTGGTCTGTGGGGCGGCCATTTTGGCTTTTGGCACCCAAGTTGAACAATGACAGGTGTCTGTCATTGGCTAGCGCGTCATGCTAATTGCTAACAGAGAAGTTTCCAGAGTGGGCTGTTTCCATTAACATTGCCCCAAAATGGCCGCCCTACAGACCAGTTGCTTATGTTTTCCCGCCTCTTTCTGTGGAGCCCCTGGTTGCCATGGTTACCAGTTTGAATATCAGTTAAAAAAACGACTAGAGTGGGCGAAAATGCTGAAACCACGGCCTCGAACAGGAAGGCCTTGTGGCCAAACCGTGTGTCCAATCGTTGAACCGACTTCACTTTGGGCATCTTGAGGCTTTCCTGAACGTCTAGATATGCAGTTTGTGGGTAAAATGTAGAAATGTGAGCTATTTAAAGCGATTTAAAACAAAGGATTGCTTCTGCTTTCCTCCACAAATTTAACATTGCAGTCTATGGAGCGAGGAAGGGGTTTGCTGGCGCAGCTTTGCGTCTCACGCCAAAACTATAAGACTTACAGCTTTAGCAGACGAATTGTGAGCGAGAAGACAAAATTTCCTACGTTTCTATGTATAAATTATGTCTGTGGTGTGAAATCTGTGGCCACGGGAGCAGTTTCTGTTTTATTTTTTGCCTAATTTTCTTCTCTCTTCTCACTCTAGCTGTCCCTCTAGCGCGAACATTCCGCGCAATACACACCCATTATAAACCCCGAAATTTGAGTAAAAACCTAAACCGCTTTGAGGCTTCATAGTTTAAAAACAGTAAAAGGTGTCGATAAGTGAAGGGAATCTCTGAAGAGAAGACAAGAGTGCCTACATTTTAACGTTTAAATGAAGTCTCTGGGTGAAAGTATGCCAGAGCAGTTGATCGTTGAAAATGCCTGTTGATTTTTCGGGGTCTCCCATTCATTTGAATGAATAAATTCGCGAAAAACTCACCAATCGCTTATCCAAGTAATAGCATAGGATTCGGGATCAAAACACACGTTTCGATATATCATGTGTTGGGGTCCTCTGGCCGGTTCGGGCCGCATTAATTGCCGAAAAAGGGCAGAAAATGAATAATATTAAGTAAAAAAACTGCAAAGAAACACGCAGAAGATCAAGAGTTGCCTCGTGCCTATGGCACATAGGCATAGGCACTCTGCACTAATTAGGGACAAAGGGGGACAATGCAGTCTGTGACTTTCATCCTGATCAACTTCATTTGTTTCTGACCTCTACACACTTTAGACAGAAAACAGAAGAAAAAACACTGAAATGAATCAACCAATCACACAGACTGTTCTTTTAAACAGGAAGTGAAGTTTACCTCAGATGACCAAAAAGAGATGATAGGGAAGACAGTGTGTCCTTGTGTCTGATGTCTGGGACTAGAACTCAGTCCTGCTGCCACATGTGTGAGTGAGTTTCTCAGAGGCAGCTCACTGGGAGCTCTGAACGTGTTTCACTGACCTGCTGTAAATCAGAGACACACTGATGTTTGTGAAAATAAGATGAAGAGATCCTGGACCACTAAGACCTGATCCTGAGTCCTGTGTCCTCATCAGCACACTGAGACATGTGAGCTGGGCTGCTCTCTGAACCTCTTGACCTTATGCTTGACTTCCACAGCTGAAGATGGACGTGATCCAGGACTTAGAGCTCAGTGGAAGCAGGTCTGCAGCAGCTTTCAGTTCAGAAACAGCGCCCTCTGCAGGACTCAGCAGCTGTTCAGACTGAAGCTCAGCTGCTGTTCAACTTAGAATAAACTTTATTGATCCACAACAGAAATGACTTGATAGAAAGTGTCTCTGTTGTGTTTGTCAGATAATCAGAGTCTGCTTCTGTCGTCACCAGTGAAGAGTGACTCCATCTAATGTGTGGATGCTCAGTCAGCGTCCTCAAAGAGACTCTGGTCCCTGACCTGGAGACAAAGCAGGACATGAGACTCATAGTTAACACAGAGTCTCCAGCTGCTGCCATCACCACCTGACTGGCTGTTCAAGTCCACCTGACATGAACAAGAAGGAGTCTGACAATGATTAGGACTGCTGTCATCAAGTGTCCTTTAGTCCATTCATTAGGACAGAACCAACAGAACCAACGAAACAACGGAACCAACGGAACAACAGAACCAACGGAACCAACCACACATGATAGCTGGATGTGATGTCAACACAAGGAGCTGAGAATGTTCTTTCAGTTGGATCATCAGGTTTGTTCTGTCTATGTTCATGACACGGTCTGTTGTCTTGTGTGAGAGGAATTTAAAAATATCTCATCATAAGAAAATCACCATCAAGACTCTATTATCTTAAGATTTATTGGAGATTTCAAGAGATACCATACAACTGTCATTAGATTAAGAAGCATTTCAAACATAAACAAAATATTAATCATAGATTTATAGAGAGAGCATATATATGTAATTAGAATGAGAACAACATCAAAATATCTCAATAACACAACATCCAGCAGAGCCACTGTAGAGCTGTGACCAGTGACAGAAAGATTTCAGAACATTGTCTTCATGAAAGATTCATCATAAATGTTTACATAGACTTTAATGAAAATATATTGAAGATGTTTTAATGACCTTAAATCACTGAAGAGCAGACACAAGGATGAGATCACTTCTTGACAAGATGTGAGTGTTTCCTCAGAAATTATAAAAAGGTCACATCTGATTGACAAACTCCATCAACTTTCATCCACCAGGTGGCAGCAGAACACATCAGCTGAGCATCATCTGTCAGCCTCAACAAAACCACACAAGTACAAATACTTTCCATCTGATGACACAGGTCTTTATTTACTCTGCAGTGGCTCCAGCTCAGCTACAAAGAAGACAGAGGAAAAGGAGATAACACCATCAGAGACTCAGCAGTGGTGGCTGCCACAACGTCATAAATGAGGTAATCAAACATGTTTAAAGGAAGAAACAAGTATGATGAATAATCAGCTGATAGATGAGTGATTCAGAGCGTTACCTGTTGATCTGTGTCGACATAAAGACACCATGAGGACAGTGGAGATGAAGTATGGACAGAACACCACCAGGTGGCAGACCAGTCTGAGGACAAGATGGAGGGAGGATGGTGGAGGGGCCCCAGAGGTAGGCTGGATGAGGCCTGCAGGTTTCTCTGTAGAGAGAATCTCACCTGGTCAGATGAACATGTGGATGAAATAAGAGTTGAAATCAAAGTGAAGCTCCTCACCTGTGACAGTGATCCAGCTGGATGGAGACTCTCCATGACCACTGATGTTACACTTGTAGAGGCCTTCATCAGACCTGGTAACATGGTGGATGGTCATGTTACCTGTAGACTCAGTCCTGATCAAGGAGCCATCTTTATAGAAAGCAGCTGAGAGGATGGAGGGAGTGGTCTCTGTTTTACAGAGCAGAGTGACGTCATCTCCCTCCATCACAGGGAGGACAGGACTCTGCAGGATCACTGGTCCACCTCAACACAGAGACAAACTACAGCATTTCATCCATTTCCACACAGCTTCATCAATACTAACTCCACAGTCTGAGCTTACCAGAGACAGTGAGGTTGATGCTGTTACTGGTTGCTCCCTCTCTGGACTCACACCAGTAAACTCCACTGTCCCTAGTGGAAGCACCACTGATGGTACAGGAAGAACCAGCTGGTTTTCCCCACCTATCTCCACACTGAGTCCTCTGTTCTGTGGTGGTGTTTCTCCTCAGAGTCCATCCAGCAGAGCTGTCGTCCTCCTCACAGCTCAGAGACACAAAGTCTCCTTTAAAGACCTGAGAGCTGCTGGGACTCACAGTCAGACGAGCTGGGAGGAAGAAGGAAGGATTTACTGTATGTTAGCATTTTCAATAAAATTGGACAAATAGTGAGATAATAACTTGAGTTAAAGAACCAAATACATTCAGTTCAGTTCAGTCTTCTTTATATAACATCAATAACACTCAGAGCAGCACTAAGACCACGATGGCAAGAAAAGCCCTTTGAATAGAAAAAAAAACCTTGATCAGCGGAGGACGGCCGGCGCAGCGCACCAAAGACGGGGCACACATTTATTTCTACTCCATGAACTCCGTGCACCCTCCTATGCACGAAACAATCTTATTGCAGATGTTGCATTTTGCCGAGACATTTTGTTTAGAAAAGTGAAGCCACACTTTGGACCTCTGACGCACGTCATCCATGTTCAAATAGACGTTCTGTTAAGCCAACACTTCCGGTGGACGCTTCTTCGTTGGTGTTCAGCGGCGAACTGGGAATCGAAACTAGGAATCGAAAATTAAACTTTTAAACAATTCCGGGAAAATCGCAAAGCTAGTCCCGGTTCCAATCGATTCTCGATTCTCGATTCTCGATACCCAACCCTAGTTGTAAGGCTAACCTGAGTGTCTGCTTCCTGAACCCAAACTGGGAGCTGGTTCCACAGGAGAGGAGCCTGATAGCTGAAAGCTCTACCTCCCATTCTACTTTTTAAAATTCTAGGAACCACAAGTAGGCCTGCACTTTCAGACCGAAGTGATCTGTTGGGATGATATGGTACAATGAGGTCTTTAAGATATGATGGAGCTAGGCCTTTGAGGGCCTTGTATGTAAGGAGGAGGATTTTAAATTCTATTCTAGACTTTAAGGGGAGCCAGTGAAGAGAAGCTAAAACTGGAGTAATATGATCTCTGTGGTTCATTCCTGTCAATGCTCTGGATGCAGCATTTTGAATCAGTTGGAGGCTTTTTAAAGAGTTATTTGGATCCAGACAGTAATGAATTACAATAATCCAGTCTGGAAGACACAAATGCATGAACTAGTTTCTCAGCGTCACTCTGAGACAGGATGTTCCTGATGATGACCCAACTGATGCAGGTGACCCCTCACAACTGCTACACAATCTGTATAGACTCTTCCCCTCAGGCCAGCGTTACAGAGCACCGTACGCCAAAACCACCACCAAAAAGACAGTTTCTACCTCTGGACTGACATGAACAACAACAATGCATTAGTTGTATATATTCTCTGTATAAATCCCCTGGATCATTGTATATATGATATGTGCTCTTATCCTTAATTTTCAGTTTCTTTTTTTTACTCCCTGTATGTGGACACAAACTTGCCCAATAAAGCTGATTCTGATTCTGAATGTGAAAACTGTTGCTCCTAGCACCGTTGATCTCCATGACTAATCTTCACTGACATGCAGTTTGGATCTAATCTAGTCTAATGCAGTTAATTTAATCCCAACAATACATTTCAGTCTTTTGTAGTGAAATATTAATTCTGTTGTTCAGTCATTCATCTTAAAAGTGAATGAAGACGTTGACTAACCTTGGTTTGTTGTGCTGAACAGCAGAGAGCTCAGAACTAAAGAGAAATGACACTCAGGTTAGTTTTAGGTTTCACCTTCCAGAAGAAAACACAGTAGAGAACTTACAGAGCAGACACAGTAGAGATGTTTCCTCCATCCTGCAGCTTGGTCATGTTACATCAACACTCTGAGCAGTCACACCAGTTAATCCCTCCTCCCTCGTCTGACTGTGAGTGCTGTGGTTTCCTCTCTATGCTTCTCAGAAATGTTTGTTATTTTCAGTGAAACAAAGCTGAGGTGTGACATTTTAAAACCAGGTCATGGACCATAACATGGAGTAAAGATAGACAGCAGTGAAATATACACCTAATGAGAACATCTGACAGAACATCTGTATGTGAGTGATGCCTTCACTGACAGAGGATCAACTAGAGCAGAGATTAAAGTGATATGAGTGACTAGTGCATCAACAGATTGATCTCATCAATCATGTTGTAGATTCTGCAGGAGGCAGTGGTTCAGCTGAGAGGAAGTGAGCTGCAGGCTGTTTGTTGCTGTCTCTGCTTTAACCACTGAAATGTGGTGAGAAACACAATGAACAAAGTGCAGGGCATGGTGCTGACTTCTCTGGTTGGTGGTTCAGACTCAGTATAGACTGAATGACACATTATTTACACTGTAAATCAGACTGTTGATGAACACTAATGAACAAGACAACAAAGGAATAAATGACTTAGACGATTAATTCTGGGTAATATCCAAACATACACTATATTACCAGACCCTTGATGCGAAAGAAGATGAAGAGAAAGTGTACCCGGCCCGGAGGGTTACCGGGGCCCCACCCTGGAGCCAGGCCTGGGGTTGGGGCTCGTGGGCGAGCGCCTGGTGGCCGGGCCTTTATCCATGGGGTCCGGCCGGGCCCAGCCCGAATGGGCGACATGGACTCGCCTCCCTGTAGGCCCACCACCCGCAGGAGGTTCATGAAGGGTCTGGTGCAGTGTGGATTGGGCAGCAGACCAAAGCGGGGGCCTTGGCGGTCTGATCCTCGGTTACGGAAGCTGGCTTTTGGGACATGGAATGTCACCTCTCTGGCGGGGAAGGAGCTGGAGCTTGTGGAAGAGGTGGAGCGCTATCGGCTAGATATAGTCGGCCTCACCTCGACACATAGCGTCGGGTCTGGAACCCAAGTCCTTGAGAGGGGTTGGACTCTCCTCTTTGCTGGAGTTGCTCCGGGTGAGAGGCGGAAGGCCGGGGTGGGCTTTTTGCTTGCCCCTGGACTATCTGCCTGTATGTTGGGTTTCTCCCGGATGGACGAAAGGGTTGCTTCCCTACGCCTTCGGGTTGGGGAACGGGTCCTGACTGTTGTCTGCGCATATGTGCCGAACAGCAGTTCAGAGTATCCACCCTTTTTGGAGGTCCTGGGACGGACGCTGGATGGCGCCCCGACTGGGGACTCCATTGTCCTGCTGGGAGACTTCTGTGCGAGTCGCAGTTTGTCCATAACTAACACCATGTTCGAACATAAGGTTGTTCATCGGTGCTCTTGGCACCATGGCGGCCTAGGTCGTAGGTCGATGATTGACTTTATAGTTGTATCATCTGACCTGCGGCCGTATGTTCTGGACACTCGAGTAAAGAGAGGAGCAGAGCTGTCAACTGATCACCACCTGGTGGTGAGTTGGATCAGATGGCAGGGGAAGACACCACGTAGACCTGGTAGGCCCAAACGAATAGTGAGGGTCTGCTGGGAACGCCTGGTGGAAGAACCTGTCAAGATGGTCTTCAACTCCCACCTCCGGCAGAGCTTCAACCGCGTCCCGGGGGTGGTGGGGGACATAGAGTCTGAATGGGCCATGTTCCGCTCCGCCATTGTGGAGGCGGCTGTTTCAAGTTGCGGCCGCAGGGTCGCTGGTGCTGGTCGCGGCGGTAATCCCCGAACCTGCTGGTGGACACCGGAGGTGAAGGGTGCCGTCAGGCTGAAGAAGGAGGCCTACAGGGCATGGTTGGTCTGTGGGTCTCCTGAAGCAGCTGGCTGGTACTGGATGGCCAGGCGATCCGCAGCAAGGGCAGTCGCTGAGGCAAAAACTCGGGCGTGGGAGGAGTTCGGTGAGGCTATGGAAAAAGACTATCGATCGGCTCCAAAGAGGTTCTGGCAAACCGTCAGGCGCCTCAGGGGTGGTAGGCGGGAACACGCCCACACTGTTTTCAGTGTGGGTGGTGACCTGCTGACATCACCTGGGGATATTGTCCGGCGGTGGAAGGAATACTTTGAGGAGCTCCTCAATCCCACCAACACGCATTCCATAGAGGAAGCGGAGCCGGAGGGCCTGGGGTTGGGTCGTCCAATCTCTGGGGCAGAAGTCCCCGAGGCAGTGAAACAACTCCTTGGCGGTGGAGCTCCGGGAGAGGATGAGATCCGCCCCGGGTATCTCAAGGCTCTGGATGTTGTAGGGCTGTCCTGGCTGACACGCCTCTGCAACATTGCGTGGACATCGGGGGCAGTACCCCTGGAGTGGCAGGCTGGGGTGGTGGTCCCCATTTTCAAAAAGGGGGACCAGAGGATGTGTTCCAACTATAGGGGGATCACACTCCTCAGCCTCCCCGGCAAAGTCTATGCCAGGGTGCTGGAAAAGAGGGTCCGGTCGATTGTTGAACCTCAGATCGAGGAGGAACAATGCGGTTTTCGTCCTGGACGTGGAACCATGGACCAGCTCTATACCCTCACTAGGGTGCTGGAGGGGAGATGGGAGTTTGCCCAACCAGTCCACATGTGTTTTGTGGATCTGGAGAAGGCTTACGACCGTGTCCCCAGGAGCATCCTGTGGGGGGTGCTCCGGGAGTATGGGGTGGATGGCTCCTTACTAAGGGCCATTCAGTCCCTGTACCGAAGGAGTGCGAGTTTGGTCCGTGTGGCGGGTAGTAAGTCGGACTTGTTCCCAGTGAGGGTTGGACTCCGCCAGGGCTGCCCTTTGTCACCGGTTCTGTTCATAGTTTTTATGGACAGGCACCGGCTTTTGTCATTACTGTATTCTTTTGCTTCCCATGCCGCAAGCAGATCATAACAATTAAATCTGGGCACATATCGGAGCCATACTCAAGAGCGTTGCCAGTTATCCAAACCCGATATCACCGGCACCTTTAAAGTCTTGCCTTTATGGCCTGATTCTGGAGGAGTAGCGCGGAAACGGGCCTAACACTTCAGTCTGCCTCACCTTCGGTTGCGAAGCACCCCCCCTTTTCAGAAGACCTCTATCGGATCCTCATTATCTACAAGCTCCTTTTCGCGGGACATCCGTTGGATGACTATCGCATCCTCATTCTTACTCCATCTCTTGGTCTCACCACACTCATGTTAGGGGCGTGCCATTTAAGGCATCTCACGATTCGATTCGTTTATGACTCGGGGCCATCCGATTCAATTATTCAGCAATTATCACAATCATTGCAACCATCACGGGTTCTTGGTCTCACCACACGCATGTTAGGGGTGTGCCATTTAAGGCATCTCACGATTCAATTTGTTTACGACTCGGGACCATCCGATTCAATTATTCAGCAATTATCACAATCCTCACGACCATCACAGTTTTTCGATACTTTACCATTCAGGATTTTATAGAGTTCTTTAGCATCACTCTGAATTCTTTCATCCCAAGCACCTTTGCCACTAGTAAGATATAAAATAAAATGCTAAATAAACAAATCCATTTCCTTTTAGCTTCCGACTGTTCTAATCCGTCGCTTCCATCGCTTCTCAGCCATCTCGATCGCACCGTCCGTATCATTGCCCAACACCATCTTTATTTTAGCACCTTCCGCCACTGGCCTCTGCAGCTTCTTCCCCCCTCGATTCATTCACCCTTGATCCAACCTGCTATCACCCCATTGGTCTCACCGCACTCGCTTAGGGGCGTGCCATCCGAGGCACCTCACGATTCGTTTACGACTCACAGCTACAATTCGATTTTCCAATGGCCACTGTGATTATTACGACTATCGCGAATTTTGATGCATCCTTTTCCCCATTTAACATTTCTATGCAGTCCTTTGGCATCACTCTGAATTCTATTTAATTCCAAACCAAATGTTTCCGTATTTCATTGCTGTTTCCTTCTATCTCCCAGATGTTCCAATCGGCAGCTTCTCTCCCTCCTCAGCCATCTCGATCTCGCCATCCGCATCATTCCCCAACATTGACCTTTCTTTCGGCGCCTCGGGTCATGCGAGTTATACCCCATTGTCATCATGTCCCCCTTTTTTGGGGGGCTTTAGTGGTTGAATCCCATCCACTCTGACTACTTGGCCACCACCAACACCATAAATGGAGGCCGTTCTAAATCCCTCGAAACAATACAATCCATGTGCAGACTGTAATCCAAGCCCAATACCAATTTATCATACGTGCGAGCCGTGTTCCAGGTCACGCGAACGCGGTAGCCGATTCCGCCTCGTTTCTTTACAGAAATTCAGATCCTCGGTTTCAGACTCGGATCCTCATCCAACTTTGGTCCCTCTGTTTTCAGCCGGCACCTTTCAAACCTCGGCTCCCCACCACCCGCTTCAGCATTGCAAGAATCCATCTTAAACAACCTCTCACCCGCCACGCTTTCTTCATACTACACTGGTTTCTGCGACGTTCTGAATTCACAGCTCCCTCATCCTCGTACGAACGTTCAAACTCATGAATACATGAATGCCCTACTAGCCCTCCACGCATGCCCTCTTGATCCATTATCCCCTGCCAAATTAGGTGAAGTAGCTACATAATTTCTGCTTCTACATCATTTTGCCAGGTTCTGGTCAGATCAGGGATTCCTCACGATCGCTACTCCGGCCACTCATTCCGTATCAGATCCACGTCTATCGCTTTTGCCAAGGTATGCCCGAACGAGCTACATCCGTAACAGACACTTTCTTCTGCCTGTACCCGGCTGGCCTTCGGCAGATGGGTCCCCCGATATGAGCCGGGTTCTGCCCAAGGTTTCTTCCTGTTAAAGGGAGTTTTTCCTTGCCACTGTCGCCTTGAGGCTTGCTCTGGGGGTTTCAGGCCGGGTTTTGTAAAGCGCCCCGATTCCTATCGTATTGGCACCATACAAACGAAACGGAATTGAACTGCATGACGTCAGGAAAGTCCATCTCCAACTCGCCTTAGCAAATTCTTTTGGGGGCCAGGAGCCGATGCCTCCAGAGATATGCCCCCACCCTGAATCTCTCTCCCTGGGTTCCTACGTCCAGTCGTCCAAGGATCATCATCTGTTGCCGCTCAATCGTCTTTTCCGACCCCTCGACCCCTCGACCCTTCCTTTCGATCTCCTATCTCTCCCTTCTCTTTAACTTGGTCAAATAAACTTCTTTGAATATCAAGAGGCGTGGTCTTGTTAGTGAGTTACCTTTACTTTTTAGTAGTTTTCCTCTGAGTGAATTCAAACGTCTTGTCTGAGTCGTGCATTTGGGTTCAAGTCTTGAACAGTCATGACACCATGATAATCTAGAATAAAAGGTCAGCAGACTGTAGAGTAAACCACCTGCAGAGGACTCTGTCCTCTCAGGAATGAATCTGATCAATAACTAAGCTGACACAGAAAGAAGAAAGCAGTAGAAAGATGAAATGTCCTCAGTTCCTCTGAAGTCACGTGATTTAGTAGAAAGGCTGCAGCACAACAGACGCATGCACACTCTCCTCTGAAGACTAGTCGCTCCTGTTTGTCTGGACATGTTTATTTCTAGAGACGTCATGTGACAGAAACCTGGATCATGTTTCCTCCTTCATCCAGTCTTGGAGTTTAATCATTAATATAATGTCAAATAAACACTTTACATGCTCTTCATTCATTTGGAAGCTCTCTACGTGATGGTAGACAATGATTGACAGGTGAGATATGTTGTTATCGTTGTCATGGAGATCATTATCAGAGACACTCAGAGCGTCTCTTTACTTTCTGTTTGTAGTGACTCATTTCTTTATGGTTTGATTATCGTACGTCCCTCCATCACTGTGACGCTCCAACGCTCCACCTCCATCGCTCCATCGCTCAACTTCCTGGTTCATTGAGCACTAGCAGCTGAAAGACAGACGAGTCGTAAGCGTCAGAGACTTTCAGGTTTATTTCAGTTTTATTTCAGTTTTATTTCAGTTTTATTTCAGTTTTATTTCAGTTTTTCTTCCACCTTCCACTGAGTGTGATCTAGTCAGGTTGATAGATTGAAGTCAGGAAAACAGGAAGAAGAAGACAAGATGTCTGCTGGAACATCAGCGTCTCTCTACATGACTTTACTGAGCGTCCTCCTGTCTGTCTCTGATGGTGAGTTGAAACCAAAGCGTCTTTAGCTCTGTGTTCTTTTGCACTTTGCGATGTGGTGGCAGCTTTGTTTGAGATCTTTCATGTACTGAGGTAACTCACAAAATGAGCGGCCTGTTGGCGATACCCTCCGTCAACTCTGTATCTGGTGTTTAATGGTGGATGGATCGATCCAGATATTGATACTGATCGATACCAATGTCATGAGATGGATCCTTGGCTTCCAGTTTCTCTCTTACTTCATTAAAGAACAGACGTGACTGTTTATCTAAATGCTGCTGCTGTCACAGGAGGAGGAGACACGCTGTCATGTTTTTCTATTGTATTTCATTACATACATGCTACTTGAAAAAAGGGAATTTGTTTTACATTTTTAATAACATTTGTTGTGGAGTGATAATTTGGTATTTAGTTTATTCACGAGGAAGTCCAGAAAGAAGAATGCAGACATTTAGTTTTATAACTGTATTGTAGTTTATGAACACTATTTTTATTTGTCCTAAAGTGATCATTGTATGTTGTTTCTGAACAAAAACTTTTGTTGTGATAAAGTATTTTAATCAAATTTCAGATTTCAAATGATGATCCATATTAATTATTAAAAAGCATCTTTATCAGTATTGGTATCCGCCACACTGACCCTGTATTTAATTGGTATTGATTCCTAAACTAGTGGTAATCTATTGATTAACCTGTGGATTAGTTTGAGTTCTGATGCCACCTAGTGACTGGAGGCTTGTTTATACAATGGTGATAGGTGAAGTGTGAAGCAGTCAGCTTTATTTTTCACAGTGATTCTAAATGTTTTATGGTTGCAGAAACCCCTCACTACACACTTTATACAGTTTTCTCAATAACTAGCAAACACCCCCACCCACCTTTAACCTCTCTGCTCTGTCTTGTTTCCTTCAGAAAAAAAAGCCATCACAGCTGGACCTGGACAGACTGTCTCTCTACCATGTAAAGCTCTGAACAATGATCCTGTCATAGTTGTAGACTGGAGAAGAATCGATCCAAAGCCAGAAGAAGATGTTCTTTTATATCGTGATGGGATGTTTGTTACTGCCAACCAGCATCCATCTTATCAGAACCGAGTGGATCTACAGGACAGACAGATGAAGGATGGAGACGTGTCTCTGATTCTGAAGAATGTGACGATAGCGGACAGTGGAACATATGAGTGTCGTGTTAATCAGACTAAAACATCCCGCAGAAAGAGAGCTGCTGGTCCCATCACCACCATCAAATTGACCGTTGTTCCAGGTGAGTGAGTGTCTTTGAGTTTGTGTCTTTGTCTCTGATCAGAGTTGAAGCTGCTTCCTGGTTGTTGATGTGAGAGAGAAAGATCTCAGATCAGATGTTTGACTTTTACAAAGATGTTGTTGATGAGACTTTGTCTAAATTTATTCCGTATCCAGCTGATTCCTGGTTTCAGGGACAGGTTTAGGCCACAGAGACATGAGCAGCATGTTGTTAGCAGTGAAGACAAACATCAGATGTCTTTCATCTGTGTGAAGCTTTTTATCATCTGGACATTGTGACTCATTAATGTGATATGACTTAATACTGTGGAGGTGTGGATGGGTCCTCTACAGTAGACTAGTCTGTATCTAAGATGACTCCATGATGAATGAATTCATTCCACTGTTAACATATCCCCATCACTTCATCCTCTATGTTCTGTGTTAATAATGACTCAATAGCAGTGTGTTCTCCATCAAGGTGAACTGGTTTAGTCCTGACTCCTGAATGACTGAAACATGTTTGTGATCCAGGTCCTTGGACTAACTCAGTGTTTGATTTCACTGTGTTTAATTCACTTATTCTCGAAATATATATGCTGTCCTCTGCTGTCCTCTGGTGTCCTCTGGTGTCCTCTGCTGTCCTCTACTGTCCTCTAGTGTCCTCTGCTGTCCTCTACTGTCCTCTGCTGTCCTCTACTGTCCTCTGGTCCTGTCCATCAGAGACCAGTGTCCTCTCTTTAGTAGCTCCTCCCACTGACTGACTGCTGCATGGTGACCTTTAACCTCTCTGCTCTGTCTTGTTTCCTTCAGGACAGACAAACATCACAGCTAAAGAGGGACAGACTGTCTCTCTACCATGTAAAGCTCTGAACAATGATCCTGTCATATATGTAGACTGGAGAAGAACTGACATGAAGGAAGATGAATCAGTTCTTTTATATCGTGATGATCAGTTTCATCCAGAGTACCAGCATCCATCTTATCAGAACCGAGTGGATCTACGGGACAGACAGATGAAGGATGGAGACGTGTCTCTGATTCTGAACAATGTGAAGACAGAGGACAGAGGAACATATGAGTGTTACATCAACCAAAGAGAAAAAGACATCATCAAGAAATATGTTGTCCCCATCAGCATCATCATACTGGATGTAGTTCCTCCAGGTGAGTGAGTGTCTTTGAGTTTGTGTCTTTGTCTCTGATCAGAGTTGAAGCTGCTTCCTGGTTGTTGATGTGAGAGAGAAAGATCTCAGATCAGATGTTTGACTTTTACAAAGATGTTGTTGATGAGACTTTCTAGAAAACAGCTGGTCTGAGTGATGTGATCAGAGTGCAGTAGATAATGTCTGACAGCAGTTTGTTCTTCACTCATCAGCTACCTCACACCTCATTCTGTCTGCAGGTCACACAGATGAACGCAAGGAGGACGGAGGAGACAAGGAGGCAGGAGACAAGGATGGAGGAAAAAAGGAGGGAGGAGACAAGGATGGATCTGTTGGTCTGATAGTTGGTCTGACAGTTGCTGGTGTTCTTATCGTGGCTATTATATCTTTCTTCACTGTAAGACGCATGAAGAAGAAACCTTCACCTCCTTCCTCCCCATCCTCTTCTCCTCCTCTTCAATCAGCTGATGAATCCCTGTGTCTACAACAGACAGGAAACTGAGCTGCTGCTGTTTGTTGAGGACAGACAGGAGTTACCAATGCTGGACATCCAGCAGACATGAGCAACCCACTGTAGCAGCTGACCTCCAACACTCAGCAAACAGCAGGACTGGATCCACAGAGGAAGGACTCAGTGGAAGCTCAAGTCAAACCATCAATGTTCACTGAGAAGCTTTCATTCCTTCAACAGGAATCCACAATTCTTCAAACATCTCATTTCAAACTTTTTTCTATTAAACAGAAACTCTACAAAGTCTTCAACATGTTCTCAGTGACAGACAAGAAGATCTACCAGTGAGCCAACGTGTCTGAGAAGTAGGATCCACCACCATCCCAGTGTAAATGTTCTGGTTGTTGTATATACTTTGTGTTTTTGTATATTTGAGAGTATATTGTATATTGTATATTTTATTTTATTTTATTTTATCTTTTATCTTATCTTATTTTATCTATCTTTATCTTTACGCATAATGGGTGCAACAACACCAAAGCAAATTTTTTTATGTGCAAACAGAAGAATTTCCAATTAAGTCTTTTTTGATTCTGATAATGTTCTTGCTTTTATATAGAGCTTTTCTACCTATTGGTACTCAAAGCGCTTTACAGTCAGAGACACATCTACCCATTCACTCACACAAGCACGCACACATTCACACTGGGGGTTCAGTGTCTTGCTCAAGGACACTTCGACATGTGACACATTCCAGGGATCAGCTCTAATGATGTTTAATCCTCAATAACAACAATAAAAGTCTTTCAGATGAAACTGGATTCATGTTTTAGTTTCTTTCAGTTTCAGTTTGATGGAGAAAAGAAGAAGAGGATCAGGGACTTAGTTTGATGAGATGAAGGATTCAATGATTCTTTATTGTCATTTCTACACATGTTGGTACATGGGAAGGAACAAAAATGGTTTTCTCTGGTCCCGTTTCAAGCCATAGTAAAAAAAAGACACGTTTAAATATGGAAAAGTATAAATATAGAGAATAAAGAGACTAAAATTAGCCATCTAACTGTACATGTGTATAAATATAAAATACGAAGTTGACTGTAATGGTCCTGTGCAATTTAACAAAGTTAAAGTGACAATGTGTCCATAGGGGTGACTATTGTGGGTGGGTGGGGGGTCCTCACAGCCTCCGGGAAGAAGCTGTTCCTCAGAAGATGAGGAAGATGAAAGACATTCCAGATGTGTTTCTCCTGTTGGTGGTCAAACAGAATGGCAGCAGAAGAGACAAAGACAGAGACGACGAGAGGACAGAGAAGACAGAGAGGAGGTTGAATGTCAAGCAGCTTTAATGTGATTAACTGCAGCTCTTCTTCTACATGTGTGTAAATGCTACGAATCCATGTGAAAATGAATCCTAACAACAAAGTTAGACTGAGTCAGGTGACACGAGAATGTGTCTGTGATTGGTTAGTAGTTTGGAACTCTCTGTCTGATCAGTTCATGAAAAGTATTTGTTATAAAATGTGATTAACTTCAAACTGATGGAGACTTGTGCTCATCCTCTCTGACGGAGCAACTGTTTCTTGTTGTGTCAGGCTTTTATACAGGCTAATAGATGCTAACACATAGAGCTAGCTTGTTAGGTTACATTACAAGACAGGTAAACGTTGGCTGCACTGTTTCTTACTTTGCTCTACGTTCACTTTACTAGTCCCAGCTTCACCGTCACAACCTTTATTTAAATATTTGTTAAGAAAATCTTTAAGGCCTCTATTTTCTTCGTCTCTTCTTCTCTTTTCTTTCCTTTTCTGAGCACCAGACATGTGATAACCAGACATTTTGAATGTGTTGAACTTCAAATCAAACAGCAACATCAAATTCTGATCAGTGGCCAAACCATTTTTGTGTTGGGAATGGGGGGTTCTTCACCACTATTTAAAGGACAATTAGGAAAAACACTAATAAAAAGCTTTTATGTGACACAAACATTCCTATTATAATTATTTTTTAATTATTACATAATTTAATGAGGGCCTAGTTCTGGGGCCCCCTTCTACCCTGGGTCTGGCACCAGCGACATCAAGATGGAGACACTCTCACACAGTGTTGTCACAGTTACTCAGTGCTTGTGCTTCTGAGCTTGAGGAGCCCCTTCAGGATGTATGAGTCTACATCTAAGGAGTGTCCCCCTACAGTGGAAGACATCCTGCATCACCCCTGTCCCCAAGAAGCTGCTTCTCCATCACATCAGGCCCCAGGTCACCACGCTCTAGACCCACTGCAGATTATGTACCAGGAAAAGGTGGAGTGGAGGACGCCATCCTCTACCTGCTCCACTGGACTCTCAATGCTGCTGGAGGAACTTTGTTTGTTTTTTACATTTCCATCATATTCAACACATTTCTTCAACCTCTGAGTAACAGTGTCCATAGATGTGGAGGACATCCAGTACAGTCCCTGTGTCTAAGATCAGATGTCCCAGCGCTCTCAACAGCTTCTAGTTCATGTCTTTAACTTCACGTGTTGTGAAGACCTTTGAGAGACTGGTCCTCTGCCACGTCTCTGCTTGGACTCAGGCTGGTGGTTCATTATATTAAACAGCAGGCTCCAACTGGAAACAGTCACCAACAGTGAACGGTGAGTTCCTGGTTTATGAATGGGATTGTAGCTAGGCTAGTTTTTAGCTAAACTCTCAGCTTCTGTCACCAGGATCAACACTGTTTGATTATAGAACAGGAATACGGTCTCTGAGTGAGGTCTCTGTAGAGATGATGATGGTAACCATGAGCAGAAAGTACTATACCTGAAGTTTTATTAAGTATGCTTGAGTAGAAGTATAGCAAGTTTACTACAGACCATGTAGTTGTAGTGTACTAGAAAGTATACTGATTTAATACTTGTTGTCGTCATAGTATTCTTCAGGAAACTACGATGTGGCGAGGTGGTTAGCACTGATGCCTCACAGCAAAAAGGTCACTGGTTTGAATCCATGGATCCATGAATCCATCCATTTCTGTGTGTAGTCTGCATGTTCTCCCTGTAAAAATACAAAGTATATACAGACATGCTCATTAGGTTAATTGGTGATTCTAAATTGTCCGTAGGTGTGAGTGTGAGTGTGAATGGTTGTCTGTCTCTCTGTTGGCCCTGCAAAGGACTGGAGACCTGTCCAGGGTGTACCCCTGCCTCTTGCCTGATGACAGCTGGGACTAAACGGGTATAGAAGATGAACAAACATCATGACTGCAGGTCTATGGGTCTATGTTAATCTTAGAAATGAAATACAGTTTATTTGAACCTTTTCTTCAACATGTTACATGATAAGATTCAGTGTTCAGTGGGTTCTGTGAAGTCAGGTATACAGTACATGACTCATGTTTGATGAGATCTTAAATCTAAGTTTACAAGTGTACAATGTGGCACAAGTTGACTGCCAATAAACCAATAAAACAACGTCACACAGCGACAGAGAACTGATGGCTGTAAAGATCTGAATGATTAGTATCACAGAGTGTAAAGGTTCAGGTATGACTGTGACTGAGGGTGTGTGTCTATTGGCGTATGTTCAAGAGTCTGATGATCAACAACAGGGAAGTACTGCATCTGTATGTAAATGGAGACGAGTCAAACAGGTTTCTGATAGGCTCCTCCCACAAATGTTCTCAAGCAGATCCACAGAAATGAGGAAGCTTTTATAAATACACATGACCTGGAGAACAAAGGAGGGTTTGAGCTTTGATGATGAACTGAAAGAAGTGAATCTGAAAGTGTAGGATGTGTTGAAAGAGTGAAATTTGATCCTGTACGTGGATGTCTCTAATGTGTCTCTACCTAACAGATAAAGGAGCATAAATCAGACTTTATGGTGGCTGTTAACCTTTGAGCTGCAGATAATATTCATTCATTCATTCAGTCATTCTGGTTGGTGTTTACATTCCACCAGCAGCCAACGTCCATGACGCTCAGTGCACGCTGGCCGACCAGGTTCTACATGTGGAGAAAACTAACCCAGACTCCTTAGCTGTTGTCCTCTGTGACCCTCCTTTGTTCTCCAGGTCATACATTTTATTTATATGCGCCTTTCAAAACACCCAAGGTCACTGTACAGGTAAAACAGGGTTTAAAATACATATCAGACACCATTTAACAAACTATAATACACTAAAGGATACGATAAAAAAGACAAAAAGATTTGGTTTAAAAAATTAAAAATCTGGAGAGCGTGACAGTCAAGGAGAGTATGATTGCTGAAAAATGTGGGTTTTGAGATGGGATTTGAAAATTGCCAGTGTCAATGTTTCGGATGTTGGGTGGAAGGGAATTCCAGAGGCGGGGGGCGGAACGGCTGAAGGCTCTGGACCCCATGGTGGTCATGTGGGCAGGAGGGATGGTGAGGCTGATGGATGAAGATGATCTAAGAGTCCGGCTGGGTGTGTTGACGTGGAGAAGTTCAGTTATATAAGGAGGGGCGAGGTTGTGGAGGGCTTTGAATGTTAATAGAAGGATTTTATAGGTGATGCGGTGGGTGATGGGAAGCCAGTGAAGCTGCTGGAGAACAGGGGTGATGTGATGTGACGACGGGGTCCTGGTGATAATTCGGGCAGCAGCATTTTGAACAAGTTGTAGTTTGTGGAGGGACATGAGGGGGAGACCAGTGAGAAGTGAGTTACAGTAATCCAGGCGGGAGATGGACCAGGGGATGAATCAGAATTGCAGTGTTGTCAGCAGTGAGGGACGGGCGGAGACGGTTGATATTGCAGAGATGGAAATATGCAGACCGGGTAATGTTATTAATGTGAGAATGGAAAGACAGAGTGCCGTCCAGGATGTCCCCCAAACTCTTGACTTGAGGGGAGGAGGAGACAGAGGGGTTGTCAATGGTGATGGTGAAACTGTTAGCTTTGGAGAGGGTGGATTTAGAACCAATGAGAAGAACCTCAGTTTTGTTACTGTTTAGTTTGAGAAAGTTGGAGGAGAACCAAGTTTTGATTTCTTGGAGGCAGTCACAGAGGGAGGTGGGAGGGAGGGTGGAGTTGCGGTTAGTGGAAAGGTAGAGCTGGGTGTCGTCTGCATAGCAGTGAAAGTGAATATTGTATTTATGGAATATGTGACCAAGGGGGAGGAGGTAAATGATGAAGAGGACTGGACCGAGGACAGAACCTTGTGGTACACCAGAGGAGATGGGAGATGGCTGGGATGCAAAAGTTTTTAGTTGAATGAATTGAGTTGGGCCAGTGAGATAAGAGTGAAACCAGTCCACGGGTGTGCCAGATAGTCCAATGAATGCCAGTCTATGGAGAATGATGGAGTGGGAGATGGTGTCGAAAGCTGCGGTAAGGTCAAGGAGAATGAGAACGGATAGGAGTCCAGAGTCTGCTGCCAGTAGGAGGTCGTTGGTTATTTTCAGGAGAGCTGTTTATCCGCTATAAGCTTGGAGCATGTGTTGTTAGTGAATTCATATCCTCTGCATCCACACATACATTTTAGACCAGAGGAAAATAAAATATTCTTTAGTAGTAGTGACCCTGTCCTCATTCAGTTTTTTGAACAGTGTAGTTTTGTTTTAGTTCAGCTGCTGCACACGTCACTGCAGTGAAAATGCGTAAAAAGTAAAAATAAAGAAATAACGTTTCTATTTGTCTGTGAAGGTTCTCAGTCATCCAGGTCATGGTTTATACAACAAAGGGCAACTAAGGATAAAAGGATAGCTGTGAATAATGTGCAGTGATGTTTAGTCCAGTTAAGGCTCAGAGTTGAGCAGGTGGATGGATGAGGATAGAAACTCTTCTTCAACCTCTCAGTCTTTGTCCTGATGGCAGTAGAGAGGAGAGAGAGTGTCCGGGGTGACTGGGCTGTTTCAGGATCTTCTTGACCTTTAACCAGGTTGGGGAGGGGGGTTCTGATGGTCCGCTCTGCTGAACGGACCAGGACGTCCTGCCTGGTACAGTTAGTATAACGACAAGTAAACTAGTGTTTTTCAGTTTTAGTAATCCTAAGTTCATACTCAGATCTGATACTAGAAAGTAAACTAATGTAATACTTCTTCAGAGTACAAGGAGTACACTCATCTATATAGTACTAGTGCACTAGGTATATACTTCTAGTCCACATTGAAGTTTCTTGAAGGAACGATGACGACAACAAGTATTAAATCATTGTACTTTCTAGTACACTACAACTACATGGTCTGTAGTATACTTGCTATACTTCTACTCAAGCATACTTAATAAAATGAACTTCAGGTACAGTATAGTACTTTCTGCTCATGGTTACTGTCATCATCTCTACAGAGACCTCACTCAGAGACTCATCAGCTGCTGTTCAGTCGACTTTGAACCTCTGAGCCTTTCAGCTATTAACCGTCTTCAGGGACAGAGAGGAGTCCTGCATGTCTCTGAATCAACCTGGTCCTCCAGCACAGTCTGAATCAGGAAGTGGTTTTCACCTGAAGGCAGCAGAGGGGATTTTTGTGTTTGTCAAACTATTCTCTCTGTTCCTGTCGTTCAGCTCTGTGACTGAAATAGAAACTAAATCCCCTTCATCACATATGTCTCTGTGTAGGTCCTGTCTCTGCAGCAGGGACACAGCCTTCCTCTGTAACCATGAATTTGAATTTCAAATGTTAACATAATCTGTTTTCCCTGTTCGTGCCACGTGTTGCATAAGGTTTTCATAAGACTGAGACTGCAGGTCGTTGAACTGACTCCTCCTCTTCTCAGAATGTGAAACTGAAGAGCTATGAGTATCGTTTCACAGTAAATGAAAGCAACAAGCAGCAGCCATTTTACATTGTGAGTGTGACATTGTGATCACATGAGTTGTGAACATGTTGTATATAACACAGCAGATCAGCAGCCTAGTTTAAATGCAGACACACTCTGTGACTGGGACTCTTTAGTGTCTTTACTGAGGCTGCCTCTTCATGTCAGCTCATGTGTTTTTCTGTGCTATGCTACTGATCCAGATCTCAGTTTGTCAGTGAAGCTCCTGAAGCTAACTGAAGCTCCTGTGATGCCCCCTGCTGGCTGCATCTGCAGGAGCTTTTTACCCAGAGTGCTTCACTCCCCTCTGACGCTCCACTGACAGGAGGTCTAATGTGTTCACAAACAGCTGCTGCTGATGCTGATGATGTTAAATGAATCAAATCTGTTCTGTTTCAGTTCTAGGTCTCATGTAAACATGTTAATAGTTTATACTATTTCAATAATCAAATACTTCAAGACTGAGGTCTAACAGCCTCCAGACAGAGCATGTATGTATTTTAGAACCTGAGCACATATCCTGCCCTCAAATAGCAGTAATAAAGAGCATGAGTGTGATGGTTCTGTGTTTTCTCTGTTTCACGTTTTGAGTTTCCATGTTTCCTGTTTTATTTTGGTAAGTTTTTGATTTCCTGTCATTTCTCTCCTTGTGTTTCTGATGATTAGATCATTGGTTTCACCTGTGTCTCGTCACCCTTTGGTTCCTCATGTGTGTACATATAGCCCTGGCTTCCCCTTTCTTCCTGTTGTGTCATTCCTTATTGTTGGTTCCCCAGTGTTTTTTTTTTTTTTTGTTCCTCTGTGTTTTTTTTTTTTTTTTGTTCCTCTGTGTTTTACCAGTGCCCTCAGTGTTTCAAGTGTTTTTTGCCTTTAGTTTTTTGTTGCTGTACCTTTGGTTCCAGCAGTGCTTTTTGTTCCCTTTTGTTTTATTAAACTTCAGTTTCACCTACACTTGCCTCCTCATCCCTAAATCCTGCGTTTGGGTCCTACCTCACCCCGGACAGAAGCCGTAACAATGAGAACAGCATTAATAATGAATCACATTCAACATTTCAAAATATGGCTCATTTCAGTCCCACAGAGACTTTAGTAGGAACGTATGCTCAGAGCCCAGCTCATATGCTGCTTAGGACCAAACAACAACGTCTTAATAGACCAAATATACAGCCAAACAACAGCTGATGATAATGAACACATACTGAGGCATTAAGCCCTGACCTTAGCCTAAGGCTCTACAGAACGACTCCATACCACTAAAGTATTTGTTATAGCGTAACAGGAGAAGCTGCTGAAAGCGTTCATCACTAAGACGGCTTCACTTTGGGCTGAGTCCTGT
Source organism: Planiliza haematocheilus (assembly GCA_005024645.1). Lineage (NCBI taxonomy): Eukaryota > Metazoa > Chordata > Actinopteri > Mugiliformes > Mugilidae > Planiliza > Planiliza haematocheilus. The sequence goes on from SRSE01001219.1 coordinate 266,935, forward strand.
TAGAAACTGAAGTCTTCTGACTGGTGCACTGGATGGTGCCACTTTATAAACTCTTGGAAAGCGGTGCAGGCTTTCCATCACAGGAGCACATTTAATATAATCTATTACCTCTGTTTCCACGGACATGGGTGCATGTGAGTCATCTAGCCGTGAATCAAAAGAAACAAAGTCATCCTCACTGGGGGCAGCAGCTGGATGAGGACCAGACATCTGGGCTGGAGGTTCCTCTGACAAAGAGCAAAGCTTAAACTTCAGCAGTGAGACAGCAGCCAGCAGTGCATCCTTGGAGTCAGGAGTTGCTGCTTTTGAATGCTTTCACATTGATTCAGGCAGTTCACCAGTCATCTTTGATCAGAATTTCAGAAGTAAAAACAAGCGTCCTCACCATGTAAAATGTGCTACAGTGAAAGGTGTCATGATCAGTGTTCTTTGAGAAACTCCTTCTTTGAGTATTCCTTGTCATTGATGCATTTAATGTGAGAAGCTTATTGATGTTGTGAAGAGCCATTTCAATGATACGTGTGAAGGCATCATAGAACGAGCTCCAACGAGTGACTGTGGGAGTGATTAGCTTTTCTCTGATGTAGCAGTGGAGGAGCCGGCCTTTGTCCACAGTGCTGCACATTTTCCTGTAGCACTACGATGCACAGCCCTTCAGTCTGGATTAGATGGCAGCCGTTTGTCAACTTCATTGTTTGTATGATGTAGCGTATGGGCTGCACATCTACGGTTACCTCACTAGCCTCTTCCTCCTGCTCTTCATCAGACTCACGTTGTGCTTGTTGAAACTCCAGCTCTGTTGCTAATGAACCTGAATCTTTAACAAGCTATTGCTGCTTTCTCTCTTATTAAGGTGCCTGCATTGATCCAGTGAATAGTCACTCCCATGGACCTTTCGTTATTGACGCTCTATCAGCTGCTGCAGACACATGATCTTGGGCGTCAGTCTTTTTCTCGAGCTCCTTTTCCATCACTTCACGGGCTTTGTCCAAATCTTTGGCAAATGTTTTTCTGTCTGGTAGTACACGCTGAAAATTAAGAGGACAACGAGGTATTAATCACCCACAGCGCATAAGGAGGTAAGACACTACAAACACTGTCTACTCGTGCACTAATTCATTTTGAACTGTGAGCAGTTTTGCTGTTAATATAAATATTTCAGACTCATAGAAATAAAATATCCAAAATAATGTCAGAGCATGTGTGTGTTTAATCATAAAAACCAGACTCCACTCGTAGAGAATGTCTCGTTGTGATTGATGATTTATGGTTGTATTTCTTTTAATCTACGAGTGTATGAAGTTAAGTTTACATTGCATAGTTTTAAAGGCAGTGAATGATTGAGACTCATAACTTCATCTATTTCTATCCATATTTTTTCTTAGGGCTTTGTTCATTACCACCCACAGTCTCATTTATTGTAGTAGTATTGTAAAACATGGAGAAGTATTATTTATTGTTTTACTTCTGAGATGATGTGACAATAACAACCATGAAAATCCCTCTGAAAACACAACTGACTTAACAAATTAAAACTATTTTTAATCACTGAATTACCTCTAACACCACCAGTGTCTCATCTTAATGAACCAACAGTGTAAATGTGTTTATACCTTAACAACTGGACTCACTTGATGGAACAGGGATTCTGCTGACAAGCTTTTGACTCAACTGTAGAAAGAAGCAGAACATCCTCCATGACTTACTCAGCCACCAGCCTCCTCACTTCTCCTGGCTCAAACATCTTCACCTCTGCTCTGGAGAAATCCAACCTTCATTGTTTAGATTTGCTCACGCCGTCATCTTCCGCCTGTTTGCTAGCAGGAGGTCGTTTAGCCACTAGCTTAAGGTTGCTGTGGCCTCTCTCCAGGTGTTTCTTGAGGTCACTTGTGCTATTTCTGGCAGTGAACAGTTACCTCGGCCTCCCACCAGCAGATAAAGAGACTGAACAAGCTGGTCAGACGGGCCGGCTCTGTCCTGGACTGCTCTCTGGACTCCATGGAGGAGGATGTTAGCCAAGCTGACATCAATCATGGACAACCCCTCTCACCCACTGCATCAGACTGTCTCAGACCTCAGCAGCTCCTTCAGTGGCAGACTGCTGCATCCACGCTGCAAGAAGGAACGCTACCACAGGTCCTTCATTCCAGCTGCCATCAGACTGTTCAACACCAGCCTGAGTCAATGATAACTGTACCTTTACACAAATATATCTGCCTTTTTTACACAAACCACTATCTCACCAACTTATAGTTTAAGCAACGTTACCAGACTCAGTAACTGTAATAATATTACCAAAATATAGTTAGCAACGCATTGTCACCCTCTATCAGAGTGTGAGACCATCCACAGGAACAACAACAACAGCTCTGCATTAATTCTATACTCACTGTACAACTCCTGGATTGCTCCATCTGCTCTTATGCTTTATTTTTCTTTTATTTATTTTATATGTACAGATTGAGATTTATTTATTTTATTTATTACACTTTTTGAGTTACTGGAGTCAAACTTCTTGTATTTACACAGAATAAATCTGATTCTGATTCTAATGTAAGTCACGGGCTGCAGTGTTCCACTTTGACCTGACGGTGGCGCTGTTGTCTCCCTGATGCAGTGACTCCACTCAGACTACAGAGGAATGTCATTACTGGCTTTAATAAAGCGTTTCCATGGAAACCAGCTCAGAGAGAAGCTTCAAGTCTCCTCTACTTTAATTTGCCTTTAATCACATTGTATAAAAAAATAACTTTTCATAAACTGATCAGACAAACCGTAGAGAGTTCCAAACTTTTAACCATGTGCTGCTTCAGAGACAACTCCAACCTTTTGTCTCTGAAACACAATGGAGAGACACAGATGTGATGACTGGGGGATTGGAGCAGTGATGTCCTCCTCTGTTTCCTAGGTAACCCCAGATGTTCAGACATCTGCTGGACCTGACCTGATCACCAGGCTGGTCCTGGCTGGAGATCAGATCCACAGATGAACGCAGCAGGAGGAACACAAGTCAGATGTCTCCTGTGAGTCATTTTATTCACAAAGCAACAGCTGCAGCCCTGACATGTTCTTATGTCCACGGTCCAGATGTGACATCTGAAAACAAATAAAACCTAATAATAATAGTCAAAATAACAATAATAAAATGAACCCAACATGTCTGAAAAGGAGAAGGATGAAGCATATGCTTATTGAACCTACTCCTTCTCCACTACTCAGTTAGTAATCTTTCTCCCCAAACGTATATATTTACATTTAAAAAAAAAAAAGAAATAGAAAAGAATTAGATTAAATAAAAAAATACAGAAATCATTTATCAGTTATGAAAAGACCTGATTGTTAAAGCTCTTCTTCCTCCCTGTACCTGGTGAAAACCATGTTTCTGTAGCGCTTTATAAACTGGATCAGGATTTATAAACTGGATCACACTTTATAAACTGGATCACGCTTTATAAACTGGATCACACTTTATAAACTGGATCATGCTTTATAATCATGGATCATGCTTGGACATTGCTTGAGCTCCACACCCAGTCTGTTCCACAGCGTCACTCCACAAACTGAAGGACAAAAAGGTTTTAATGTTGTGGTGCCTCTGATGTTTTAAGTTGAGCTCCCCCCTCAGATTGAATCCCCCAACTCTGTGGAAAAACATATTTTTGAATGTTTCCAGGAAGTAGATTGTTTATTGCTTTGTACATGATTGGTGCTGAAATGAACCAGGTCACTGACTTTTAACGTTTTTAATTTAAGAATAGTGAATTTGTATGTTCTCTATAGCAGGTATTATGAATTATTCTTATAGCTCTTTGCTGCAGTGTGGATAGAGATTGTGTTGAACATTTGTAAGTATTGCCCCAAACCTCTGCACAGTATTGTCAATATGGTCAAATCAGTGAACAGTAGAGGATGTGGAGGGATCTGTGGTCCACAATGTGTTTTGCTTTGCTCAGGACTGAAATGAGCAAAGTCATGAGACTTTCAGTTTATTTTATCATCAATTGTTATCCCAAGAAACTTGTTTTCATGTACCCTTTCAACATCCACCCATCTACTTGTTCATTAATACACAGAATTCGATGTTAGAATCCCTTAGAGGCCCTGTTCCAATGAGAAACCCTAACAAACCTACAGTCATGTGACACGACGCTTAACCTACAATCTACATGGACTAAGTAAATGCTGCTGGCTAGTAGGCCCACGGAGCAGCAGAGGATAATTTGGTTTTACTCAAGTTGAACGATTTTTCTGTCAAACCACATTTTCACTTTGCACATTTCAGTGGTGATCCTCTCCAGTAGCTCATGTAAACCCCCCCACAACAAAAAATACTAGTGTCATCTGCAAATAATACTCATTTTAATGTACTTGAAACTTTGCATATGTCATTTATGTAAAGTATAAATAGTTATTGAATAGATTTTCTACAACATAAATGAAGACAACAAAAGGAACAATACAATCATTAAAGTGTAATCTACAATATATAATGTTTCTAGATATACAGACAGACAGCAGCAGTAACCAATGATAAGGCACTAGTTGTAGTGTGTCAGTCCCAGATAGAGTTAGAGTGAATGTAGGAGGTTGGTTCAGACTCCACTCCTGCTCCCTGAGCTTTGTTGGACTGATTCCAGATCAGATTAGAGCTGCTTCAACTGCTTCAACAGGTCAGACAGTTTGTGATGGAGCAGCTTCTACATTCAGCTCAGAAAACTACACAAGAAAGACTCAGTGACATTCAGAGCTTTAGAAAGAGCTGAACTGAAGCTGCTCATCACTGACATCTGACTCTCTGTCAATCAGCTGCTCTGAATAGAACCTTTAATTATAGGAAGAGAAACATTAGAACAGGAGGAACCCAGCACAAAACAGATGTTCTACTGGAGACTGAAGAAGAAGAAGGAGGAGGAGGAGGAGGATGTCCAGCATTGTTAACTCCTGTCTGTCCTCAACAAACAGCAGCAGGACACTCAGAGTTCAGCTGGACACTGATGTGAGACATTTCAAGCTGCTGAGGATCAGCTGATTGTTCAGGAGGAGGCTGCTATGGATCAGGATTCATGTTCTTTATGTTTTTAAAGATCAGAGAAGCAACAACAACTATTAGACCAGGTTGTCCTTGACCTAGTCCCTCCTTGTCTCCTCCCTGTTTGTCTCCTCCGTCCTGGTCTCCTCCCTCCTTGTCTCCTCCCTCTTTGTCTCCTCCCTCCTTGTCTCCTCCGTCCTTGTCTCCTCCATCCTCCATGTGTCCATCTGTGTGACCTGCAGACAGAATGAGGTGTGAGGTAGCTGATGAGTGAAGAACAAACTGCTGTCAGACATTATCTACTGCACTCTGATCACATCACTCAGACCAGCTGTTTTCTAGAAAGTCTCATCAACAACATCTTTGTAAAAGTCAAACATCTGATCTGAGATCTTTCTCTCTCACATCAACAACCAGGAAGCAGCTTCAACTCTGATCAGAGACAAAGACACAAACTCAAAGACACTCACTCACCTGGTTGACAGTAACAACAATCAGTTCATCTTCGTCTTCCAGAGCTTCACATGGTAGAGAGACAGTCTGTCCAGGTTCAGCTATGATGATTATCTGTCCTGAAGGAAACAAGACAGAGCAGAGAGGTTAAAGGTCAACATGCAGCAGTCAGTCAGTATCAAAACAACACTGTGTTTACAGTGAAGGTCTTTGTCACAAATGTTGTCACATCTGGGATAAAATAAAACATCTGAGATATAGGAGACATCTTATGAATACCAGCTGTCTTGGTCCAGCCTTAGGCCTGGAGAGCTACAGAGGTTTTCAGAAGTAACCTCTGCAGGCTGAACTCTACTCACTCACCTGGTGGAACTACTTCCAGTCTGACGATGCTGGTGGGGTCATTGCTGAAATGAATTCTCTTACTGCGGTTTGATTTCCTCTGATCAACATAACACTCGTATGTTCCACTGTCCTCTGTCTTCACATTGTTCAGAATCAGAGACACGTCTCCATCCTTCATCTGTCTGTCCTGTAGATCCACTCGGTTCTTATAAGATGGATGCTGGTAGTCTAGATCCAACTGCTTATCACGATATAAAAGAACATATTCTTTTTCCTCCATGTCAGTTCTTCTCCACTCTACAACTCTGACAGGATCATTGTTCAGAGCTTTACATGGTAGAGAGACATTCTGTCCAGGTTCAGCTGTGATGGTTGTCTGTCCTGAAGGAAACAAGACAGAGCAGAACGTTTGATGGTGATTCAGTTCATCAGACTTTTGAATAAACCACTTTGAATAAATCAGTTCAACAGAGAAACTTCAGAATGTTTGCTGAGAGGAGGATGAACAAATGAACAAAGTAAATGAACAGAAGCAAGAGAAATCATGAGCTGCTAGATTGAAGGAAAACAACAAGTTAATGGAAGAAGATCCAACAAGGATTGATGATGCAGCAAACACATGGAGCTGCTCTGTCCTCTGACCTCCATCATCAGACTGACTTCCTGTGAGGAACTGAGACAGGATCACTGATCACATCACCTGGGCATCCTCAGCTAGTACCACTACTACTGATACTACAGTACTGACTGCACACAGCATGTAGAGACACAGATACAGGCTCTGATCAGTGACCATCCACTTTCTAACCTGGTACCGTCATCCTACACCACGGAGAACCATGCATGATTGTCTGGGCTACTTTAACCCTCCTGTTGTCTTCCAGGCTCAACTGGACCTGCTTATGTTTAGTACTGCTACAGGTCACAACACACACACACACACACACACACACACAGACACACACCGTTCCATCCAGAGCAGCAACTGTCACCCTCAGTTGTCTAATGACTAATGTTGGAGCTGCTGTAGAACATGTGCTTGATCAGATCTTCTAGATCCAGTCAGACTCTACGTTGTCTCCTGAACATGTCAGAGCTAAAGACGCTTTGGTTTCAACTCACCAGCAGAGACAGACAGGAGGACGCTCAGTAAAGTCATGTAGACAGACGCTGATGGAACAGGAGACATCTTGTCTTCTTCTTCCTGTTTTCCTGACTTCAATCTATCAACCTGACTAGATCACACTCAGTGGAAGGTTGAAGTAAAACTGAAAAAATACTGAAATAAAACGGAACCTGAACCTCAGATTCTGACGACTCGTCTGTCTTTCAGCCGCTAGCGCTCAATCAATCAGGAAGGTGGAGCGATGGAGGTGGAGCGATGGAGGGGAGGGATGGGTGATAATCAACCGTAAGAAATTGAGTCACTACAAACAGAAAGTAAAGAGACGCTCTGAGTGTGATCTCCATGACAACGCTAACAACATATCTCACCTGTCAGTCATTGTCTACTTCCAAATGAATGAAGAGCATGTAAAGTGTTTCAAACATGATCCAGGTTTCTGTCACATGACGTCTCAAGCAGAAACATCCAGACCAACAGGACTGACTAGTCTTCAGAGGAGAGTGCGCATGCGTCTGTTGTGCTGCAGCCTTTCTACTAAATCACGTGACTTCAGAGGAACTGAGGACATTGACTCTTGTATATATTCAGAGTCTGGCTTTGACCTGATGCTTTTCTACATCTATGCTCCTCTTCAGGTTCCTTTCTGACCTTGGATCACTACATGACCTTTTCATTTCAGTCTTAAAGGAACATGTTCAGTTTCACTGCTGCTAGTATTGACTAGTGTCCCAGGAGTTCCTTCCTCACTTGTCATGGTCCATTACTTCTCCCTTGTGCCAAGATCTCAGACAAAATGCATTTAGAGTTCAGCCAGGAAGACTCTGGAAACAACGATGTGCGTAAGAATTAATTATTTAATCCATAGAGAGATTTACAGACATGACGGTTGGCAAAATGAAAAAGTCTTTGGTGCAGGCCCCGTCCTCGATCCGGACGTGATCGGACCCTGCAGATCCTGCCGGAGTGAGACGGCGGGGGCGGAGCCTACCCCGGATGGCTGGACGGGGACCAGACTGGTGGTGGTTGGGGAGGGAGGAGGGAACGTCGACGTCTGTTCCTGAAGGCAGCAAGAAAGGTGTGTGACTCGGTTCATTATAAAGACAGGTGGAGCTGCCGATTGGTTAGGGGTAATGAATGAATGAGTGACGTATTGGAGTCTTCCCAGCAGAACTACGCTGGCGCTTACATTTCAACTAAGAAACCCTACCAGACCTACAGTCATGTGATATGATCAATCTACATAAACTACATAAAGTAAATGCTGCTGGCTTGTAAGCCCACAGAGCAGCAGAGGATACTTCAAACATTGTGAAACATAAGCTAACCTAACGCTGCTGGCTTGTATGGCCCGCTCAGCAGCTAACCATAGCTACCAAGCAGCATGAAGACATCAGGAACCCACATTTGCAAGCACCAAGCTGGGAGAAAGCAGCAAAGTCATGGACTTTTCTGAATATGACGACGAGAAAGATAAAAGCAAGTGTCTTGTAGTGAAAACAGACTGTGGCTAAATATGTGGCTTGGTTCTCAAGGGGAGAAAGTCTCAAAGTCCATTTAAGTGTTTGAGGAGGTTAACTGTCTATATGTGTTCCTTGTCATGTTCTCTGTCATGTTTTAGTTTCTTGGTTTTTCTGTTTATTGTATTTTGTTAAGTCTTGTTTTTTTTCATAGTCATGGTTTAGTGTTTAGGTTTCGTGCTTCCTGTTTGTTGCTTCATGTCTTTTTTCCTTTTGATCAGGTCATTGGTTTCACCTGGTCTCGTCTCTTGATTTGCTTCACCTGTGCCTTGTCACCCCTCTGTTCCTCATGTGTGTATGTATAGCCCTGCCTGCCCCTTTGTCCCTGTTGTGTCATACTGCTTGTTTTCCATGGTCCATGTCATAGTTTATTCATGTTCCATGCAGGTCTGGAGTGGCTAATTGGAAGGGCCGGGACAATTCCCGGGGGGGTGGTCTCACTTTCATGGTCCACGAGGGTTAGTGTTCAGTTATTATTTTTATTTGTTTATTCATTTTGGGCTGGTGTTCAGTCATGGCACTGAGTGAGTATTTGCCCCTTTGTTCTGACCTAACACGGCTGTGCACACTGCACACTGTCAGCGGCTATGGTCAGTGGTGTTTGGCATAGACATATCTACATAGACGCCGCATCGACTGTGGAGGGACGTGCCTAAAGTGCCGCCATCTTGGTACAGGGCTAGCAGAGGCAGCGGTGCATGAACATACGAAGGAAAGAGGTACTCCTCAATCTCAAAGTAGAATTATTGGCTGAGTTTTGGACCAATTTCCAAACGTATTGATCTGTGGCTCAGTAGGTAGAGCGGGTTGTCCACGAACCAGAGGGTTAGCAGTTCGATCCCCGGAATGGGCCACATGTCAAAGTGTCCTTGAGCAAGACACTGAACCCCCAGTTGCTCCCAGTGCGTGGCACTGGTGTGTGAATGTGTGTGTGCTTGTGAGAGTGAATGGGTAGATGTGTCTCTGACTGTAAAAGCGCTTTGAGTACCAATAGGTAGAAAAGCGCTATATAAAAGCAAGGCCATTTACCATTTACCATTTAAAAACGTCATACATGTAGCTATGATAAAAATATGGTTTTACTACCCAAATACAAATTCTACTTAATGTTATCAGCAGACTAGCTTCTGACAGAGGATTGTAAAGAAAAGATGTCAGACTTCAACTGATTTATGATGACTGTTATTGTGTAGAAACACCATTCCTCCATAGATGTAACGCACTGTAGGAGCCAGTGGCCCTGATCCAAGATGGCCGCCCTGTAGGCACGCCGCTCCAGTAGACGACAGCGCTCAATGAGGCGTCTATGTAGATATGTGTATGGTGTTTGGAGCCTGGCTCCACAAGTGCAAGGGGAAAATAAAAAGAACAAGGACGTCGTAGAAAAGGCAAGAATTAGAAAGATTAAAGCTCTGGAGACAGATGCAGCCAGATGTGCAGAAATCTGCACATTTTTCAATAAAACGTGTTCACGGTCTGAAACAATGAAGATGATGAAACGGGTCAAACAAGACGATGAACAAAATGCAACGAATGAATAGTGTGGCGTTGTAACATGTAGCCTGTCTAACCTAACGCTACATCATTTAAATAATAGTATGATGCTGTATGATACATAACTGGACACAGACTTTGTCTTGTAGAACCTCAGATGCAAGATGCATCATCACCAAGCAGCAGCTATGAGCCAGAGGTCCAGAGTGTGAGTATGATTAGAATCCTGGTATCCTAGTTCCTCGTCTCTTTCGGAACTATTCTCTCTGTTCCTGTCGTTCAGCTCTGTGACTGAAATGGAAACTAAATCCCCTTCATCACATATGTCTCTGTGTAGGTCCTGTCTCTGCAGCAGGGACACAGTCTTCCTCTGTAACCATGAATTTGAATTTCAAATGTCAACACAAAGTCACAGTGAAACTGAAGAGGTATGAGTATCGTTTTACAGTAAATGAAAGCAACAACAGCCTAGTTTAAATGCAGACACACTCTGTGACTGGGACTCTTTAGTGTCTTTCCTGAGGCTGCCTCTTCATGTCAGCTCATGTGTTTTTCTGTGCTATGCTACTGATCCAGATCTCAGAACAAAAAGCTGCAGCGTTCACTTCCTGCTTTCCTTCTTTGATATTTGCTGTAACTCTCAGTGTCTGTGAGGATACAAACCTCAGACCTTCACCTTCTTCCTCCTCAGACGTTACAGACTCCAGACTCAACTCCATCATGTGTTCATAGACTAACTGAAGCTCCTATGATGCCCCCTGCTGGCTGCATCTGCAGGAGCTTTTTACCCAGAGTGACGTTCAGATGGAAAAGTAAAGCAACAAAGCATCCTATTGGCTGCTACACAGAGGAGGAGGAGGAGCTGATGAGAATCAGAGAATGATTGGAGCAATAGATCAGTAGAATCAGAATCAGCTTTAATGGCTGTGTGTTGTGTGTGTCATTGGCCACAGTGGATCATGTTGTCATAAGTATGTGGACACTCAGAGGGGCTGTCCAGAAGAAAGAATGAGAGCGAGCCTCAGGAGGCAGCTTCACTTCTCATGGATCAGCTGGAGGGACACAAGCTGCACCACCTGCTGCATCCCACCTGCTGCACCACCTGCTGCACCACCTGCTGCACCACCTGCTGCACCACCTGCTGCATCCTACCTGCTGCATCCTACCTGCTGTGACCCAACGTACTGGGAGGCATCAGATGTCTGATGGCACGGAGCAATGTGTGGAGCGTGTACATCAGCCCTGCAGAGCCTCACTTCATGTGACATGGAGCCACTGATGCTTCCAGACTCTCTCTATGTGTATCCATCCAGCATCAGTCTAACATCATAGCTGCTTGATTCATAGTTCAGGCTGAAGAGACCAAGACATCATCTGATCCAGGAACACAAGACGTCCCAATGCACAAAGTCACCTGACTGACCCAGACCTCCACCCAGACCTCCACCCAGACCTCCACCCAGACCTCCACCCAGGCCTCCACCCAGGCCTCCACCCAGTCCTCCACCCAGACCTCCACCCACAGTCCTCCACCCAGACCTCCACCCAGGCCTCCACTCAGTCCTCCTCCACCCAGGCCTCCACCCAGTCCTCCTCCACCCAGTCCTCTACCCACTACTCCTCCACCCTAGACCTCCACCCAGGCCTCCTCCACCCAGTCCTCCACCTCCACCCAGTCCTCCTCCCACTACTCCTCCACCCAGACCTCCACCCAGGCCTCCTCTCAGTCCTCCTTCACCCAGTCCTCTATCCACTACTCCTCCACCCAGACCTCCACCCAGGCCTCCTCTCAGTCCTCCTCCACCCAGTCCTCTACCCACTACTCCTCCACCCTAGACCTCCACCCAGGCCTCCACCTCCACCCAGTCCTCCTCTCACTACTCCTCCACCCAGACCTCCACCCAGGCCTCCTCTCAGTCCTCCTCCACCCAGTCCTCTACCCACTACTCCTCCACCCAGACCTCCACCCAGGCCTCCTCTCAGTCCTCCTCCACCCAGTCCTCTACCCACTACTCCTCCACCCAGACCTCCACCCAGGCCTCCTCTCAGTCCTCCTCCACCCAGTCCTCTACCCACTACTCCTCCACCCTAGACCTCCACCCAGGCCTCCTCCACCCAGACCTCCACCCAGGCCTCCTCCACCCAGACCTCCACCCAGGCCTCCTCCACCCAGACCTCGTCCCAGGCCTCCTCTCAGTCCTCCTCCACCTAGTCCTCCACCCAGTCCTCCTCCACCCAATCCTGCTCCTCCCTGTCCTCCACCCAGTCCTCTACCCAGTCCTCCTCCACCCAATCCTGCTCCTCCCTGTCCTCCTCCCTGTCCTCCTCCACCCAGTCCCCCAGAGAACTGCTTCCGATGGAGCAGCTTGAAACTGGTTCATGATGAACTCTGTGGATCCGTTGCCTTGGTAACGTTGCTGTAAGCTACAAAGCAGTTGGCAGCACTAAAACTAAAAAGACATAAAAAACCCAAACAAACCACCAGCTGGTGACTCACTTGGCTACTAATGAACTTCTGACATCAGGTCGTAGCTTTACTGCTACGTCAGGATTAGAGACTCACCAGCTGTTAGCTCCAGGACACGTTGCTCTCTTTACTGTTGCCATGACAACCCTAAGGTTTTCCAGTCACCTAGCAGGACTCATCTCTAGTTACATCTTCAGAAAGTGAACTTTTCTGATGCCTGAGAGGACAGAAGGCATACATCACTGAAGACTCCATGTCTCACTGTAAGTAGGACTGTGTCAGCATGCTACATGTTTCACAGATTAGTCTTTTGACGTCTTTCTGTCTGTCTCACGGTGGAGCAAAGTGGACAAACTCCTGGGAGCCCAAAGACAATCTTCAGACTTCAATAGTTGCTGAACAGTTTGTTTCCAGTGCTGGAAGGTAAATGAAGTCACCATAAACATCTAGTTTTCCTCTCCACACTCTCATTGTGTTATATTGATGCATCTCATGTCCTCTAGGGCTGGGTGTACTGATCTAATTAATGATAGCATTGATGTTAAGGTGAGTATTCACACAACATTGACGTCTCCTACATAGAAATGAGAACTAATCCAGACCAAAGAGCTTTTCTCATTCTTCTCTAATGTCTCTGCTGAGAAAGACGTCTCACAGAGAGTATTGTGTCTAAAGTCTCTTCTCCTGATCTCAGTTTGTCTCCGTTATGTCTCAGTGAGGACATGCTTGTGTCTCTCACTGCTCACTATTTGACTTCTCACATTTTCTTACAGTTGTCTCTTTTCTAGGAGAAAATGAGAGTAGTGCAAACTCTCAAATGAACTGAATTAATGAATTATATCATCATCTACAATCACTGGCCACTTTATTAGGTACACCATGCTAGTAACGGGTTGGACCCCCTTTTGCCTTCAGAACTGCCTCAATTCTTCGTGGCATAGATTCAACAAGGTGCTGGAAGCATTCCTCAGAGAGTTTGGTCCATATTGACATGATGGCATCACACAGTTGGCGCAGATTTGTCGGCTGCACATCCATGATGCGAATCTCCCGTTCCACCACATCCCAAAGATGCTCTATTGGATTGAGATCTGGTGACTGTGGAGGCCATTTGAGTACAGTGAACTCATTGTCATGTTCAAGAAACCAGTCTGAGATGATTCCAGCTTTATGACATGGCGCCTTATCCTGCTGAAAGTAGCCATCAGAAGTTGGGTACATTGTGGTCATAAAGGGATGGACATGGTCAGCAACAATACTCAGGTAGGCTGTGGCGTTGCAACGATGCTCAATTGGTACCAAGGGGCCCAAAGAGTGCCAAGAAAATATTCCCCACACCATTACACCACCACCACCAGCCTGAACCGTTGATACAAGGCAGGATGGATCCATGCTTTCATGTTGTTGACGCCAAATTCTGAACCTACCATCCGAATGTCGGCTGACTAAGGCTTCATGTACTCTACTCTACTCTCCATGTACTGCCTATTGACTATTTCTGCACCTTTACAACAACAACTACCTCTAAATGCACACAGCTGGAACACTCAGTCTTGTCTTGTCTTGTCTTGTCATGTCATACTTGTTTGTGAATCTGCACTTTACTGTTGTTCGTGGTTCATGTATACGCATGGGATGGGGTGAAACGTAATTTCGATTCCTTTGTATGTCAAGTATATGCGAAGAAATTGACAATAAAGCTGACTTTGACTTTGACTTTGACTTTGAATGTCGCAGCAGAAATCGAGACTCATCAGACCAGGAAACGTTTTTCCAATCTTCTATTGTCCAATTTCGATGAGCTTGTGCAAATTGTAGCCTCAGTTTCCTGTTCTTAGCTGAAAGGAGTGGCACCCGGCGTGGTCTTCTGCTGCTGTAGCCCATCTGCCTCAAAGTTCGACGTACTGTGCGTTCAGAGATGCTCTTCTGCCTACCTTGGTTGTAACAGGTGGTTATTTGAGTCACTGTTGCCTTTCTATCAGCTCGAACCAGTCTGGCCATTCTCCTCTGACCTCTGGCATCAACAAGGCATTTCCGCCCACAAAACTGCCGCTCACTGGATATTTTTTCTTTTTCGGACCATTCTCTGTAAACCCTAGAGATGGTTGTGCGTGAAAATCCCAGTAGATCAGCAGTTTCTGAAATACTCAGACCAGCCCTTCTGGCACCAACAACCATGCCACGTTCAAAGTCACTCAAATCACCTTTCTTCCCCATACAGATTGTCTCGACCATGTCTACATGCCTAAATGCACTGAGTTGCCGCCATGTGATTGGCTGATTAGAAATTAAGTGTTAATGAGCAGTTGGACAGGTGTACCCAATAAAGTGGCCGGTGAGTGTATGTTGACATTCATAAATATCATGAATAAAAACAGCAACAAACTCCAATATGAGTTAAATTACCACGTACTGTAAATAGAAGGTGTGAGATGGTTATATATATATATACTGTACACTGTGCTTAAGTAAATGAAAAGAAGTTCAGCAGCAGAACAGTTAGGAAATGCTGATGTTAAAGAGTCTGACTGCTGAGGGGACAAAAGACCTGCGGAAGCGTTCCTTCCTGCTCTGTGGATGCAGCAGTCTTTGGCTGAAGGAGCTTCCTAAAGTCCCAACTGTCTCATACAGGGGATGAGAGGGGTTCTTCCTGATATTGGACAGTTTAGCCAACATTCTCCTTTCCCCCACCTGCTCTACTGAATCCAGAGGACAGCCCAGGATGGAGCTGGCCCTCTTGATCAGTTTGTCCAGTCTGTTCTTGTCCCTCTCCGTGACTCCACTACACCAGCAGACCACAGCGTAGAAGGTTGCTGATGCAACCACAGTGTCGTAAAATGTCCTGAGCAGCGTCCTACACACACCGAAGGACCTCAGTCTCCTCAGCAGGTGGAGGCGACTTTGTCCCTTCTTGTAGAGGACACTGGTGTTGTCTGACCAGTCCAGTTTGTTGTTCAGGTGAACACCCAAGTATTTATAGCATCCATGATGTCGATATCCAAACCCTGGATGTTCACTGGTATTGTGTGTGCCGCCCTCCTCTGGAAGTTAATCACCATCTCCTTTGTCTTGGTGGCGTTGATGTGAAGGTGACAGCGTTCCCACCAGTCGACAAAGTCCTCGACCACCTTCCTGTATTCCAGGTCGTTCCCGTCTGTTACCCGTCCAACGATGGCTGTATCGTCTGAGAACTTCTGGATGTGGCAGCTGAAGTCTGAGGTGTAGATGGAGAAGAGGAATGGAGAGAGTACTGTTCCTTGTGGAGCTCCTGTGCTGCAGAGCACCTCATCAGACTAGAGTCTAATCTGTTGAAGAACAGATTAAGTTTGTTTGCCCACCCTCTGTCTCCAGGTTCTGAGCCGTTCCCACTAACCCTGTTTGAGCCTGAAATAGTCTTCAGCCCTTTCCAGACCTCCCTGGTGTTTTTCTTCTGGAGTTGGTCCTCCACTTTCCTCCTGTAGATGTCCTTGCCTTCATTTATTTTCTTTTTGAGTTCGCTCTGAATCCTCTTGAGTTCCTCCTTGTCACCAGATCTGAAGACCCTCTTCTTTTCGTTGAGTAGGGCTTTCAGCTCAGGGGTCACCCAGGGTTTGTTGTTAGAGAAACACCTCACTGTCTTCGTGGGCACGGTGTTCTCCACGCAGAAGTTGATGTAGTCAGTGAAGCAGTGGGTCAGGCCGTCTATGTCCTCCACGTCATGTGCTCCACACAGCACCTCCCAGTCAGTGGATTCAAAGCAGTCCCTCAGCTGCTCACTGGCGTCCTCTGTCCATGTCCTCACAGTCCTTGTAGTTGGGGGTTGTTGTTTAACTACAGGTTTGTAGACAGGTATAAGGTGGACCAGGTTGTGATCAGAGCGACCAAGTGGCAGTAAGTCCAGAGTCCTATTGTTCCTGGTGTGGCATGACACATACTGCGTGAATGTGGGTAGAATGGGGGATAGAGAGGCATGATTGAAGTCTCCGGAGATAAGAAGAAGAGAGTGGGGGTGGGATGTTTGCAGCCTAGACACTGCGGCGTGGAGGAGCTCACAGGCCACTGTAGCATTGGCGGAGGGGGGAATGTACAGTTATCGCGATAACATGCAAGAATTCCCGAGGCAGGCAGTATGGCCGAATCCCGATCGCCAGCAGTTCAATGTCCCGAGTACAAAGTTTCTCCTTAACGCTTATATGCCCAGGGTTGCAGCATCTGTTGTTCACGTACATCACTATTCCTCCCCCCTTCTTCTTACCGCTCTCTCTCGATGTCCGGTCCGCTCTCACGAGGTTAAATCCGTTTAGTGAGATATGCGGGTCTGAGGTGAGTTCGTTCCGCCAGGTCTCGGTGAAGCAGATGATGCTACACTCCCTGTACTCTCTGTGCCGTGAGTTACTCCAACTTGTTAGAGAGAGATCTTACATTCCCCAAAACAACCCACGGCAGGGATGGTTTGTACCGTCGTCTTCTCTCACGGCGTTTTACTCCAGCTCGGCATCCTCTCCGTCTCCTTCTCCTTATTTCGGCGGGGATGTCCGGTCTCTCCACAGAAAGCAGCGGAGTGTTGCTCAGCGCTAACAGCTGTTCCCGTGTGTAAACAATGGACGCATGGCTGAAGAGTTCTCCTGATGCTAGAAAAATCAGTCCAAAAAGTAGAAAAAGACAAAAAACTAATCTCACCACTTGCACACCCATACTGATGACTGATGTCAACCCGACGTTGACATCAGTCACCAAGGGGCAACAGGTAACGAACACGGTACCACACACAAACACTTCCCAACCCCCCGAAACATAATGATATTAAAAACAAAAGGATGGTGCAGTGCTGTGTCCCGTGTTGCAATAACAGAAACGAGGTGAACAAAACGATCTCGCTCGGTCACATCAACATGACAAGGCATTGACCATTTAAAATTTAAAACTGCTTATTATGTAGGTAGCAAATGGGCCTGTTTTACTTGATGCAAAGGTTTGTTTTTGTGATTAAAATAAATGTAAAATATTACCCCAAATCCGTCTTCCTGTATGCGGAAATGTGTCAAACTAGCCAGGACAACGAAAGACGTGCGTATTAAGCTACATGTGTGCGCCTGTGTTATAACGGCACTTTTTGCCCCGTGCCTCATCTGTTGACATTTCCAAACGCCTTCCTACAGTTGGCTTTCAACACAAACGAGTGCATGTGTCATTAGTATGAGAAAAAAAAATTGATTTTAACTGTCGGGCTCGGACATAAATATCTTAATGCCTGTCGGACGCGGGTCGTGTTCGGTTACTGCTTTATCGGACGCGGGCCGGGCTCAGACAGA
Source organism: Planiliza haematocheilus (assembly GCA_005024645.1). Lineage (NCBI taxonomy): Eukaryota > Metazoa > Chordata > Actinopteri > Mugiliformes > Mugilidae > Planiliza > Planiliza haematocheilus. The sequence continues at coordinate 284,657 of SRSE01001219.1, forward strand.
AAAATGCGGCCCCATCTAGTATATACAGTCAATGAGCACGATCCGCACTCTAGCCGGAGCCGGAGCCAGAGGACAAGGCAGCGGAGGACGGTCGGCGCAGCGCGTCAAAGATGGGGCACACATTTATGTCTACTCCATGAATTCGGAGGTGCTTTATCATGTTTGACATGCAACCTCCAATGCACGAAACAATCTTGTCTCAAAATGTTGCATTTTGCCGAGTTTTCGTTCTGTTTAGAAAAGTGGAGCCACACTTTCGACCTCCGATGCATGCTAGCCAACACTTCCGGTGGACGCTTCTACGTTGGTGTTCAGCGGTTTCTTCTTCCGGTTGGCGGACTGGGAATCGAAACTAGGAATTGAAAATTAAACCTTTGAACGATTCCGGGAAAATCACAAAGTTAGTCCCGGTTCCAATTGATTCTCGATACTCGATACCCAACCCTACTGGGCGATAATCATTCAAGCATGATGGATTAGTTTTCTTTGGCACAGGGATGATGACTGACTGTTGGAAACAGGATGGAACGACAGCAGTGCTGCTCAGTGTGTTAATTGTTCATGTCCTGGAGTTCAGTTAAATTCACCATAAAGAAACAGAAGGAACATCTCACATGTGTAGACCATGCTGACAGTCTTGCTGACTCTGCAGAGTTGATGGTGTAGCAGGAAGTCTATGGTTCTGGTTCCTGTTTCTAAGTCTAACTGATGTGTAGTTAGTGTTTGACTCTGAGCTCTGGTCCACACTCAGTAGTTGTTAGTAGGATCCATTCATCACTGGTTTGTTGTGAGGATGGAATCAGACTTTGTGAAACCATGAGAGAATAAAGAGACAGACTGATGAGAACAGAGATCCTCTGCTGGGAGTTTTCAGCCTCTCAAACTGTCTCTGGATCCAGTTATTAATGTAGAACTTTAGAACTCTGCATGTAAAACCACAGCAGCAACTTCCTCCTGCTGACTGCACTGACCTTTATCTGATCAGATGGAGCTGATGTCACTGTGGATATGAAGGAAGGGAACAGAAGGAAGTCTATGGTTCTGGTTCCTGTTTCTAAGTCTCACACCACGGCTTCCTGAGACACTTTCTGTCAGGGTGCTGGTAACTCTGACCAGTTGTCAGACCTCATGTGTTAACTGCTGACTCTCCCTTTATTCATGTGGTCATGGGAGAGTCCATCTCCACCACATGTGTTTGTGGACACACGTCCCCTGGTGGGGAGACACTGTGAGTGACTCTCCACTTCCTTGTTCCACCAGAGTCAGAGGTAATCTGCTCTTCATCCTTAAAGGTTTAACCTCATTATGTTTGTTGGTTTAATACCTAATATGTGTCGACTAGTCAATGACGTCACAGTAGAATGAAATGAAATCTAGATTCTTGACCTGAACACATACTGCAGCGTGTCACACAAAAGAAGCTACAGAGGCTCATTTGATAGTTCATTGAAGCTTGAACACGAGCTGTCAGCTGTAGACCACGTCCTCATAAAGAAACACCATAAACCAGACCTGCACCGTCTACATCAGCTGACAGAGGTCAGTTACAGTTGTGGCTGCTGCTGAGAGACCCCATCTTCCTGTTTCTTTACAGTCAACACGTTCACGTCAGTTTGAGCTGAAGACGAGAGGAGGGACGTCAGAAGTGTCTCATGATCTGAAGAAGAGTCCAAACACATCAACTGAGTTCTTGGAGTCTTGACAGGAAGATGAAGACGTTGGTGGTGTTTGTGATCCTCGTTGACGGTAAGATATCTTCTTCCTGGATCTGATTCTCACTTCAGTCTGACATCATTTCTCTCACGTCTGTCTCTTTAAAGAAAGTCAGTGATGACCTGTTTCAGCTTTGATTAGTTCTTAGTTTGTCTGTGAGGGACACAATGTCCAGAAGCAGAGTCTGATGTTCTGTTCACGTGGACTGTTTCTAATCACTGCTGTAAATGTAAAATCACATCAAGAAAGAAAGAATGAAACAGATTGAAGGTGAGCTCAGAGCTAACGACTGCTTGATGATCTGGCTGCAGGTCAGGACTTCACTGTTGGACACAAACATTTACAAATGACATGAAGACAAACATGTGTAGAATGAGGCCATGTTTCCTGAGCTGAGTGCTAGAAATGCTAGAAAGAAGACAAGAGGACAGAGCATTGACTTTGGAGCCAGCCCCCCTGGACCTTATGGACAAGCAGACCATGAACATGAAGGATGTTTCTCAGTAACATCTTGCTCCAATCAGTAGATGTTCTCTCTGTGTTTGCTGCATGTTAGCTTCCTAGTGTTCCAGACTTGTAAATGTGTGAAAGCAAGAAGCCATCTCTGAATACTTGACATGAATAACATGGTTGGAGTTCTAGTTTGGACGCTGAGACAGTTTGTGGTTTAGATTGGTGCTGTTAAAGAAGAGATGTGTCTCTGTGTTAGTATCAGGACCAGAGGAGGCCTTTTACTGATGGAGTTAGGTGCAGAGATCAGTCCTGAGAGATGGTGCACCATGAGTTCATTCATCAGTTAGAGCTAAAAATCATCTTGGTCTTGACTGAACTCTAAACTGTTCCAGGACTGGAGTAGAGGACAGACCTGATCAACACAATCTTACAAATGTCATTACTCTGATTACTTTGAGCAAGAGAGGAAGTTTCTCAGACAAATCTATGAAAACTGTCCAAACACATTCAATGATCTGTTCTTTGACTTCAGTCTGTGAATGAAATGGAGTTTTTCATTGACTGACTGATAGTTCAACTGGTTTCTCTGGTCCCTGCAGATAATGTGACCTACAGTCAGTCATGTGTCAAGTCAAACCCACAGCATGCAGCTCATTTGGGTTTCTCTTTGTGTGTCCTCTCAGTTTCCCAACATGCCCTGGCAGGTGTGGTGCAGGTGAATGAGGGGGCGGAGTCTGTCCTGCTACCCTGCCAATTCTCGGGTAATTTACCTGAGGACCCCACAGTGATTTGGACCAGGGACGATCTCAGTCCCAAATCTGTCCACAAACGAGGAGGAACAGATGAAGTTAAAGGTCAGAACCAGGTTTACAGGGGGAGGACATCGATGACGCCTGATGCTCTAGACACTGGAGACTTCAGCCTCACTCTGACAAAACCCCAGCTCTCTGACAGCGGCAGCTACACCTGCTCCATCAGTGATGGAAGACGAGAACGGAGAGTGACAGACGTACATCTACAGGTCAAAGGTCAGAAACAAACCTCAACATGTGTTCACTGTTTAAACATGAGGAGGAAGAAAAAGACTCAACTGAACCTTTGTGAGGTTTCACTTTCTGTAGCAGAACATTTGACAAACAGCAGTGGAGACAAGAGCAGCACCTCATTCATTCATTCATTCATTCATTCATTCATTCTGTCATTCATGCTACAAGAATGACAGAAAAGTCTGTTTCAGATAAACCTGGACGGTACATTTGAATGTTTTTAATACTCTTCTCAACATGTCAGCTGCTCAGAAAGCTCTGTGCTCTGCAGAGAAGTCTCTGTTCTTGATCCAGTGGTAACTCTGTTCACATCCACAGTAAATGCAGATAACTTAGTTCTAGTAGAGAGGAGACTCTGACAGGACGTTGAAAATGAACTTATCGTCTAAAAACCCATTCCTTCATCAATTACTGCTCCTCTTTCTCTGCTTGACTTCATCCTCTTCTTCTTTGGGGAGTTTTGTCAGTTCTGGTGCTACAGGGTGTATTACTGCCCTCTACAGAGTAAAATGATTTACTATGACCACTGTGTTACTGCTGCTTTCATCAGGTCCTGATTTCAGTTGACTTTAATGATGAACTAATCCCAGAAAGCTCAGTGTGTTTGTCAGTAAATGTAGAACTCACCAACACACTGATCATTTATCAACAATGATTCTATGGATCAATTTGAAATATTCAGGGAGTAATGGAAGAAGAGGGAGCAGCCACAGTGAGCTGTTAGATGAAGAGCTGCAGACTGAACACCTCCAGCTTCTCATCCAGGAAACAAACACCTGCCTCTACAGTTTATTATTGTCCTCTCAGACCAACAGGTGGAGGTGAAGGTGCAGGAAGGGGCGGAGTCTGTCATCCTACCATGCAGAACAAACACTGACCTGCCTGAGGACACCTCAGTGGAGTGGACTCGCTCTGAGCCAGAACTCATCATGGTCCATGTGTATCGAGACGGAAACAACCAACTGAACAAGCAAGACAACCTTTACTGTGGCCGAACGAAGATGAATGAAGACCTGCTGGAAACTGGAGACCTCAGTCTGACCCTGAAATACCCCACAGAGAGAGACTCTGGATCATACATCTGCACCGTCTACAGAGGCCAAGACATCCTGAGAGAGAAAGTAGTGCTGCACCACCTCAAAGGTACTGGAAGGACTGTAGCTACAGGTCAGAGGTCAGAGGTCAGAGCTGGAGATACAGGTCAGAGGTCAGAGCTGTAGATACAGGTCAGAGGTCAGAGGTCAGAGTCTAACTACAGGTCAGAGGTCACAGTCTAACTACAGGTCAGAGGTCACAGACTAACTACAGGTCAGAGGTCACAGACTAACTACAGGTCAGAGGTCAGAGGTCATGTTCTTCTTTATGTTTCTCCACAGAACCACCTCCAGTCTGGCCTACAGTTCTCATAGTTCTCCTGGTTCTCCTGGTTGTTGTTCTTGGTGTCATTGGGGGTCTTTTGTTTCATTGTCGACACTACTTCATGTCAGGTGAGTCTCTACTACTACACTACCCATAATGCTGATGGTAACATGTGTCCCGTGGAGGAGACTTGTTCCAGCTGCTGAAAGAGTTCAGAGTTCAAACAGCTGCTACAGAGAGCTGAAGAGAAACTTCCAGGTTTAGTTCCAGAAGTCAGAAACTCTTCATCAAACATGTCTGCAGCACTTTACAGGACGCTTTGACTAGTTACCAAGGAACGAGTCAGGAAGACATCAGGGACAAACGGAGACACAATCCAGCTCTAATCAGAAGCTCCTGACGTCCTCAATCAGGACCTGAGCTCTGAGCTCATGAGTCCAGGTCTCTCCCAGTCCCAGTAAAACCAGAGCAGAGGGTTAGGGTTCTTCCTCATCCATTCATCTGATTGGTTCCTCATTAGTTCCTGACTTCTTCTTTGGTAACTGCTCCAAATGTCCTGAAGAAGAAAACTGGTGTTCAGTCACAAACTAGTTTCCACTGGTTTGTGTCAGAGGTGTGACAGACGTCAGGTGAGCTCAGGTCACCTGGTTGATCCACGTCCTCAAACAAACTGAACACTGAGAGTCCTCCACCAACATGAGACACATAGACAAGGATGGACAGAGACGTCCTGTTACCATCAGAGCTGCTGCTGCTGCTGCTGCTGCTGTCTCTACAGCTGATGATGGGATTTGTTGTCCTCTCAGTCTACCAGGTGGACGTGGATTCAGGGGTGGAGTCTGTCCTGCTGATCTGCAAAACCACAGGTCACCTGTTTAAAGACGCTAAAGTGGAGTGGAAGGACAGAGACAGGAAGGTCCATGTGTATGAGAACGGCTCTGACCAGCTTGAAGACCAGAACCAGTTTTACAGAAACAGAACAAAGATGAATAAAAACCTGAAAACTGGAGACCTCAGTCTGACCCTGAAATACCCCACAGAGAGAGACACCAACACCTACACCTGCACCGTCTTCAACAAGGAGGGAGACATCCTGATGAAGAAACAAGTGAAGCTCAATGTCAGAGGTCAGTACTGTAGATACAGGTCAGAGGTCAGAGGTCAGTACTGTAGATACAGGTCAGAGGTCAGAGCTGTAGATACAGGTCAGAGGTCAGAGGTCAGTACTGTAGATACCAGAGATGGGACCAAGTCTTTGTCCTCCAGTCCTAAACGTTTCATTTAGTCCTTTTAACAGTAATAATTTATTCCATTTAAATGACAGATGATCAATCCTTTTTAAATCTACATTTATTTATCATAACATGTGATAAATGTGTAAAAGTAAAGAGCTGATTCTTCCATATGGCACTACTAACCAGTTCCATTGAACTCTTCTGCAACAATATTCTTCCTTTTAAACTTTCTTTGCTGAAGAAACATTTGATCAAATGTAGAAAAGTGCAGCTGAAATCATTTGAACAAAAAGTGCTGACATTTCATTTCCAAAGCTCTAGAATGAGTTCCACAGTACTTCATTTCTGTCCTGTCTCGTCCTCGTCTCATCTCATATTGAACCATAACATCATCATCATCAGCGTATCCATCAACAGCTCAGTGTATGTTCTGCTCCGTTTCGTTTTCCCTCATTCTGCTGAACGAGATGAACGAACACAGAAGTGAAGTCTGTCTGTTTTATTCACCTTACAGGTAAAGAAGGTCAATAATCCACGTCAGAATAACTTGATGAATGAGCGTAAATATGACGTTATGCACTGTTGATAGAGAGAAAACAAAAAGATGTTTGTGAGGAAAGTGACCATGTTGCATGTAGTTGAAGTCTGGGGTGTTGCCGTGTTCCACCAGAGTAGAAGATGGCACAGAAGCAGATCCATTTATAATGTTTGGTGTTAAAGGCTCACATGTCAATAAACTCTGCTGAACGAGGTGAACGAACACAGAAGTCAAGTCTGTCTGTTTGTTTATTACACTTTACAGTGAATCTATAAACTGTTTAGCAGCGTACCAGTTGATACTGGTAACATGATGGTAAACACAACTGATAATGAATAATTAGAGAGCTCCTGTTTGTTCTTGGGTAAGAAGGCCCTCGACCAAACATGAGCCAGAAGACAAGAAAGACAATCTGCTGCTGGTGCTGGAAATAAGAATGAAAAGGAATGAACCTGATTAAGACACAGGGAAATGTTCTGAAATCATTCAGTCACTTCATACAGTGGTATGCAAAAGTTTGGGCACCCCTTAGGAAAATCATTGCATCAGTTTGTCACTTGCTGAGCTTTTGAAGCAGCAACTTTATTTTAACAAATGTTATACCTTATGGAAACAGAAACATCTCAGTAGTGAAATCATTTTCATTGGTCCAACAGAAACATTTTAAACAAAAATAGGCATGTGCATAAATTTGGGTACCCCAAAGAAATAATTCCATTAATATTTAATAGACCCTCCTTTTGCTGCAAGAACAGCCTGTAGACGCCTCCTATAGCCACTGACAAGTCCCTGAAGTCTGGCAGGTGGTACTTTGGCCCATTCCTCCAAACAAAACGCCTCCAGTTCAGTCAGGTTTCTTGGCTTCCATGCGTAAACAGCCTGCTTCAAATCAATCCATACATTTTCAATGATGTTAAGGTCTGGGGACTGGGATGGCCATTCCAGAAGATTGTACTTGTGCTTCTGCATGAATTCCTTGGTGGATTTTGAACAGTGCTTGGGATCATTGTCCTGCTGAAAAATCCAACCCCGGCATAGCTTCAACTTTGTGACAGATTCTTGAACATTCTTGTCAAGAATCTGCTGATACTGAGAGGAATTCATGTGGCCCTCAACTTTAACAAGGTTTCCAGTCCCTGTGCTAGCCACACAGCCCCATAACATGATGGACCCTCCACCATATTTCACAGTAGGCAATAAGTTCTTCTCATGGATTCAGTGTGTTTTTTTCTCCATGCATACCTCCTCTTGTTCTGACCAAATAACTCCATCTTAGTCTCATCTGACCACAGTATTTCTTTCCAAAATGCTTCTGGCTTGTCCAGATGTGCTTTTTCATACCTCATGTGACTCTTCTTGTGACGAACACTCAGGAAAGGCTTTTTGAGCATCAGCCTTCCAAAGAGCTTTTCCTGGTGCAAAGTGCGCTGGATTGTGGAACGATGAACAACTCCACCATCAGTAGCCAGATGTTCTTGTTCTAATGAGTCCTACAGTAATCAGTCAGCTGCTGATCCGGCTGTGGTAAAGTAGGGGGGGGGGGTTTATCTTCCTGAACATTAATGTTGTAAACATGTTACTGATGTCACATGATTGGACAGACACCAAAGACAACACTGTCTCTGTTCAGTGGACAATGGGACATATTTCAGACTGGAACCAGTCAAACATGTTTCACTCCAAATATTTCTCTTCAATGTGCTCAGAGCTGCTGCTGCTGCTGCTGCTGCTGCTGCTGTCTCTACAGCTGATGATGGGATTTGTTGTCCTCTCAGTCTCCCAGGTGGAGGTGGATACAGGGGTGGAGTCTGTCCAGCTGATCTGCAAAACCACAGCTCACCTGCCTGAAGACGCTAAAGTGGAGTGGATGGATGATGTAGATGATGTGGTCCATGTGTATGAGAACGGCTCTGACCAGCTTAAAGACCAGAACCCGATTTACAGAAACAGAACAAAGATGAATAAAGACCTGCTGAAAACTGGAGACCTCAGTCTGACCCTGAAATACCCCACAGACAGAGACACCTACATCTACACCTGCACCGTCTACAACAAGGAGGGAGACATCCTGATGAAGAAACAAGTGAAGCTCAGAGTGAAAGGTTTGTTTTTTTTGTTTTTCTCTCTTTGTCTTTTCTTTCATTGGGTGGTCATTATTTACCACCCCCGCCCCCCCCCCATGCTGCATGCTGGTAGTGAGTGTGGTGAGCAGAGACTCTGAGTGATTTCTGTCTTTTTTGATGAATGTATCACCGTCAATGATCTGTTTGTGTCGGTGCAACCGTTGATGCTGCACCAAAGGTCATTGTGTCTAATGTCCCTTTATCACTGGTGAGTTCCTCAGCAGAGAGTTATGAAGACATGGAAAAGCTGTGTCTCCTCTCTGGCTGCAAGTCTCCATTGTCTCAGCATGTGGTGTCTGACAGGAGACAGCTCTACATGATCCTGAACAACCAGGATGAGGAGCTGTGGGGTCAGGGCGGGATGGTGCTGGTCAGCAGGACGGCCTGGACGGCACTGCTGATGAGGACAGTGGACAGGTTGAGGGAGAGGAGGGACTCACAGGAAGAAATGATGTTGGTGTAAATGATGAAGATGACCTTGAGGAAAGTGAGATGAGTGGTGGAAACACTGTGAATGGTGGAAATGGTTTGAGTGGGACACAGGTGAGACAGAGACAGGTGAGTTATGTGAAACACAGGTAGGTGCAGGTGAAGTGAGCAGAGAATGGTGTGAGCAGCTTGAAGAGGCTGACAATCAGAATCCAATGTTCTCCACGTAAACCAAGGACTGAAACTACAAACACATGTGCTGAAGCAAAATCAAGAGGACTGAGTGCAGACAGACACACAGAGAAGAAGCAGGAGCAGACAGATAGACAGCAGGATGCTGAGGAGGACTGAGTCTGACAGCAGTCATCTGTCCCTTCTTAAGGGGGGGGGGGGGGGGGGGGGGGGGGGTCTCCTGTTCTCCAGCTTCTCTGGAGGTCCAGCATGTCCTAGGCTAGGACATCCCAGGTCCCAGGCTACAAAAAGACAAAGCACATGAAGTGGCAGCTACTGTCCTTCAGCTTTCTCTACAATGATTCAATAAAGTCATGAAAACCTGCTGCTGCTGCTGCTGCTGCTGCTGCTGCTGCTGCTGCTGCAGATGATGATGGGATTTGTTGTCCTCTCAGTCTGTCAGGTGGAGGTGGAGGAGGGGGTGGAGTCTGTCCAGCTGCCCTGCAGAACCACAGAGCTGGATGGAGATGTTGAAGTAGTGTGGTGGGACAGATACTGGAAGGTCCATGTGTATGAGAACGGCTCTGACCAGCTTAAAGACCAGAACCAGATTTACAGAAACAGAACAAAGATGAATGAAGACCTGCTGAAAACTGGAGACCTCAGTCTGACCCTGATGGACCCCACAGAGAGAGACAGTGGATGGTTCACCTGTGAAGTCTACAACAAGGAGAGAGACATGCTGAGATGGAAAAGAGTGGAGCTCAGAGTGAAAGGTTTGTTTTTTTTCTCTCTGTCTCTAAGTGTCTCTAAGTGTCTCTCAGTGTCTCTGTCTCTAAGTGTCCGTCTCTGTCTGTCAGTGTCTCTCAGTGTCCGTCTCTGTCTGTCAGTATCTCTCAGTATCTCTCAGTGTCTCTAAGTGTCTCTTGTGTCTTGTGTCTCCTCTGCAGACAGAGTCCAGGTCCAGGATGTAACGTCTCCTCTGATGGCTGTAGACTCAGTCTGATCAGGTTGTTGATCTTTGATTATTGATCAGTGAAGGATCTGATGATGATTTCAAAGAAGATAAAGCTGCTGCTGAAGCAGAGTTCATGTCAGCGACCTCCTCCTGCTTCAAGTCAAACCCTCAAAGTCAGTCAACAACTAATGACCTTCATTCAAATGTCCAGCAGAGGGCAGCACTGACTGAAACCTTCAACAAGACACAAGTTAACATGAGCTTTGGAACATTTCTGATGTGTTGATGAAACCAGGACAGAAGGAGCTGATCAGCTCACATGTTTGAAAGAAAAGGAAGAAAATGTTGGACAGTAGCAGTTTTAGAAACAACTCTTGTCCTCTCTGCATAGTTGTTCTTAACGCCTGCTTTGTTGTGCATTTTATTTTTTTGGAAACCATCTTAGAATCATCATAGCTCCGTATGTTATCAGTCTGTACTTCACTGAGTGTAGGTGCCACATGTATGGATTGTGTCATTCATGGCATCATTTTCAGTTCATTCATACACAGTATATATATATAAAACGTCCCTCTCACCCTCCTCGGGTGGTATCTGTGTCATCCTCAAGCTCGGGTCCTCTACCAGAGGCCTGGGAGTTTGAGGGTTCTGCTCAGTATCTTAGCTGTTCCTAGGACTGCGCTCCTCTGGACTGAGGCTTCTGATGTTGTTCCTGGGATCTGTTGGAGCCACTCCTCCAGTTTGGGCGTCACTGCCCCGAGTGCTCCTACTACCACGGGGACCACGCTCGCCTTGACCTTCCACATCTGCTCCAGCTGTTCTTTCAACCCTTGGTACTTTTCAACCTTTTCATGTTCCTTCTTTCTGATGTTGGCATCTGCTGGTATCGCCACATCTATCACCACCGCCTTCTTCTGCTCCTTGTCTACCACCACTATGTCCGGTTGGTTGGCCAGGACCTGTTTGTCAGTCTGGAAGCTGAAGTCCCACAGCACCTTGGCCCTGTTGTTCTCAGCCACCTTCTGTGGTTTGGCCCATTGGGACTTGGGTACTTCTATTCCATACTGGGTACAGATGTTCCTGTACACCAGTCCTTCTCAAATAGTGGGGCGCGCCCCCCTGGGGGGGGGGGTGCCGTGCAATGCCTGGGGGGGCGCGAGTGCTTGTTCTGGTTGTATTCGATTAAAGTGTAATTGCGCATCCAGAACGTAGGTGGCAGTGGCGCTCTCATTGTGCGCACTATTAGCTCTATGGTGTTTTTTAACAGAGCCAGCGGTAAGAGATGTAAACATGTGAAATACAGTAAAGCAGAGATAAAAAGTATAGTCAAGGCTAAAACCATTCAAAGGTGGCAGCACATCTGGGACAATGGGTGCACAGGAAGACATCTATATAGGATACAAGAGAAAGTGGGAAAGGACTCACACATAACCAGGTCTAGACATGAAGAAATAGTGCTGACAAGGATGAGGTTGGGGCATACAAAACTGAATAGTACACTGTTCTTAATGAGAAAGCATGGGGATGGAAGCTGTGAATATTGCCAAAACCATACACCTGAAACAATAGAGCATGTAATTCTGCACTGTCGTAAATACCATCAGGCAAGGCAAAGGCTTGTTACGCAACTGGAATCAAAGAAAGTGTCTCTAGACATCAAGACCTTATTGGGAAATAGATCTGGGGAATTTTTTGTTTTTTTACTTTCTTTTTTGAAAAGTACAGGCCTCTTTAAAAGATTATAAATTTTAGTTTATCTGTTTGTTTTATTTGTGTATTTGTTTGTTTATTTAAAACAGTACAGAAAAGCCAGTAACACTTTAAAAGAATATGCTTTTTAGTTTATTTGTTTTGTTTGGTTATTTCTTGGTTTACTTTATTTATTTAAAACAGTACAGAGCTAGTAACTCCCGTTCCTTTCTCCAGTCCAGTGGTGGCGGTAATGCACAAGCAATAGTTGCCAACCGCCAATAAAATAAGAAGAAGAAGAAGAAGAAGAGATGTAAACAAGCTGAGGAACATGGAAAAATATTTGACAGGGATGAAAAGAAAGGCCGTAAGAGAGGAAGATAATAAGACAAAGGAAAGTCACTCAAAACCCAAGACAAGGAAATATGACGAAACGTAGAAACGTATGTAGCGCTTGGCTTCACTGTAACTATACGGTCGGGGACGAGGAAAGACCGTACCGGTATGTTTGTTCAGAGAAAACGCTCCGAATATTGCCAGCAATCATCCTGGTTTGTGACTGCTACGTAAGTTAACGAGCACTGTTGGCATCATATAAGGTAAAATAGTTTAAATAATAAATAAATAATTTAATACCTAAAATAGTTTAAATAGTTTATTCAGGCAAATTGCACTTTAATGCACTAATCTTTTCTGTAAGAGACTGAGAAACAATGTTAATTAAGTTATTCTATGTCTTTTTTCTTTTCTTTGTACATATAACAAGTTTTGGACAAATGATACTAATTGTAATGAGGGGGGGGGGGGGCGCAACATTTTCTTCTTCCTAAGGGGGGCATAACAGAAAATAATTGAGAACCACTGCTGTACACTATTCCAGCCACTTGGTTGTGTCTCTCCATGTACGCTGACCCAGCTAGCATCTTACACCCTGCTATTATGTGCTGGACTGTCTCAGGGGCATCTTTGCATAGTCTGCACCTTGGATCTGATCTACTCTTGTAGATCTTGGCCTCTATGGCTCTTGTAGCTAGGGCCTGTTCTTGTGCTGCCATATATATATAGATATATATATATATACTGATGTCCTCTAGTGTCCTCTGATGTCCTCTTGTGTCCTCTGATGTCCTCTAGTGTCCTCTGATGTCCTCTTGTGTCCTCTGATGTCCTCTTGTGTCCTCTGATGTCCTCTAGTGTCCTCTTGTGTCCTCTAGTTTCCTCTGGTGTCCTCTGATGTCCCCTAGTGTCCTCTGGTGTCCTCTGATGTCCTCTAGTGTCCTCTGATGTCCTCTGATGTCCTCTTGTGTCCTCTGATGTCCTCTAGTGTCCTCTGATGTCATCTAGTGTCCTCTTGTGTCCTCTGATGTCCTCTAGTGTCCTCTGATGTCCTCTAGTGTCCTCTGATGTCCTCTTGTGTCCTCTGATGTCCTCTAGTGTCCTCTAGTTTCCTCTGGTGTCCTCTGATGTCCCCTAGTGTCCTCTGGTGTCCTCTGATGTCCTCTGGTGTCCTCTGATGTCCTCTTGTGTCCTCTGATGTCCTCTAGTGTCCTCTGATGTCATCTAGTGTCCTCTGGTGTCCTCTGGTGTCCTCTGATGTCCTCTAGTGTCCTCTGGTGTCCTCTGATGTCCTCTTGTGTCCTCTGATGTCATCTAGTGTCCTCTTGTGTCCTCTGATGTCCTCTAGTGTCCTCTGATGTCCTCTTGTGTCCTCTGATGTCCTCTAGTGTCCTCTTGTGTCCTCTGATGTCCTCTTGTGTCCTCTGATGTCCTCTAGTGTCCTCTGATAGCCCCTGTTGTCCTCTGATGTCCTCTGTTGTCTTCTAGTGTCCTCTGATGTCCTCTAGTGTCCTCTGGTGTCCTCTAGTGTCCTCTGATGTCCTCTGTTGTCTTCTAGTGTCCTCTGATGTCCTCTAGTGTCCTCTGATGTCCTCTGGTGTCCTCTGGTGTCCTCTGATGTCCTCTAGTGTCCTCTGATGTCCTCTGTTGTCTTCTAGTGTCCTCTGATGTCCTCTAGTGTCCTCTGGTGTCCTCTGATGTCCTCTAGTGTCCTCTGTTGTCCTCTAGTGTCCTCTGGTGTCCCCTGGTGTCCCTTGCTGTTCTCTAGTGTCCTCTGGTGTCCTCTGATGTCCTCTAGTGTCCTCTGTTGTCCTCTAGTGTCCTCTGTTGTCCTCTAGTGTCCTCTGGTGTCCCCTGGTGTCCCTTGCTGTTCTCTAGTGTCTTCCTGGTTGTTGATGTGAGAGACAAAGATCTCAGATCAGATGTTTGACTTTAACATTAAAGCCACAGTAAACATTTTATTGCTAATGTCTCTATTCAGCAGTGACGTGCAGTCAGGGGAGGCAGGTGAGGCTGTGCCTCACCTGTCATTATGGAAAAAAAAAATTTAATGACTATATTTATTCAGTAATTTGTGCTTTACAGTCATTTTCCATTTAAATTTACCATTTTTGGGTGTTTTATTTCCAAAATCGCTCAATTTCCACAATTGCCGTTCAGATACTACGGAGAGATGTGCGGTGAGGCAGCAGCGCTGCTTCCCTCAAAGCCTGGTCCATCAGAGACCAGTGTCCTCAAAGCCTGGTCCATCTGCACGCTGCCATTGGTGAGTTAGTGATGATCAGCATCACATGTTCAGCTCAGTCTAATCATTTCTATTCTGTTGCTCCTAAAGCTTTTTTAGCTCTTCTCATCAAATGATTTATTCTTCATAAAGTAACTGGGCCTCAGTAGCCTGTGTAGTTACTGGCCCAGGTCAAAGGTCATTACTGACGTGTATGAACTGGAATCAAAATAGGAATGTGTCTGAAAAGACCATTATGTCAGCAGCTTTAATGGAGACATGTTCATTCTCCATCCTCAATAAAGAGCAGAGAACAGACAGAGCCATGGGTGTGAGCAGACAGTGGCTGGAGCTAGCTTAGCAGCGCCTGCTAGCAGCAGCAGCTAGCATGCAGTGATAGCACGAGGACTGGAGCAGGTTTTAGCTGCTGATAGAACAACAAGGCTCCTGGCTCCCTCATGGCAGGACACTGAGCTCTGGGAGTCCACACACATGGACCTGAATCCAGTGCTGAGTTCACTGACGCCCTCCCTCTCTGCTGAAGCACATGTCACTGTCTCACATCACGTACGTCTGCTCTTAAAACACCTAATCTGAGTACGTGAGGGTGTTCACACTGCAAGTACCCGGATGGTTTACTCTAAACGGTGCTGAGTGTGGAGCGATGGACACTTTCACCATAAACAGCATCTTGGCTACGAAGCAGAAGGGGAGGAACTATCAACCTGATTCTAACATGTGATTTGATATCAGCGGCAGTGTTTTGGAAGCGGTGGTAGAGCTTACAGGTCCATACAGATGGAAGTAATATGACATTTAATGAACATGGTTGCTGTTTTACACGTAGTACTATTAAATTACTGCTCAATATAACTGTTAATTTAGTTAAATTAGTGATTTGTGTTGACTCGGTGCAGTGAACGAACTCACAAAAGCTAGAAAACGTGATCAAAATGGTCATAGTTAAGATGTTTGAAGTGTCAATGTCTAAATATTAAAATTATAATTTGCCGCGATCGTGGTCAGAAATACTATAAGTATAGGAGTAGGAGGAGAATAGAGGAGGAGCAGGAGGAGGAGAATAGAGGAGGAGGAGGAGGAGAATAGAGGAGGAGCAGGAGGAGGAGGAGAATAGAGGAGGAGGAGGAGGAGAATAGAGGAGGAGGAGGAGGAGAATAGAGGAGGAGCAGGAGGAGGAGGAGAATAGAGGAGGAGGAGGAGGAGAATAGAGGAGGAGGAGGAGGAGAATAGAGGAGGAGCAGGAGGAGGAGGAGAATAGAGGAGGAGGAGGAGGAGGAGGAGAATAGAGGAGGAGCAGGAGGAGGAGGAAGACTGATCCACAGTGCTTCAGATAAAATGTGTTTCAATCTAAAATGAACATGGAGCCATAGAGCTACATGGAATCAATAAATGACCAAATCAATCAATCTGTGTTATTAGCCTCTAATTCATTATGTTCATTATCTGCTGTTTGTCTACGTACAGAACTGGAACTGTTCACATGGTGTTAGGATGATGCAAAACAAAATACGAAGTAGTTGTGTTAGTGCAGGAACCTTTATTTATTTGATTCTTCAGGGGTTTGTCAAACATGATTATTAGATCCTGTGATGAAGGATTTGACCAGTTTACATTTCATTTATTTCTCTTCTTGTTTCTCGGCTCTATTTAAGATGACATATAATAAAATAATATAATGAATGTAATATATTATGGGATGGTTCTTCCATGAGGCCTCTGGATGACACAGAGCTAAGGAGGCCATCAAACTACTCTCAGCACATATCTGCTGCTGCCACTGGTGACTCCTTAACATCCCTCGTTGATCCTCCTGCTACATCAAGGTGACAACGTAGAGGCTGCACACTTTTCCTTTTCTGACGTGTTTCTGTTCACATTATTTACATTTACTATTTTATTCCTGATTATTCTTCCATCATTCTTGTACTCATCACTTCTATATAGCCTTTTATTTCACTTGTTTATTTCATTTTTCCTGAGTTTCTCATCACCTGCAGTCTGCCTCTTTCTGTCAAACTCTGATGGCCATCATGGAGAGCTCTGACTGGCCTCCACTGTTGAAGCTGCTCTCTAGCCTAACAGACAGTGGAAGACCTTAGTGCAGTGCTGGTGAAGGCTTGCTGCCTGCCAGTGTCTCTCCTTTCCATCCTGTCTGCGCTGGGTTTCTGGTCGCTCCACTGTCCAGCTGGGTTGGACATGAAGGCCTTCCGGTCCACTGCTGCTGAGCTCCTGTAAAGTCAGCGTCTGTGCTGAGGTTCAGTGTTTGTCAGCCAGTGGGGATGTCCTCTCTGAAGCCTCATATTCATGGTGGCCACATCTGGTCACATCTGTCAGCGGCTACAGACACTAGCTCTGGCTGCCTGCTGCCGACCAATGGCCTTCTACACAGCACAGCACCTTCCAGAGGTCCAGGGCCGTTTCTAGCTTTGTGGGGGCCCTAGGAGACATGCTGTTTGGGGGCCCCTAGTTTGTCAAACTATGATAAAGAGATTCCTGACCCTTTGATGGTCCACTAAGACAAAACAATCTATAACACTAAAAATTAAACATCTTAAGTTGAGCCACTCAGGCAAGTTAAACTGATATAAATACGACCATACAAGGAAAACAACAATCCTCTATATTTAAATCAAAAACAGATTCTTAATGTTTATAAAAATGTTTCATTTAAATAACAAAAATACAACAAACTCACTCATCTATTTTAAAGTGCAGCAACGAAAAACAAAAACAACACTAAAATAATGCTTATTTAACATCAGTCTCACTCTTAAAGGATAAAACTAAAATAGACTTAACTTGTACCTAATTACAAAGTTGTTGTAATCACAGTTTTCTGTGTTAATTTACACATTGAACTAGTTAAAGAAATAAAACTAAGATAATGATCCACTAAAATAATAAACACAATGCTTCATATTTATAAATCACTTAAAAACAATCCTTTAAAATATTGATTTAAATTTATAAACAGTAGCACACTTCTAATTAGAGACATATAAAACACACACTAAACTAAATGAATCCTGAATAATACTGAAATAATGTTAAGGGTCAAATATCTGAGACACAACTTTCACTGAACAGTCAGTCAGTCCGTCCACAGCTGGACAACCTGTCCCATCATACCTGTCAGCGTCCCACTACGTCGCTCACTGTGAGACAGTACGGTCCAACGAATATGATGAAATAATGCCACAAAAACACCAGCCACAGATTAAAGTTTATTTGATTCATATCCTACGTTTATTTTGAAGAATATAAAGGACGTAACAAACAGAGACAGCTACAGATAAAGACAGGACATTTCCTGAGGCTGAACATCCAGCTGTGGGGCCCCCTGGTGGCTTGGGGCCCCCTGGTGGCTTGGGGCCCCCTGGTGGCTTGGGGGCCCTAGGCAGTCGCCTCGTTCACCTGGATCACCTGGACCCCGTTGATCACGACTCCCTACGCTGCAGATGCTTGGCTCTCATCACCGTGGACTGCATGCTGCTGGAGTTAATGCTGCTGATCTCCGTCAGCGACACGTCCACAGTCACAGCCGCTGGAATGAATATGTAAATATTTTATGTACATAACATTCGTCTAGCATATTCTATTTTTTATTTTTTACTTTTTTTTATTCTATTGTATCTCTTGCATCTTCTGCATCTTGCACTGTTGTTTCCTGCCTCTGTAACGCCCTAATTTCCCCACGGGGATGAATTAAGTTCTATCTTATCTTATCTTATCTTATCTTATGAATGGGAGGTCTCTATTGAACAAGACATTCATTCTCCAGGACACCTGTACGTCTCATCAGATGGACTTTCTATTCATCACCGAGACTTGGCTCCTTTTGGTGACCTTTGACCTCCCAAGTGCAGCTTCTTCAGTTCAAGGTCTACTGGTTGTGGAGGTGGTTTAACTGTGTTTAAAGACTCTTTTATATTTTCATTTATTTTATGTTTCCTCATTTATATGAGATATATATATTTTATTTCTGTGAGCACCTTGTGTCAGTTACAGTGTGTTTAAGTGCTATATAGCTCCAGCTTCATCTCCAGCTTCATCTCCAGCTCCAGCTCCAGCTCCAGCTCCAGCTCCAGCTCCAGCTTCATCTCCAGCTCCAGCTCCAGCTTCATCTCCAGCTCCAGCTGCTCTGCTCGTCCCTCTAGTGTAACAGCTGAGCAGTGACCTGGTGGAACATCCACTTCACATCATAGCCCAGAGTGAGCTTCCTGGCAGAGCGCTGTCTATGTCTTCCTGCCACCATCACCCTCAGAGCCTGCTTTTAGTTTCAGTGTCCTGCCATAGGGCAGCTTTAAAGCCAACACACCTGTAATGGGCTGAATGATGTTCATTAGTGCAGCAGATGCTGAGTGTCTGGGACTGGTCTACATGTGGTGCAGCTTGGTCTCAGATTTCATTCTACATTTCTAGAGAGCGGCCTTAATGTTTCAGGGAGTGTTTGTGCCAGGGCCATGTTTACTATGTTAGTGCTTGACATGTTCACTGTGCAGCCAAAGCTATTTGATGTGATAGTTGTCTCAGCTGTTAGTACATCTACATGTTTCACTGAGGAAAAGCTTGTGTTCCTGTGTCCCTCACACTGGCAGCATCTGCAAAAACTACACATGGTGATAAGAATCCAGATCCATCAATGTGGAAAAACACATGGTGATAACATTTTCTCCATATGGCCCAGCCCTAGCTCCTCCCACTGACTGACTGACTGCTGCATGGTGACCTTTGACCTCTCTGCTCAGGACAGACAAACATCACAGCTGATCCTGGACAGACTGTCTCTCTACCATGTTCCACGGCTCCTACAGTGCATTACATCAGGAAATCGTCTGGTTCACTACCATTTATTCAATTCAATTCAATTCAATTCAGCTTTATTTATATAGCGTCAAAAACAATACAAATCGTCTCAAGACGCTTTACAAGACCCGGCCTAAAACCCCCAGAGCAAGCCCGCAGGCGACGGTGGCAAGGAAAAACTCCCTTTTAACAGGAAGAAACCTTGAGCAGAACCCAGCTCATATGGAGGGACCCTTCTGCCTAAGGCCAGCCAGGTACAGACAGAGAAAGAGAACAGCAAGATAAACATACATCTGTCATAGATACACACATCTGACTAAAGCATACAGGTGGGATGCTATGGTACAAACTAATGATGTTAATGACGGTTAGAAAATGTAAGGGGAATCATCAGCAGGTTGGAGAATCGTTCATTCTGGTAGGAGTGGATAACAGCAGGATTCCATGGAGACTGGGCAGAATGATGAGACCACGACAACAGATGTAGTATGGAGCTCCACAGGAAACTCTCAACTCCAGGCCAGAGATACTCGGAAAAAGGGAGAGCAGCAGTAAACATTCTACATAGTAATAGCACAGAATGTCATGACTAGTAACAGATAGGAATTTAGAGGGAGGAGCTCTGTGCCAGAGAAAAGAAAGTGGAGGACACGAGAGAGGAGAGAGAAGAAAGAAGGAGAACATGTGTTTGGTGCATTGTCCCCCAGCAGCCTAGGCCTATAGCAGCATAACTAAGGGATGGTTTAGTCCAGCCCTAACTATAAGCTTGATCAAAAAGGAAAGTCTTAAGCCTGACTTTAAAAATAGAGAGAGTGTCTGCTTCCCGAACCCAAACTGGGAGCTGGTTCCACAGGAGAGGAGCCTGATAGCTGAAAGCTCTACCTCCCATTCTACTTTTTAAAATTCTAGGAACCACAAGTAGGCCTGCACTTTCAGACCGAAGTGATCTGTTGGGATAATATGGTACAATGAGGTCTTTAAGATATGATGGAGCTAGGCCTTTAAGGGCCTTGTATGTAAGGAGGAGGATTTTAAATTCTATTCTAGACTTTAAGGGGAGCCAGTGAAGAGAAGCTAAAACTGGAGTAATATGATCTCTCTGGTTAATTCCTGTCAATGCTCTTGCTGCAGCATTTTGAATCAGTTGGAGGCTTTTTAAAGAGTTATTTGGATCCAAACAGTAATGAATTACAATAATCCAGTCTGGAAGACACAAATGCATGAACTAGTTTCTCAGCATCACTCTGAGACAGGATGTTCCTAATTTTGATGATATTACGTAGATGAAAGAAGGCAGTCCTGGTTACTTGCTTAATGTGACATTTAAAGGACATATCCTCGTCAAATATAACACCAAGGTTTTTCACAGTAGTACTGGAGGCCAAGGTAATGCCATCCAAAGAAACCATGTGATTAGATAATGAATCTCTGAGATGCTTAGGACCAAATACAATAACTTCTGTTTTGTCTGAGTTCAAGAGTAAGAAATTACAGGTCATCCAAGCCTTTATGTCTTTAAGGCATGCTTGGAGTTTAACCAGCTGATTAGTTTCATCTGGTTTCATAGATAAATATAGCTGGGTGTCATCTGCGTAACAATGGAAGTTTATGCCATGTTTTCTAATAATCTTCCCTAATGGCAACATGTATAATGTGAAGAGTATTGGTCCCAGCACAGAACCCTGAGGAACTCCATAGCTTACTTTAGTATAAGTAGAGGAATCATGGTTGATATGAACAAACTGGAATCTGTCAGACAGATAGGATTCAAACCAATCTAATGCAGTTCCTTTAATCTGGATCTCACTTTCAAGTCTCTGTAGTAAAATATTATGATCAATAGTGTCAAATGCAGCACTGAGATCTAGCAGAACCAGTATAGAGACAAGTCCACTATCTGAAGCCATGAGGAGATCATTGGTAACTTTAACCAGAGCTGTTTCTGTACTATGATGAACTCTAAAACCTGACTGAAACTCTTCAAACAGACCATTCCTGTTTAAGTGGTCACACAACTGATTAGCAACAACTTTTTCTAGAATTTTGGAAATAAAAGGAAGGTTGGAGATTGGTCTATAGTTGGCTAAAACATTTGGATCTAGAGTGGCTTTCTTAAGTAGGGGCTTAATTACAGCAATCTTAAAAGACTGAGGCACATATCCTGTTAATAAAGATAAATTTATCTGGTTCAATATGGAGGTGTTGATTAATGGAAGAACTTCTTTGAGCAATTTAGTTGGGATTGGATCTAGAAGACAGGTTGATGGTTTAGATGCTTTAATTGTTGAAGATAGCTCGAGATGATCTACTGGGGAGAAGGATTCCAGATGTTGATAAGGTCTAACAGAAATTTCTAAAGTCACTGTACTTACATCTTTGACAGTCGTCGGAACGATGCCTTGAATGTTTTCCCTGATGTCAACAATTTTATTGGTAAAGAAGCTGATGAAGTCATTACTACTGAGGGCTGAAGGAATAGATGGATCAACAGAGCTGTGGCTCTTTGTCAGCCTGGCTACAGTGCTGAAAAGAAATCGAGGGTTGTTCTTGTTTTCTTCTATTAATGATGAATAGTATGCTGTTCTAATACTACGGAGAGCTTTTTTATAAGTCGTTAAACTATCTTTCCAGGCTATGTGAGCTTCTTCAGAATTAGTGGAATGCCAAATTCTTTCTAGCTTTCAGGCTGCCTGTTTTAAACAGCGTAACTGCGAATTATACCAGGGAGCTAGCCTCCTCCGATTTTTTACCTTCTTTTTCAGAGGAGCAACTACGTTTAGAGCTGAACTAAGCGATGCTGCAGTGCCGTCGACAAAATCATCTAATAGTGCAGGAGTTAAATTGTGGTTGCTGTCGTCCACATCTCTGACACATGGCACTGGGATGAATAAAGAAGGAATTAATTCTTTATATCTAGTTACAGCATCATCAGATAGACATCTACTGTAATGATATGTCTTTTCAGGTCCTGCGTAATCCATTATAGTAAATTCAAAGGTTATTAGAAAGTGGTCAGATAAAAGAGGGTTATGGCTAAATATAGTTAGACCTTCAGCTTCTATGCCGTATGTTAATACCAGATCTAAGGTGTGATTAAAACTGTGAGTTGATCCATTTACATTCTGAGAAAAGTCAATTGAATCTAGTAATGATGTAAATGACGAGCTAAGGCTGTCACTGACAACATCAACATGGATGTTATGAATTAACCAAGATGAATACTCAACCAGAGAGTACTTCTATTCAGTCCGATCAAAACTAAAGCTAAAGACCATGGAAACACGGTCACTGAGGAGCTAGATGAGGATCATAGCAACAGACAAACATGAAGAAAAGACAAAGACAATGAACCATGTTGCATATATCTCATTTATGGGGTTACTATGGCAACGGCAAAGAGGCACAATGAGGAGACACTTCAGTTCAGTACGTGTCACGCTAGATTCCATGCTAACTGTTAGCTTCCATGCTAACTGCTAGCTTCCATGCTAACTGCAGCCGTGACTTAAAGTCAGTGTTTTTACAGGGACGTGCGGTCAGGAAGGGAAACGTAATGACGATAGAATGAAATCTATTTGTTCATTGGTCTGATATAAATCAGACATAAATGTAATTTCTGTGTGATTGTCGTCATTTCTATTATTTTTATGGTCAGAATCTCTGAGTTTAATATTGTGTGAATACAGGGAGCGACGAGCTGAGGCAGAAACAAGCCTCACCTCTGATAAGTGTCTGACTCTCTGTATGGCATCATTCATGTGTGAGTGTAACATATTTAGTTTATCTGACATTAAACCACATTGAATAACGATATGACGCAGCCAGTACTTGTGCCTGAAGGCAGAGGGCGCTAGTGAGCCACGGGTTCATGCTGCTGCTCTTCTTCTGCGCTGAGTGAACTGTCCTGTCATGGTCCATTAATGCTACACATTAGAACAAATGTGATATGATTCATTTAAATATGTGAAAGAATGTGTTTTAATGTTACATTAGTGGTAGTTTGTACAAACATGGGACAAAGTTCATGATTTGATCAAAAATGTTCAAAAATAAAACAGACGACTTTAAACAAAGTGCTGCAAATGTGCTCATTCACACAGAGCAGTCAAGAATGATAGAAGAGTCAGAGACATGTGATGTGAGGAATGTTGAAACTGAATTATAGGAACAAAAATAATCATTAAATAAGGTTTTTATGTAAATCATTACTATGATTTATCAACAATATGATAGAAGAGCAATCACTAACTGGAGCTTATTAAAGGGGAACTGGTGTAGACTCTACATCTGTATCCTCTGTCTTCATCTGTGGGGTATTTCAGGGTCAGACTGAGGTCTCCAGTTTTCAGCAGGTCTTCATTCATCTTTGTTCTGTTTCTGTAAATCTGGTTCTG
Source organism: Planiliza haematocheilus (assembly GCA_005024645.1). NCBI lineage: Eukaryota > Metazoa > Chordata > Actinopteri > Mugiliformes > Mugilidae > Planiliza > Planiliza haematocheilus. The sequence goes on from SRSE01001219.1 coordinate 308,152, forward strand.
GTCTTCAAGCTGGTCAGAGCCGTTCTCATACACATGGACCATCCTGTCTCTGTCCTTCCACTTCAGCGTCTTCAGGCAGGTGAGCTGTGGTTTTGCAGGTTAGTCCTCATCATCCCGGTAGACTGAGAGGACAACAGATCACATGATCAGATGTAGAGACAGAAGCAGCAGCAGCAGCAGCAGCTCTGATGGTAACAGGACGTCTCTGTCCATCCTTGTCTATGTGGATGAACCCAAATGAAAATTCTTGGCCGAAAACAAAAAACAAAACTAAAGAAGCCGAGGCAGAAAACCAAAACACAGAAACACAGAAACTAATCAGTTATTAGTACCACTGCATTCATGCCTGTGCTCTGTGCTCATGTTTAACTCATGTCCATTAAATAATGATGGAGCAGAAGCTTTTGCAGCTGGAAATGGATCCACTTTGGTTAGACTGAGCATATTTAGGGCCTGAGCAACGAAGGGCAGGGGCCCAACGGGGCCATGCAACGGAGTCGAAGGACCCTGTTGTGTTTGTACTTTCTGCATCTTCACTCTGCTTTATTTGTGCCTAAACATGCATGACGTCTTCATTTGCCTCAACATTGTAATGTATGAGGGCCTTGAGCATGGGGCGTGGCATAATGGCTCTGTAGCGCCATCTACAGTCCAGCCCATATGTGACATCCCACAAAAAGGTCAATGTGAGCCAACAGGAAGCCTGCTGTGTTGATACAATAAAAGTTGTTTTGGTAGGGTTTTAAAATCAGGCATTAAGCCTTATCAGACTGTGTGTGTGTGTAGCTGTTTTAATCTACTTTGAAGCCACAGAGAGAAAACATTCAGTCATGAGTCACAGATGATTTGCTCTGACAAACATTGTGTTGCACAGACTATGCATGTTGCCACGGTACATTGTTACTCCAGTGTGTCCCCTGAGACCTGCAGCGACCCCGTCCTTGACGCTCCCCGATGGGCGTGGGGTTTTTATTTTTATTGGTATTTTAAACTGGTGCACTGCACCTTTAGAAAACTAGCGCTGTCCGTTTAAGAAAGACGATGGTCTTAACTGAAGTGCGCATAGATGTGGATGTGAGCTGCTGAACAGGCAGGTCACAATAAAAAGCTAAAAACTAAAGGATGAACGTTGTCTTGCTGTTTGTTTTGGAGGTGCAGCAGATAAATGATTAGACCGACATCTAAAACATTCAGTGTCCAATGATCTGATCGCGCTGCCTTCACAATATACCGGTCGACTGTGAACGACATGGGCACTAGAGGACGCCAACTCTCTGGTGTTCCTGTGGGAGTCCCACAGTACAGAGTCAGTTTCACTGTTGGTAACGTGATAGAGACACGATCAAATAATCAACGGGAGCAAGATGATTAAATGAAAACATGATGCTGCAATGTGGTGAGTGTGCTCAACTTTAGACAACAACAGGAGCAGGACTGGAGTATTTCTGTGGGTTCAGAATGGGATGGGAGCAGTGGCGGCTGCTGGTCTTTCAAATAGGGGAAGCCCAGTTTTGTAAAATTGGCCAATTATTACATCATTAAATTTATATCTGTGAAGGTTCTCAGTCATCCAGGTCATGGTAGTCCAAAAAGTTTCAAAAAAGGCAACTGGACTTGTAGATTTTTCGAGAAGACGTTTAATTTTTGCGCGTTTATTATTTCGGCGGGACAGATACAAGAAAAGTAAGAAAGTAAAGCAATGGAGAAAGTTAAGGGGAAAGAAAATGGACCTTACAGGGACAAGCTTACATAAAACAGCAAAACAGCGGTATTTGGAGAAGCTGTAGCATGAGGACAACTCCTCACTCTCTATAGCCTTAAAGCGCTGTCAATCACGACGAGTTCCAGCCACGTTAACAGTTCATCCAATCATCATAGAGAAGCTCGGCGTCCAGGTACATCCCACTGCCCATTGACTCCCAGAGACGCCCGGCTTCCCTGGAAGTGACGATTTTGGAGCGTTTATCCAATAAACGTCCAGCTTTTTTGCCCTGAGATCGGCCCATTCTGAAGCCCCATTGAAAGTCCATTGAAGCCGAGCCTCAGTGGGTTTTTAAACGGACCGTACCATTACAGCAATATGAGAAAAAAATCACGATAGACGAACGGATAAAACTTATTAATGATTGTGTTATTATGAGAAGTAGCCATGAAGTCGATCATGTTCTAGCACATTTTAGTTTGAGTAGTAATGTAAATTTATAGTATTTGACGAAATTGCCAGAGATATTTTAGGGGAGGCTGAGCTTCCCCTGTAGTCTTAGAGCAATCGCCTCTGGATGGGAGCTACAGCTGATTCCTGTGTCTCCTCTGACTTCTGGAACTAAACCTGGAAGTTTCTCTTCAGCTCTCTGTAGCAGCTGTTTGAACTCTGAACTCTTTCAGCAGCTGGAACAAGTCTCCTCCACAGGACACATGTTACCATCAGCATTATGGGTAGTGTGGTTGTAGAAACTGACCTGCCACGAAGTAACAATACAGAGCACAGCAAATGACATAAGGAGCAGTCAGGATACACAGGAGAACTATGAGAACTATGGCCCAGACTGGAAATTGTTCTATGGAGAAACATAAAATTCATATCAGTTCATATCAGGTTCAGTTGAGTCATCTTCTTCCTCCTCATGTTTAAACAGTGAACACATGTTGAGGTTTGTTTCTGACCTTTGACCTGTAGATGTACGTCTGTCACTCTCTGTTCTCCTCTTCCACTAATGATGGAGCAGGTGTAGTTGCCGCTGTCACAGAGCTGGGGTTTTGTCAGAGTGAGGCTGAAGTCTCCAGTTTCTAGAGCATCAGGCGTCATCGATGTCCTCCCCCTGTAAACCTGGTTCTGACCTTTAACTTCATCTGTTTCTCCTCGTTTGTGGACAGATTTGGGACTGAGATCGTCCCTGGTCCAGATCACTGTGGGGTCCTCAGGTAAATTACCCGAGAATTGGCAGGGTAGCAGGACAGACTCCGCCCCCTCATTCACCTGCACCACACCTGCCAAGGCATGCTGGGAAACTGAGAGGACACACAAAGAGAAACCCAAATGAGCTGCATGCTGTGGGTTTGACTTGACACATGACTGACTGTAGGTCACATTATCTGCAGGGACCAGAGAAACCAGTTGAACTATCAGTCAGTCAATGAAAAACTCCATTTCATTCACAGACTGAAGTCAAAGAACAGATCATTGAATGTGTTTGGACAGTTTTCATAGATTGGTCTGAGAAACTTCCTCTCTTGCTCAAAGTAATCAGAGTAATGACATTTGTAAGATTGTGTTGATCAGGTCTGTCCTCTACTCCAGTCCTGGAACAGTTTAGAGTTCAGAACAAACCTTTGAATCATTTGTGTTGATTCCAGTATGAACCCATTTGAAGACTGACCTGTTGTTAATGTGTCAATGTTCAGACTTTTGTCTAGAGACAGAAATAAACACAGTAACCTGTGGGGGCACTACAGGGTACTGTGCTCTCTCCTTTCCTCTTCACCCCATTCACATCAGACTTCAGACACAACACAGACAGCTGCCACCTCCAGAAGTTCTCTGATGATACAGCCATTGTTGGGCGTGTATCTCAGGGAAACGATCTGGAGTACCTGGAGGTCATCACTGATTTTGTGGACTGGTGTGCTCTAAACCACCTGCACATCAACGTCAGCAAGACAAAGGAGGTGGTGATGGACTTCAGTATGAAACCACATCTGACTGCACCGGTGAACATCCAGGGCTTGGACATGGAGGTCGTGGAGGACTAATAGTACCTGGGTGTTCACCTTAACAATAAACTGGACTGGACACACAACACGAACGCCCTGTACAAGAAGGGCCAAAGTCGTCTCCACCTGCTTAGACGACTGAGGTCCTTTGGAGTGTGCAGGACACTGCTGAGGTCTTTCTTCTGCCATCCTTTATGCAGTGGTCTGCTGGAGCAGTGGAAGCTCAGAGAGGGACAGGAAGAGACTGAACAAGCTGGTCAGAGGGGCCGGCTCTGTCCTGGACTGCTCTCTGGACTCCATGGAGGAGGTGGGTGAGAGGAGGATGTTAGCCAAGCTGACATCAATCATGGACAACCCCTCTCACCCACTGCATCAGACTGTTTCAGACCTCAGCAGCTCCTTCAGTGGCAGACTGCTGCATCCACGCTGCAAGAAGGAACGGTACCACAGGTCCTTCATCCCAGCTGCCATCAGGCTGTTCAACACCAGCCTGAGTCAATAGTGACTTTTTCTCCATGAACAAATAAATCCGCTCTTTTTTTTTTTTTTTTTGCACTAAACCACGACCTCACCATCTCATAGTTTAAGCAGTTATTTATTTGTAGAGTTTTTTATTCCACCATTGACTAACTATACATACAGAATGTCTTTATATTTCTGCACATCTTCTCTATATATATTTTTCAGAACATTCTTATGTTGTGTATATTTTTTCAAATGTGTATTGTGTAACTCTTTTTTTTTTTTTAACCATGTCAAAGTCATCATTTCATGCTACTGTGACAAGACAATTAATAAACATCTCTTAAACAGGACGGAGGCTGTGAAGTCCAGACCAGGACATTCAGTTTGTTCCAGTTACTAAAAACCTGTCCCACATTCACCACTGGAAACATCAGGATAGATAGGGTGAATGAAAACAGCTGCTGTTTAATGAGGTTATCATTTCTTAACCTTTAATGTGTCTCTGTTGCTTGTTCTCAGTAATGTGGCATCTGGATGAGGAAACTAGTCGTCATCGTTCCCCCATGAAGAAGTCCCTAGCTGACAGTTTGACATTTGTAAATGTTTGTGTCCAACAGTGAAGTCCTGACCTGCAGCCAGATCATCAAGCAGTCGTTAGCTCTGAGCTCACCTTCAATCTGTTTCATTCTTTCTTTCTTGATGTGATTTTACATTTACAGCAGTGATTAGAAACAGTCCACGTGAACAGAACATCAGACTCTGCTTCTGGACATTGTGTCCCTCACAGACAAACTAAGAACTAATCAAAGCTGAAACAGGTCATCACTGACTTTCTTTAAAGAGACAGACGTGAGAGAAATGATGTCAGACTGAAGTGAGAATCAGATCCAGGAAGAAGATATCTTACCGTCAACGAGGATCACAAACACCACCAACGTCTTCATCTTCCTGTCAAGACTCCAAGAACTCAGTTGATGTGTTTGGACTCTTCTTCAGATCATGAGACACTTCTGACGTCCCTCCTCTCGTCTTCAGCTCACATTTCTTATTGGTCTGACTCCTGCCCATCCCCCCATCACTACAGCTTTCATCGGCTTCCTGTGAACCAGGAAGTTTGAACAGAGTGAAGAGTTATTGCTCTAGAGCCACATGTTTTACTAAAACTCTGACACATACATAACAACAGACTGTTTGGATTCATGTCTGTGTCTGAACACATTTTGATTTATTAAATACAGATGGATCTGTGACTGTCTCTGTCAGACTGAACTGAACCCACATCTGCAGCGTGGACACATGAACATTTCAACATGACTTCTGTTCACGTCAACATTATTTTATTCACAACGTCGACTTCAAAATCAGAACTCTATCAACTCTTTATCACTGACGTTTAAAATCATCATGGAGGAGAAAACATTTCTTCCACCTTCAGCTCTCACTAGTAAAGGAACATGTTTGAGGGTTTTATTCGTCCAGAGTTGATCAGAAATCTCCTCTGCAGTCACTGATAGTCAGTCTAACTGCTTTTGTTTCACCAAATAAAGACTTAGAACTCACTCTTTGTAATAAAATACAGAGCTTTATTAGTCTTCTCAGCACCTTTGAAGGAAATGAAGCAGAGAAGTAGACGACCACAAACAGCTGCTTTTTGCACAAACTGACTCATTTGACCACGAGATAGAGAAGTCACACAACGTACCACTAAGAGCAGGAGACCACACTATACTGAGACGTGACACTATCACACCACCTGATCAGATCACAGTCACACTGCTGCTGTGGTTTTACATGCAGAGTTCAAAAGTTCAAGAGACATTTTGAGAGGCTGAAAACTCCCAGCAGAGGATCTCTGTTCTCATCAGTCTGTCTCTTTATTCTCTCATGGTTTCACAAAGTCTGATTCCATCCTCACAACAAACCAGTGATGAATGGATCCTACTAACAACTACTGAGTGTGGACCAGAGCTCAGAGTCAAACAGTCAATCACACTGGAAGTCAATCAAAATCAAAAAATCTAAATTTGGAGCCTTAGATACATCTGACAGTTATTTCCCTGACAACTTTAGTTTCTATAGTTGTTGTCCCATCAAAATCAAAAAATCTAAATTTGGAGCCTTAGATACATCTGACAGTTATTTCCCTGACAACTTTAGTTTATATAGTTGTTGTCCCATTTGTCTCTAATGAGTCTATAAAGTCTTATTAACTGGCTTTAAAATGAATTGAGTCACATTTGCAGCACTCTGTCCCCAGTAAATGAACTATTTTCTTTCTCATAAGACTTTTTAAAGTTCCTTTTCCTTAAAGGTTCCCTTCCACAGACGAGTGTGTGAAAGGGAACCTGCACAGACACAGCCTGAAGAAGCTACAGGGAGTTTAGTAAATGTTAAATGGTAATGATTTTAATAGAGAGCTTTTCTACCTATTGGTACTCAAAGACACATCTACCTATTCACTCAGACAAGCACACACACTGTGTTGCTCAAGGACACTTCAGCATGTGTCACGTTCTGGTGATGGAACCTCAAACCTTCTCTACGTATCAAGTCACAGCCGTCCAGTATCTGCAGTCAAACTCCTAGAGAGGAGCTCAACTCCTTCCTTTTCTGGAGCTGCCCATTATGAGGGGTGCTGTGCAGGTGTTGGGATATTCAAGAATTCCCAAATGACTGCCTCCATGGTGGAGTTTTTCCAGAAGGTTATGGCCCAGTTTATGTATAGAAGTAAAGTTTAATGTACAGAATACTGAGCAGCTGAATAAGTGCACAGTGAGCATCATAAGTTGTGACCTGAGACACTACCACATGGTCTTTAACACTGAGGAATAACTGAATGACCTCTATGTGACTGTGAGTAGATTGGAGAAGACTGAATGATGTGTGACCTTATGCTTGAAACAACAATCTAGAGCAGGGGTGCACACACTTTTTCAGCCTGAGAGCTACTTATGACATGGCCGAGTCAAAATGATCTACCACCTACTAAAAATGCAAAACACATTATTTATAAATATATTGAGAATTATTTTTATATGTACAGTATATGCTTGTCGAAGGAGGAATGTTTTCCTCTCCTTCAGCCCAGGTTCTTTCTACCTATTGGAAAGGTTAGTCCAACTACGAATAGAGCACCCAACAACTTCTCTCCAATTCAACAATTTATTTGACATGCAGAGAATCAGTACAGCATCAGCGCTGAGACTTCAACTTAACCACCTTAAGGGTAGAGAAGAGAAGCCCTGGACACAGTCTGCACACAGGTTTTATTTTATCTGTGCTCCACCCGGGACCAATAGGAGGAGCACGGCCTGTCGTGTATCAGTGGTATTTTATGTGTGGCCGAGGCCGGTGCCAGCCCTAACTGATGTCTTCAAGGTGAATTATGAGTGTGGTGCCTCCTATCTAGTGAGCAAGCTGAAGCAAAGCAGGAAATAATCACATATCTGAACAGTACAAGAAGGAAAGAAGGACACCTCTTTCAGTCCTGTACTGTTTCCTTCCTTAACTCTTTTATATCTAACAGAAACCTGGATCATGTTTAATCATTAATATACTAATGTCAAACATACTCTCAGAGCGTCTCTTTACTTTCTGTTTGTAGTGACTCACTTCTTTATGGTTTGATTATCGTACGTCTCTCCGTTACTGTGACACTCCGTTGCTCCACCTTCATTGCTCTAACTTCCTGGTTCATTGAGCGCTATCGGCTGAAAGACAAACGAGTCGTTAGCGTCAGAGACTTTGAGTTCTATTTCAGGTTTATTTCAGGTTTATTTCAGGTTTATTTCAGTTTTTCTTCCACCTTCCACTGAGTGTGATCTAGTCAGGTTGATAGATTGAAGTCAGGAAAACAGGAAGAAGAAGACAAGATGTCTGCTGGAACATTAGCGTCTCTCTACATGACTTTACTGAGCGTCCTCCTGTCTGTCTCTGCTGGTGAGTTGAAACCAAAGCGTCTTTAGCTCTGACATGTTCAGGAGACAATGTAGAGCAGGGGTCAAGTTTCCTTTCTGTGATGGGGGGCCGGGGTCAGTCTATAACAGGAAATGATAAGGGCCAACGTGACAACCAGTATTACTGTGGAGATTATAATGATCATTTGTTGCCCTTCTCTTGGCCTTGACACCACCTGTTGGTTTGCAAACATGTCAGAGAAAGTCTTCACATGTTTATTTGAAGTAGCACAGATTCTCCTTTTATTTTACAGAAAATAAAAAACTAAAGTTGATGCCAACTGATAATATCAGTTGGCCTGTTGCAAAATCATATTATGATTTTACATATTATGATTTACCACAGCTCACCTGTTTAAAGACACTAAACTGGAGTGGACGGACAGAGACTACAGGAAGGTCTATGTGTATGAGAACGGCTCTGACCAGTTTAAAGACCAGAACCAGATTTACAGAAACAGAACGAAGATGAATGAAGACATTCATTTCGGGTAAGTTTTCTCTTTCAGGTATTACATCATGTTCAGGTAAGTTTCCTATAAGGTCATTGTTTCCTTCAGATAAGTCCTCTCTGATAGAAACATGGACCACACCTGGAGTATTGTCTAGTTCAGGTGATGTCATATCAGGGCGTTCATCAGTTTCAGGTACTGATTCACGTTCTGGTTCAGGTTCTGATTCGTTTCTTCCAGGGTCAGCCTCATGAGATATGACTTCAGGGATCTCTACAACTGGGATTGAAACGCTCCCCTCGTCTCCTGAGGAAAACTCAGGAGGGGGTGGAAGAGGAGAGGAAGTTTTGAAAGGATGAACTCGTAAGTTCCTGTGCAAAAGGTAAATCATAGTCAGAATCAGAATTAAAATCATTATCTTGGATACTATCATTGCTGGTACCAGGACAGTTTCGAGTTCGGGGCCGTCGCAGTAGATTAGAAATTACACGTTTCTCTTGTTTGGTAATTGGAAAAAAAATCCACAAGGCTAAATCCCGATGTAGAGTACGCAGAGGGCCATCTTTAGTTTCCGGCTTAACTGTGTATACGGGAAGATCTCCTGAACGGTTTGTCACAACATAGATATTGGACTCCCATTCATCTGCCAACTTGTGATTCCCTGGCAGTTGAACATTTCTTACGAGTACTCTATCACCAACATTGACGGTAGATTCAGTGACATGTTTGTCAAAACATGCTTTGTTTTGATGTGCAGTTTTAACGGTGTTTTCTACTTGTAATTCTGTAGCTCTCTTCCAGATTAACTTTGAGCTTTTGCACATATTTAGAGTGCGATGGTTGTGAACTGTCAAGGGGAAGACCAAAAGCCAATTCTATTAGTAGACGAGGTTGTCGACCAAACATGAGCTCATATGGACTAAAACCAGTGGTCTCGTTCTTTGTGCAGTTGTACGCATGTACCAAAGTCCTTCCAATGAATTTTATCCTTGTCACTTAATAAAGTACCTAGAATCTGAAGAAGTGTGTGATTGAAGCGTTCCACAGGATTTCCTCTGGGATGATTGGGTGTTGTTCTGACTTTCTTTATTCCAGCTATGTCACAGAGTTACTTAATGGTTTTGGACTCAAAGTCTGGTCCTTGATCACTGTGGAGGCGTTCAGGAAATCCATAATGGCCATATCATCTGATTCATTCATTCTGTAGCTTTCATATTTATTTATATAACTTCTACTGGTCACTTTATAATTTTTAACGGGTCACTTTATATTTTTAACATAGTTTATACCTGTACAAAACATTTTATTTCTAGTCACTTTTCTATTTTTATATAGTTTTTGTGTTTCAATGTATGTCACTGCTACTAGATGCTTGAATTTCCCCTGAGATTAATAAAGTATCTATCTATCTATCTATCTAATGGACAATGAAATTATCCCAGAGTGCCTTAGCAACAGTGCGAGCCTTTTGGTTTGGAGTGGGAATGGCTACAGTATACAGTGGTATGAGAAAGTTTGGGCACCCCTTAGGAAAATCATTGCATCAGTTTGTCACTTGCTGAGCTTTTGAAGCAGCAACTTTATTTTAACAAATGTTATACCTTATGGAAACAGAAACATCTCGGTAGTGAAATCATTTTCATTGGTCCAACAGAAACATTTTTATGTATATTTAAACAAAAATAGGCATGTGCATAAATTTTGGTACCCCAAAGAAATAATTCCATTAATATTTAATAGACCCTCCTTTTGCTGCAAGAACAGCCTGTAGACGCCTCCTATAGCCACTGACAAGTCCCTGAAGTCTGGCAGGTGGTACTTTGGCCCATTCCTCCAAACAAAACGCCTCCAGTTCAGTCAGGTTTCTTGGCTTCCGTGCGTAAACAGCCTGCTTCAAATCAATCCATACATTTTCAATGATGTTAAGGTCTGGGGACTGGGATGGCCATTCCAGAAGATTGTACTTGTGCTTCTGCATGAATTCCTTGGTGGATTTTGAACAGTGCTTGGGATCATTGTCCTGCTGAAAAATCCAACCCCGGCGTAGCTTCAACTTTGTGACAGATTCTTGAACATTCTTGTCAAGAATCTGCTGATACTGAGAGGAATTCATGTGGCCCTCAACTTTAACAAGGTTTCCAGTCCCTGTGCTAGCCACACAGCCCCATAACATGATGGACCCTCCACCATATTTCACAGTAGGCAATAAGTTCTTCTCATGGATTCAGTGTGTTTTTTTCTCCATGCATACCTCCTCTTGTTCTGACCAAATAACTCCATCTTAGTCTCATCTGACCACAGTATTTTTTTCCAAAATGCTTCTGGCTTGTCCAGATGTGCTCTTGCATACCTCATGTGACTCTTCTTGTGACGAACACTCAGGAAAGGCTTTTTGTGCATCAGCCTTCCAAAGAGCTTTTCCTGGTGCAAAGTGCGCTGGATTGTGGAACGATGAACAACTCCACCATCAGTAGCCAGATGTTCTTGTAGTTCTCTGGAGGTGGTCTGTGGCTTGTCTGTGACCATTCTAACCATCCTTCGTCTGTGTCTTTCCAGTATTTTTTTTGGCCTACCACATCTTTCCTTCACAATGACTGTTCTTCTGGCCTTCCATTTCTGCACCACATTTCTGACTGTGGAAATAGACATCCCAAACCTTCTTGATCATTTCTTGTACCCTTCTCCTAATTCATGATAATGAATTATCTTAGTTTCTTGGTCAGTGGAGAGTTGTTTTGATGCCCCCATGTTGCCAGGAGCAGAGGACAAGCACAGCCAGCAATTGCCTCTGTTAAATAGCCTTTTTCATGATTGGTTTTACCTGTCTTTGTAATTGAAGGTCTCACAAGCTAATCAAAGCAGTTTTGGGCTGCAACATGTCAGCTACAAATCCCTACAGGTCTTGAAATCAATGTGATTAAAAGGGTGCCCAAACTTTTGCACATACCATTTTTTACATTTTAATTTATTATAATAAAACTTTGTAATGATACTCTAAGAATTTTGGTCTAGAAAACACTTAAATGTCTACATCTCTGTAGGAAATAAAATCTTGTTGCTGTGATCGTCTTTTATAAAGTTAGAGCAAATTATTAAGGGGTGTCCAAACTTTTACATACCACTGTATTTGGTGAAGTGATCAGTGATAACCAGTATATCCTTAGTGTTGCTGCGATCTGGTTCCAAAGACAAAATGTCCATACAAACCAACTCTAAGGGACGGCTGGTCAGGATGTTAACTAATGGAGCTGCTCTGTTTGGGGAAGTTTTGCAACGTACACACCGGTTACATGTCTGTATTTTCTTCTCAATTGCAGCTGCCATTTCGGGCCAAAAGAAACGGGCTCGAACAAGGTCCAGTACACGTTCCCCCATATGTCCCATGTCATCATGAAGACTATGTAATGCCAATGCTCTCATTTCTATTGGCAATACCAATTGAAGGGTGGCACTTGTGCGTTCTTGTCGTTACCTGTACAAGACTGTGCACTTGTGTCTGCACGCTTAGTCATATTCTGACAGGTTGTAAGGTTAGTCTCTCCCATGGACGTTATACCTGGCGTCATAATCAGGTACTGAAATGTTTAGCAGCTGCAATAGAGGAAAAACGGGTGAATGTAAATTCCGTGGCCGTTAACAGAGAGTGCGATGGTTGTTCAATGAAACAAGTTCAATGAAAAGGTGAAACAAAAACAGTGACAAACATTTTTATACATCATGTGTTAGAAGCAGTCAAAGTGACCTGAGGACAAAGGGTGGGACAGTAAACCAGAAGACAACAGGAGGGCTCACTGTTTAGTTAGCATTGTTCTCCATTAGCCAACTGTCCTCAACCAGCGTGTCCTAGTTGTCCACCGGTGGAAGCAGTCCATGCTTCCAAGCAGCCTTGTCTGTTCCACTCGTCCTTTTTCCACAGTGAAGAAGAAGCTTTTTCTCAGAATCAGAATCAGAAAAGACTTTATTGCCAAACATGATCGTACATACAAGGAATTTGCTTTGGTGTTGTTACGCCTAAAATAAAATAAAATATAGAAACTATATGATAGAATAAATATAGAAACTTCCTCTCAGATATATAAAATATAAAAATACAACAAAATACAAAATATATACACAGTATATATATATATATATTGGCATTGTTCAGCAGACGGACTGCAGATGAAAGAAACTGTTCGCCATGTGAGTGGTCCTACACTCGATGGATCTCAGCCGTCTGCCAGAGGGGAGTCTGTTAAATAGTTCGTGTCCTGACAGGGTCGTCCAGAGACTTCAGACTGCAGCCAATCACCTTCTCTGCAGAGACAATGACATGCTGCAGTCTGCTCTTGTCCTTAGCAGAGGCTGCAGCATACCAGGTGATGATGGACTCAATGATGGCAGTGGACAAGTGAACCATCATTGACTTTGGCAGGTTGAATTTCTTCAGCTGCTGCAGGAAGTACATCCTCTGCTGTGCTTTTTTGATCAGGGTGCTGATGTTCAGCTCCATTTGAGGTCCTGGAGATGATGGTGCCCAGGAAACAGAAGGAGTCCACAGTGACTAATAATGTGGGTTTTCCATTAAAACCATCCACCAGAGCTTCTGGATGACGCATCTTACAAAAAGTGTGTCCTCCACAAAAGTACATACATGTGGCACCTACACTCAGTGAAGTACAGACTGATAACATACGGAGCTATGATGATTCTAAGATGGTTTCCAAAAAAATAAAACGCACAACAAAGCAGGCGTTAAGAACAACTATGCAGTGAGGACAAGAGTTGTTTCTGAAACTGCTACCGTCCAACATTTTCTTCCTTTTCTTTCAAACATGTGAGCTGATCAGTTCCTTGTGTCCTGGTTTCATCAACACATCAGAAATGTTCCAAAGCTCATGTTAACTTGTGTCTTGTTGAAGGTTTCAGTCAGTGCTGCCCTCTGCTGGACATTTGAATGAAGGTCATTAGTTGTTGACTGACTTTGAGGGTTTGACTTGAAGCAGGAGGAGGTCGCTGACATGAACTCTGCTTCAGCAGCAGCTTTATCTTCTTTGAAATCATCATCAGATCCTTCACTGATCAATAATCAAAGATCAACAACCTGATCAGACTGAGTCTACAGCCATCAGAGGAGACGTTACATCCTGGACCTGGACTCTGTCTGCAGAGGACACACAAGACACTTAGAGACAGAAGCACTTAGAGACACTGAGAGACACTGAGAGACAGAGAGAGACACTTAGAGACAGAGAGAGACACTGAGAGACACTTAGAAACAGAGACACTTGGAGACAGAGACACTTAGAGACAGAGACACTTAGAGACAAAGACAGACAGAAACAAACAAACAAACAAACCTTTCACTCTGAGCTCCACTCTTTTCCATCTCAGCATCTTTCCCTCCTTGTTGTAGACTACACAGATGTATTTTCTTCTGTATCCATCTGTGGGTTTTTTCAGGGTCAGACTGAGGTCTCCAGTTTTCAGCAGGTCTTCATTCATCTTCGTTCTGTTTCTGTAAATCTGGTGCTGGTCTTCAAGCTGGTCAGAGCCGTTCTCATACACATGGATCTTCCTGTCTCTGTCCCACCACACCACTTTAGCGTCTTCAGGCAGCGCTATGGTTCTGAAGGGCAGCTGGACAGACTCCACCCCATCCTCCAACTCCACCTGACAGACTGAGAGGACAACAAATCCCATCATCATCTGTAGAGACAGCAGCAGCAGCAGCAGCAGGTTTTCATGACTTTATTGAATGATTGAAGGACAGAAGCAGATGAGAGCAGAAGGAACAGGACAGAGATCTAGAAAGGTGTTGCAGATGATCACAGTCTGGATGGTTGGTTATTTGAGAGAGAGAGAAAGATTTGATTTGACAGAAATACTTTCCATGAACACATGAGTCATGTTCCATAGAGATGATGATAGTAATAAATGAGACACACACAGATTGATCCAGTAAAGTTCATCTTCCACAGTGTAAATAGCTTCTTAGAACACCACTGTTGTTCAAACGTGTCCAAGTCTGCCATCATCTTCTAAAAGCTGAACTCCTGACTTTACAAAGCCACACTGAAGTGTCCTCCTGGTCCACCCTGTCCTCCATTTAGTTCTTCCTGCTCACGTATATGGCTCATTCAGCTTCTCCTGACAGCAAGTTCAGTAGCTGCCACTTCATGTGCTTTGTCTTTTTGTAGCCTGCACCAAAGATGAAGCTGCTCTCAGAGAACTTTTCACCAGCAACAGCTCAAAGATGAAAGAATTCAGTGAGTGAAAAGATGGAAGACAGTTTGATTCAGCTTCTTGGTAACAGCAGGGTTAAGAACAGAGATAAAAGCCGTTGAAGCTAAATCATGGGGCCTTGATGAGGCCTCTGTCCCTTCCAGAGAGCCCCAGGACCCTCTGAGCCCCCCAGCAGAGAGCCCACGGCCCGGGCATCAGTCAAGTCTGGACCTGCTGCATCCACCAGCTGCTTCAGGCACACGGTCTTAGTTTGGTGCAGCGCCCCCATCAGGCCAGGCGTGGTACCGCTGCACACATCCAGCCTCGCCCAGTGGATCAGTAGCTTTACACAGAGGTAAAAGCCTCACATGTAGAAATGTAGAATCAGTTAAAACAGAGCAGCATCCAGTCCCAGGTTATTCACACGTCTGACAATACAACGAGCCACTTCTCTCCACACCAAGTCTGACGGACCTGTGAGGAACCTCTGGATGAACCGGAACCTGGATGTGGCTGTTCTAGTGGCCAAGTGGACCAGGCCCTGTCCCCCCTCCTCCCTGGATAAAACAGTACACTCTGTGGTACCCAGTGTAGACCATCCCAGAAGAAACGGATCAGTTTTGTTTAAAGCTGGGCTAGTAAACCTGAGGGGGGTCCACACATGTCAGGCCATGCCAGAGCTGTGAGGCTACTCTACCTTTGTAAGACATCTGAGGAAGCATCCATTTCCATTTAGCCAGTCTACCCTCGGTTTTATCTGTGACGCTCTCCCAGTTCTTCTGGACTATTACTTAGTTTTCTAAAAAGACACCAAGGTATTTCAAACCGTCTCTCTTCCAAACCAGGTTCTGGGGGAGAACTGGGAAACCATCACGCCACTCACCGACTGCAAGAGCTTCACTCTTTTTTTCAAGTCACAGTCGCAATGAAACCAGCGCTGCAGCCAAACTTCTCCATAGTTCTCCAGAGGAAGCAGTGTTCAACGCGGTCAAAAGCCTTTTCCTGATCCAGTGAAATCAGACCAGAATCTACACCCAATGAGCTGGACACCTCCAAAACATCTGGGATCAGGTAGATATTATCTACCATGGACCTGCCGGGCATACAGTACACCTGGTCGTGATGGACGACTTGATGGACAGCCGCTCTCAGCGTGTTGGCCAGGACTTTGGACAAGATCTAATCCGTACAAAGCAGAGACACAGGGCTCCAGTTCTTAATGTCCTACAGGTGTCCTTTCTGGGTCAGGACAGTGGCAATGAACCTGAGGCCATGCTTTCATTAAAAACATCTAATATGTCCCAGAAGGCTTTATAAACCTCCACAGTCAGGCCATGGATGGTGGGAGCCCTCCACCCCTGCATGAAGTTCCTGCAGCTGTAAAGGCCTCTCCAGCTGTGAGACCTGAGGCAGCTCGCTGCAGAACTCTGGAAACAGTGTCTCATTGTCTTCATACTGACTGGAGGACAAAGAGGAATGAAAACCAGCAGCTGTCCTTCTGATGTGTCCAGGTTCTGTCAGTTTGAGTAAATTGTGGGATTACTATTTATAAAAGAAATTGTTATTATTGTAATCATCTAGATCTGTAGCCATCTTAGTTTAAAATGTATAGAGATACTTAAAGACACTTATTTTGTTTTATTTTGATGGTGACGTATGGAATGCGCCTCCCACGGACAGGTGGCTATTTAATTTTGTTGAATGAGCTTTTTGAATCTGTCAGGTGGCGGAGCGAAAAACTTTTCCGACCACGCACTCACCCACAAATGTTTCGGACCTTGCATATCAAGTTACTCGTTCAAATTTGTTTTGTAATTATAGAAAGTCAACCGGAGATTTATGTTCAATAAACATCAAACTTGGATGTACGTCCTCTCTGCGCGTGCTTAGTAAAATGTGTGTCGGTAACTCTCCACCTTACATCAGCTGCCTAAAGGAATATACAAATGATTAGTCATTTCAGCACCATTGGTTGGAGATAGATATTAATGAAATGGTCAAAAAGAGCCTTAGCTAAAAGACATGTCCCCTCTAGGACATGCTGGACCTCCAGAGAAGCTGGAGTGAAGTTTCTGGAGAACAGGAGACCCACTCCTCCTTTAGTTTCAGTCCTTGTAAATAAATAAATAATGAACACCCAATGAAAGAAAAGACAAAGAAAGAGAGAAAAACAAACCTTTCACTCTGAGCTTCACTTGTTTCTTCATCAGGATGTCTCCCTTCTTGTTGTAGACGGTGCAGGTGTAGGTGTAGGTGTCTACATCTGTTGGGTATTTCAGGGTCAGACTGAGGTCTCCAGTTTCCAGCAGGTCTTCATTCATCTTCGTTCTGTTTCTGTAAATCTGGTTCTGGTCTTCAAGCTGGTCAGAGCCGTTCTCATACACATAGACCACATCATCTACATCATCCATCCACTCCACTTTAGTGTCTTTAAACAGGTGAGCTGTGGTTTTGCAGGTCAGCTGGACAGACTCCACCCCTGAATCCACCTCCACCTGGGGGACTGAGAGGACAACAAATCCCATCATCAGCTGTAGAGACAGCAGCAGCAGCAGCAGCAGCTCTGAGCACATTGAAGATAAATATTTGGAGTGAAACATGTTTGACTGGTTCCAGCCTGAAATATGTCCCATTGTCCATTGAACAGAGACAAGTTAAGAAGTGTAAACTACTGATGTATTAAATGTTCAATGTTAAACTATCTATTTATGAAGTGAATGAATGAGATTGTCTTTCTTGTCTTCTGGCTCATGTATGGTCGAGGGCCTTCTTACCCAAGAACAAACAGGAGCTCTCTAATTATTCATTATCAGTTGTGTTTACCATCATGTTACCGGTATCAACTGGTACGCTGCTAAACAGTTTATAGATTCACTGTAAAGTGTAATAAACAAACAGACAGACTTCACTTCTGTGTTCGTTCACCTCGTTCAGGAGAATGAGAGAAAACGAAACGGAACGGTGACGTCACCAAGCAACTACTGCAAGGTGTTGTAACCAAGCATTCAGCCACATAAGTGATGATGATTGGCTAAGGTAGGGTAAGATTTCATGGTAAGCCAATCAGGGGCAGGGCAGTGTTCAGTTGGGCGTGTCTAAGCTTGTTAGGGTCTCGTTGTCATGGCTACCAGGGCCAGCTGCTGCTGAGGTCTCCTCTGCCTCTCACCTCTGCCTGAGTCAGAGGAACGTCCAAAAAAACTGGACCCTAGGATTAGGGGTCTGAACTAATGCTCATTAATCAAAAACTACAAGTCCTATCAGGAAAACCAACACATCCTGAGCATCAGCCGCTTGTCCTCTACGATTCTTTGTATTTCCACACACATACTGTGAAAATTGTGACCTCAGTCGATTGAGAAACGCGAGGAGGCAAAGGTATTCTCAAAGGAAAAATCCCTCTCGCTTTTCACATACACACACACAGGGAAAGTCCAGGATGCTCGGTGTAAGCCAGGTCTCCATCAACAGAAGGACTCTGGGGGGATGTCATGTCTGTCCTGAGGGAACACTACAGCACTACACAGCACCATCAGCTGTTCCCTACTGTAAACAATGGGCCTCTTGGTGCACTGTTACACCGGCCGGTTTGGATGTTGTTATAAATATGTAGACTACAGCGATGATGGTGAGACTCCCAGTAAAACTGTTAAAGTGTGGTGCTGTCTAAAAAGTATATTCAAAGTAATCTCCACTAAAAGTGAATTAAACTGGACAGACCCAAAAAAGTTTTCAAGAAAGGCAACTGGACTTGTAGATTTTTGGAGAAGACATTTCACCACTCATCCGAGTAGCTTCTTCAGTTCTGAGGGACTGGTGGGAAGTCTGAGGTTTAAATAGGAACTCCTCCTGAGAAACATTGCATGTATGCTAATTCACCTGACCTGTATCTACAGTACTGACCTCTGACCTCTGACCTGTATCTACAGTACTGACCTCTGACCTGTATCTACAGCACTGACCTCTGACCTCTGACCTGTATCTACAGTACTGACCTCTGACATTGAGCTCCACTTGTTTCTTCATCAGGATGTTTCCCTCCTTGTTGTAGACGGTGCAGGTGTAGGTCCTGGTGTCTCCATCTATGGGGTATTTCAGGGTCAGACTGAGGTCTCCAGTTTTCAGGTTTTTCTTCATCTTTGTTCTGTTTCTGTAAAACTGGTCCTGGTCTTCAAGCTGGTCAGAGCCGTTCTCATACACATGGACCTTCCTGTAACTGTCCATCCACTCCACTTTAGCGTCTTTAGGCAGGTGAGCTGTGGTTTTGCAGATCAGCAGGACAGACTCCACCCCTGAATTCACCTCCACCTGGTAGACTGAGAGGACAACAAATCCCATCATCAGCTGTAGAGACAGCAGCAGCAGCAGCAGCTCTGATGGTAACAGGACGTCTCTGTCCATCCTTGTCTATGTGTCTCATGTTGGTGGAGGACTCTCAGTGTTCAGTTTGTGTGAGGACGTGGATCAACCAGGTGACCTGAGCTCACCTGACGTCTGTCACACCTCTGACACAAACCAGTGGAAACTAGTTTGTGACTGAACACCAGTTTTCTTCTTCAGGACATTTGGAGCAGTTACCAAAGAAGAAGTCAGGAACTAATGAGGAACCAATCAGATGAATGTATGAGGAAGAACCCTAACCCTCTGCTCTGGTTTTACTGGGACTGGGAGAGACCTGGACTCATGAGCTCAGAGCTCAGGTCCTGATTGAGGACGTCAGGAGCTTCTGATTAGAGCTGGATTGTGTCTCCGTTTGTCCCTGATGTCTTCCTGACTCGTTCCTTGGTAACTAGTCAAAGCGTCCTGTAAAGTGCTGCAGACATGTTTGATGAAGAGTTTCTGACTTCTGGAACTAAACCTGGAAGTTTCTCTTCAGCTCTCTGTAGCAGCTGTTTGAACTCTGAACTCTTTCAGCAGCTGGAACAAGTCTCCTCCACAGGACACATGTTACCATCAGCATTATGGGTAGTGTAGTAGTAGAGACTCACCTGACATGAAGTAGTGTCGAAAATGATACCGAAGACCCCCAACGACACCAAGAACAACCAGGAGAACCAGGAGAACTATGAGAACTGTAGGCCAGACTGGAGGTGGTTCTGTGGAGAAACATAAAGAACAACATGACCTCTGACCTCTGACCTGTATCTACAGCTCTGACCTCTGACCTGTATCTACAGCTCTGACCTCTGACCTGTATCTACAGCTCTGACCTCTGACCTCTGACCTGTATCTACAGCTCTGACCTCTGACCTGTATCTACAGTACTGACCTCTGACCTGTATCTACAGTTCTGACCTCTGACCTGTATCTACAGCTCTGACCTCTGACCTGTATCTACAGCTCTGACCTCTGACCTGTATCTACAGCTCTGACCTCTGACCTCTGACCTGTATCTACAGCTCTGACCTCTGACCTGTATCTACAGCTCTGACCTCTGACCTGTATCTACAGCTCTGACCTCTGACCTGTATCTCCAGCTCTGACCTCTGACCTCTGACCTGTATCTCCAGCTCTGACCTCTGACCTCTGACCTGTACCTACAGTCCTTCCAGTACCTTTGAGGTGGTGCAGCACTACTTTCTCTCTCAGGATGTCTTGGCCTCTGTAGACGGTGCAGATGTATGATCCAGAGTCTCTCTCTGTGGGGTATTTCAGGGTCAGACTGAGGTCTCCAGTTTCCAGCAGGTCTTCATTCATCTTCGTTCTGTCTTTGTAAAACCCGTCCTGATTGTTCAGTTGGTTCTTTCCGTCTCGATACACATGGACCATGATGAGTTCTGGCTCAGAGCGAGTCCACTCCACTGAGGTGTCCTCAGGCAGGTCAGTGTTTGTTCTGCATGGTAGGATGACAGACTCCGCCCCTTCCTTCACCTTCACCTCCACCTGTTGGTCTGAGAGAACAATAATAAACTGTAGAGGCAGGTGTTTGTTTCAAAACTGACAAAACTCCCCAAAGAAGAAGAGGATGAAGTCAAACAGAAAGAGGAGCAGTAATTGATGAAGGGTTTTTGGACGATAAGTTCATCTTCAACGTCCTGTCAGAGTCTCCTCTCTACTAGAACTAAGTTATCTGCATTTACTGTGGATGTGAACAGAGTTACCACTGGTCAGAGGTCAGTGGTTAACTGATGACTGGATTACTGTCATTCATTACTGTCTGGATCCAAATAACTCTTTAAAAAGCCTCCAACTGATTCAAAATGCTGCATCCAGAGCATTGACAGGAATTAACCAGAGAGATCATATTACTGCAGTTTTAGCTTCTCTTCACTGGCTCCCCTTAAAGTCTAGAATAGAATTTAAAATCCTCCTCCTTACATACAAGGCCCTCAAAGGCCTAGCTCCATCATATCTTAACCCACAAGAACCCAGAGCCATTTTTCCTTATAGGAAAATTATGCTGGATATAAAACAGACCAGGTGGAGCACCTAGAACACATTTCTGGTGTTATTTTGGAAAAATACCACCTAGTGACCAAGATCTGTAAAGTGACATATATGTCATATCAGGCGTTTCAAGAAAATTTATTATAGATTTTATGTTATTTGAAAATAAATCCACTTGGCAGTTTCTTCTTTAGAAACACAGAGTTGCCATTTTATTTGCATTTCCACAATATAAATCAAAATTACTTATTCATTCATTTTCTATACCTGTTTAGTTCTGTTAGGGGTCACGGGGGTCTGCTGGAGCCTATCCCAGCTGTCATCATTTTTCAAAATTAGCTAGCGCTCTCCCAAGTGCTAACCAGGTATGCCACCATTTTGGAAGTGATGTCATAAGGACAACAATTCACATACTGTCACATGACTTTGCCAGGATGTTAAGTGGACGTCACTCTGGGACTTCATGAGTTATATTCAAGAGAAAAGCTCTATCTGGAACTTTCCAGAGTATTTACAGGGTGTGTGACACCCGTGCCGCCACCGTGGGTCCTTATGGGACCTCATTGTACCAGATCATCCCAACAGATCCACACGTCTCTTAGTACATCTATGCTTCACACTCTCAATGACTTTTCTTCTTCGTCTGTTTTTCTTCTTCTGTAGGCTAATGACGTTAGCTTTAGGCTACGCCTTGTTTCCTCCTCTCATAACCACCTTTGCTTTGCCATTGTCATTGCAAATCACAAATTCACTGTTAGTAGGTGACACGTGGAAATACTTCCAAACCACGGACATCTCATACACCGGGCGAGCTAGCTTGTTAGCCACGGTTAGCAACCTACGAGATTAGCGTGTTGTTGTTGTTATACGTCATCAAGCACGCGCCTGACAAACACTTTCAAATGTACCGTCCAGGTTTATCTGAAACAGACTTTTAAAGAATTCATTTGAATTGAACTATGAAATGAAATATTTGAATCTATTGACAGCCCTAATTAGAAGCATCTCATCACATTAGCAGAAACACATCATGTTTACAGGAATGTCTCCCCAGACTGTTCCTAATAATATGAAAACACTGCTGCTTTCAAACTTCATTCCTGGATCACATCAAAACCTGAGTTAGATTTTCATCCTTTCATCGTTGCTAAATGTCTGTGAGAAACTCTTCCTTACACTTTTCTCTAACACTCTTAGAAGGACCATCACCTTCCTTCAGGTTTTCCAGTCTTTGACAGAGTTAATACTGGTTCTGTCATATCTTGTAGCAGAATGAATGAATGAATGAATGAATGAATGAATGAATGAATGAGGTGCTGCTCTTGTCTCCACTGCTGTTTGTCAAATGTTCTGCTACAGAAAGTGAAACCTCACAAAGGTTCAGTTGAGTCTTTTTCTTCCTCCTCATGTTTAAACAGTGAACACATGTTGAGATTTGTTTCTGACCTTTGACCTGTAGATGTACGTCTGTCACTCTCAGTTCTCCTCTTCCACCACTGATGGAGCAGGTGTAGCTGCCGCTGTCAGAGAGCTGGGGTTTTGTCAGA
Organism: Planiliza haematocheilus; assembly: GCA_005024645.1. Classification (NCBI taxonomy): domain Eukaryota; kingdom Metazoa; phylum Chordata; class Actinopteri; order Mugiliformes; family Mugilidae; genus Planiliza; species Planiliza haematocheilus. The sequence continues at coordinate 330,871 of SRSE01001219.1, forward strand.
GTGAGGCTGAAGTCTCCAGTGTCTAGAGCATCAGGCGTCATCGATGTCCTCCCCCTGTAAACCTGGTTCTGACCTTTAACTTCATCTGTTTCTCCTCGTTTGTGGACAGATTTGGGACTGAGATCGTCCCTGGTCCAAATCACTGTGGGGTCCTCAGGTAAATGACCCAAGTCATGACAGGGTAGCAGGACAGACTCCGCCCCCTCATTCACCTGCACCACACCTGCCAGGGCATGCTGGGAAACTGAGAGGACACACAAAGAGAAACCCAAATGAGCTGCATGCTGTGGGTTTGACTTGACACATGACTGACTGTAGGTCACATTATCTGCAGGGACCAGAGAAACCAGTTGAACTATCAGTCAGTCAATGAAAACTTCCTCTCTTGCTCAAAGTAATCAGAGTAATGACATTTGTAAGATTGTGTTCAATTCAATTCAATTCAGCTTTATTTATATAGCGTCAATAACAATACAAATCGTCTCAAGACGCTTTACAAGACCCGGCCTGAAACCCCCAGAGCAGCCTGAAGGAGACGGTGGCAGGAAAAACTCCCTTTAACAGGAAGAAACCTTTAGCAGAACCAGAACCAGAACCAGCTCATATGGAGGGAACCATCTGCCTAAGGCCAGCCGGGTACAGACAGAGAAAGAGAACAGCAAGATAAACATACATCTGTCATAAATACACATATCTGACTAAAGCATACAGGTGGGATGCTATGATACAAACTAATGATGTTACATGACAGTTAGAAAATGTAAGGGGAATCATCAGCAGGTTGGAGAATTGTTCATTCAGGTAGGAGTGGATAACAGCAGGATTCCATGGAGACTGGGCAGAATGATGAGACCACAACAACAGATGTCGTATGGAGCTCCACAGGAAACACTCAACTCCAGGCCAGAGATACTCGGAAGAAGGGAGAGCAGCAGTAAACATTCTACATAGTAATAGCACAGAATGTCATGACTAGTAGCAGATAGGAATTTAGAGGGAGGAGCTCTGTGCCAGAGAAAAGAAAGTGTAGGACACGAGAGAGGAGAGAGAAGAAAGAAGGAGAACATGTGTTTGGTGCATTGTCCCCCAGCAGCCTAGGCCTATAGCAGCATAACTAAGGGATGGTTTAGTCCAGCCCTAACTATAAGCTTGATCAAAAAGGAAAGTCTTAAGCCTGACCTTAAAAATAGAGAGAGTGTCTGCTTCACGAACCCAAACTGGGAGCTGGTTCCACAGGAGAGGAGCCTGATAGCTGAAAGCTCTACCTCCCATTCTACTCTTTGAAATTCTAGGAACCACAAGTAGGCCTGCACTTTCAGACCGAAGTGATCTGTTGGGATGATATGGTACAATGAGGTCTTTAAGATATGTAAGATTGTGTTGATCAGGTCTGTCCTCTACTCCAGTCCTGGAACAGTTTAGAGTTCAGTCAAGACCAAGATGATTTTTAGCTCTAACTGATGAATGAACTCATGGTGCACCATCTCTCAGGACTGATCTCTGCACCTAACTCCATCAGTAAAAGGCCTCCTCTGGTCCTGATACTAACACAGAGACACATCTCTTCTTTAACAGCACCAATCTAAACCACAAACTGTCTCAGCGTCCAAACTAGAACTCCAACCGTGTTATTCATGTCAAGTATTCAGAGATGGCTTCTTGCTTTCACACATTTACAAGTCTGGAACACTAGGAAGCTAACATGCAGCAAACACAGAGAGAACATCTAGTGATTGGAGCAAGATGTTACTGAGAAACATCCTTCATGTTCATGGTCTGCTTGTCCATAAGGTCCAGGGGGGCTGGCTCCAAAGTCAATGCTCTGTCCTCTTGTCTTCTTTCTAGCATTTCTAGCACTCAGCTCAGGAAACATGGCCTCATTCTACACATGTTTGTCTTCATGTCATTTGTAAATGTTTGTGTCCAACAGTGAAGTCCTGACCTGCAGCCAGATCATCAAGCAGTCGTTAGCTCTGAGCTCACCTTCAATCTGTTTCATTCTTTCTTTCTTGATGTGATTTTACATTTACAGCAGTGATTAGAAACAGTCCACGTGAACAGAACATCAGACTCTGCTTCTGGACATTGTGTCCCTCACAGACAAACTAAGAACTAATCAAAGCTGAAACAGGTCATCACTGACTTTCTTTAAAGAGACAGACGTGAGAGAAATGATGTCAGACTGAAGTGAGAATCAGATCCAGGAAGAAGATATCTTACCGTCAACGAGGATCACAAACACCACCAACGTCTTCATCTTGTGGAGACAGTGTCAGCTTTCCTCTGACAGGTGAAGAGAGGGAGGGGCCAGGTGTGTCTCTCTCTGGATGAAGTCCAGATCACCACAGATCACTTCTGAGGAAAGAGGAAGACGTTCAGTTCCCTCATACCTTCACACCTGTTCATCCAGTTTGTGTCAGGTGCAGCAGTCTGACTCTGAAAGTAAACTAAACTAAATCTAAGGATTTATTTTCACTGTCTCCTAAAAGAAGTAAGAAAAAGAGTAAAAGAAGTTTCAGACTTGGTATGAAACTGTCTAAAACTATGTAACAAAGAATGATGGGATCATTTTACACATGATGTTTTAGAAGCAGTTAAACAGACAATCACCCACGTCTCTGATCAGATCTAGGTTTCTGTCACATGACGTCTCTAGCAGAAATAAACATGTCCAGACAAACAGGACCGACTCGTCTTCAGAGGAGAGTGCACATGCGTCTGTTGTGCTGCAGTCTTTTTACTAAACACTTTCTGTGTCTTTCAGGGAGTTCTTGTTGCAGCCTGGGTGTGGTCAGGTGGGAGACTAGGCACCGTGGTGAAGACCTCACTGGGTCACTTTTAATGGGATTATTTTAGGCCACTGGGAAGGAGAAGGGAACTGGTAGTCAGTCTGCCTCCCACTGAGGCCCCAGCCCACTGTTATTAGACTCTTAGTTTGATTGTAGTCAGCCTTTAACATTAATATTCATCAGATCATTGTAGTCATACTTACCTTGTCTCATCTCTTCAGGTTTATTTTTTCACTAACAACTTATTAGCTTCATCTACTGTCTCAGCCTCCTCAGTCATCAACCTGTGTCCTTATTCTCTGCATCACATCACTTTAGTTTTCTGCTCTTTATATCCTGGACTTCAAGCCCCCAGGTGCTGGTGTTGCTCTCTCTCTTTATTCAATGTTAGAAAACTCCTCTTTCTCTCCTCTCTCTCTCCTCTCCCTCTTCCTCTGTTGAACTCCAGGAGGCGTCTTACTCCCTGGGTGTTTCCTCTGAGGGATCAACAGCTTCAGGAACTCTTAAACTTTAAGGACGTATAGCCAAAGCTTTTCATGAAGCTCCACAAAGCTGCTGCTCACTTAAACCTTGCTTCATCACTGTCTTCTTTTCTTCTTTCCTTCCAGTAACATCATTGATCATTGTCTTTCTCCAGGTGCTGGTGGAGCATCACTAGCAGGTGCTGTCTTAACGCCTCTGGTCCATGAAAATGAAGAGAAAGCAGTCCACATACTGCAGCAGCTGTAGCAGCTGTAGCAGTGGCCTACTCCTTAGAAGCTGCTCTGCTCCTCCATCTGTTGACTAAGGCTTCTTGAGCTTGGCCTCCTCAGTTTGTTCCAACCAGGTAGAGAAGCACATCTCAGGACATAAGCTGTGAGACAAGAGCATTCAAATCTGGCATGAGTACTTTGACAGAGACTTACCACATAGACCAAACACACCTGCACTTCAGGTTGAAAGGACGGAACATTTCAGTTCAGCACCTCAGTCATAAATGTAAATGTAAACCGTGTGTTCTCCTTAAAGGTGCTGTGAGTGATACTGGATCAAACTTCATTTCTGGTTCTACTCTCTACTCTACTGCTTCTACTCTGATAGGAATCACTGCTACACTGTCCTGATTGGATAGAATCATTACCTCCACTATCCTGCTCTGAAAACACACAGAGTCTAACTCTGACAACTTACTGAGGACTCCATCAACTTCTTTACAGTCCGCTTTCCTTCCTTTCCTGAGGGACCGTTGCCAGGGCGACCAAAGAGGACAACATGTTGACGCTCCTCAGGGATGAAGAAATGGTCAAAGAGTTCATGAAACAGACGCATTCAGTGTGGTTTAGATGATGTCAGCCAGGTGGAACGATGCTAACGGAGATAACAGAGCTAACAGGGCTAACGGAGCTAACAGAGCTAACGGCGCTAACGGAGCTAACAGAGCTAACGGCGCTAATGGAGCTAACAGAGCCTGACTCTGTACTGATAGCGGCCTGTATCGGAGGCATCTCCTCTCCATGAAGTTGTCCAACATTACCGTAGGTTGACATTAACAAACTCATGCTAACTCAGTATCATCGTCAAGTTAATCCTGTTTCTGTGTTTCGTGTGTTTTCTAAGTATTTTTCTGACAAAGACTAAAATAAAACGCCATTAACAGACTGTAGAACAGGGTGACGCCATGACCGTTACCTCCTCCACTTTAGTCAACAGTTAAATATTTCACCTTATGTCAAAATAATTTCTTCATTCAACTCTTCACAACGTTACATAGTTGACCAACTAATATAGATTATGATTCTTACCTCTTCAAGCCAAGGACAAAACTTCCAGCATCGGCTGTAAAATATAACGACTAAAAGTAAGAACTACAATAAATAGTTTATATTTAATGAATTAACGGAAGAGATATAAACATAAACTGCTACCATGTGACCAAGATGTGGGGAAAAGATCCCATCAGCTGAGTTTGTAGAATTTGTTCCATTTATGTCGACTTGTCTCTTGTGTTTCGACATGTTTCTGATCTTTTGAGTTTGTCACTAGAAATAATTTTTTTATCTGGTGTGTTTGAGCACATCATGGCTGTTTGTCATCATGGCTTAAGTTTGGGAACTCAACATCGTAATTAGTTCTATGACTTGTATCAGAAATCATTGAACATCATGTAATTAAACCATACGTCTGATAAATGAGTTCCCTGAGTCGTTTACTTCTTTTCTCACATTGTGACATGAGATAATGATGGAGGTCTAATATTAAATCATGTGTCATACTGAGATTCATTTCAGAGTTTGCACTACTCTCAGTTTCTTCTCCTTCTGCTGAGACGCTAGAAAAGAGACAACTGTAAGAGAAGTCAAATAGTGAGCATTGAGAGACACAAGCATGTCCTCACTGAGACATAACGGAGACAAACTGAGACATGTTTGTCTTAGCTGAGATCAGGAGAAGAGACTGATTGAATCCAATGCTCTGCTCTACCTCCAGCAGTTACTGCAGCCAGACACCAGGGGGAGCTCTGGTTGATTTGTCTTCACTGTAGAGCAGCTGTTCCTACTAGAGCTGAACGATATGAACAAAATCTCATTTTAAATCCAAAATAGCTCCAGATAATGGAGGATGATCAGATCAGATTCTGCACCACCACCGGCCGCATTATCTTCCACACTCGTGTCACTGATTCTTGCTGTCCTCTAGCGCCCTCTAGTGTCCTCTGGTTCTGTCCATCAGAGACCAGTGTCCTCTCTTTGGTAGCTCCTCCCACTGACTGACTGCTGCATGGTGACCTTTAACCTCTCTGCTCTGTCTTGTTTCCTTCAGGACAGACAAACATCACAGCTGATCCTGGACAGACTGTCTCTCTACCATGTCCCATGACCAACAGTTGTCCTGTCCCAGTTGTAGACTGGAGCAGAATCGATCAGAAGCCAGAAGAAGATCTCCTTTTAGATGGTGATGATCAGTTAGAGAACCAGCATCCAGCTTACAAGAACTGAGTGGATCTACAGGACAGACAGATGAAGGATGGAGACGTGTCTCTGAGTCTGAACAATGTGAAGATAATGGACAGAGGGACATACGAGTGTAGTGTTGAAACTAAATCAAACCGCAGGAAGAGAGCCATTTTGAAAAGTAACCCCATCAGCACCATCAGACTGGAAGTAGTTCCACCAGGTGAGTGAGTGTCTTTGAGTTTGTGTCTTTGTCTCTGATCAGAGTTGAAGCTGCTTCCTGGTTGTTGATGTGAGAGAGAAAGATCTCAGATCAGATGTTTGACTTTTACAAAGATGTTGTTGATGAGACTTTCTAGAAAACAGCTGGTCTGAGTGATGTGATCAGAGTGCAGTAGATAATGTCTGACAGCAGTTTGTTCTTCACTCATCAGCTACCTCACACCTCACACCTCATTCTGTTGCTTCTCTGATCTTTAAAAACATAAAGAACATGAATCCTGATCCATAGCAGCCTCCTCCTGAACAATCAGCTGATCCTCAGCAGCTTTAAATGTCTCACATCAGTGTCCAGCTGAACTCTGAGTGTCCTGCTGCTGTTTGTTGAGGACAGACAGGAGTTAACAATGCTGGACATCCAGCAGACATGAGCAACCCACTGTAGCAGCTGACCTCCAACACTCAGCAAACAGCAGGACTGGATCCACAGAGGAAGGACTCAGTGCAGTCAGTGTCTGATTGACTTTCCACACAGCACTCAGCTGTAATACTCAGGATGACCAGGAGATGGCAGCAGACTCCACCTGTCATTAAAGGACACTTCCTGGTACACTGCTTAAAGAGGCCAGAGTCTGAGCATGAGAGCAGATCCAGAATCCAGTCTGAGTCTCACATTCACTCTACTGTCTCAGTGTCCAGAGAGGAGACACGAGGACAAAGAGAAGACTGATTTAGATTCACAGGGACACACGTCTACAGCTCAGTGTGTATCAGTGTGTATCAGTGTGTGTCAGTGTGTATCAGTGTGTATCAGTGTGTGTCAGTGTGTGTGTGTGTGTGTATCAGTGTGTATCAGTGTGTGTCAGTGTGTCTGTGTGTGTGTGTGTCTCAGTGTGTCTCAGTGTGTGTATCAGTGTGTATCAGTGTGTGTCAGTGTGTCTGTGTGTCTGTGTGTGTGTGTGTCTGTGTGTCTCAGTGTGTATCAGTGTGTGTCAGTGTGTCAGTGTGTCTGTGTGTGTGTATCAGTGTGTATCAGTGTGTATCAGTGTGTATCAGTGTGTATCAGTGTGTGTCAGTGTGTATCAGTGTGTGTCAGTGTGTATCAGTGTGTGTCAGTGTGTATCAGTGTGTGTCAGTGTGTATCAGTGTGTGTCAGTGTGTATCAGTCAGATCATATTTTCCATCTGACACTTTGGTTAAAACCACAGAACCACACGAGAACAAAACAACAAATGAGACCAACGTTTATTTTTGACAATAAGTAAATAATGAAGCACTGAAAGAGACTATAACATACCCCAACCAGCCACAACATTATGACCACTGAGAGGAGACAGTTCATTGTTCTGCTGGGAAACTTCTGGACCTGGCTTCATTCATTGGTGTGGATGTTACTTAGACATGTAGCACCCACCTAGACCAGACCAGGCACCCCCACCCCATAGCAATGACACTCCTTGATGGCAGCAACCATCCCCAGCTGGATGCAGCCACAAAAACACTTTAGGAAGAAGAACAGCACAAGGTGTTGACCTGGCCTCCACATTCACTAGATCCCAAACTGATCAAGTATCTGTGGGATGATCCACAGAGGCCCCTCCCCTCAAAGACCCCCCCAACAACAGGCGACCTCAGAAGGACCATGTCCATTCTCTGATGAGTCACATACACAATATTAGGACATAGGTCATAATGTTATGGCTGATCGTTGTATGTATTCACATACTACTGCAGTAAACACATGCTCATAATAAGCTGTTCATCTGTAGGAGTCTGGTTCAGTACTCAGGACTTGTGTACCTGTTGGTACCTACTGAGACCCTTAGACGTGGTCTGAGAGGCTGAGGGGACCAGTCAGAGTCCAGCAGCTGGACATCAGTGGGTGGACTGGTGGACTACTTCAGTGAAGAGTAGACGACCTCTGGCTCTGGTGGAACCTCTGAACACAGACACATCAAACACTGTTGTTAGATCACAGAGTTTCTACCACAGATTAAACATGGACCTCAGATCAGAATTCAGGAAGCAGTTAGATGCTCTAAGGCAGTGTCACAGGCTAAGCAGGGTCAATGGGTGAACTGGGAGAGGTGAAGTGGAGAGAGCTTTGGAGCATGGAGGCTAGCAGGATTAGATTAATGTTAGGGGCTACTTATGATGTGCTGCCAACTCCCCAGAACCTGAACCAGTGGTGTCGTGGGCCTAACTTAACAAAACATCAGTGAAAGGATGTGCCCACTTGAAAACCCCAATGACATGCTGCATACCACTGGTGACTAGGCCAGGTATCTGATGTCTTCATGTTGGTTGGTAGCTATGGTTAGCTGCTGAGAGGACCATACAAGTTGGCAGCATTTACTTAGTTCATGTAGGTTAATCGTCAGATCTCATGACTGTAGGTTTGTTAGTCTTTCTCAGTTGGACAGGGCCTCTAAATGTGTTTTGCCTGGGATTTTGGCACAATGGATTGTAACATCTGATCCTGTGTATGTAGATGGTGTATCAACCGTCTGTGTGAACAAAAGTATTGGTTTACTTTTCAGACACTGTCACTGTGAGTAAAGTCACTGAAATAGTGAGTTATTGTTGAATCCAGTCAATAATCATCAGACTCAGGTCCTCTGCTCTCTGTTCTGGACCTACTGCAGCTAAAATGAGAGCAACTGAAAAGGAGGAGTCTCTTTATTTTACTTTAACACTAAAGTAGTTCGGGCGGCACAGTGGCGAAGTGGTTAGCACTGATGCCTCACAGGCCTCTTATGGGCCGTGTGTGGAGTTTGCATGTTCCCCCTGCGTGGGTTCTCTCCGGGTACTCCCACCATCTCTTTAGGTTAATTGGTGATTAACATGTGAGTGTGAATGTTGTCCCTGTGATGGACTGGAGACCTGTCCAGGGTGTACCCCTGCCTCTCTCCTGATGACAGCTGGGATAGGCTCCAGCAGACCCCCGTGACCCCAAACAGGACTAAACGGGCATAGAAGATGACTGACTGACTAAAGTAGTTTATGAGTATGTTATATCTTTGCATGAGGTCAGACAACTGGTCAGAGCTTCTAGCATCCTGACAGAAAAGCTGTGAGACTTAGAAACAGGAAGTGTCTACAATGAAGAGTCAACAAGACGCCAAACTGAACATGTGTCACCACTTGTGTTTAAAGCCACCATCTAGTTTTAGTTTTGGAGCCAGAAGTCAGTCAGTCCAGACATGTCAGTAAAGAATGTGACCTTTATTGAAACTGGTTCAGATTTGTGCTACGTTTGGATGGAGACCTCCTGCCAGAGACAGTTTATGTTTAGTGTTTAGTTTATTACTCTAATTACATTAAACTTAATGTAAAGACAAGTCTCATATCTCAACTCTTTTCACAGCTCAGAACTTGAGTCAATATGCGCTTAGCTTAGCTTAGCTTAGCTTAGCTTAGCGACTGGATTCTCTGTCCACAGTAGAAAGTAAAGAGCAGCTGTACCTCTGGTCCTTTTTGGTCTGATGGCTATTTGTCCATAAGTGACGTCTTGTGGTGTCCTCACTGCTGAGTAGACTGCAGCTGGATCACTGTCTGGAAAATAAAACACACAAGAGTTCCATCAATGAACCTTCAGTGTTCAGTCAGGAAGATGTTCCTGGTGATCTATCCCAGCATCACCCTATCCAGCTACACCCTGGACAGGTCTCCAGTCTATCCCAGCTGTCATTGGTCTAGAGGGGGGGGGGGGTCCACCCTGGACAGGTCTCCAGTCTATCACTGGGCTAACACAGAGAGACAGAATCACCAATGAACCTAACCAGCGTGTCTTTGGACAGTTTATTAACTCTGCTCCACCACTGACGTCTAGACTCCTTCCTTGGTGTCTAATCACTTCTTCTTTTTTAGCTCAGAACCTCATTAAACCACAGACACTACAACTAATCACAGTACTGTTAGTATATTTATTGCAGATTACATTAATTCTTCACAGTTTTTTTCTTTTCTTAACACCTCTTCCTGACACCTCTTCTTGACACCTCTGGTGGAAATGTTTGTGAAACAGAGAGGCAGACGACCACAAACAGTTTGCTGCAATTTCTACAAGCTGACACATTTGACCACAAGCTACAAAAGTCACACAATGTACACACTAAGAGCAGCCAAAGGAGACCACAGTATACTGAGAAGATTCACACCATCTGATCAGACACAGCTCAGTGCAGTCAGTAGGAGGAAGTTGCTGCTGTGGTTTTACATGCAGAGTTCTAAAGTTCTACATTAATAACTGGATCAAGAGACAGTTTGAGAGGCTGAAAACTCCCAGCAGAGGATCTCTGTTCTCATCAGTCTGTTAGCATCTGTCGTTAGCATTAGGTGTTAGCATTTTGATGTTAGCATTAGGTGTTAGCATGTATATGTTAGCATTAGGTGTTAGCATTTTGATGTTAAAGACCCAAAGACAAAGAAAACACATTATTGATAATAACAACTCTACCTCTGCTCCGTCTGATTGGCTGTTTCTTGTTCCGTGATATTTTGACGTCACTGTATATGATGTCTTCTGGGACGTTTCCTCCAACAGCTGAAATGAACCAAAATGAACAACAATAGCATTTAAACAAAACCTAAACATTTAAAATCCAGAAGTCTGTGTCTCACCTTCACGTTTCCTACGAACACATTGTCTCACCAGGAGAACCAGAAGAACCAGGAGAACCAGAGAACAAAGAGACAAGAACACAGGGAGGAGAGAAGAGGAACCAGGATAAGGTGTAAATGTAGGAGGAGGTGTAGATGTAGGAGGAGGTGTGGTGGTGGGTTTCTCTAGAATGAAGCAAAGCTAATAATGAACTGATTGTCTCATTGTGAATGTTGAAAGCTGCTGAAGAATCATCTCTGACCTCCTCACCTGTGACAGTGATCCAGCTGGATGGAGACTCTCCATGACCACTGATGTTACACTTGTAGAGGCCTTCATCAGACCTGGTAACATGGTGGATGGTCATGTGACCTGTAGACTCAGTCCTGATCAAGGAGCCATCTTTATAGAAAGCAGCTGAGAGGATGGAGGGAGTGGTCTTTGTTTTACAGAGCAGAGTGACGTCATCTCCCTCCATCACAGGGAGGACAGGACTCTGCAGGATCACTGGTCCACCTCAACACAGAGACAAACTACAGCATTTCATCCATTTCCACACAGCTTCATCAATACTAACTCCACAGTCTGAGCTTACCAGAGACAGTGAGGTTGATGCTGTTACTGGTTGCTCCCTCTCTGGACTCACACCAGTAAACTCCACTGTCCCATGGGTAGATACCACTGATGTTACATGAAGAACCAGCTGGTTTTCCCCACCCATCTCCACACTGAGTCCTCTGTCCTGTGGTGGTGTTTCTTCTCAGATTCCATCCAGCAGAGCTGTCGTCCTCCTCACAGCTCAGAGACACAAAGTCTCTTTTAAAGACCTGAGAGCTGCTGGGACTCACAGTCAGACGAGCTGGGAGGGTTCAGATGAAACAATATGATTGATTGAATGTGTTTGACTGAAAGCTTTGACTCTACTGAGTAATAATGATGAGGATTGAACAGGTTTAAAGTGAATGAAGACGTTGACTAACCTTGGTTTGTTGTGCTGAACAGCAGAGAGCTCAGAACTAAAGAGAAATGACACTCAGGTTAGTTTGAGTTCAACTAAATCATCAAGAAGAGTTTCATTCATCTCTGGTTCCTCTAAGATCTCTGCTGGATCCACTGCTGAGGACTCAGTGATGTTAAAGAATCATTCAACACTAACTCCAGACAGACTTTATGTCAACTGCTGGGATTCTGAAAGTCTTCATCTGTTAAATGTTGATTGAGTTGCAGTAAAACCAGGACCGTGGTGCTACAGAAATAGAAATCTACACTCTAGCAGGACAGAACATCACAGAACTGAGTCTAAATAAAGTTCAACATATGCAGATGGTCCAAAGAGCCAGAAGACAGTGGAACGTATTAGTGGTGACATCCACTACAGTAGAGTACGTAGGCTAAGGTACAGATGAAGAGGAACGCTAACAGCAGCAGTGCTGTTCTATGCTCAGTGCTATAGAATAATGATCAGTAGAGTACTGCAGCTGGAACTCTGATGGAAGTGAACTGACTCTGTTCTCATGTTGTGTCTTGAAGTTAAAGACCATAAAGACAGGTGTGTGTTGACTTGACAGTTCCACTGATAGAATCACTGACTGAAGCTGACCTGTTCCTTTCTGACCACTTTCCTCTTTCAATGATTCCAGTTCCTCTTTAGACCTGCAGCTCGTCCTCATGCTGACTTGATCCTGACTAGTTTTCATGTCTCCTTCATCACTTATCAACAGTCAAAGATTGTGGACTTACAGAGCAGACGCTGTAGAGACGTTTCCTTCATTGTCCTTCTCTCTCGTCTGACCTTTTTTCATCTTTTCTCAGTGACACCAAGTAAAGCCCGCCCTCTTCCTCATGTGTCAGCCTCTGCTTTTTCCGTCTGTGTGAGAAAGACTTGATCATTTGCTTTTTTCATCATGTGATGATGAAAGTGATAAAAGTATTTAGAACTGTAATTACAGACATGTACCAGAGGATTTAATTTGTTTATAATGTTAAAGTCACTTTAATAACTCAAGACATTTCTCAATTCATTCACAGTAGAAAAAGCTGAAAAATGAGGCCTCACTTCACTTGACTTAATGGGAATCATAAGAATTTACTCATCAAAACTCAGATTGATGATTAACCAGAAATGTTCATTTGAGAACCTTAATACCATTCTTCTCTGCATTTTAGCTGTTGGCCAGTAGAGGGAGGTGTTTCCTAGGGAGACGTATAAATGCTTCATGACACTTTGTAGTAAGTGGCTCACTTCCTGATACATAGTTGGATGTTCAGCAGTCTTTTTGCCAGTAACACTAATTCCATTAGACCCAAATTGCACTTCCTCTCTCCAGACCTATTCTCAGTCATTTTCCATATGAAAACAGACAGAATGAGACATCTAGTGGTGAAGTGCTGGTGTTACAGCTCAATACTGATTGTCTACAATTCCATGACTGATTAGCAGGGGCATAGCAGCAAATTCTGGGCCCTGTCTACTCTTAATGTCAGTGGGCCTCTATCCATGCCAGTGCATGAAGCACTCGAGAAAAAAAATAATGTGGCATTTATGTATAAATAAACAAGCACAAATGGTGTTTAAAGCTAAAATCAGATCAGATTATATTGATGACTGGCTCTTTCATTCACCACCTGAATTGATGCATTTGGTCTACTTGTGCTCAAACACCTATAAACAATAGGCTACATCTGGTTTGCGTTCTTCATGCTATTGATTAGACTGATTAGTAGTAGACTGCTAGGGTATGGAGGCCTCTTTAAGGCAGACCTAGTGACAGAAGTTGCTCCAAACAAGGTTGGCCCCTGAGGCAGAGTCAATGTGGGGGCTGTGTCAACGGAGCCAAGGGTAGCCCAGGATCAGAGGTATGTCGGAAGATGACATGAGGTGGTCTCGTGGTGGTTACCAGAAAGCAGCATGTGGACAGGAGAAGTCTGGCGAGTGACAGTCCCCAGAAGATGGCCATCAAGGGCTTTGGCCGGCAATTGACGAATCAAGTGGAGTCCTCTCTATTTCCAGTTGCATGGCCAAGCCCTCAGCCATAATGTTGGCATCTGCACCCAAGTCTGTGAAAGTGGGTAGGGTGTGTGTGCACCACCAGGAAGGAGGAGCTTGTCTTGGAACAGGGGGCATAAGCTCGAGGAGGAAGACTTTGCTGCTGTGTGACTTACCAGGAGAGAGACAAAATGTCCAGCTTGACCACAGTACATACAAAGGCTCCCTTGCAGTGGCACTCTTGCTCTTCAGATGAAACCTTGGTGCGACCCAACTGCATGGGCTCAGGCTCAATACAATTGTCCTTAACAGGAGAAGAGGAGCCGGAAGCAGCTGAGGGATCTGACCAACGGGCTGAGTCAAGACGACCAGGGATGTTCTGTTTCCTCTCTCTTCTCCGGTCCCGGATGCGAAGGTCCAACCGGGTGGTGAGCTCAATAAATCCATCAAGTGTGGAAGGTAGAGGATATGAAACCAGTGCATCTTTGATGTAGCCTGCCAGACCATGCAGGAAAGCATCACGCAGAGCAGCAGTGTCCCAGTCGCTCTGGCGGGCCTTGGTCCGGAAGTCGATGGAGAAGTCGGCCACAGACTGGTTTCCTTGACGCAGGGAGAGCAGATCACAAGCGGCCTTGGAACCAAGAGCTCCCAACCCGAATACCTTGCATAGCTCCTCAGAGAAGGCCTGAAATGATGTGCAGGCAGGAGTCCACCTCACCCACTCTGCCGTTCCCCAGAGGAGGGCTCTGCCGGTCAGGTTGCTAATAACATACACCACCCTGGCTGCCTCAGTGGTGAACGTGTTAGAACTGGAGCTGAAGGAGCACGAGTGGAAATCAGTTCTTGTAACTGGGCAGAAAGGGCTGCGAAGGCGTTGGCGTTTGCCTCTTCAGCCCGTCTGGTGTGAGCAGCAGCCTCCTCCATGCACTGCTCGTGTTACATAAGCACATTCTCAACATTCTAGAACCGATTCAGTGGTGACGGTCATGTTGCTGGGTCCATGTCTGACCAAACTGTAACAGGTGGTGTATGATCCCAATTACAGCACAAAAAGACTCAGAACCAATGGAGACAGTTTAAAGGTTTCCTGAAGCGCTGGCAAACAGTACAACAAACACAATAGCAGGCGGCTTGGTCAAGGCAGGCAGGGGTGTGGTACCAGAGAGATGATATGACAGGCAGATTGCCCGAAATGAATGAATAAAATAAAAATAAAAAATAAGATAATCCAATGAGGAGCAGGCAGCAGGAACAATGTAACCAGGCAATCAGTCAGAATCAAGCAAACAGGGATCTGGAGAGCGGAGGCCAAAATCTTGGTCAGAGACAGAAGGCTGAGACGATTGCCAGGAGGCAGACGAAGCAGAAGAATCAGGGACGGGCGAGGTCGGTGCTGGGTAGTCAGGCAGGAGAACGAGTCTTGTGACTGAACTGTGACAGTCAGTAAACCAATAGATCATTAATGACTGTATCTTCTTACCATGATAAACTTCATTCTTCTACTCTACATCATTGCACACCAGAAACATTCATTCATTCATCTTCTGTAACCACTTGTCCTGTGACGGGTCATGGGGGTCTGGAGTCTGTCCCAGCTGTCATTGGTCTAGAGGTAGGATCCACCCTGGACAGGTCTCTTCATTAATAGACTTAATAACAGAATCTAATCTCTATGAAGACTGTGGAATTATAAATAATACTTTACATAAAATAATCAAATAGTAGCTCTACTTTAAAATGATCCTATAAAATGATTAAACTCAGGCCTCTACCACAGTGTTTACATGCTGATAGTTCTATTTATCTGCTTCCTTCATTCACATGCTGCTCATGTTTCATCATCTGCTATTAACCAGAGTAAAGTGTCTCAGCTTTCATCAGTTTCTCTGTAGAAGAAGCAGAGATGGTTGATGTTCAAATCTTCCAAAAACCAAACAGCAATGGAGAAAAAATGAAGGAAACCCAGCGGGACAGAGGAACAGAGTTTGTTCTGGATCAACTGGTCAATGAGAATAAAAGTGTTTAAGACGTAGATTTGGCTCCAAGTCATCACTGCTGCTTTGTTGCTAAATACCTCAGTGATGTGATGACTTTCATTTGATTGTAAGCAGCTTGATTATCATTCAGTGATTGGACAATGTCTCTCCTCCTCTTCTCTCAGACATTTCCTCCTCTGCTTCAGAAACTCCTGAACCTCCTAAAGTCCTCCTCCCTGCTCTGAATAGATCTCACCTTAGGAGCTCTCTGAAGAGCTGAGATTCTTTAGGAATAGCTTTTATCTTTACTAGGAACTACTCCTAACTTTGAAATTCTTAGAAAATGTCATGATTCTAAGCATTTTCTTAGAATTTAGCCACTAGGAGCAACTCTTAGTGAAAGAGTCTTTAGGAATATAATCTCTGATCCACAGATGAACACAGCAGGAGGAACACAAGTCAGACAGCTAGTTGATGTCTTCACTGACATGAAAATCATCTTCCTCATCTTCTTCTCATCAAACTAAGTCCCTGATCCTCTTCCTTCTTTTCTACATCAAACTGAAACCAAAAGGAAATAAAACATGAATCCACAGTTTCAGATGAAAGACTTTTATTGTTGTTATTGAGGATTAAACATCATTAGAGCAACATGTCACAGACTGCAGAGTTCCACAGGTTTGACTATTAGAAGAACATCTAGTCATCATATAGATGGTTAAATAACAATTACCTTTATCCCTCCCTGAGACATAGATGAAGACAGTCAAAGGAACAATACAATCATTAAAGTGTAATCTACAACATATAATGTTTCTAGATATATAGACAGACAGCAGCAGTAACCAATGATAAGGCTCTAGTTGTAGTGTGTCAGTCCCAGATAGAGTCAGAGTGAATGTAGGAGGTTGGTTCAGACTCCACTCCTGCTCCCTGAGCTTTGTTGGACTGATTCCAGATCAGATTAGAGCTGCTTCAACTGCTTCAACAGGTCAGACAGTTTGTGATGGAGCAGCTTCTACATTCAGCTCAGAAAACTACACAAGAAAGACTCAGTGACATTCAGAGCTTTAGAAAGAGCTGAACTGAAGCTGCTCATCACTGACATCTGACTCTCTCATGTCATGTCTTCCGTCATGTCTTGTCTTTCGTCTTTTTTGTCTTTTTTTCACAGTCTGTTAGTTCTGTCATGGTTTAGTTTCTTGTGTTTATGCTGTATCTTAAGTTCTCAGTTTTTTTCATAGTCATGGTTTAGTTTTCATAGCCATGGGTTCTGTTTCCTGTTTTATTTTGCTAAGTTCCTTGATTTCCTGTTTGTCATGTCTGTGTCTTCCCGTTTGATTAGATAATTAGTTTCACCTGTGTCTCGTCATCCCTCTGTTCCTCGTGTGTATTTATAGCCCTGCTCTTCCCTTTGTTCCTTGTCTCATCATACTCGTTACTCGTCTTGTTCCATGTTTCATGCCACATTTTAGTCTTGTTAGTGTTTTGGATTTTGTTTGTTTTTTTGGATATCCTGTCACCTCGGCAGCGCTCTTGTTTTTTGTAAGTTGTTTTCTTTTCTTTATTAAAACACCTTTTTTGCCAAATCCTGCCTGCGCTTCCTTTTCAAGTCCTGCATTTGGGTCTGAATATTCCCTTCCCCGCTACCCCGTTGTGACAGACTCTCTGTCAATCAACTGCTCTGAATAGAACCTTTAATTATATGAAGAGAAACATTAGAACAGGAGGAACCCAGCACAACACAGCAGAACACGCATGTTCTACTGGGCTGTGTCCGAAATCACTCACTCATTCCCTACTCCCTACTCTCTACATAGAGAAATAAAGGTAGTGCACTACATAGTGAGCTCAACGGAACAAAAATCGGACACGTCTCTTGGCGCCGGTAATTACGTCATCGCTGTCGCTTAATTAAAACGTACCACATTAACGTCGTCTCACATAATATTTGTCCATTTACTACTACATTTTTATTAAATTTGTTTTGAAATGTTTAATAAAATAAACTATAGAATACTAACATTTGTACACAGTCTCCGTCCGTCTGCCGTATTTAATTTACTTTCCGCGTCAAGAGAACCTCTGGCAATGCATGATGGGATACCTTGCTCCGGTTAGTGACCATCGGATGTGCACTACATTTCGCGGTGAATTGTGGGATACATGTAGTGCACTATATTAGTGGACACCTGGTGGACACTAAACATTCAGACGCCACTACAAAATGGCGTGGTCACTATGTAGTGGTTAGGGAGTGGTTTCGGACACATCCCTGGAGTCTGAAGGAGAAGAAGGAGATTTTTGATTTTTACAACCATCGTTTATTCAAATGTTTGACAAATATTTTCACAACCTGAGATGATTCTTATTTGTATTGTTACATAGGAAATATAAATAAATAAACAAATAAATAAACAACCTACAAAATAAATAAAGAAAAAGCACTTAATCTCTCAGTATATTTCTAAAAAATAATTTGTCATTTGAACAAGTACACAAAATATTCCTGTGACACCACACATCTCTGAAGCTTTTTAGATCTTTCATTGATCTATAAAAACTAAACTCCAGCCTCAGTCTGCATCGCAAATTACAGCTCCAGACTGAGGCTGCATCACTGGCCTTCTATTTTGTTCCTCCTTGATATGTAAATGGCCATCTTTGCTTCACCAATGATGAAGTTTAAAAGCTGCCACATTCTCTTGTCTTTCTTCTTTTGGCTTGTTCCATAAATAAATTAGGTGGAAGTAAAAACAACATTAAATAAAACAAAAACCTCCATTAAAAGAATAAAAAACGCTGTGAGCCTCGGACAGTCATTAAAAATGTGAAATGTTGTTTCCCTAAAACCACAGGAAGGGCACTGGCTGGACACAGAGGGATTGATGATGGAAATAAAAGCGTTGGATGCAAATGGCTCCATGGAGGATTCTCCACTGTAAGTCTCCAGTTTTCTTTTTTAGGGGTTTGCTGTAAAGTGTCTTCCAGCATGGCACAGCACCTTTAAATCTGTTTGTCCAGGCACAGATTGGCCTGGAGCTCAGAGTTCTCCCGTTCAGGGCTTTGACGCACATGCTGTAGAGGACTTTCTTGCTTACGCTGTTCAGATTGACAGTATTCCCTCTCTTCAGTGGTGCTTGATCAGACCGGGGGCTTATCCATACCCCCGGGAAAGGGTCTGTCTCTGCTCCCGATCCAAACTGGATGAGGAGGATCTTCTCTCTCACCGTCAGTTTATCTTTCCACAGATTTGTTAATCTTTGTACCACTCTGCTGGACCGGAGACCCAGGACACACCTCACGGCTTGGATATTCGATAGGTCTGGTCCAGCTAAGTGGACCAGGCGCTCCAGGTCCAGGACTCCGGCCCGAAACAGAGCAGCTGTGAGCCCAGGCGTGGCTCCACTGGACACGTCCAGTCTCCCTCCATGGACCAACCAGAGGTTCTTTTAAAAGCCAGAACAGAGAGTTGGAGCTTGTGTCTCTGCTGCTTTCAAAAAAAGACAATACTTTAAAAACACTTTTATAAAAAGGAGGCACCCCACTTAAATTTAAAGAATTACAATCAGTTAAAAACAGAGCAGTATCCAGTCCCAGATGACTCACCTCTCTGAAGATATGACTGGCCACACCTCTCCACACCAGGTCTGCTGGACCCCCCCCCCCCCCCCCCCCCCCCCCCCCCTTGGTAAAAACAACACCCCCTGTGGCACCCAGTGTCGTCCATCTCAAAAGAAATTTACTTTTTTCTATTGAATTTTTGTTAGCAAATCTGTGGGATGATCTAGACAGGATAGTTTGTGCCACAGGAGCAATGCTACTAAATTATTTAAAACCAGGACTCTGCCTCTGTATGACATTTGAGGCAGTAGCCACTTCCATCTTTTGATTCTACCCACAATCTTGTCCTCAATCCCATCCCAGTTTTTACTCTCCATGGCCTTACTGCCCAGGAAGACACCAGGGTACTTTTTTAAGACTCCAGGCCAGGTTCTGGGGGAGACCTGGGAGGCCACTGGGCCAATTCCCAAAAGCAATGGCCTCGCTTTTGCTCCAGTTTACCTTTGCCAAGGACAAAGTTTTATATTTTTTTGTCAAAGTGTTTAAAATGTCAACATCGTTTTTTTTTTTTTACTAAAACAATAACATCATCCGCATACGCAGATAAAACAATGTTGCTGTTAAAAGTGGGTAGAACCAGTCCGTTAATACTAAAACGTATCTTAGAGAGGAGAGTGTGGCGTCCAGTACTCCTTAAAGAACTCCACCGTGAGTCCATCAATTCCAGGAGACTTCCTTCCCTGCATGCCTTGCAGGGCAGCCGTGAGCTCCTCCAGCTGGAGTGGTCGGCTCAGCTGGGTGTTGGTGTCTGCCGACACCTGAGGAAGTTCCCTGCAGAACTGCTCCTCCAGTTCCTTGTTCTCCTCGTACTCCGCAGAGTAGAGGGCAGAGTAGAAGCCCACGGCTCTCCTCCTGATGTGGGCTGGGTCCGTAAGCTCCTGGCCCGTCTCTGACATTAGTGCGTGGATCTGTCTGCTCTGGCCACGTTTCTTCTCCAGGCCGAAGCCAGAGGGAGCATCCATCTCATTGATGTTCTGAACCCGGGATCGGACCAGCGCCCCCTGTACCCTGGTATCTAACAGGGTGGCAAGGGCCATCTTTTTGGAGCTGAGGACCTCAATATGGTCTCGATTTCCTGTGGAGTAGCCAATTAAAATGCCAGTATGCACTCCTTGGTACAACATTTTTTAGGTGTAGATCACATAAAACTAGAGCGTGATCACTAAAACCAGAGGGTGCAATACGACAATCCTTAAAAACCATGCTTGAAAAATCCCCGAAGAAAGCTAAAAACTGAATAAATAAAAAACTACTTAAAAAAAAGTTCAACTATTTAGTATTTTACATACGAGTTTTGATTTGCATCACCCTGAACAGTTCCAGTTATAACACTAGTTTTGTACATAGAGAAACAGCAGATAATTAACAATCTGAATTCAGTGCTCAGACTGTAAAGAATTTTTCAACCTGGGTTTTTCACCCTGTTTACAACTGCCATTATCATTAACAACAGGTATGCAATTGCCTGAATTCTAATAGTTGCTAGTTTAACAAAACTAAAAAACAAATACAGTCGTCTTCTGTGGCTAATGGCTACATATTAGCAAGAGACTAAGCCTATAGCCTCACACGTCACTCATAGAAATCTGCATATCTTTATCTTTTGCCCGTTTCTCCTCTTCTCCTCCAATTCTTTTTAATGAACTGATCACCTGATGCTTCTTTGATTCATGATGAAGATGAAGACTCGACATCATTAACTTTTGCTGTTTACTGTTTACTGTTTGCCGACACCGTTCGCAAGTCAATCAACCGGAGTTACGTGAGTGACGTAGACGACTGCACAGATTTTTTATTTTATTTTATTTTTTGGTCATTTTTCACATAACCCAATTAATTACATGTGGGTATAGGTCTATGTTAATTTTAGGAATGAAATACTATTCATTTGGAAGCAGTTTGTGTTGTGTAGCCTGGGATCAGTCTATCCCTGACCCCCCTCCTCTTTGCCAACCTCTGCAGTCACAGCTTGATCCCCCGTCCCCCTGTCCCTGTGACTCTCAACTCAGCAAGTTGACGTGACAATGAGGGCACCCCAGCGCCCAGTCCACTAACGTGACGTGGAAATGAGTGGTAGTCTAGAAAACTGGCGATTTAGTTTCACTATTTATTTTTTTTATTATTATTTTTTTAGGGCGCTCGTGCGTCCTCACATGGATTGCGCCATGGGCGGTCACCCACATTCATTGCCCATAGCAAAAACCGGCCCTGCGCTTCAGAGCGTGCTGGGAAGCTGGATGTGGCTCTGCATGGTTTCTGTCTAAAAACTCTTTTTCAGTACAATTAACCCCCCCCCCCCCCCCCAAAAAAAAAAAAAAAAAAATCCCATAGTCCTCCACACTGCAGCAGTTCAGTTTCGTGTTTATTCGTTCTAAAAAGCTCCTCCTCTCTGCTCCATTATTTGGTGCATAAATATTAATAAAAACCAGAGTAAATGGGTCAAATTTAGCCTTCACCATGAGGCACCTCCCCTCCACCACCTGCTCCACCTCCAGAGAGGATGGAGTGAACCTCCTGGAGAGGAGGATACCTACCCCCCCACTCGTTGTGGTATTGTGGCTTAAAAACACTTGTCCCTCCCACTCTTTGTCCCAGTCCCCCTCATTCCTCTGGTCACTATTAACCTCTAGCACAAATAAAACATCAATCCTTTTTGTCCTTGCTGTGTCCAACACCAGTGCCCTTTTCCTAATGTCTCTTGCTCCATTAACGTTCAGCGTTCCTACCTTAAAAACGTCCATGTCAAAATTAAAATGAAAAACACAAACGTTAATAAATAAAAGCACAGACTTCATCATGTTTACAAATTAATTGTTTTCTCACGTTACCCAAATGTTTCTTTAATCTATAAACCTCTTGATCAGTTAAATCCGTTGCAGCTCTGTGCTTTATAATATTTTTTTGCAGACAGATAAAAGTTCAGCTTATCAGAATAAATGCAGATCAAAGTTAAGCTTTTTTACACCTTTAGTTTTCTGGAGGAATGTTTTTATCATTTCAGCTGGATATAGGTCTCTGTCTTGACTTTTTTATTTTACAAAGGTCTGTCTGAGTGAGAGTGTTGGCCAGCCTTCCTCCCTCCCTCCACCTGCACTACACTTTGACGTAGTGCAGGTGGCCTGACTGTAAATGTGTGAGGAACTGTTCTCTACGATGAACTTTAATAAATGAATAAATTACAGATGCTCATCTTGAGGTTGTACTGTTTAACAGTACTTTAACTGTAACCTCCATCAGCTATGTGAGCAGAAGCACTGCCAGGTAACATGTGTGCTTTCATTTTGATGCTTGAACACTGAAGTGGACAGAACCAGCAGTGGCCCCCGGCTCATTTGACTTTGAGGCCCCTCTTCTACAGACAGAGACGGAGCTTAACCACACACAGACACATGACTCACTTTAATAACACTGCTGTATTACTGGTTAACAGAAACATATGACAAGAACCAGACTTCATTACCCAGCAACTTCCATCATTGTCTCCTTCTTCCTTCTATAAAGGTAAAATGCATGAAAGAAAAATAATACTCTGCCCCCTGGTGGCAACAATGAATACATACATTAACAATAAAAAAGAAATGTCAGCAGGACATTACTGATGTAGCATCAATAAAAACACATGAATCCATCCATGCAGCACATCAACATGACACAATGGATGGTTGACTCTGTTTCTACTGGTTTCTATTCATCCCCAGTAATCATCATCCATTGTGTCTTTGTTGTGTAAATCCTCAGTAACAGCTGATCTCTACCTGAGGATCAGTTTGATGAGGAAATGTTCATTTAGGAGCAGTCACATTAGAACCAGACTAATGTTGAAGCAAATACTCAGTCATGGCAGCAGGAAGCTGGAGATCAGCTGATTGTTCAGGAGGAGGAGGCTGATTGAAGATCAGAAACACAACAACAACAGAGCAACTATCAGGACAACAGGTCCGTCCATGTGTCCTCTGTTCCTCACTCCTTTGTCCTCCTTGTGTCCTCCTGTGTGACAGAATGAACAGAATGAGGTGTGAGGTGTGAGGTAGCTGATGAGTGAAGAACAAACTGCTGTCAGACATTATCTACTGCACTCTGATCACATCACTCAGACCAGCTGTTTTCTAGAAAGTCTCATCAACAACATCTTTGTAAAAGTCAAACATCTGATCTGAGATCTTTCTCTCTCACATCAACAACCAGGAAGCAGCTTCAACTCTGATCAGAGACAAAGACACAAACTCAAAGACACTCACTCACCTGATGGAACTACATCCAGTCTGATGATGCTGATGGTTGTTTCTTTCTGAACAACACTACACTCGTATGTTCCTCTGTCCTCTATCTTCACATTGTTCAGAATCAGAGACACGTCTCCATCCTTCATCTGTCTGTCCTGTAGATTCACTCGGTTCTTATAAGATGGATGCTGGCGTGCTGGATCTAACTGATCATCACGATATAAAAGAACATATTCATCTTCCTCCATGTCAGTTCTGATCCACTCTACAACTCTGACATCATCATTGTTTGGAGCTTTACATGGTAGAGAGACAGTCTGTCCAGCTTCAGCTGTGATGTTTGTCTGTCCTGAAGGAAACAAGACAGAGCAGAATGTTTGATGGTGATTCAGTTCATCAGACTTTTGAATAAACCACTTTCAACTCTTCTATATGAAAAGAGTAAAAGAAGTTTCAGACTTGGTCATGACTTGGAATGAAGTTGTCTAAAACTATGTAACACAGAATGATGGGATCATTTTACACATGATGTTTTCTAATCAGTTAAACAGACGGTGAGGAGTAAAGAGGAAGATGAAGGTTAAACTAAAGAGCATTAGAGGTTGATGTAGTAAAATGATGACTACTAATGTACTTGTGGTTCATAGATAATTGGAACACTTTCTGGTCTGATTAGGCGAGATGGCATCCACCCCACTTTAGCAGGTGCTGTTCTCATCTCTAGGAATATGGACCATTTTATTAATCCCTGTAACCATGACAACCCGGAGTTCAGACCAGCAGGTGGAGTTGTAGTCTTCCACACTTCTCTGCAGCTTCTCTAGCACTGTCTCACAACCTAAACTCTATAAACTCTATAGATGCTCTGTCTGCTCCCAGATTATTTAAACCAGAAGACACAAAAACCAATTCTCTTTTTTGTGGCTTTGTTGTGGTTACTCATAACCCTCTTTTGTCTGACCATTTCCTCATAACCTTTGAATTTACTATAATGGATTACGCAAGAATTGAAAAGACATATCATTACAGTAGATGTCTATCTGATGATGCTGTAACTAGATATAAAGAATTAATTCCTTCTTTATTCATCCCAGTGCCATGTGTCAGAGATGTGGACGACAGCAACCACAATTTAACTCCTGCACTATTAGATGATTTTGTTGATGGCACTGCAGCATCGCTTAGTTCAGCTCTAAACTTAGTTGCTCCTCTGAAAAAGAAGGTCATGAATGGGAGGAGGCTAGCTCCCTGGTATAATTCACAGTTATACTGTTTAAAACAGGCAGCCAGAAAGCTAGAAAGAATCTGTCATTCCACTAATTCTGAAGAAGCTCACATAGCCTGGAAAGATAGTTTAAGGACTTATAAAAAAGCTCTCCGTAGTATTAGAACAGCATACTATTCATCATTAATAGAAGAAAACAAGAACAAGCCCAGATTTCTTTTCAGCACTGTAGCCAGGCTGACAAAGAGCCACAGCTCTGTTGATCCATCTATTCCTTCGGCCCTCAGTAGTAATGACTTCATCAGCTTCTTTACCAATAAAATTGTTGGCATTAGAGAAAACATTCAAGGCATCCTTCCTCCAGCTGTCAAAGATGGAAGTACAGTGACTTTAGAAACTTCTGTTAGACCTTATCAACATCTGGAATCCTTCTCCCTAGTAGATCTTCTCGAGCTATCTTCAATAATTAAAGCATCTAAACCATCAACCAGACGACGCCATAAACCTCCTCCTCTACAAGACCCTCTCCCATGTGGACACTGGTAAGGGAAACTATGTGAGAGTGCTGTTTGTTGACTACAGCTCAGCATCAATACCATAGTTCCCTCCAGACTGGCTGCTAAGCTGCATGGCCTGGGCCTGGACTCCTCCCTGTGCAGGTGGATCTACAGCTTCCTGACCGGCAGACCACAGGTGGTCCGAGTGGGTCACCACACTTCAGCCCCCCTGACTCTCAACACTGGACCCCCCCAGGGCTGTGTGCTCAGCCCTCTGCTGTACTCGCTGTACACACACGACTGTGAGGCCACTTCAGACTCCACCATCATCATCAAGTTTGCTGACGACACCGCTGTTGTAGGACTAATCTCCCACGACGACGAGACAGCCTACAGGAGGGAGGTGTCCCACCTGGAGGACTGGTGCCGGGAGAACCACCTCCTGCTGAACGTCAGCAAAACTAAGGAACTGATAGTGGACTTCAGCAGAAAACAGCAGAGGGACTAACATCCACTCATTATCTGTGGCTCTGAGGTGGAAAGAGTGGACACCTTCCGATACCTGGGAGTGACCATCTCACAGGACCTGTCATGGACTCACCATCTGAACATCATGGTGAAGAAGGCCAGACAGCGTCTCTACCTCCTCAGACGCCTCAGAGACTTTAAGCTCCCTCTCAAGGTGCTCAGGAACTTTTACACCTGCACCATCCAGAGCATCTTGTGTGGGAGCATCACCACCTGGATGGGAAACTGTACCAGGCAGGACTTCCTGGCCCTTTATTCATGGAGCTGATAAATACTGTAAGTTTATGGACATATACAACTACACCCCCTCTAAGGTTACCAGTCTATATATTTTTTTTTTATTCTATATTTTTATTTCTTTATTTCTCTATTGGTGTACATTACACTTATACTGCTTACCTACTACTGTTTACTGTAGTGCTTACATTTTTATTTTTTATTTTTTCTACTGTCTGCCGGTACTACCAGTGTTGGGAAAGTTCTTTTTCTACACTAACTAGTTCAGTTCATAGTTCACAATCTTTAAAATGAACTTGTAGATTTCACCAAAAGCAACGGATATTGTTTCCCTACCCTTTCGTGGCCATTTTGAATCTGCCCATCGAGTAATCCGCTCAAAACAAACAGCAGGGGAGCATACATTGTGTAAACAGTGTCGTCACTGCTCGACTTCATACACGGTCTCTTGCCTCCATCTGCTGGTTGTGTGTTGGTGTTGCAGCGTAAATTACACTGCCACTGTGTAGTAGAGATGACAAACATACAGAAGCTGGAGAGAGAGAACTGTCATTACGCATGACGCACGAGCAAGTCCACCAGGCAGCCATTTTGTGTCTTTAAGAGAACTGTTTTCGTAGCAATTGTCGTAGTTCAAGGCCCTGAAGGACAAATGAGGCTTTTCAGTCATTTTTTTCTTGGAAGTGGAAAATTATCTTAGTGCTGCATTTGACTCTATTGATCATAATATTTTACTACAGAGACTTGAAAGTGAGATCCAGATTAAAGGAACTGCATTAGATTGGTTTGAATCCTATCTGTCTGACAGATTCCAGTTTGTTCATATCAACCATGATTCCTCTACTTATACTAAAGTAAGCTATGGAGTTCCTCAGGGTTCTGTGCTAGGACCAATACTCTTCACTTTATACATGTTGCCATTAGGGAAGATTATTAGAAAACATGGCATAAACTTCCATTGTTACGCAGATGACACCCAGCTATATTTATCCATGAAACCAGATGAAACTAATCAGCTGGTTAAACTCCAAGCATGCCTTAAAGACATAAAGGCTTGGATGACCTGTAATTTCTTACTCTTGAACTCAGACAAAACAGAAGTTATTGTATTTGGTCCTAAGCATCTCAGAGATTCATTATCTAATCACGTGGTTTCCTTGGATGGCATTACCTTGGCCTCCAGTACTACTGTGAAAAACCTTGGTGTTATATTTGATGAGGATATGTCCTTTAAATGTCACATTAAGCAAGTAACCAGGACTGCCTTCTTTCATCTACGTAATATCATCAACATCAGGAACATCCTGTCTCAGAGTGACGCTGAGAAACTAGTTCATGCATTTGTGTCTTCCAGACTGGATTACTGTAATTCATTACTGTCTGGATCCAAATAACTCTTTAAAAAGCCTCCAACTGATTCAAAATGCTGCATCCAGAGCATTGACAGGAATTAACCAGAGAGATCATATTACTCCAGTTTTAGCTTCTCTTCACTGGCTCCCCTTAAAGTCTAGAATAGAATTTAAAATCCTCCTCCTTATATACAAGGCCCTCAAAGGCCTAGCTCCATCATATCTTAAAGACCTCATTGTACCATATCATCCCAACAGATCACTTCGGTCTGAAAGTGCAGGCCTACTTGTGGTTCCTAGAATTTCAAAGAGTAGAATGGGAGGTAGAGCTTTCAGCTATCAGGCTCCTCTCCTGTGGAACCAGCTCCCAGTTTGGGTTCAGGAAGCAGACACTCTCTCTATTTTTAAGGTCAGGCTTAAGACTTTCCTTTTTGATCAAGCTTATAGTTAGGGCTGGACTAAACCATCCCTTAGTTATGCTGCTATAGGCCTAGGCTGCTGGGGGACAATGCACCAAACACATGTTCTCCTTCTTTCTCCTCTCTCCACTCTATCATCCTCCACTTTCTTTCCTCTCACATGTGAGAGTTGGTTTCAACTCACCAGCAGAGACAGACAGGACGACGCTCAGTAAAGTCATGTAGAGAGACGCTGATGTTCCAGCAGACATCTTGTCTTCTTCTTCCTGTTTTTCTGACTTCAATCTATCAACCTGACTAGATCACACTCAGTGGAAGTAAAACTGAAATAAAACTGAAATAAGACTGAAATAAACCTGAAATAAACCTGAAATAAACCTGAAGCAAAAAGTCTCTGACGATGGAGACTCGTCTGTCTTTCAGCCGTTAGCTCTAAATCAACCAGGAAGTCGGAGCGATGAAGGTGGAGCAACCATACACATATATAGACGCCTCATTGAGCGCTGCCGTCTACTGGAGCGGCGTGCCTACAGGGCGGCCATCTTGGATCAGGGCCACTGGCTCCTACAGTGCATTACATCTATGGAGGAATGGTGTTTCTACACAATAACAGTCATCATAAATCACTCAGTTGAAGTCCGGCATCTTTCCTCAATCCTCTGTCAGAAGCTAGTCTGCTGATAACATTAAGTAGAATTTGTATTTGCGTAGTAAAACCATATTTTATCATAGCTACATGTGTGACGTTTATAACAGATCAATACGTTTGGAAATCGGTCCGAAACTCAGTGAATAATTCTCCTTTGAGATTGAGGAGTACCTCTTTCCTTCGTATGTTCATGCACCGCTGCCTCTGCTAGCCCTGTACCAAGATGGAGGCGCTTTAGGCACGTCCCTCCACAGTCGATGCGGCGTCTATGTAGATATGTCTATGAGAGCGACGGGCGATACTCAAAACATTAAGAAATGAGTCACTACAATCTGAATGTACATAGATGCTCTGAGTGTATTTCACATTTCTATATTGATGAATAATCTCCTTGGAGTTTCCTTCGTTGCTGTTGTGGTTGTTGCATCTTGTTCCAGGTCAGTGTTGCCTGCTCCTCAGTAAGGACAGTGGCTATTGGCTGTCCTAAAAGTCGCTAGATGACATAATTTGCATACTTTGTCATTTGGATGTAATTGTGATGGACGCTGTAAGAATAAAAAAAAAAAAAAACAACTAAATATGTTTAGAACTACAAATGAACATTCTTCTGCTGGTTCTCGGTTGTTTTTTCATTTTTTAGTTTTTGCATAGCCACACAAAATTAACTTTGTCCTGTATTATTAACGCTCCTCCTTTGGCTGTGTGACTCAAGAGAGACACTCTGTCAGTTACTCAAGTTTTTTTTTTTATTTTAGTTTTCTTAAGTTTGGTTTCGTTTCTAACCTCACGCTCCACTTAGGACTCTACAGCAAGTCCCAGTAAAACACGAGCATGATTTTCCATAACTAGAACATCTAAATGGATTATTATTTTATTACTTATTTTAATGAAGAAACATTTACACCCCCTTCTGTGGGCGCGATCAGCGCAGCTTTGCGCATGCGCCATTCATTTACAGCGTGGACGCGGAGTGGCGTGGGTCTCTGCTGTGAGACTGACCGCCTGTGAGAGCTTTGAGACGGGACAGGGGCTCACGGCAGCACCCGCTGCTTGTTGAGGACAGTAACTGAACCGATGTGTGCTTCACATCAGAGTCTCCAGAACCAGAAAAGTCTAATAGCTCCAGAAAAAGTCGCTACATTTGTCGATAGTCACGTTTGACAAAAAAAAAAGTCGCCAAGACGATTTGAAAGTCGCTGGATTTAGCGACAAAGTCTCCAAGTTGGTAACACTGTTTCAGGTTTCTGTCACACGACGTCTCTAGCAGAAATTAAACATGTACAGAGAGGAGAGTGCGCATGCGTCTGTTGTGCTGCAGCCTTTCTACTAAATCACGTGACTTCAGAGGAACTGAGGACATTGACTCTTGTATATATTCAGAGTCTGACTTTGACCTGATGCTTTTCTACATCTATGCTCCTCTTCAGGTTCCTTTCTGACCTTGGATCACTACATGACCTTTTCATTTCAGTCTTAAAGGAACATGTTCAGTTTCACTGCTGCTAGGATGGATGGATGGATGGATGGACGGACGGACGGATGGATGGATGGATGGATGGATGGATGGACGGACGGACGGACGGATTGATGGATACTTTATTAATCCTGGGGGAAATTCAAGCATCCAGTAGCAGTAACATTTATTGAAACATTGAACATACAATACAAAAACTATATAAAAAATAGAAAGTGAGTAGCAATCAAAATGTTTTAGACAGCTATAAACTATGTTAAAAATATAAAGTGACCTGTTAAAAAATATAAAGTGACCGGTAGAAGTTTTATAAATGTGAAAGCTACAAAATGAATGAGATCAGATGATGTCCATTGTCTATTGTGTCTCCTGCCATCACTGAGAGCTGTTGTACAGTCTGATGTCCAGGGGGACAAATAGTTCTTCAGTCTGTTGGTGACTTGTTATTGACTTGTGTGTGAAGCCAACAGTAACCATGTAGTCTGAGTCAATGTCACCAACCAGCAGACAGGTGTGATGCTGTCTCAGTAGTTCCTGCCTCACTTGTCATGGTCCATTACTTCTCCTGTGTGGTGGTGTTGGCAGAGAGCAGTGAATGTGAGGGAAAGGTTTGTAGAAAGAAGACACACAAGTACTTGAGGGTAGAATCCAGCTGATAGTGACTATACACCAGTTAGCACCTGATAAAAGTCAGACTGGATATATTTGTGTTGTTCTGGTGGTTTATTTCCTGACAGGAAAGGTAGCACTCAGGTTTATTGTTATGGTCTAAATCAGACACATGAGACACATCTACACTGAGCAGCTCCAACAGAAAACCAGTCACATCTCCAGGGACCAAACCCTGGATGTAGACTGTTCACCACAATGACCATGTTTACAGGATCTTTAGTATCCCGGGTTTGATCGGGTTTTTAAAGCATCACGGTTTTGTGTTTGTCCATGTAAACACTATATCCCGAATTCAGAAATCGGGATATGCTCATTTCCCAGTTTCAAGAAACCCGGTTTTGCCACCTGGAGTACTCCGATAGAAGCCGGGATACTGGAGCATGTATACACCTTATCCTGGTCTCTGACGGCTGCCCACTGTCTGCGCAGGCGCGAGTGACGCAAGTGACGAACTAGAAATACAAACAACATGGCGGCAACAAGAACTTCTCACTTTAGGAGCGATGCAGAGACTGAATTATGCCTTAAAGTAATGAAAGAACTAAACATAACGACGTGTTTAGATGCAGAAAACACAAGATATGCTGATGTATTAAAATTTGTTGCAGAAAAGCTACGTGATGCTGGTTTTCCACCTCGCTCCGCTGAACAAGTTAGGTCGCGCTTGAAAACATTCAAAAAGACGTAAAACACGCATGAACAGATAGGATGCAGTGATCGGAAAACGGGATACAGGTAGTGATGTCCCTCTGACACCCGAGGCTCAGACACATGCGCCGTAGCTCATGAAGCAATTGTATCGAACCACTGTGCTGAGGCGTGGTTCGGTCACGTGACTAGTGACGTTTGAAGCACTTGAGTGACGTTTGAAGCAGTTCAAGTGCTTCGAGCGCTTCAGCGGCAAACGAATCATCCCAGGGGTTCGGTTTGTCATGTGAATCACCTGGTGGGATCGAGTGTGTTCAGGGATATCGCGGATATCTTATTCCTATTGAGTGGTGCTCATTAGAATGTTTCTTTGCACAGTAGGTTGGTCTCTTGCTGTAGTTGGAGTCAGTTGCGTCTCCACAAAATACGCAAATGACTCCAACTAAGATTCAGAAAGAAATCGATCAATTAGTGACATAGTTAGACAACACTAGATTGATAGATAGATATAGTTACATAGATAGTTGGTTAGGACAAATCACGTGTTTCATTCAGAAACCCTGTAACTGGTTTGGTTGTCTCGGCTCTTCGGGAGAGATGAGATGAGTCTTAGAAGCAAATACTGAGTCAAGAAAGATTTGGTTTGACACTGTTGCATTCAGTACAAATATTCTCTAACAATACGAAATCATGATACCAAGAGCAAATGAACATAGTTGATGTGAGCGCTGAAACATAAACATTAGTGTAAATCAGTGAAGGTTCATAGAGTGTACTGACGTAATCAAAATGATCCACCGACAACAGTGGATCACTGATTAAGTTCGTGGTACACTGTGAAGTCACCGGTCTTTCTTTAGCGAAACAAGGGTTCGAGTCCCATTTGTACTTTATTTATTTTATTGTTATATGTAGCCTATATCATTTTCTTATAATAAACTTTAAACCACATGTCCATGTAATGTAGTCGAATAGGAATGCGCATGGCAAATCAAGTCTCATACAAGCATGAACCAACACGTCTCCATTGCACTACATTTTATTGTCCACTAGATGTCCTAATAGAGCACTGTGTCATTGAAGCTTCGAGTAATGAACCTTTTTTTGAATCACGTGTTGAGGCTTCAACAAAGCCTCGATTGCCCATCACTAGTTACTGGTATTCATCATGTATACAGGGATATGAATAACCGGGTTTCTCTGTGGTCATGTAAACACCATATCCTGGATATGCTGAAAGCCAAGATAAGCCTCAATATCAGGATACTAAAGACCATGTAAACACAGTCACCTCCTTCAGAGATCCAGACTCATCAGGTCCAGAACTAATAGACTAAAAACCAGCTTCTGCCTAAGAGCTGCTGTCATGACCTGGCTCATAAGCCATGGTAAAACATAAAAGTTAACTGATTCATTTAAAAATCAACCCATAAGAATCAATGAGGCTTGAGTGTGAGTATCAGTGTGTCTGTGGATGTGTGTATGACAGTGTATGTGTATTGTAGAGAGTGTTGGAGCCATTATATATTTTGTATTACTTTTTGGTTTGGGTCACTGTGTTCATGAGTTTGTGTGAAATTCCGGGGTTTTACTTAAGGGGAACACTAGTGTGGAAGTGCATTTAGATGAGTGACGGGCGTGGGAAACCAGGTGTGTGTTGGTGTGGAAGCACACAGTTTTTGACCTTGTGAACTGGAGAGCGTCAGAATGGCTGGTGGCTTAAGATATATTAATTAGGAACAGTGTTTTGGTTTATTCAACGTGGTGAGAATTTATCTTGTGACTGAAAATAAATGGATTAAGAATCCAGCTATAGAACGCACTGGACATTGTTCATTGTTTATCATATTACACGCGTCAGAACGAGTACACCTGCACGCTACCTCAGTGGCTTTTAAGTTAGTTTAGGTTTCTTTAAGTCACTTTGGTTAGTGATGACCCTCTGACACCCGAGGCTCCGACACATGCGCCGTAGCTCAGGAAGCATTTGTATCAAACCACTGTGCCGAGGCGTGGTTCGGTCACGTGACTAGTGATGATCGAAGCAGTTCAAGTGCTTCTAATGCTTCAGCAGTAACGAATCACCTGGTGGGATTGAGTGTGTTCAGGGATATCCTGGATATCCTGGATATCCTATTCCTATTTAGTGGTGCTCATTTGAATGTTTCTTTGCAGAGTAGGCTGGTCTGTTGCTGTAGTTGTGTATTTTGTGGTGATCTAAGATTCAGAGATATATAGATCAATTAGTGACATAGTTATATAACACTAGATTGATAGACAGACATAGTTACATAGATAGTTCTAAATATTGTTATGATGTTATATAGACGAGAGAGAGAGAGAGAGAGAGAGAGAGAGAGAGAGAGAGAAGATATAGACATATAGTCAGAAGTGCGTGTATAGTTTTGGTTAGGACAAACACGTGTTTTGTGATGTATGAACCATTTCACTGCTTCATTCAGAAACCCTGTCAGTTGTTTGGTTGTCTCTGAGATGAGTCTTCGAAGCAAAGGTTCATAGAGTGTAGTAGTGTCCACCGACAACAGTGCATCACTGATGAGGTTCGTGGTACACTGTGAAATCACTGGTCTTTTGTTAGCAAAACAAGGATTCGATTCCCATTTATTTTATTGATATATATACACATCTTTCTTAAAATTAACCTTAAACCACATATCCATGTAATGTAGTCAAACAGGTATGTGCATGGCAACAGGCTACCGCGCATTAGTCAACGTTTGTTACCAAAAACGGCCCCTGAATCGCCGGTTCGAATCCTGCCATGCACGTTCATATTTGCATTGATATTACGTTACAGATGTCTATCGGTGTATGGAATAATACTAACGTGTCACACATGCTACGGCATGACCGCTACTAAGAGAAATAAGGATGATACTCACGTTTATTTTTCACTTAATGTCACCTGTCATTTGCTCTGATTAATCCCATTGCACATGCATAACTCAATGAACAAGTTTTTAATTTAAATCTTGCTTAAACATAAATACAATCTGCTCGCTAGCTGGCTACTATGGAAAGATGAAGGCACTGAGAGGGACAGGACAGTTTAAAATGACTCTCTTCTTAACAGTTAGCTGTATTATGCATAATATTTATTTTCTTTTGCTTCAATTAAAAGCCTGGAAATAGAAGTTTGTTCTGTGTCTGTTTTCTTAGAGTTAGATGATTTATGGAAAATAAAAACTCTGGCTTTTTATGGCCTTTGAAGTTTCATAAATACCTACATTTTCTACAGTAAATGATTCACCAGGGGCTCCAGACTTATGATGAATTATGACAGAGAAGTCCTTATCAATTACTTTACCATAACCATGTCAGAGGAAAATACAGTTGAACTACTTCAGCACTGATTTCCACCTCAGGGAATGAGTTACAGATTATATGAAGTAGATCAAACATAAATGGAATCATACAGGGGGTGAAAACAAGATTTTATTTACAAACTATTTACAGAAGTAGAATGATCCTTTCAGTCTCCCCCCTTTCCCACCTCCGCCGCAGCCCTTCTTCTTCCATACCCTTTGGCTGCCAGCTGCTGCCTCCATTCTGAAACTGGTACTGTGGCTGTCTCACTACAATACCAGTTCCCAAAATACTGCTGGTGCCCAGGAGGTCTGCAGTCCTTCAGGCAGCTTTTGCATATTACCTGGTCTGTTTTTTTAACATATTTCCGTCTATAAATGCCAGCTTTTTCCATCTCCATCTTCCTCTTCCTGTATTTCTGGGTTGTATAATAGATGTCTCCCCCCTGACAGGGTGGCACTGACACTACAGGAGATGAGGCTGGCAGTATCAGCCTCAAACGCTGCCTGGTGGGACGTTGTGAAGGTGGGAGAGGATGCAAAGCGAGCGCTGGAGCGGTGGAAAAGGCAGGATGTTGCAGCAAAGACGATGTGGCTGTTGCTGTGGTAGGAAATTGTAGCATCGATGCTGCTGGTGCTTCTGTTGCCAAAGTCAGCCGCCTTTTAATTCTGGCGGTGCCTGTGGTATTCTCAGGCAGCACAAGTATGTGGGGGTCGTTCCAGACAACCATGGCTGACCCTGATAGCGGAGTTCTGGGGCAGTGGTGGTGGAGGAGGTGGACTGGGAGCTGGAGGAGGAAGCCTGGGACTGCTGGAGTTTGGAGGAGATAGCCTCCTGGCCCTCAGGAAACATCTCCATGTACTCTCTAAAAGCCTCCTTGTTGGCCCTGTTGCTCATGCAGTCTTTCACTCCTGGATCATTGATGCCACGAGGTATCCTCCGTACCCCAGAGCATTCTCCACCACCCACCTAAAGGTTTTGCCTCTGAAGAGGCCAAACTGTAGCTGGTGCAGACCCAGCACAGACGTTCTATCTTTTCTGGCAGCCACCAACACGTCATCAGGGGGAAGAGGACGAGACCACTGTCTGTCCTTGTTCTCCGTCTTCCATCTCATGGCGTCATGTGAATCATTTAAAATGATGCTGCCATCAGCTCTCTGACGTAACTGTGGTTCCATCTCTGTCAGTGAATAAAAAAGAGAGATGTAAACTGACCTTATAAAAGAACAACATCACACCTAGCAGACCCTAGGCTATGTTTGAATGTATTCTTATATAACTGTCCAACAGACAATTAATAGGTGATCAGAGAGACCATTTGTCATTAAGCGCTGCACTTCAGCTTTATAATATTGTCCATAACGCACATGACTGTTAATCTACTCATCTACTCAGTTATCCTCAAATAATATTATATAATATATAAAATATTACTTTAAAATCTCACCATCCCGTATCGAAGCTAGAAATATTTCATAAAGGTGTCTAACAAAATTCGAGCATACAAACAGGACATTTTTAAAAACATTGCATCCAACATTACAAAAGTATCGTTATACAGCGATGCAGAGTTAGAGCTGACAAAGGTCATCAGCGAGCCGATGGAACCAAATATCGGGAGGATTTGGTGAAGATAAGATCTGAGATAAGCTCTTCAGACGTGTAGGGCTACATGGCAAAAACGGGCGCTGACACCACCTCAACTGATATATAACCATGAAAATTGTCATTTGGTCTACAACATGCCAGGCGATTATAAAGGACTGCGGTGCACTAATGACGGAAGAATATGGACAATGTGCGAACATATGTGTATATGTATGTATGTATATATAAAAAAAACAAAAAACAAAACAATCTGTACTCTGTTATGGTCTAGATCATGATTGAACTGACTTGCCGAAATGAATAAATAAATAAATAAATAAATAAATAAATAAATAAATAGTTGGAAAGAAAACAGTAGTGTGTAGTCTTATATATTATTATATTTCTGGGCGCATACAGTTCTACCCTGTCTAGGCTACATTTCCCTGTGTGGGATTAAAGTCTTAACGTTATCTTATCATAGCGATATTGTCTTATATGACAACATAATAATCACGTGTAGTATCCCGTCAAATCCCGTCACCTCGACATGACTACGTTGTGTTTTCATTGACAATTTAAAAAGTTGACAGACACGATAAAGTAACGTTAACGTTAGCCTACCTTTAACGGTACAATGTTAATCAACCCCAGTTACCTCAGGCGATCAAGTAACAAGTTTAAGGGTTGGGGGAGATTGAACCATTTACAGTGTGAGACACTATGCTGAGACACAGACTCCAATACACATACTATAGCCTGGTGTTATAATAAAGGTCCAACACAAAATTACATAGAATAAAAATAAAATATAGTCTACAGACAAGGTTAGATAATAACGTTAACTTAGCCTAAGTTATGTCTTAGGATAACTACAAGCGAACGTAACAATCATTCGTAGCTAACTTGCAGCCTATGTGGCTTTTAATGTTAACATGGTATTATAATATAACTGGGGGAAGGTAGCCGTCGGTAACTTTGAACTTACGTTAAATGAGAGGGTTATCAGCGATTATTCAGTAAATTAGTCCTTCGCTAACATAAACTTTAGTGTCAAATATTAAAATGTAAAAAGTAAAAGCACTTACCAAAGCAGTCGATTTCCTCAAATAACCACAGACTGACAGTCAGGTAAAGCAGAAATGCCCTTCGATGCGTTTCCATTTCGCTGAGATGAGCTGAACGAATTAAAAACCTACCAGGGCTGACGGAATGACGTCACCCATGGTAACGTCTCTCTGATTGGCTCATCGTTCACCGGAAAGCATTTGGACTCGGGATTGGCTGTTCTAGCGACTTCGTGGTTGAAAATCGTGGTCGCAAGCAGCTCTGTCATTGGCCAGTTCGCGGTTACTTTGGGGGATTGGCTGGAACAGAGCGGCAGTAGACTCATAGCCGGCCATAGGCGGCAAATCAAGTCCCACACAAGCATGAACCAGTAAGACACGTCTCCACTGCACTACATGTTATTGTCCACTAGATGTCCTAATAGAGCACTGTGTCACTGAAGCTTCCAGTAATGAACCTTTTATTGAATCACGTGTTGAGGCTTCAACAAAGCCTCGATTGCCCAACACTAAGGTGCTAACATAAAACAAAGCCAACAGAACAAAAACACGTACCGGAGGAATCCAGGTCAAAGATCAGAGAGACTGAGGATCGTGACTGCCAGGTCTTATCAGCTCAGAGAGACTGGCCAGGTGCTCCCAGTTTCACAAATTAAGACCCGCCCACTAAGGTACCTGCAGAGACAGACAAATGACAAGATAAAGGTCCAAACTGTGTTTCATTGGTTTTCACCAGACAGTAACAATAAAGAAGATATCTTACCGTCAACGAGGATCACAAACACCACCAACGTCTTCATCTTCCTGTCAAACTAAGGCTCACAGCAGCTGATCATCTACTGACTCTCTGACAACACTTCTCTGCAGCCACGTTTGTGGAGACAGTGTCAGCTTTCCTCTGACAGGTGAAGAGAGGGAGGGGCCAGGTGTGTCTCTCTCTGGATGAAGTCCAGATCACCACAGATCACTTCTGAGGAAAGAGGAAGACGTTCAGTTCCCTCATACCTTCACACCTGTTCATCCAGTTTGTGTCAGGTGCAGCAGTCTGACTCTGAAAGTAAACTAAACTAAATCTAAGGATTTATTTTCACTGTCTCCTAAAAGAAGTAAGTAAAAGAGTCAAAGAAGTTTCAGACTTGGTCATGACAAAACTATGTAACACAGAATGATGGGACGGTGAGCAGTAAAGAGGAAGATGAAAGTTAAACTAAAGAGCATTAGAGGAAGTTGAGGTAATAAAATGATGACTACTAATGTTATAGCTGCTGTAGAACGTTCATTCACCACACAGAACATTTATCACACTGAGACGTGATAAAACTCACATTATTAACAGACATTAATAATCTATGAACGGATGAGGAGAAGGCAGACTGCTCTGTTTGAATCAGTGACCTATCAGCCAATCACAAAAGAGGATTTCTGTTGCCAGGTGAAATAGCAGCGCCGTAACCACGCCTTCCACAAATACGTGTGAATGCTGTGATTGAACGCACACGTCAAAGAACAACTGGAAGTGGAATCAGGTAATTGTTTCACTTTATCACTAACTAACACAGGAGACAAAGACCAGTGCTGTTCAAGGGGACACTTATGGACAAATACCTTTTTCTACTTGTTGGTTTTTGTCCTGAAAGACAAGTTCAGACCTTGAGAGCCCTGAGTCTAGATCCAGTCAGACTCTCCGTTGTCTCCTGAACATGTCAGAGCTAAAGACGCTTTGGTTTCAACTCACCAGCAGAGACAGACAGGAGGACGCTCAGTAAAGTCATGTAGAGAGACGCTGATGTTCCAGCAGACATCTTGTCTTCTTCTTCCTGTTTTTCTGACTTCAATCTATCAACCTGACTAGATCACACTCAGTGGAAGGTGGAAGAAAACTGAAATAAAGATGAAATAAAACTGAAATAGAACTGAAAGTCTCTGACGGTGACGACTCGTCTGTCTTTCAGCTGCTTCTGCTCTCTAAACAACGAAGGTGAAGCGATGGAGGTGGAGCAATGGAGGTGGAGCAATGGGTGATAACCAAACCATAAAGAAATGAGTCACTAGAAACAGAAAGTAAAGAGACGCTCTGAGTGTCTCTGATAATGATCTCCATGACAACGATAACAACATATCTCACCTGTCAATCATTGTCTACCATCACGTAGAGAGCTTCCAAATGAATGAAGAGCATGTAAAGTGTAGATGTGACATTATATTAATGATTAAACTCCAACACTGGATGAAGGAGGAAACATGATCCAGGTTTATGTCACATGACGTCTCAAGCAGAAACATGTCCAGACAAATAAGACAGACTAGTCTTCAGAGGAGAGTGTTCTGCTGCAGCCTTTCTATGAACAATGAACAAGATGTGCTTTAACTGCAGACTTTAAATTGAGGGTATTTACATCCACATCAGGTGAACGGTGTAGGAATTACATCAGTTTGTATATGTGCCTCTCACTCTTTAAGGGACCAAAAGTAATGGGACACATGTCAATGATAAATCAAACTTTCACCTTTTTAATACTTGGTTTCAAATCGTTCACAGTCAGTTACAGGCTGAAGTCTGGAAGGCATAGACATGACCAGACGCTGGGTTTCATTCCTGCTGATGCTCGGTCAGACCTCTACTGTTTTCACTTCCTCTTGGTTCTTGGTGCATTTTCCTTCAGTTTTGTCTTCAGCCAGTTGTTTGGCTCTAAACTCTGATCTGGCCTTCCTGTTTTTGAGTCTCACCAATGGTTTCCATCTTGTGGTGAACCCTCTGTATTCACTCTGGTGAATTCTTCTCTTTCTGACTTTGACACACATACACCTTCCTCCTGGAGACTGTTCTGGATCTGGAAAACTGCTGTGAAGGTGTTTTCTTCACCAGGGAAAGAGCTCTTCAGTCATCCACCACAGTTGTTTTCCGTGGTCTTCTGGGTCTTTTGGTGTTGCTGAGCTCACCGGTGTGTTCTTTCTTTTTAAGAATGTTCCAAACAGTTTGTTTCTGCTCTGATGGGTTTTGATTGTTCATCCTAATGATGGATGCTTCACTGAGAGTGACAGCTCTTTGGATCTCATACTGAGAGTTGACAGCAACAGACTCCAAATGCAAACAGAAACACTTGAAATGACCTCTAGACCTTTGATCTGCTCCTTGTAAACGGGATAATGATGAAATAACACACACCTGGCCATGGAACAGCTGAGCAGTTGATTGTCCCGTTACTTTTGGTCACTTAAAGAGTGAGAGGCACATATACAAACTGTTGTAATTCCTACACCGTTCACCTGATGTGGATGTAAATACCCTCAAATGAAAGCTGAAAGTCTGCAGTTAAAGCACATCTTGGTCGTTTCATTTCAAATAAACAAGAATAGTTCAACTGAAGACTAAACATCATTTTATTTAGATAGAAAAGACTTTAAGGGAACTGATTAAGACTGAAATGAAAAGGTCATGTAGTGATCCAAGATCCAAGATCACTACATGAGCTCTTCTTGTACACAGCTGTACTGTTGGTCCTCCAGTTCAGTCTGTTGTCCATGGTCACTCCCAGGTATTTGTAATCCTCCACCATCTCCACATCCCTACCCAGGATGCTGAGGGGCAGAGGAGCTGGTCCCTTCCTCCTGAAGTCCATCACCATCTCTTTGGTCTTGTCCACATTAAGCAGCAGGTGATTCCTTCCAGCCCACCCCACAAATCCGTCCACCAGCCTTCTATACTCCTCCTCATCCTGTCCACCACTTATACATCCTACAACTGCAGAGTCATCAGAACATTTCTGTTTATGACATGACTCTGAGTTGTGCTGGAAGTCAGTGGTGTATAAGGTGAACAGGAACGGAGAAAGTACAGTGCCCTGAGGGGCTCCCACACCACTCACCACCACATCAGACAGGACATGACCCAGACGCACCAACTGTGGCCTGTCTGTCAGGTAGTCAGTGATCCAGGAGACAGTGGACGCACCAACACCCATCGACTGCAGCTTATCACCCAGCAACAAAGGCTGGATGGTGTTGAAGGCACTGGAGAAATCAAAGAATGTGATTCTCACTGAGCCTCCACCACCATCCAGGTGTGAGTGAGCTCACTTTCTATCAGGTCAAAGCCAGACTCTGAATATATAGAAGAGTCAATGTCCTCAGTTCCTCTGAAGTCACGTGATTTAGTAGAAAGGCTGCAGCAGAACAGACGCATGCGCACTCTCCTCTGAAGACGAGTCTGTCTTATTTGTCTGGACATGTTTCTGCTTGAGACGTCATGTGACAGAAACCTGGATCATGTTTCCTCCTTCATCCAGTGTTGGAGTCATAGAAAAAGTTATTCCTTTATAACAGGAATCCAGAATTCTTCAAACATCTCGTTTCAAACTTCTTTCTGTTTGAACAGAAACTCTACAAAGTCTTCAAATGTTCTCAGTGACAGACGAGAAGATCTACCAGTGAGTCAACGTGTCTGAGACGTCTGGAGGTTTTATTCAATAGAATTCTAGTTTTGAATCTTTTTTCTGTATTTTTTGTAAAAATTTAATCTGATATATATAAAGTTCAGACAGATTCCATTCTTCTTTGTTTTCTTCTTCTTCTCCTTCAGTCTCCAGTAGAACATCTGTGTTGTGCTGGGTTCCTCCTGTTCTAATGTTCCTCTCCCTATAATTAAAGGTTCTATTCAGAGCAGCTGATTGACAGAGAGTCAGATGTCAGTGATGAGCAGCTTCAGTTCAGCTCTTTCTAAAGCTCTGAATGTCACTGAGTCTTTCTTGTGTAGTTTTCTGAGCTGAATGTAGAAGCTGCTCCATCACAAACTGTCTGACCTGTTGAAGCAGTTGAAGCAGCTCTAATCTGATCTGGAATCAGTCCAACAAAGCTCAGGGAGCAGGAGTGGAGTCTGAACCAACCTCCTACATTCACTCTGACTCTATCTGGGACTGACACACTACAACTAGTGAGCCTTATCATTGGTTTACTTCTTTGTTTATGTGTTTATTTAATTTCAAATCCATTGTGGTGGTGCATAGAACCAAAAAGATTAGAACTGTGTTGATGTCCCAGTATTTATGGACCTGACTGTAAATGTGTGAGGAACTTTTCTCTACGATGAACTTTAATAAATTAATAAATTACAGATGCTCATCTTGAGCTTGGACTGTTTTAACAGTACTTTAACTGTAACCTCCATCAGCTATGTGAGCAGAAGCACTGCCAGGTATCTGCTAAGAAAGAAAACACAAATGGACTCAGGAATGAACTGTTGAGTGAAATGTTAAAATAAGTTGTTTAAGGGGAAAAACTGTTCAAATGTGCATCCAGAGTTATTTATGTGTTAATGTGAAGACAGTTCATGAAAGGCTTCCATTAGTTACTGAACAATGACAGAACAAACATTTACACTCACTGTTAATGGAATAGTTTTACTTTTATAAAGATGAAATGCATGAAAGACAAATAATACTCTGCCCCCTAGTGGCGTGAATGAATCTATATGAACAAAAAGAAATGTCAGCAGGACATTACTGATGTAGCATCAATAAAAACACATGAATCCATCCATGCAGCACATCAACATGACACAATGGATGGTTGACTCTGTTTCTACTGGTTTCTATTCATCCCCAGTAATCATCATCCATTGTGTCTTTGTTGTGTAAATCCTCAGTAACAGCTGATCTCTACCTGAGGATCAGTTTGATGAGGAAATGTTCATTTAGGAGCAGTCACATTAGAACCAGACTAATGTTGAAGCAAATACTCAGTCATGGCAGCAGGAAGCTGGAGGATCAGCTGATTGTTCAGGAGGACACAAAAAAACGATCAGTTTGGGGTGTAAAGATCCTAAACTGAAGCACGTGCCGTCTTTGAGGCGCCAGGTGTTCATGGTCCTGGACTCACCTGCACAAACGCTGGAAGTGTCTTTCAGGGTGAAGCACGGTGATGGCTCCTACATGATGAACGCCAGCTCCAGGAACATGAAGTGCTTTGAGTGTGGAGATGTAGGACACAAACGGTTTGCATGTCCACTCAGACAGCAGGTGGATGAGGCCGGTGCTGCTTAAAAGATCTGTAAAAGTGAGCGACTACTTCAATGACACGGGGAAGTTCATAAGATCTGTCAACGTACTGAAGAGACAGGTTGGTTTTGACCTCCTTGATGAGAAGAAACGGTTCAGACTCAAAAAGCACGTCACAACACGGTGGTCTCCTTTCTAGACTGAAGAAAGAAACAGCAGGGCTGCTGAAGGCTCGTCTGAGATGATGGACTAAATCCAGGTTTTCAGTCACATATGGGCTGTTGGGGGGTGTTGTGCTCTGTGGGGGAGGATGTGGAGCTGACTGTCAACTTTTGAGGGTTTTGGTGTTTTGACTTGAACTGATTTGTTTTGTTCTTGGGATTGTTAATAATGTCTCGGTTAGGTCCGGGGGAAGTGGTAGGACCCAAGTGCAGGACTTGAGGCAGAGGCAGGAGTAGTCAGGATATTTATTAATAAAGAAAAGAAACAAACTTACAAAACTAAAGTCACTGCTGACCTGGCAGGGGATCCAAAAACCAAAGAACATGGAGTAACATTAAACGTTGTCAACACGGAGCAACACGGAGCAACACGAAGGAGCAACACGAAGGAGCAACACGAAGGAGCAACACGAAGGAGCAACACGAAGGAGCAACACGAAGGAGCAACACGGAGCACAAGTAACGAGTGTGACGCGACAAGGAACAAAGGGAAGGCAGGGCTATAAATACACATGAGGAACAGAGGGATGACGAGACACAGGTGAGACAAATCAGGAGACAGGACAAGGTGAAACCAATGAACTAATCAAGAAAGACACGAACCAAGACAGAGGACAAGACAGAAGACAGGACAAGGTGAAACCAATGAACTAATCAAGAAAGGTACGAACCAAGACAAACAGGAAATCAAGAACTTAACAAAATAAAACAGGAAGTGGAACAGAAAACTAAACATGACTGAAAAACCAAGAATGAAAGACATGACAGAGGACAAGACAGAGGACATGACAGAGGACAAGACAGAGGACAAGACAGAGGACAAGACAGAGGACATGACAGAGGACATGACAGAGGACAAGATGACAGAGGACGAGACAGAGGACATGACAGAGGACAAGACAGAGGACATGACAGAGGACATGACAGAGGACAAGATGACAGAGGACGAGACAGAGGACATGACAGAGGACAAGACAGAGGACATGACAGAGGACATGACAGAGGACAAGATGACAGAGGACGAGACAGAGGACATGACAGAGGACATGACAGAGAACAAGATGACAGAGGACGAGACAGAGGACAGACAGAGACGAGACAGAGGACAGGAGACGAGACAGGACAGAGGACAGGACAGAGGACAGGACAGAGGACAAGAGGACAGAGGACGAGACAGAGGACATGACAGAGGACAAGACAGAGGACATGACAGAGGACATGACAGAGGACAAGATGACAGAGGATGAGACAGAGAACATGACAGAGGACATGAATAGATTCAGCTTTTTTCAATTCAGCTTTATTTATATAGCGTCAATAACAATACAAATCGTCTCAAGACGCTTTACAAGACCCGGCCTGAAACCCCCAGAGCAGCCTGAAGGAGACGGTGGCAGGAAAAACTCCCTTTT
Source organism: Planiliza haematocheilus (assembly GCA_005024645.1). Taxonomy (NCBI): domain Eukaryota; kingdom Metazoa; phylum Chordata; class Actinopteri; order Mugiliformes; family Mugilidae; genus Planiliza; species Planiliza haematocheilus. Next base: position 375,529 of record SRSE01001219.1, read on the forward strand.
AACAGGAAGAAACCTTGAGCAGAACCAGAACCAGAACCAGCTCATATGGAGGAACCATCTGCCTAAGGCCAGCCGGGTACAGACAGAGAAAGAGAACAGCAAGATAAACATACATCTGTCATAAATACACATATCTGACTAAAGCATACAGGTGGGATGCTATGATTCAAACTAATGATGTTACATGACAGTTAGAAAATGTAAGGGGAATCATCAGCAGGTTGGAGAATTGTTCATTCAGGTAGGAGTGGATAACAGCAGGATTCCATGGAGACTGGGCAGAATGATGAGACCACGACAACAGATGTAGTATGGAGCTCCACAGGATGCTCCCATTATTATTCTGGTTCTCTGTGGTGACCTCTTCACCTCCAGCTCTGCAGGCTCAGGCCTTTATTAATCATCTATTAGTGTCAGAGAGAAATCATTTCAACAATGAACCACAAGATGAAGAGTCACAGTCAAAGGCACTGATTCACACACTGATTCACACACTGATTCACTCACTGGATACCTGAGTCACTTCAATCAGAATCAGAATCAGAATCAGAATCTGAATCTGAATCTGAATCTGAATCTGAATGTCTTTACTGTTATTGCACAAGTTCAACAGAATTAAAAGTACTGTCTGTTAAAGTTCATAAAAAGAAGAACCTAAAAGAAAGAAAACATAGCACATGTGTACTAGCGTTCACATTCTGCAGTATTTCACATAAATATTCATAAATATTTCACAGCAGGAAAGGATGAGTTCATTTAATGTGGTCATGGCTTTTGCATAGAAACTGTTTTTTAGTCTGTTTGTCCTTCTAATGACCTGAAACGTCACCTGAGGGCAGCAGTTCCACCTCGTCCTGGTAAGTGGACTCATCCCCCCCAGAGATGAGCCCCACAACAGTGGTATCATCAGATGATGGCGTCCAGGAGCTGTTAGCTATGAGGCCTTTCTGATGGTCAGAAATGACATGAGCTGCTCAAGGCTGGATGAAGAATTCAGACTCTTATGGGCCCTCACTCACTCACTCACTCACTCACTCACTCACTCACTCATGAACCCATGACTTTTCATAGTCATGGGTTCTGTTCTGTTTTCTGTTTTATTTTGTTAAGTTCCTTGATTTCCTGTTTGTCATGTCTGTGTGTTCCTTTTGATTAGTTCATTGGTTTCACCTTGTCCTGTCTCCTGATTTGTCTCACCTGTGTCTCGTCATCCCTCTGTTCCTCGTGTATTTATAGCTCTGCCTTCTCTTTGTTCCTTGTCGTGTCGTTCTACATGTCACAGAGTCTGTATGTCCTGTTTTTTTTTTTTTGCCTGTCCTTGCCAGTTACCATGCCATAGTGTTTTTCCAAGTCATAGTTTTGTTCATGTTTTTGGATTCCCTGCCATGTCAGCAGCTCGATCCTGTCGCCTGCTCCTGCCTCAGCCTCTTTTGAGTCCTGAACCTGGGTCCAGAGTCCCATTCCCTGCTACCCGTTGTGACAGTTATTTTTGGCAGCCATTTAGATTCAGTCTTTAGGATGAAAATGCTTCATTCTCTTTTAGACTAACATCTATAAAAGGTTTCCAGTGGCACGTGATCTACCCACGCTACCTTCATGATCTACTGGTTGATCACCATCAACGTAACGATGCCCTGCCATAGATCATCTCATGGTTTCTGACCATAAGGTCCATAATTTAGTGAGACTGACGGCAGGGACGTCAACGAAATCATTTCATCATCGTTGAGGAAAACCAGACTGATCTACTCTAAATAATTAAATAAATAAATACTACATGACGGCCGCGGCCCAGACGGCCTGGTTCAGGATCCAGGCTTGGTGCTGGCCTCAGCTTCCTCTGACTCAGGAAGCTCTGTGCTAGGCCTGGTTAGGACTTCAGAGCTGGATGTACGTCTCATGTTGTGGTCCACAGGAGCGGCCACGGTCACCTGAAGGAGGTGACGTGTCACTGTTACGTTTCCCTGATGGAGGTCTGAAAAAGGTGGAGGAAGAGGGAACTAGAAAGTAGAGTGAAATAGAGGCCAGCTCCACCGGTCTGTCTGTGAGCAAAGGCCTGACTATCTATCTACACATAATCAAAGTACATCAGAGGCAACAAGCCATGACCTAGTGTGGAAAGAGTGAGGGTGAATGTAGAGAGAGAGAGAAACAATCAGTTCTATGATCAATCAGTCAGTTTAAAAATGTGCAAACATTAATTCTGCATTGATCACTTTACACAGCAGCTCCTTGTGACGTCTCTGCTGTTTGAACTCATCTAAGTTTCCTGTGACTCTGTGGAAGCCAAACTCCAGCCTCAGTCTGGTCTTCACGCTGGACTTCCACAGGGTCACAGGGTCAACACTCGGCCCACCCTGCACTCTGTCTCTACCAGTCACATAAATGGACATTTTGGCTTCTCCAATTAAAAAGTTCAGGAGCTGGCACTTTGCTTTTTCTGTTCTTTTAAAACCAACTCCACAAATAAATAGAGATTAAAAACACGGGTTAAAACATGAAACATCTCTGCCAATCTCCTGCACTCAGTAAAAACATGGAGACCACAGAATGGACACTCATTTACAGCACTAACATTAAGAACAGATAAAAAGGCCTTGGTTGCTATGGCACCATGTAAAATCCTCCACTGTGGGCTCAGCCTCCCCAGCCTCTCAGTCCACACACTCTCTGCTCTATTGTTCAGCCATCTTTTGTTAATGGTTTTCACACAGTTCCTGTACAGAGTCTTCTTGTCTTCTGCAGGCTCAGGTTTTTCTCTTCACTGTGTTTTAAAAGAGGCCCGCTGAAGTCTGTGAACCCAGGGCACAGGTGGATCTCTGGGTACGGGTCTGAGGGGTCGGGCTCAGCTTCTCCTCTGCTGTATTTGAGGAGGAGGACTCTCTCCTTCTCCGTCAGCCTCTTCCTCCACAGCTCCAGGATCCTCTGTGTCCCAGCACGGAGCTCAGAGTCTGGCTTTCCGTCAGCGCCGGTCCTGCTGCATCTACCAGCTGACTCAGGCAGACAGCGCCCCCATCAGCCCAGGCACGGTGCTGCAGGACACATCGAGTCTGGCACCACAGATTATCGGCTCCTTTAACAACCAGTACAGAGAGTCACACTTCTCACTTCTCTTACAATTAAACAACGTCCAGGATTTAAATGGAGGTAACCCACCTAACTGTAAACATGTAAAATCAGTTAGAAACAGAGCAGCATCCAGCCCCAGATTATTGACACGTCTGAGTATGCAGCTGGCTACGTCTCTCCACACTAAACCTTCAGGTCCAGTCAGGTATCTTTGGATAAACTGGAGCCTGAAGGTGGCTGTCCTACTAGCCAGCTGGACCAGGCCCTGCCCCCCTCATCTCTGGATAAAAACACTGACTGAGGTATCCAATGTAGTTTATCCCAGAAAAAGTTTACCATCTTAGCCTGAATCTGAGCGATGAGACCTGATGGAGGGTCCAGACAGGCTAAGCGGTGCCACAGCAGGGAGGCCACCAGGTTTAGGACCCTCCCTCTAAAAGACATCTGTGTGTGGAGCCAGTTTTAAAACAGAGTTAAAATGCCAATAGGAGCTTTTTGGTGAAATGTTTCTGATAAAAACGCTTCATAAAACCAACAAATGATCAGTGAAACCAACTGGTAAAATCTTACACATTTTAAAAACACCAGATCTGAGCTTAAAACCATAAAAAGGATCCAGTGTGGCCGAGGAGATCCTGTTCTCTCTAGCGTGGGACCATGTGTACTGTCTGCAGCCTGTGTGCATCCTTCTCCATACGTCCACCAGGTCATGGGAGGAGACCAGCTGCCTCAAGGCATGCTGGGATGTTGGATGAGGCTCTGAGTGATTACCATCTAAAAACTCGTTTTCAGTGCAATTAAAATCCCCACCCATAAATAAATAATCCTCTGAGCTGCAGCTATTTAAGACATTATTCACCTTTTCAAAGAAGTGTTTCCTCTCTATCCCGTTATTAGGAGCGTAGATATTAATAAAAACCACATTAAAATGTTCAAAACAAGCTGTGACTCAGAGACACCTCCCCTCCACAACATGTGTGACCTCCACAGAGTTTGGAGTGAAGCCTGCAGAGAACAAGAAGCCCACTCCTCCACTGAGGCTGCTCCTACAGCCTCACCAGCCTCTTCATTTACTTCACCTGACTCTTCCGGTTCTCTGTCGACTCGGACAGGCCCTGATTAAATGCCCTTCCTCACCACATCCAAAACATTTAACAGTGGATGATGTTGCAAATAAAACATAATCAAAATCATCCACCCGGACTCTAAACCGGTAGTTAAACTCTTCATCTTTATGATGAAGGATCATGAAAAGTTGTCTTCGGTAAGAAACGACGTGTCTCAGCAGAGGAGACTTAACAGCCTGACAACACCTTCCTTATGGGTGACACCACCTTACCATGTCTTGATAGTTCTTTAATCAAGAATTCATCACTGATGAATGGTGGGACATTTGACAGAGAGAAAGAGGCTTTTAAAGGCTGGGGAGGAAGGAGGTGGAGAAGAAGTCAGGCTGTGACACACCTGAGACGTAGCATCTGGTGGTTGTCGCCTGAATCACAGCTGATCACACATGTTCACACTGTTTCTCTGATCAGAAATAGATCTTTGTGTTCAGTCTGATGCTGGATCATCTGCTCTGTTAAAGCCTGAGCACTGATTACACCTGATGGCATCATGACACTCACCTGGACCACCATCAGTGTGTGTCTGGAGGATGACGTCTCCGTCCTCCAGTGTCTGAGCTGGCTAGAGTAAAGAACACAGGTAGATGTTAAAGCCTTTCACACACAGTGACATAGTTCAGTCTCAGGATCTGGTTCATGGAGAGAAATGGACCTACCTGGACCAGGAGCTGGGTCACTGTGTCCTGTGAGACATAGATCCAGACTGTCCTCTGTCTCTTAGTTTCATCAGCAGCATCCAGCATCTAAACCTGGATGTGAGTGCAGGAAGAGACTCAGATGAAGCAGATGTTCAGGTGCAGTCAGTGGTTTGTGTTTGTGGAGAAAGTGTTGAGCAGTTCTGGTCTTTAGTTCCACTCACATAGACGTCCCAGTCTCTCTGCTCTGCAGCACAAGACTGAGGACCAGGACTGTCCTCCTGAAGACATGAAGCCTTGTGTTTGTTTGCTGTGAGGGCAGCTATGAGATGGCTACTTAGCGTGAACAGGTGAGTCCTGACAGTAATCAGAGTACTTGTTGGTATCCTGGTATTTCACCTTCAGTAACATCAGCTCGTAGAATAAATGGAGACATGAGCAGGAGTTCATGTTGGACACTGAGATGGACACAAGGTCAACGACCATCACTGAGCAGAACAAGCAGAGTGTCTCTGATGAAGTCTGAGGAGTCTGAACGTCCAGGAGGAAGAAGGAGGAGACGTCTGCTGCATCAACATCTACGTCCACATGATGATGTTACGTCTGATAAATAAGTTGCTCCTCACTCACTTGTTTTCAGCAAACGTGACCAGAATTAACATCTTGTTTCAGTTCAGTCTCTTTCAGTTCACATGTTAACACAGTGGTTCCCAACCTGGGGTCTGCGCCCCCCACTGCGGTCACCAGAGATCACAGGGGGTGCGCACAACTTTGTCTGCTCTGAGGGTGTGATGTTACCAAAATTAAATTTGTGCAGATTAAATTCATAAAAGTAAAAATAAAATAAAAAACACATCATCTAAACTCTGTATGATCCAAACTGAAACATATTTTAATCAGCAGCTACTTTTACACTGATCTTCATTCTTCAATGAACGAGCACACGTCGTTGTTGCCGGTGCCTCAGCTGTGGATGTTGCTCTCAGCAAACGACACCATTTATGTTTAAGTCATTTCTCAGTCAGGACGTCTTCCTCTGGCCTCATGAATTTATTCTCCATCTTTCCCTACTGCCTTGTGTCTGCTGCGTTCAAGAGAACAAGGAAGTAACCGATAAGTCAGCTTTCAAGCTACAGATTAACAAGTTTGGGATATCGTCTCTATTTGCTGAACACGAAACATAAGCAGCAGCCATTTATGCTCATTTAGAAAAAGATGATATGCTGTAATTTCTGACTGTTCAATTAATCTTTCACAACTCAGAGCTCGTTTTATCCCCAGGTCATGAACGCAGCATCAACTGATTTTCCAGGCCCCGCCCCCTCCCTGATTGGATAGTAATATTAGTTTGGTTAGGAGCCAAAGCTGGTTTCCTCTCATTCCATTGGTCAGTGAACTCAACTGACTCCAACCTGACAACGTTTGTCTCTTTTATTAACGTTAGCATATGGAGCTACCAGGAGACGATGCTATGACAGAATCAAACCATGAATGTGCTCCATGTGATGTGATGTGATAGAGTAGATCCAGTGTTAGTCGTTAACTACATGTAGGCTAGTTCAGCTACTAGCTTAAATATGTTTATAGTTGTTTCTAAAGTGACGAGACAACAGGCCCCTTTTTATTTCATGTTTTACATATTTTTATTTATTTATGAACTGTGAGGAAATAAATTACACTTGTAGTTTAATTCCAATGAATGGGTCATTTCTTTAGCTATAATTCTATATCACATGTTCATTGTCAGTTTGTCAGTAGTGTCTTTAGTTAAACTAGATTCATTATAGAGCAGCTTTGCTGTAGTTTAACTTCTTCCAGTAATAAAGTGATGGTAGTTTGGAAAACTGTACTTTCAAAGTAGCTTCACCAGCTCTGTTTATTTAAACGTTTTAATCATGTTTTATATATTACTTAAAGTCAGTATGCTGCGTGAACTGGTTATTGTAGGCAAACTAAACTATATATACTTTATATATATATTATATTGTAGTGTAGGAACTAGAAAGGATGACCCAGTAGTCAGTAGCAGGGCGCCAGACATGAGAATAATAAAACCTCTAATCCTGTTTAATGAGATGAATCATGTAGGAGTGTGAGTAACTTATTGATCTTATCTACAAAAAGAACATCATCATCAACATCTGTGGAGAAAATATCAGATCAAGCATCATCACATCATGAATCAAAGGAGACTTTGAAGAAACAGCTGATAATGTAAATTACAGATGATTTTAGCTTCTAAAGTTAATCAGGCAGAGTGGACCAATCACAGATCATCTAAAGCACATCATGTCAGAGAGTTCAGTACTGAGCTGTGTCTGGTTTCTCCAGTCCAGGCAGGTATGGGGGTCTGAGTCCACTCAGGCTCCTCCTCCTCCTGCTGACTCTCCTCAGGTCATGGTTTCAGGAGGAGTCCTCTCACTGGATCCAGCTGCTTCTCTTTTCTCACACTATTTATTTCACTCTTTAAATATCAGGCTGATTTAACTGAACCTGGATTTCTTTTCTTTGTCCTCTCACTCCTCTCTGTTCTCCTCCTCTCTGGATCACAGGTGTCACTCATCTGTTAATCCTCTCTCTCTTTCAGGAGGTAAAGGGCTGTTCTGTTGTTTTTGTGTGCCTAAGTAACAAGAAAGACGTCAAGAAGGCAGCTAAAAGAAACATGTCAGAGCTGGTTAAATCTGCCAGCTGGCCATCTGCAGGAGATGAAGCATCTTGATAATGATAAGACACCATCTTAGATCATTTATTTAATGTAAAACAGGCCTATCTTCATACAGGTAGCCTGTATAATCAGGCTGATGAGCTGAGTTACTGGAAAAGGTTCATGAGGACAAACAGAGACGCTGTGGACAATAAAGGTTCATTCTATTCATTATTATAGTGGAAACAGCTCCATCTCCAACTGTCGGAGAGGCAGAAACAATCACCAGACGTCTGTCTTCTCTTTTACATCTGTTTATTCTTTTAGTGGAACCTGACTCTCACTAAATCTACTGGTGGCTCAAGAGCTTCAGGAATGTTAGCCAGCACAGAAAGAGTGGAAATAAAACTGGAAATAAACATCTAATCTGATTGATAACAGATTATTAGTCACCTTCAACTGTCCCTGTGGAGGCTCTGAGCTCCAATGATCTCCATTGAAACCATTCAGATAAATCCATGTGGTGGAGTTTCTCTAGAACACATGAGTCACCTAAAGGTCTAGAGAAGTTACTGAAGCTCCATGTGATCAGGTTTATCACTGATGTCTGTTCAGAAGGAGCTGATTGGAGCTTAAAGCTTTCACGGCTCAAAGAACCAGTAACAGACTGAAGGAGCTGCAGTCAGTGTCTGATTGACTTTCCACACAGCACTCAGCTGTAATACTCAGGATCACCAGGAGATGGCAGCAGACTCCACCTGTCATTAAAGGACACTTCCTGGTTCACTGCTGAAAGAGGCCAGAGTCTGAGCTGGGGGGTGGTGTGGTGGTTAGCACTGATGCCTCACAACAACAAGGATGGCGTTTAGATTTCAGAGGTGGACACAAGTATTTTAATAAACTCTAATCCTTCAGTTCTCTGTGTTTTCTAGTAGTTCTTGTAGTTTTCTGCTACTTTTAACTTTAATGTTCCTTTTTGGTTTGACTGGTTATAAAGCATGGAGCTAAACATTATGACTCAAATCTGTTTCACCTTCTAACTCAACTTCTCTCCAACTCATGATGCATGACATGAACAGAGGGACAATTCAGGATGCAGCAATTTGTCCCACAGAGCAACAAATTACAGCAGCAGGATAACAAGGACTGCTGGTGAGACACAAGGTGGACTGACAGCAGGGACGGCCAATGACAAGAGAGACTGCAGAGCCAATGGAGGAGCTGGTGGGCGGGGCTAAACTAAGAGAAACAGGCTTCAGCTTGAGCGGCCGTTTTCCGCTGGGTCCTAGTACTTGACGGGTCTCTTGTTACTATGGTAACAGTGTTTAAGGACAGTAAAAAGTGCAGGGGACATGTCCTCTGTGTCCCCACCCTGATGAAAACCACAAAACCACACAAGAACAAAAGAACAAATGAGACCAACGTTTATTGATCCTGCAGAGAAATCAGAGCGTTGCTACGGTAACGAGAGCAGAGTCACTGAATTAGTACTTTACTGGAGATATAAATCATTAGAAATCAACATAAGAATAACAGGCTCAGGGGATAAATATTTATTCAGGACAATGTTAGTGGCGGGTAAAAAAGCCATCACCAGGAAGTGGCTAAAAACGGAGGTACCTAAAATCGAGGATTGGGTTGAAGTGATGCATAATATTTTTACAATGGAAAAGTTGACTTTCTCAGTTAGATTACAGTCAGAAAAATTCATGGTCTTATGGAATAACTGGGTGGATTTTGTAACACCATTTAGAACTGATTTCATTTGGTAAAAACATTGTATCTTATGGACCCCCTTGGTTCTAGCTACACTTGTTAAATGTTCAATGTAAGCAGGATTGTATTCGGCATTTTCCTTCATCAGGAGTGAACAGTCTTTACAGGGGGGGAGCAAGATTGAGGATGGTAGAGAAAAATGTTCTCATATGTAATATACCGATTTCTGTTTTATTTTTATTTTAGTCTGTTTAGATTTATGAACCCTGGTATAAAGCATTGGTAGGTTCTACGTGTATGTGAATGGAATAGTGCTGAATGGAATCAATAAAAAAGTAAATGAAAAAAAAAAAGAAATCAACATAAACATATTGATGGTGAAAACTATAATGTATATTACTGCAGTACATGTTGTAGATATGCTGTTATTATGAAGCTGTTCTTCAGAGCTGTCCTGTGGTCTGAGGGGCTGAGGGGACCAGCCAGAGTCCAGCACATAGTCACAGTTTTTTCTCTTCTTAACACCTCTGATGGAAACGTTTGAGAAACAGAGAAGTGGACGACCACAAACAGTTTGCTGCTATTTGTAAAAGCTGACACATCTCACAACAAGATACAAAACTCACACAATGTTCACACTGAGATAGACGTTATACTGAGAAACATCACTATCACACCATCTGATCAGATCACTACAGAGAGGTGTGGATCTGTCGCCATGACAACAAATGACACCAACGTTTATTGATCCTGCAGATAGGGGCAAAGCACCAAATTCTGGGCCCTGCACTCTTAATGTCAGTGAGCCTCTATCCATGACAGTGCACGAAGCAAGCGAGCAAAAAAAGGACATTTATTTCTATATAAACAAGCATAAACAGGGTTTTAAGCTCCCAGTGGTTAAACTTTAGCATAGAAACATCAGCAACTGATAAACTGCATGCTGTCTGGACTACAACCATGTTAACGTGAATTAGATGCAGTTAGACAACAAGTAAACTCAGTTCACCTTTCAGACAGAAAACAGTTAACAGCTGCTTCATCTCATTCTGACTGTTTCTGTTTCTGGTTCCCTGATTTGTGTTTTTTGGGCGCCATGATGACAGTTAACCTCCAGAGGGGTATTGCACAAAACTCGGATAAGGGATTAAGCCGGGATATGTTGATTATCACGGCTGAATTTAGCCAATCAGAGATAATTTAGCCTTCAGATAATCAACATATCCCGGCTTAATCCCTTATCCTAGTTTTGTGCAATACCCCTCTGGTCATTCAGTCTGCGCTCACTGACGTACTTGTTGCTGTCTAAGGGTGGACTAAACCATTTTACTTCTCCAAGAGGGGGGCTGTGACACAAAGTTCATTCTCTCAGTTGATGCTATCAATGGGAGGGCCCAATTCATTAAAATAATAATAATAATAATAATAATAATAATAATAATAATAATAATAATAATAATAATAATAATAATAATAATAATAATAATGCACCTTTTTAAAATTGTATTTAATGTTTGGTTCAGTCTATTGTCTTTTTAATGTTATGTTTCACATTGTTTTATTAATTTGATGTTCTCTGATGTTTGAGTACCTTGAAGTGTTTTTAAATAAAATGTATTATTATTATCATTATTATTATTATAATGATAATAATAATAAAAAAAAAACATCTGGATTTTCATGGGCCCTGGGTAATCAGGTCCCATTTTCCCCCTACACCCATACCTGCAGAGAAACCAGAGCGTTGCTACGGTAACAAGAGCAGAGTCACTGAGTTAGTACTTTACTGGAGATATAAATCATTAGAAATAAACAGAAACATATTGATGGTGAAAACTATAATGTATATTACTGCAGTACATGTTGTAGACGGGTCATTTCAGAATTGCGGGTACATTTCGCGTCTCCAAGAAAAACCTTTGATTATTTCCCCCTAAAAATGTTTTTACTGGATCTGTTTTAAAAAATATTGCTAATTATTATGAATGTTCACCAATAATAATGCTTGGTGTGTATTTTAGGCACAATTTATATGTAAAATATTCATTAAATGATTCCCATCCCCCAAATATTGGCTGTCTTCAGCTTGTGATTCACACGTTCATAGTACAATTTTATTGTAAAGGCAACATTTCTAATATCACTTTCCAGGTCAAGAAAATGTTATTATTTTCGAGATAGGTGAAGATGAAGGTGTCGGCAGCAGAAATGCAACGGCAATACAGGGCACGGCAAAATGCTGACCATGAAAGGAGGGCAGCAAAGTTGAAAAAAAAGACAGGGAGAGATGGAAGAAAAAGAGAAATGCATGGAATTCAACTGGGAGAGAAAAGATGTGAGTGGACAGTAGTGTTTCGTTAAATATGATGATGACATTTATCCTGGGACCATTGTTGAGGTCAATGCGACACATGCAAAAGTGACATGCATGCACAAAGTGGGGGAAAATCGCTCCTAGTGGCCAAACCATGAGGATACTGTGTGGTATCCCTTTGATGATGTTGTCAGAATCATCTCACAACCAACCCAAGTCACAGGGCGCCATGTTGAAATAGACAAAGAAATATGGGCTAAATTCATTATTTTGTTGTGTTATTATTGCTCAGATTGATGAATTTATACATTTTGAGATGTTCTTTGAAATATTTCTACATTTAAAAAGTTTTAATGTTACTGTTTTTGACCTTTTACACATGGTTTGTCAACTCTGTTATTCATGTCAACTCTGTTCACATCACCGTCAACTCTGTTTCACCAAGTTTTGTTTGAAAAAAATTATAATGAAATATGAATTATTGTTGACCAATTAACCAGAAGCTGTGTCATAACTAACATTCTCACTACATGAAATTTCAAAGCATTTCATTTATTTTTGGAGCTATTTTTAGAGAAAATGCAAACCAAAATGGCAACTTTCCAATTAAATGTGTCAATGTTTTTATTCCTGAAAAAATAGTCTTTATCTTAGAAAACTTAAAGTTGAATTAGTTGATCTAAAGACAAAAGTTCTCATAGGAAAGACAAAGTTTTAAAATGCATTACATTTGAGTACTATAAATATTTACCCTAATTTGTCTGCAACAGAGTTGACAGATTTTACTGTTGGTACGATGATTTTCAGATTAAATATTTTAAATCTTACATGTGTAAGCTTGGCAAATGCTGGAAGTGTTAAATATAAAGTATTCTCTATAGGAATGAAAAAGGTTTTACAAAAAAAAAATAATATTTTTTCTTGTTTTGTCTAAACTTGAAATGTACCCGCAATTCTGAAATGGCCCAGATAGGCTGTTATTATGAAGCTGTTCTTCAGAGCTGTCCTGTGGTCTGAGGGGCTGAGGGGACCAGGCAGAGTCCAGCAGCTGGACATCAGCGGTTGGACCGGTGGACTAAAGAGTAGACGACTGTTGACTCTGGTGAAAACTCTGAACACAGACACACAGAGAGAAAACAAAATGAGACACAGTTGGAGGATTCCAGGTTTTCTAAGCCAGATTCAAAAGAGGCCTCAGATCCAGTCTGGTTAAGTTAGTCTGAACTGGATCATCTGGAAAACACACAGTTACAATCCTGATGCGTCCACAAAGACACTCTCTGCACTTTACTGTCCAAGAAAAGGACAAGAAGACAAACATCAAGACACAACCTGGAAGCCACTGAGCTGAAGACATGAAGTCACTGATCAGGTGAACAATCAAAGTCAAATCAATGACAAGTATTGTCTGACATGTGCAGATTGAATGCTGTTATATAAGACAGGAAACTGAGAGTCACTGGAAACAATGAGAAGCTTTTTATTTTGAATAATTAATAATAATCACTGATGAAGGTGCTGCAGCCTTAGACAAACGTAGACAATGTAAATATGTTAGAACTCCTCCTAGAGACACAGACAGAGAGGAGTGACGACCTCTGAAGCCCTTACACTCAATGCTCTCCCTACAAAACATCATGTCAGTGAAGACAAGCTCAGACACAACACACTGGAGCTCTCTCTGAGCCCTGACTGCTGGAAAACACTCCAGGAGTCTAATGAAGGCTGCCCCCAGTGTCCATCAGTGGTATTACACATCAACCCACTGCCATGTTAGCTTCACTGTTCAGCTCTTTAATGTCATCAGCATCTCATCAAAGCCTCTGAATGTTCACAGAACAGTAGAGGATGAAACACACAGAGACTGGTTCACATTTGTTCCTGCTGCTATCAAAGTGACTTCAGTCTCTACAGCACAGGATGATTCATGTTTAATGTCATTGATCAAACTGTTTAAATCTGATCAGACACAAAAGATAATGTTTAACTGATGAGAAGAATATCTGATAACAGAGATGTATCTTTAGGCATCATCTGAAGACTGTGCTGTTTCTGCTTCTCTATCTTCTTTGTCTCACGCTGTTAAAATCAGTCTCATCGTCTCTAAACTGTCCAATGATCTTTCTGTCTCTCTGTTCATTAAATATGTTTGAATCCTCTCCATCACCACCTCATCCTTCTGGATGTCCAGAGAGTCTCAGCTGTAGTTTCCACCAGTGAACACATCAGGTATCATCTGTTTACCTGCATGGAACCAAAGCCTGCTCAAACATGATTGGTCAATATTACTGGGACTAGAAACAGAGAGCAGGAAGATTCAGGAAGCAAACTCTTTCCTTCAGATTCATCTGAGATCTTTCCAGAGATCTATTAACTCTGCTCCACCACTGACGTCTAGATTCCTTCCTCCATTTGGGACATTGCTCTGAGAAGTTGATTCTCATCATCAGAGTCTAATCACCAACAGATTCTTAGCTCTAAACTCTGACTGTGTTCATTTGTTCCTCTTTCTTTATTAAGCTGCATCATTACTGTCAGCATATTTACAGCAGCAGCTTTTCACAGTTTTTTCTCTTCTTAACACCTCTGATGGAAATGTTTGAGAAACAGAGAAGTGGACGACCACAAACAGTTTGCTGCTATTTGTAAAAGCTGACACATCTCACAACAAGACACAAAACTCACACAATGTACACACTGAGAGCAGCCAAAGGAGACCACACTATACTGAGAAGTATCACACCATCTGATCAGATACAGGTCAGTGCAGTCAGATAACTTAACTCCATATTTCTTCTCCAGGACGGATGTTAATGTCAGGTCATAAAATACAACGTCTTTTCCTGTCCTGCAGTGAACCATGAGCAGGTCCATGTTTAGACCAGAACCAGGAAACAGAGCCGTTAGCTTCTGTCAACAGACTCACCACAGGAACAGAAAACAAACCTCCCTGACAACAGAGTCACCAACTAAAGATGACATTTAGCACAGCTGATCTACTTAGTGATGGATTAAAGAAGGGGTCACCAAACTTTTTACTCTGGGGGCCACATTATCGTTCCTGACTGTGATGGGGGGCCAGGGCCTGGTCAGCTATACAACATGACTCAGACCAAAATGACCACCAGCATTGTGTTGTAGAGATTACTAGCCTGGCACAGCCGTCCCCACTTCTATATCCACAAAACTATATCAACACTTGAGCAACAAACTTTATTGCTAGCCATTTTGCTGTCCTGAACACTGGCAGTTCTCCTCGCATACGTTGTCTGTCACTGCTTGATCTCGAGCAGTACTGCGGGAAGTAGGGGTGCTGGGTGCCAAAAATAAATACACGAAATAAAGTGGAAAAAAGTGGGTGAAAAAAGAAAATGCTAAAAGTTAAAACTGTCTGAGAGGAGGGCCACATTTGGAGTTGTGTGATGCAGGCGTCAAATCACGTTTCTTTTTCGAATGCTGGAACAAGACACAGATGGACAAGGGCGGAAAACACGGAGTTGTTGGAATGCTACTATACGAGCAACCCTAGAGAGAAGGGATACATGCAGCGAATGTGGGACCAATGGTTACTTCGAAACCCACAATCAAGGCTAACAACGAAACAGCAAGGGGGCGCCAGGACGACAGGTCAGCGGGGGGATGCCACCATCACCCCCACAATCAGAGATTGGGTACCAAGCCCCAACAACTACCAGCCTTAGTGCAAGAGCTGCTGACCTGAGAATGAAGATCATGGCACAATTAGAAGCCTGGAACCCCCGACGAATACCGAAGCTGACTTGTAAAGTACCTTCAGAAGATCTGCTAGTGGATGTGAATGCTGCACTAACAACAATCCCTACGGGAACCATCACTGAGACCAACAAGCTGATACACAGTACAGCAACAGTAGTCCTAGAAATGCTTGGCTACAAGATGGGCTCAAACCATGACAGGCAGCACCCACCATGGAGAATACGGTTAGAGATGAGTCAGATCATCACAAAGAGTGGTTACGGGTACCAATTCCGAAGTGGAGCAACAATTAGCCACCTGCTCTACATGGATGACATCAAGCTGTATGCCAGAAATGAGCGAGAAATCGACTCACTGATCCACACCACCAGGATCTACAGCAACGACATAGGGATGTCATTCGGATTGGACAAGTGTGGCCGGATGGTCTCTAAGAGAGGCAAGATGATCAGAACTGAAGGGGTCGACCTACCAGAGGGCAACATAGGTGATATCCAAGACAGCTACAAGTACCTTGGTATCCCACAGGCTAACGGAAATCATGAGGAAGCCGCAAGGAAGTCAACCACAACCAAATACCTCCAGAGAGTGAGGCAGGTCCTGAAAAGTCAGCTAAATGGCAGGAACAAGATCCAAGCCATCAACATGTACGCAGTACCAGTCATCAGATACCCTGCTGGGATCATAAGCTGGCCAAAGGAGGAGATAGAAGCCACAGACATCAAGACAAGAAAGCTCCTCACCATGCACGGAGGGTTTCACCCCAAATCCAGCACCCTGAGACTATACACTAAGCGGAAAGAGGGAGGCCGAGGACTAGTGAGCATCAAGGCCACTATCCAGGATGGAACATCAAAACTCCAAGAGTACATCAGAAAGATGGCCACAAAGGATGAACTGCTAAGTGAATGTCTCAGGCAACTGAAATCTGATAAGAGTGCAGAGGAAGAGGAGCAGATCACCTGGAGGGACAAGCCCCTACACGGCATGTACCACCGCCAAATTTAAGAAGTGGCTGATATTGAGATGACCTACCAATGGCTGGAAAAGGCTGGACTCAGAGACAGCACAGAGGCACTGATCATGGCAGCACAAGAACAGGCCCTAGCTACAAGAGCCATAGAGGCCAAGATCTACAAGAGTAGATCAGATCCAAGGTGCAGACTATGCAAAGATGCCCCTGAGACAATCCAGCACATAATAGCAGGGTGTAAGATGCTAGCTGGGTCAGCGTACATGGAGAGACACAACCAAGTGGCTGGAATAGTGTACAGGAACATCTGTACCCAGTATGGAACAGAAATACCCAAGTCCCAATGGGCCGCACCACAGAAGGTGGCTGAGAACAACAGGGCCAAGGTGCTGTGGAACTTCAGCTTCCAGACTGACAAACAGGTCCTGGCCAATCAACCGGACATAGTGGTGGTAGACAAGGAGCAGAAGAAGGCGGTGGTGATAGATGTGGCAATACCAGCAGATGCCAACATCAGAAAGAAGGAACACGAAAAGGTTGAAAAGTACCAAGGGTTGAAAGAACAGCTGGAGCAGATGTGGAAGGTCAAGGCGAGCATGGTCCCCGTGGTAGTAGGAGCACTCGGGGCAGTGACGCCCAAACTGGGGGAATGGCTCCAACAGATCCCAGGAACAACATCAGAAGCCTCAGTCCAGAAGAGAACAGTCCTAGGAACAGCTAAGATACTGCACAGAACCCTCAAACTCCCAGGCCTCTGGTAGAGGACCCGAGCTTGAGGATGATACAAATACCACCCGAGGAGGGTGAGAGGGACGTTTTTTATATATTTTATTATTAATGTTGTGAGTTGCAGCGCAGAGCTTTCTTTTTTCTCAGCACCTCCTGCACACAACATGAACAGAAGGGATTTTGAAAATGAGATAAACGGGTCCAAAACGGCCCCGGGCCGGATGAGCCTTTGATACATACATCCGCCGCGAACCCGCGGCTGACTCATAATTTGCAGGTCCCAAACGGACCCGCCGCGGAGGTGAGGCTTTAATCGCGGATGCGGAGCGGAGCCACGGCGGATCCGCGATCCGCCTTCGTAGCGGATCCGTTCCTGAGTGCATCTGGACCCCGATACGGGTCCGTTTCGAGGGTCCGTTCCGGAAGCCGCCATAGGCCTACATCCGCGGCAGATCCGCCGTGCAGTCCTTTTGCTGTGTGGGTATGTTTCCGCGGCTATGATCGCGAGCATGTGATGAAAATTCAGCAAATATAGTTAATTTTATAACTAAATATCAATTTTTAACTGAACAAATCAACAAAATACCAGATGCAGACATGCTATTATTTTCCAAAAAGCAATTTAAAAAAATAGGCCATGACGACTTTTGGGGATTGCCTCATAGTTCAAGTGGTGGGGGGCAGAGGGGCTGGAGGGCCGGTCAAAGGGGGGTGGCAGGCCGGAGTCGGGCCGCGGGCCGTAGTTTGATGACCCATGGATTAAAGCATCACATGACATTTGATTATAAATCTTCTAAAATGTCCTCAGGGCTGAAGTCTGTCTCATCAAATGTCCATCATGTCCTTAGAAACCATCAGAGTCTAAACAAGCAACACTTTGAAACAGACCTCATGAACCTCATGGAGTCAAACGTGTCCATGTTTGACAGAAACTTATTCTGATGTTCTCAACAAGTGCTTTTGATAATGATCTGTTTTCTTGTCAGATCTTCTCACATGATAAAAATGTTGACATGTTTCTAAAGTATTCTCATGTCTCAGAGAGACACTGTCAAAACACTAAATGATCAGAGACAGAGCAGCAGTGTTTACACTGAGGACTCTGATTAACTCCCAGTAGGTCTAAACCTCAGGACAGACAATGTCCTCACAAAGACACAGAGACATGGAGACACAATGAGAAAGATAACAACTCTACCTCTGCTCTGATTGGTTATTTCTTGTTCTGTGCGATGTTTCCTCCAACAGCTGAAATGAACGACAATAGAATTTAATGAATTTAAATTGTTGGAATTTTGTAACATTCTGAATAATTATATTCAGACAAAACATCAAAACAAAACGTAATCATAAATATAAATGTAGAAGATATTCTATAAGAATTTTTACAATCCAGAAGTCTGTGTCTCACCTTCAGGTTTCCTACGAACACATCGTCTCACCAGGAGAACCAGAAGAACCAGAGAACACAGAAAAAAGAGCAAAACAGCAAGAGACAGCAACAAATAGTGGATAAGAACCATGAGAGCAGATGAACCAGGAGGAGGTGTGGTGGTGGGTCTCTCTAGAATGAAGCAAAGCTAATAATGAACTGATTGTCTCATTGTGAATGTTGAAAGCTGCTGAAGAATCATCTCTGACCTCCTCACCTGTGACAGTGATCCAGCTGGATGGAGACTCTCCATGACCACTGATGTTACACTTGTAGAGGCCTTCATCATACCTGGTAACATGGTGGATGGTCATGTGACCTGTAGACTCAGTCCTGATCAAGGAGCCATCTTTATAGAAAGCAGCTGAGAGGATGGAGGGAGTGGTCTTTGTTTTACAGAGCAGAGTGACGTCATCTCCCTCCATCACAGGGAGGACAGGACTCTGCAGGATCACTGGTCCACCTCAACACAGAGACAAACTACAGCATTTCATCCATTTCCACACAGCTTCATCAATACTAACTCCACAGTCTGAGCTTACCAGAGACAGTGAGGTTGATGCTGTTACTGGTTGCTCCCTCTCTGGACTCACACCAGTAAACTCCACTGTCTGATTCCAGGGTGTAGCTGATGTTACAAGAAGAGTTAGAAGAACCAGCTGGTTTCCCCCACCTATCTCCACATTGACTCCTCTGTCCTGTGGTGGTTTTTCTCCTCAGAGTCCATCCAGCAGAGCTGTCGTCCTCCTCACAGCTCAGAGACACAAAGTCTCCTTTAAAGACCTGAGAGCTGCTGGGACTCACAGTCAGACGAGCTGGGAGGGTTCAGATGAAACAATGATTGCTTCTACTGTCGTCAAAACTAATAAAAACATGTAAATATCTGTTCATCTCTAACTAACTGAAAGCTTTAAAGGGGACATCAAATGTCCATTTCTTCAAGTTGTTGTGTTTCTTTTATGACTTGATGGGCCCTGTTCACAGGGAACCGGTTTGACCACTACCCCTGTCCTGTAACTCCTGTGAGGGAAATTCTTAAATGTCCATTATTTATGTTATATATTTGTGGATGCAACATTAGATTGTATGTAAGGCAGAAGCTTCTGATGTGGTTAGAAGCTCTGCCTTGTGATGTGGTTAGAAGCTCTGCCTTATGATGTGATTGCAACGAATGACGGGATGTGTGGTTGTATGTGTCATTAACATAAAGGAACTCGTTAAGGAGTTCAGCCTGAGGGATATGTCAGTACCTACTCTGTGTCCCGATGTTCTGGTAATTTGTCACTGTAAGTGTTATATATGTCATGAGATGTATGTTGTGTGTTAGTACATGTTAGTACAGTGTGATTTATCAAGTCTCACGTGACCTCATGATGTGACTACAGACAGAAGCATTGTTTAGGTTAGCATAAAAGCTGAGAGATCGCCTCTCTTCAGTCATCATCTGTTGCTGATGAGTGGCTCTTGCTTGCAAGCAATAAATTTCTAGAAACTAAATATTGTGTCGCAACTTGGTATTTGACCAACTCTCATCTGCTCTAGACAAGTAACTGACTTGCAGTTGCCATGACACTCCGCCCCGCTCTGCTCTTAGAGACAAATGTCTCCTCAATGTCTTCATTTATTACCAGAGATTATGGAGCATATGGAAGCTTCATCAATACTAACTCCACAGTCTGAGCTTACCAGAGACAGTGAGGTTGATGCTGTTACTGGTTGCTCCCTCTCTGGACTCACACCAGTAAACTCCACTGTCCCATGGTACGATGTAGCTGATGTTACAGGAAGAACCAGCTGGTTTTCCCCACCCATCTCCACATTGACTCCTCTGTCCTGTGGTGGTGTTTCTCCTCAGAGTCCATCCAGCAGAGCTGTCGTCCTCCTCACAGCTCAGAGACACAGAGTCTCCTTCAAAGACCTGAGAGCTGCTGGGACTCACAGTCAGACGAGCTGGGAGGGTTCAGATGAAACAATATGATTGATTGAATGTGTTTGACTGAAAGCTTTGACTCTACTGAGTAATAATGATGAGGATTGAACAGGTTTAAAGTGAATGAAGACGTTGACTAACCTTGGTTTGTTGTGCTGAACAGCAGAGAGCTCAGAACTAAAGAGAAATGACACTCAGGTTAGTTTGAGTTCAACTAAATCATCAAGAAGAGTTTCATTCATCTCTGGTTCCTCTAAGATCTCTGCTGGATCCACTGCTGAGGACTCAGTGATGTTAAAGAATCATTCAACACTAACTCCAGACAGACTTTATGTCAACTGCTGGGATTCTGAAAGTCTTCATCTGTTAAATGTTGATTGAGTTGCAATAAAACCAGGACCGTGGTGCTACAGAAATAGAAATCTACACTCTAGCAGGACAGAACATCACAGAACTGAGTCTAAATAAAGTTCAACATATGCAGATGGTCCAAAGAGCCAGAAGACAGTGGAACGTATTAGTGATGACATCCACTACAGTAGAGTACGTAGGCTAAGGTACAGATGAAGAGGAACGCTAACAGCAGCAGTGCTGTTCTATGCTCAGTGCTATAGAATAATGATCAGTAGAGTACTGCAGCTGGAACTCTGATGGAAGTGAACTGACTCTGTTCTCATGTTGTGTCTTGAAGTTTAACGCTCTAGTTTGAATCTAAAAGCAGAAGTTGAAGCTTCCTCATGGTTCTCCTGACTATGAACAGTGACTGTGCTGCAGGAATATTCAACAAACACACCACTTGGAGCTCAGAGCATAAAGACAGGTGTGTGTTGACTTGACAGTTCCACTGATAGAATCACTGACTGAAGCTGACCTGTTCCTTTCTGACCACTTTCCTCTTTCAATGATTCCAGTTCCTCTTTAGACCTGCAGCTCGTCCTCATGCTGACTTGATCCTGACTAGTTTTCATGTCTCCTTCATCACTTATCAACAGTCAAAGATTGTGGACTTACAGAGCAGACGCTGTAGAGACGTTTCCTTCATTGTCCTTCTCTCTCGTCTGACCTTTTTTCATCTTTTCTCAGTGACACCAAGTAAAGCCCGCCCTCTTCCTCTGACTGGCTTCTTTCTTCTATTGGTTCAAACTCAGTCACAGATAAAGAACTTGAAGTAAATCTACGTTCAAACAAATCAGACTCCAAACACCACAGAGCCTTTATGTCTCCTAGAAAACTCTTCAACTAATGAAGGAATAAAAGGAGCTAAACATGAAAAGTCCATGATGGAATAATCTATCAAATGTATGTCTGAGCATAGTTTGAACATGATTAGAGCTGGACTCAGATCTTCTCTTGATCTTTTCTCTAAGGTCACTTTACTGCTTCAGTCTTTGTCAACAATGAGGCCTCACTTGAGTGTTTTCAATCAACTAATGTGTCCAACAGTCTGACCTGACACCATCCCTGCAGTGTCTCCATGTGACCAGTAGAGGGACATGTTTGCTTTCCAACATCATGTCCATCAGAGTGTCTCAGAGACATTAGCAGCCTTCTGAGGGGACACAGAGGTTACATCTGCAGGACCTGAGGACTGTCCAAGGTTGGACCCAGCAACTTGCTGCCACATATACTGAGAGAAGATTAATTGTTTTTGAATCTAAGAAGCTGCCTCTGAAATAATGACAATAAAGAACTAACATTCATTATAGTTTTGTTTATTTTTGCTTCACAAGCCAGAATACAATGAGTATAAGTTCTGTGTTCAATAACTCAACCAACTAAATAATTTCTATAAAGAGAGAATGAAAGTGGACCAAGCTCAGATCCTAGAGGTTCTCCATTAACAGCAGTAAGCAGCACACTAGCTTTACACAGTCCTACATGATGGAGACAGTTATTATTAAAGCAGCTGCTTCAACAGGACGTGATCCAAAGATCAATGAACGAGGTTAGCCAGCACAGAAAGATCAGAAATAAACCTTTAGTTAATAAGACAGCACAGCATTGTCTCAGCTGGATTATTGGGAAGAAACTAAATGAGATTGTTTTAAAGGTTTAGTAACCTTTCAAAATAAAACAGGAAATAACTGTAATAAACACAAAGCAGTGACATCAATGCAATAAACAGCCTCCCAGTCATTAATCAAATCATTCATTAGATGGATCAGAGGATCACAGACAGTCAGAGGTCTTATCTATTATCTATTATCTTTCTATCTATTGATGAAAATGACACATGAACCTCTGAATCAGAATATCAGTAGCTTCTCCAAACAGACCAGAGTCAGATGAATTTCACACTACCATTAAAAGACTAATTTAGAGAGAGTCCAGTTTTAGAAAGACTTGAAACACATCCAGATCTTCTTCAAACAGGCGTACTGAGGTGTGAGGGGCTGAGGAGACCAGTCAGCAGCTGGACATCAGTGGGTGGACTGGTGGACTACTTCATTGAAGAGTAGACGACCTCTGGCTCTGGTGGAACCTCTGAACACAGACACATCAAACACTGTTGTTAGATCACAGGGTTTAGGCAAGGCAAGGCAAGGCAAGTTTATTTATATAGCACAATTCATACACAAGGCAATTCAAAGTGCTTCACAGTTACATAAAATTACATAAAAAGAGGGGCAGATAAAATCAACACATAAAATATCATCAATAAATTACTTAAAAGCAAAAGATCAGTTAAAATACTTTCAGTATGCACAGGTAAAAAGGAATGTTTTCAGCCTGGATTTGAGCATTGTCAGAGTTGGGGCCTGTCTCACACTGTCTGGAAGCCTGTTCCAGATTTTGGCTGCTGAGAACTGAAAGGCAGCCTCACCGTGTTTAGTCCTGACTCTGGTCTGGATCAGGAGACCAGTTCCTGAGGTTCTCAGAACTCGAGCTGGTTCATATGTCTCTATCATGTCAGAGATGTACTTTGGTGCTAGTCCATGAAGAGACTTGTAGACTAGCAGAGCGGTTTTGAAGTCTATTCTCTGAGTGACAGGAAGCCAGTGCAGAGACCTAAGAACTGGACTAATGTGGTCGTATTTCCTGGTTCTGGTCAGGACTCGAGCAGCAGCGTTCTGGATGTACTGCAGCTGTTTGACGGCTCGTTTAGAGAGGCCAGTGAGCAGGCCGTTGCAGTAGTCTAATCTGCTGGAGACAAATGCATGGATGAGCCTCTCTAAGTCTGGTTTAGACACCATATCTCTGATCTTTGCAATGTTTTTCAGATGGTAAAAAGCTGTTGATGTTATTGTTTTGATGTGGCTGTTAAAGTTCAGGTCCGAGTCCATTATTACCCCCAGATTTCTAACCTGATTTTTAGGTTTTAGAGTGAGCGACTCAAGGTGACTGATAACACTTTCTCTTTGTTTCTTTGGGCCAAAGACAATGATTTCAGTTTTGTCAGAGTTTAACTGGAGAAAGTTGTTTTGCATCCACGCACTGATCTGTTCGATGCAGCGACAGAGAGAATCTATAGGCCCATGTTCACCTGCTGTCAGTGACACATAGACCTGAGTGTCATCTGCATAATTATGATAAGACACATTGTTACTACGTATTATCTGACCCAATGGAAGCATGTATAGGTTGAAAAGGAGGGGTCCTAAGATTGACCCTTGGGGAACTCCACAAGTCATGAACATTTTGTCAGAGACACAGTTACCAATTTCAACAAAGTATGTCCTGTCCTCAAGATAGGACTTAAACCAGATTGTAAACCTTAAACCAGTTTACAATCCTGATGCTTCCATGAAGACACTCTCTGCACTTTAGTTGTGTTTAAATGAAGAAATAAGACACAACCTGGAAGAGCTGAAACAAATAGCTGCTTGATCATGTGCTGCTTTATATGGCAGTAATCACTAAAAGAACTGGTGCAGGTGTAGGACAACACCCCACATGTCACAGGAGACATGTCTTCATAAATACAGTCCAGTGTGGACCCTCCCATCACCACTTCACTATGGCTGCATTAATAACTAGAGAGTCAGCAGTTTCCACATGAGGTCTGACAATCAGAGACTCCATCACCCTGACAGGAACTTTAACTGAGAACTCAGCAGTGAGACCTAAAAACAGGAACCAGCACAGACCCCAGATGACCAGCTGAATACACTAAACACACTGAGGAAACAAAAATAATCTAGACATATTTCAACAAACAGTACAGACTGAAGCAAAGTGAATAAAAGATGGCGTCACCACAGAGATGTCCACCACTCAGTTAGAAGACTCAAGTTTGGTATTTTTGGACCCAGAAGTGACATGTCAGTCAAGACCAATGTGATTTGTGTTTGGATGAAATCCTGCTGCTATCAAGTAACTTCAGTCTTTACTGTGTAGGATGTTTATGTTAGTGTCATCTCATCACAAACAACTCAGTTTTTATAAACTTATGATTATATTTCTAATTATAATTCATAAAACTTGATGAAAATGTAATGACAAAACAAGACAGATACAGTATATTTAATGATAAACTACTGTTTTATATATATATATATATTAGATGATATTTAGATCCAGTGGAGCACCGTGTATGTCCATATAGTGGGAGTGATCCACTTGAAACGCAGCCTGTAAATAACGCATTATCTGCCACGGAACTTGCTGATTTCACCAATATGTTGTTATGATACACTAGTGCTATTCCCTGTTTGGAGTTACCTGTTATCATCATCCGGGGTCTACTAATGTCCAACCTGGACGATGTCATCTCTGAGCACCGTGTGACGATTGTCTTGTTTACCTGTAATTTATATGAACAGTAATTAATTCTATTCAACGATCATTGTTGTATCATTAGACATCAAGTCAAGATGAGACTTAAAGCTTAGCTTAGCTTAGGTTAGCTTAGCTTAGCCTAGCTTAGAGACTGGAATCTGTGTCCACAGTAGAAAGTAAAGAGCAGCTGTACCTCTGGTCCTTTTTGGTCTGATGTCTCTTTGTCCATAAGTGACGTTCTCTGCAGGATCACTGTCTGAAAAATAAAACACACAGAGTTCACAGAGTTCTGTGTTGAGTCAGGATGATGTGTTCCTGGTGCTGGGACTTTATTGAATGTGTGCTGTTCCTGCTTCTCTATCTTCTTTGTCTCATCGTCTCTAAACTGTCCAATGATCTTTCTGTCTCTCTGTTCATTAAATATGTTTGAATCCTCTCCATCACCACCTCATCCTTCTGGATGTCCAGAGAGTCTCAGCTGTAGTTTCCACCAGTGAACACATCAGGTATCATCTGTTTACCTGCATGGAACCAAAGCCTGCTCAAACATGATTGGTCAATATTACTGGGACTAGAAGCAGAGAGCAGGAAGATTCAGGAAGCAAACTCTTTCCATCAGATTCATCTGAGATCTTTCCAGAGATCTATTAACTCTGCTCCACCACTGACGTCTAGACTCCTTCCTCCATTTGGGACATTGCTCTGAGAAGTTGATTCTCATCATCAGAGTCTAATCACCAACAGATTCTTAGCTCTAAACTCTGACTGTGTTCATTTGTTCCTCTTTCTTTATTAAGCTGCATCATTACTGTCAGCATATTTACAGCAGCAGCTTTTCACAGTTTGTTTCTCTTCTTAACACCTCTGATGGAAATGTTTGAGAAACAGAGAAGTGGACGACCACAAACAGTTTGCTGCTATTTGTAAAAGCTGACACATCTCACAACAAGACACAAAACTCACACAATGTTCACACTGAGAGCAGCCAGAGGAGACCACACTATACTGAGAAGTATCACACCATCTGATCAGATACAGGTCAGTGCAGTCAGCAGGAGGAAGCTGCTGCTGTGGTTTTACATGCAGAGTTCTAAAGTTCTACATTAATAACTGGATCCAGAGACAGTTTGAGAGGCTGAAAACTCCCAGCAGAGGATCTCTGTTCTCATCAGTCTGTCTCTTTATTCTCTCATGGTTTCACAAAGTCTGATTCCATCCTCACAACAAACCAGTGATGAATGGATCCTACTAACAACTACTGAGTGTGGACCAGAGCTCAGAGTCAAACACTAACTACACATCACATACCTGCCAACTTTTCAAAAAACCTTGGAGTGAGATTTTGTCGTGGGTGACCAAAATTATGCCGCACACGCAGTCACACAAATTGGTGGCTCAGATATAAAATCATTTGAATTAATTTGATGTTGTACCCATGTTGTACCCTGCATTCTGGTGGTTTGTAGGGAGGTCCAAAGCTGTTGATATTGTCTATCTCCTCGCCCACTGGAGATGGACAATATTGGTTACATTCTGTGAATCAGACATAGCTAAAGGTCCACCCCCAGGAGATTCTGGATTAAGTAGATGTGGTTTCCAGCATTCTGGTGGATTTTTGGGCGGTCTGCTAGAGATGTGCAATACCTGAACTTATTCTGATTCATGTTCGACATCATGACTTGTAGGTCTTAGTCTGTAGACTGAACATTCAACCAGAAAACTATTGGTGTGCCTAAATGACGTTATTCATAGATCAGTTTAAAATTTGACCTAGGTAGGTTGATTGATATTTTGATCTTAACTAAAACCTAACCTATGTTGTGAGTAACTGTATTCTGAAGAGCACTTAATGATTTATGTTCAGCCAAAAACGACACAAGATTATTTAGGGAGGGACATTATCCTTCATCCAAAGTCTCCCACCACATGGTCCATGTTGTGTATTTTGGGTTATAACAGGACCCGTAGTGGTCATGCACCAGGTGCATTATGGGCAACGCGTTTTTTTGTCGTTGTAATGGACTAGCTGTGTGCTGGAAGTTGTGCCGCTATAAAATTAATAGTTAACGTTACGTCGTGGTCCGAGAATCATTGTTATACTAGTAACACACAGTGAAGATATAACAAAAAGTGGCGACGAGGACGACTGGACCGGCGCTGCAGTCCGCGACAGTATGGAGTTTTGAACTTTTTTTCCTGCCGATGCCTCGAGCTGACACGGTGTTACGGCGCAGGTGTGCGGCGGTGGATGCCGATTTTTTCAGCGAAACGGCGAGGAGTGAGCAGCGGAAAAGACGACAAAGGAAAACTGTGAGTAACGCGGGGGGGGGGGGGGGGGGGGGGGGGGGGACGTTACGAGAAGGAACAGTTGTGAGGGGACGAGTGCCATTCAACCAGGAGCTGAGTAATGGCTGGAGTTATTGGCTCAATCGGTCCCTTCGACGAAGAACGGAGCAATGGAGCTCATATGCGGAGCGTTTT
Organism: Planiliza haematocheilus; assembly: GCA_005024645.1. Classification (NCBI taxonomy): domain Eukaryota; kingdom Metazoa; phylum Chordata; class Actinopteri; order Mugiliformes; family Mugilidae; genus Planiliza; species Planiliza haematocheilus. The sequence continues at coordinate 403,033 of SRSE01001219.1, forward strand.
GGATATTTCGTTGCAGCTAATGAATTACAGGATGATAAATTGGTGCCCATTTTTTTTTGAGTGTGATAGGCCCAAATACTTTTTTTTTTTTTTTAATTTTCTTTTTTATTGTTGTTCTTACTTAATACATTACACAACTGGTATCGATTTCTTGATTCACAATTGTTGAATAACGGAAAAAAAGAAAACATCAGCATATCAGATCATAGCTGTCACCATATTATCCTTGTGTAATGTTAAAAGAAACAACCTGCGTATATTTATATTTATAAAAAACAACAAACAAACACATGTCAAAAGAAACAAAACAAAACAAACAAAAACATGAAAATATATAAGAACAACTTGGTGAACCAGAACAGGATGTGGGGGCTTGTAATAATGGCTGCATTCAGTTATAGGAAGATCAAACAACAACATTATCTGAGTTTTGTTATGTATAAATAAGACATATAAGACCAGGTAGTCCTTCAAACCAACAGAGATGACATGGAAAATGGATATAGATAAGTGATTTAGATTCTAGGGTGTAGGCCCAAAGACTTTTAACCTGCTAAGGAGCCTTCTGCAGCCAGCAAAGCCAGGCAGTAAAAGTTTCACAGAGATTGTGGACACACTGACCAAACATTTTTCGCCCAAGCCCCTCGTGATCGCTGAAAGGTTCAGGTTTCACAAGCGAAACCAAGAAGAGGGTGAGTCTGTCACAATGTTCGTTGCATCGTTACGGAAATTGGCCGAACACTGTGAGTTTAAAGATGTTTTAAATTACACATTAAGAGACAGACTCGTGTGTGGATTAAGAAATGAAGCGGCACAGAAGAAATTACTCACGGAAAGTGACTTGACTCTTGAAAAGGCAATTAATATCAGTGTGACCATGGAAATGGCGTAGAAAGAAGCCCATGCTCTGGATGCTACAGACAGAGTACACAAACTTGACAGTGGTAAAGCAAATGGACAAGGACCATGTTTCCGCTGTGGCAAGTTAGGACACCTTGCTAATGATTGCTGGTGCAAGGAAATGGATTGCAATAACTGTGGGAAAAAAGGCCATGTAGCACGGGCATGCAGGAACAAAAAGGGCAAGGATAAGGGCTCAAAGACTGGAAATAAAAGAGGTACTGCAAAATTCAAAAAGGAAAAACATGTTCGCACAGTTAAGCTTCATGAGGACAGAGCAAGTGATTCCTCAGATGAAGAAGTGTTGTCTGCAATAAATACTGTGCGAATACTGAATGTCGATGAAACCTCAGATGGCTTTTGGGTCAAGCCCAAACTGGAAGGACATGTTGTAAAAATGCAGATTGACACAGGTTCAAAAGCATCATTAGTGTCATATAATGTCTACAGAAAGTGTCTGAAGCACCTTCCACTCAAACCCTCCGACACAGTTTTTAAAGGGTATACTGGACATCGAGTGCCTATGAAAGGAATGACAGAGGTGACTGTTCAATGCAATGATCAAACTGCTAAGCTGCCCTGCTATAATGGGACGTGTGTGGCTCAAAGCAATCAGACTCAACTGGCAAGAAGTGAGAAAGCTGTCGCATGGTTCCTCTCAGCTGCAGGCCATACTGGGAAAGCACAAAGAGGTTTTTCGTGAGGAACTGGGCAGCATGAAAAAATTTACAGTGAAGCTGCATCTCAAACCTGACAGCAAACCAGTCTTTATGAAGGCTAGACCTGTGCCGTACGCCATTCGGCCCAAGGTGGAATCTGACTTAGATGCACTGGTCAAGAATGGTGTTCTGGAGCTGGTTACAACCAGCGAGTGGGCCACGCCTATCGTCCCAGTTCCTAAAAAGGACGGAGGAATCCGGATCTGCGGAGACTTCAAGGTATCCGTGAATCCTGTATTAACAGCAGAGCAGTATCCTCTCCCCCTGATTGATGACTTATTTGCTGGCCTGAGTGGGGGACAAAAGTTCAGCAAAATAGATCTCAACCAGGCTTAACTGCAAATGCACGTTGAAGAGCAGTCACGTGAAATGTTGACTATCAACACACATAAGGGACTTTTCAGATACTGCAGGTTGCCTTTTGGCATCACATCAGCTCCAGCCTTGTTTCAGCGAGCGATTGATCAAATCCTGAGCGGATTACCTGGTGTGCAGTGTTTTTTGGATGATATCCTGTGTACAGGAGCAGATGATGAAGAACATCTGCGCAACCTGGATGCGACCCTTCAGAGACTGAAGGAATATGGATTGAGAGTCCGTAAGGAGAAATGTGACTTTTTCCAGTCATCTGTGGAATATCTAGGGCACGTGATTGATGCAAATGGACTACACACTGCACCTTCGAAGATCACAGCAATTGTGGATGCACCCCCACCACAAAATGTCAGCCAGTTAAAGTCTTTCTTAGGACTGTTGAACTACTATGGACGGTTCATACCCAACTTGGCATCACTCCTGAAACCACTGCATAACCTGCTACGCAAAGAGGAAGCATGGAAGTGGACAGCAAGCTGTCAAGAGGCCTTCCAAAAGGCAAAGGATTCACTGACTGCATCTGAGGTGCTAACCCACTTCAATCCTAAGTTCCCAATTCAGCTTGCCTGTGATGCTTCTCCTTATGGGGTAGGGGCAGTGATTTCCCACATTCTGCCAAACGGCGAAGAAAAGCCAATTGCATTCGCATCAAGGACATTAAACACGGCAGAGACCAACTATGCTCAGCTGGAACGAGAGGCTCTGAGCATTGTATTTGGTGTTCGGAAATTTCACCAGTACCTGTACGGTAGGAAGTTTACACTTTTAACTGACCATCGACCTCTCACAACCATCCTGGGACCTTACACAGGGATTCCATCTCTTGCTGCTTCTCGTCTCCAGAGGTGGGCGTTGATATTGTCAGGACATTCTTATGACATAAAGTATCGCAAATCGGAGTCTCATTGCAATGCAGATGGGTTGTCCAGGTTACCTCTCCCTGTTAAAAAACCCGACTCTGACACTGTTGAGATCCTCTACTTCAGGGAGGTAGAGACAGGACCTGTTTCGGCTGTGCAGGTGAAGAAGGCGTCCAGAAATGACCCTGTGTTGTCAGCAGTGATGGACTGGATCGTTAAGGGTCTTCCTGCGGGTGAGGATGTAGACTTGAAGGCCTTCCTTGGAAAGCGGGCGGAGCTTTCTGTTCAGGCGGGATGTTTGCTGTGGGGGAGGAGAGTCATTATTCCCCTGTCACTTCAAACTAAACTGTTGAAGCATCTTCATGCAGGACACAGTGGAATAGTGAGAATGAAGGAAATAGCAAGAAGCTATTTTTGGTGGCCAAATATGGACAAACAGATTGAGGAGATTGCTAAAAGCTGCTCATCGCTGCCATGGCATCGTGTGCACATTGACTTTGCAGGTCCATATGAGAACAAAATGTTTCTTGTAGCTGTTGATGCACACAGTAAATGGCCTGAAGTGACCATCATGAAATCAACCACCACTGAGAAGACCATAGAAGCACTAGGAGAAATGTTCAGTAGGTTTGGATCTCCTACACAGCTAGTCTCTGACAATGGACCTCAACTGGTTTCACAGGAAATGGAGGCTTTTCTGCAGGCTAATGAAGTGCAACACATTACATCAGCTCCATACCATCCTGCAACGAATGGTCTTGCAGAAAGATTTGTTCAGACAATGAAACACGCACTGAAAACATCACAAGGCCAAGGAACACTGCATCAGAGACTGCACAAGTTTCTGTTTAACTACCGGAACAGTCCACATGCAACCACTAAGGGCATCTCCTGCCAACGCAATGTTCAAGAGAGATCTGCGCACTACCTTTGATCTTTTGAAACCCTCAACTGTGAAGGACACTGTACAAAAACAACAAGAGAAACAAATTATGTACAGGGGCCAACAGGGCAAGGACAGAGTCTTCAGCTCCGGTGAATCAGTGCTGGCCAGGAACTACCGAGGAGAACACAAGTGGGTTCCTGCAACTGTTATCGCACAAACTGGACCAGTTTCATATACAGTACAGGTTGCTGATGGAGTGTGGAGAAGGCACGTGGATCAGCTACTACAGACCGCACCGGTGTCTGCAGAAAGGTCTTTTGAAGATCTTAAAAATGCACTCATCAACTCATCAGTTCATCCACACATGCAAGTAGAGAACTCCACCATATCAGGAAAAGTGGTTCCCACTGTAAATGAGATTGCAAGAGAGACTGAGACATCTTCAGTGCCAGAAACAAAGGCTCCACAAGAGAGCACACAGACTGACGTTACCATAGACCGCCGATACCCCAACAGAGAGCGGTGGCCTCCCGTTCGTCTGAGTTATTAGATAGTACCTGACCCAAGTGAACGGGGCAGAATAATCCCCATGGGTCATGGGGGAGGTTGAGGTAGTCTACCCTCACTCCCAAGTTAGCAATTCAAAAAAGGTTGTTGTTATAACCATACAGTTAGTAAGGGATAAAAGAAAGGTGAAATGTTTGTGATGCTATTACTGTCATGTTCCGGTGAGACAGAAGTTTTGAGTAGATCACCTGTTTACGTCCTTTGTAAGGGGGGAGGAGATGTTGTGTATTTTGGGGACCGTAGTGGTCATGCACCAGGTGCATTATGGGCAACGGGTTTTTTTGTTGTTGTAATGGACTAGCGATGTGCTGGAAGTTGTACCGCTATAAAATAAATAGTTAACGTTACGTCGTGGTCCGAGAATTATTGTTATACTACAGTGAAGATATAACAGTCCATCAGAGACAAATAAAGTGCTTAAACAGTACAACCGTTTCAAGAAATAAAACAGATGAATGCATTACAAGAATCGCTAAAATGAGGCATAATCAGTATCAGATGCAGATCAGAAGCTGTCCTTGTCTATGATCTGTGTCCAACGCCAGCAAGCCTCTCAAATTCTTTGGCTCCTGTCACCTATGGAAAATGCATCAACAATGTAAAACATTCAGATTTTTGATTAATACTGTAAGTATACTGTAGATTGATCCATTAACAAAGTTCAGATAAAAAACACTTGGATGGTTCTTATAAAAAATAAATGGTTTCACTTTTGTCCTGGTCTTTTATCTTTGAAACCTTAAAGAATTCAAATGGTCACATGGTTTAATATCTCTACTCCCAGTTACAAAAACATGCCCATCTCTACTGCACACATTTCCTGTATTTATGTTAAATTCTTTTGAACACATCTTACCTGTTTTCCTGGTCCAACAGAAAAAGTCTTCATCCACAGTGAGCCCTTTTCTTTGGCCTGTTAATAAAAAGATAAATGTGAGTAAATAAACAATGCTATGAGCTGATGTATGAGAATGCAGTAATACCACGTTAACAAGGTGCTCTTCAGCTGCTTACCACAGCTGAGTTTACATTCACCACACTAAATCATGCTAACACGGACAAACACAAACAAATCATTTCTTTCAACATAGAGTTTAAGAGAGTGAGTAGGTTACTCAGTTAGGTTACTCAGACGACATATCATTGTTACATACCTATTCTCAGCTCATTCTCTTCTTTGTCAGACTTCTCAAAGTAGTTTGTGGTTTCTCCTGCTTTCTTGGCGGTCTCTGTATTTCTTCTTCTGTCTACTTCAGGCATAGATAGTAAAGGGGTGCACTGCAGGTGTAGCGCAGCGCAAAGGTTCAGGGGCGCTCATCAGCGCCATCTACCGTTGTGGAGTTTGAAAAGGAACGGAAGAGTCTCGGACCAAGATGTTTTGTTTTGTTTGTTTGCGTGAGAAATTGGATGTAGCATGAGTGCGTGTGAAAACCAGTCAATGGTGAAAACAGGCAAAACCATGTGTCACACGGCGAAAGCGTGAGAGTTGTGTAGTACAACAGTTTGTAGTACAAATACTTTGTTACTGTACTTAAGTAGATTTTTCAGGTATCCGAACTTTACTTGAGTATTTATTTTTCTGAAGACTTTTTACTTTTACTCTCTACATTTGTACACAAATATCTGTACTTTCTACTCCTTACATTTGAAAAACAGGCTCGTTACTTTTTAACCTCCACAGATGACAAGACGTAAAAGACGTGACATGATCGGACATGATTAGAGCATCGGACTAGAGACGGAAAGCCGATGTGTGTCCTGTGTTCTTCTTCTTCTACTGTTTTAAACAGGCAGCCTGTTGATCAGTTTGAGCTCTGCTGCCACCTAGTGACTGGAAGCTTGTTTATCGTTCAAGCATCAATAAAGACACTAACTGAAAGTCAACCTGACCCCACTATTTGAGAACTAGCTACTGGTCTAATGTGAAAAAACAAACAAACTCAGGTATGGTGTGGTTTCTGTTGCTATCATTAGCTTTTTGAGGATTTTTGGAAGCTAGTTTACAACGTTAGCAATGCTATGGGAACACAGTTTTGATAGTATAGCTAACACTAGCTAGTGGTTTAAAAATAACAACCCAATAACCCTCAGTTTATTATTAGAAATGATCCAGATGCTCATGCAGGACATCTAGCATCACGGAATGTTGCTGTATAGTAAACATAATATTGCTCGGTTTAATGACAACACATTTATCTCATGCTCTAGGTAGAAAAATATATATATATACACTATATTACCAAAAGTATTCGCTCACCTGCCTTTACTCATTCTATGAACTGAAGTGCCATCCCATTCCTAACTCATAGAATTCAATATGATGTCGGTCCACCTTTTGCAGCTATTACAGCTTCAACTCTTCTGGGAAGACTGTCCACAAGGTTGAGGAGAGTGTTTATAGGAATTTTTGACCATTCTTCCAAAAGCGCATTGGTGAGGTCACACACTGATGTTGGTCGAGAAGGCCTGGCTCTCAGTCTCCGCTCTAATTCATCCCAAAGGTGTTCTATCGGGTTCAGGTCAGGACTCTGTGCAGGCCAGTCAAGTTCATCCACACCAGACTCTGTCATCCACGTCTTTATGGACCTTGCTTTGTGCACTGGTGCACAGTCATGTTGGAAGAGGAAGGGGCCCGCTCCAAACTGTTCCCACAAGGTTGGGAGCATGGAATTGTCCAAAATGTTTTGGTATCCTGAAGCATTCAATGTTCCTTTCACTGGAACTAAGGGGCCAAGCCCAGCTCCTGAAAAACCACCCCATACCATAATTCCTCCTCCACCAAATTTCACAGTTGGCACAATGCAATCTGAAATGTACCGTTCTCCTGGCAACCTCCAAACCCAGACTCGTCCATCAGATTGCCAGATGGAAAAGCGTGATTCATCACTCCAGAGAACGCGTCTCCACTGCTCTAGAGGCCAGTGGCGGCGTGCTTTACACCATTGCATCCGACGCCTTGCATTGCACTTGGTGATGTGTGGCTTGGCTGCAGCTGCTCGGCCATGGAAACCCATTCCATGAAGCTCTCTGCGTACTGTACTTGGGCTAATCTGAAGGTCACATGAAGTTTGTAGCTCTGTAGCAATTGACTGTGCAGAAAGTCGGCGACCTCTTTGCACTATGCGCTTCAGCATCCGCTGACCCCTCTCCGTCACTTTACGTGGCCTACCACTTCGTGGCTGAGTTGCTGTTGTTCCCAAACGCTTCCATTTTGTTATAATAGAGCTGACAGTTGACTGTGGAATATTTAGGAGCGAGGAAATTTCACGACTGGATTTGTTGCACAAGTGGCATCCTATGACAGTTCCACGCTGGAATTCACTGAGCTCCTGAGAGCGGCCCATTCTTTCACAAATGTCTTGTTTCACAGTCTGCATGCCTGAGTGCTTGAATTTATACACCTGGGGCCAGGCCAAGTGATTAGAACACCTGATTCTGATCATTTGAATGGGTGAGCGAATACTTTTGGTAATATAGTGTAGATAACGAGGCTTAGAGGCTTCAGTCTAATATGACCCTGCGCATGATGATGAATGCACATGTTCTTTCTAAAGGTTTGTTTCTGTGTCAGTATCAGTCTGACAGTCAGCTGCTCCTACACTCAGTCTCACTCTTCAGACTGAACTCTCAGTAACTATGGGATGGATGGTCACAACATTAGCTGAAGAGACTCAGGATGAATTAAAGTTGTATCAGTGATCTTTCAGGATTCTGGTGATTTTCATCAAATATTATTTTCATTTCTCATGACATTATTATCACAACAATCTTTACATCTGTCACTTAATACTTTCTTCCTCGTTCACACATTGAGTCTGGTTTCTCTGGCTATGAACTGGTCATTAGAGAATACCACCAGGGTAATCTGAACAAATTCCTCTAGTTTTGTCCAGTGTCTGGTTGTTAACAGACCCCATATTAGTTTCAGATGGACACCACTCACAGATGTTCTTGATAAAACAATAAATTCCCCAGCAGTCTTTTAGAGATTTAGAAGCTGTGGCTTTGCTTTTGAGAAAATGTTAGCATGCTACTTACTAAGCTGAACATAATAAGCATCAGCATGTTAGCATTAGGAGTTAGCATTTTGATGTTAGCATATATCTGAGACTACAGCTGTAGTAGTGAACCATGGTGGAGAGAAAGAAGAGCAGCTGTACCTCTGGTCTTTGACTTGTCTTTCTTGTCTCTGATGGCTATTTGTCCATAAGTGACGTCTTGTGGTGTCCTCACTGCTGAGTAGACTGCAGCTGGATCACTGTCTGGAAAATACAATGATACACATCACATTACTGCAGCTACTGCAGCTGATAGCAGTACTGCTGCTGCAGGGAGTACTATGACACTCACACCATCTCTACTCACTAGAAGACTTTATTACAATGAAATCTGAATCTGTTAATATGTTTATAGGTCACATGAAGATTAAACTGAAAGAACAGAGAATAACACTGAAGAAAGTTAATTTAATACAATAAATAATCACACTGGGAGTGAACAAAAAGCAATTGTGTTGCTGCCAGACTAAGTTTTAAAACATCACCCAGGATAAAACTCATCTCATATCACATCTCATCAAATGAGTGAGTGTTTTATTCCATCAGATCTTCACAAGCCAAAAAACAGAATAATAACAACGCTACCTCTGCTCCGTCTGATTGGCTGTTTCTTGTTCCCTGATATTCTGACGTCACTGTACGTGATGTCTTCTGGGACGTTTCCTCCAACAGCTGAAATGAACCGAAATGAACAATAATAGAATTTAAACAAAACCCAAACATTTAAAATCCAGAAGTCTGTGTCTCACCTTCAGGTTTCCTACGAACACATCGTCTCACCAGGAGAACCAGAAGAACCAGAAGAACCAGAGAACAGAGAGAAGAAAGAGACAACAACACAGGGAGGAGAGGAAAGGAACCAGGAGGAGGTGTGGTGGTGGGTTTCTCTAGAATGAAGCAAAGCTAATAATGAACTGATTGTCTCATTGTGAATGTTGAAAGCTGCTGAAGAATCATCTCTGACCTCCTCACCTGTGACAGTGATCCAGCTGGATGGAGACTCTCCATGACTGATGATGTTACACTTGTAGAGGCCTTCATCAGACCTGGTAACATGGTGGATGGTCATGTGACCTGTAGACTCAGTCCTGATGAAGGAGCCATCTTTATAGAAAGCAGCTGAGAGGATGGAGGGAGTGGTCTTTGTTTTACAGAGCAGAGTGACGTCATCTCCCTCCATCACAGGGAGGACAGGACTCTGCAGGATCACTGGTCCACCTCAACACAGAGACAAACTACAGCATTTCATCCATTTCCACACAGCTTCATCAATACTAACTCCACAGTCTGAGCTTACCAGAGACAGTGAGGTTGATGCTGTTACTGGTTGCTCCCTCTCTGGACTCACACCAGTAAACTCCACTGTCTGATTCCAGGGTGTAGCTGATGTTACAGGAAGACTTAGAAGAACCAGCTGGTTTCCCCCACCTATCTCCACACTGAGTCCTCTGTCCTGTGGTGGTGTTTCTCCTCAGAGTCCATCCAGCAGAGCTGTCGTCCTCCTCACAGCTCAGAGACACAAAGTCTCCTTTAAAGACCTGAGAGCTGCTGGGACTCACAGTCAGACGAGCTGGGAGGGTTCAGATGAAACAATATGATTGATTCTATCATTCTATCATTAAAACTGTGACAAAAAAAAAAATCTGAAGGCCATCAGTAATTTTGACAGACTGCACTTCACACACCTGACTACTCGGTGGCTAGTGACCTTATTAACTGGCGCTTGTCTCTAACCACAGTTTTCATTCCAAGCATCACGGAACTTTTGTCAGTGCACAATTTCCTGGTACACCGATTACACTGATGCCTGTCGGCTAACCATATATACATGTGTCTGTGTATATGCGGCTAACGGCTACCAAAATGGAGGAATCGGATGAAAACTATTGACAGTAAAGCAGTAAAGCACGTTGCTAGGACTGAAGCAAGTTTTTTTTTTAATACTACCTGATGGAAGCCTTGACAGACAACCAGCAGACAACAAAAAGGTCTCGCACAACCCCTGAGTTGAACGGGCTGGACTACCTGGAAATGATCGCGCCCAGCTACCGTAATTACGTTGTTCTAGTATGTGCGTACCATGATTAATTGTGTCTCCTACCTGGCTACCATAATAACTGTTGTTCTAGTCTACATGCATTTTTCATAAAAAGCTAAATCGGGGACATTTTCAGGGACGGCTTTAGCCAGGGACAGGGACACCAAAACGGGGACTGTCCCTGGAAATCGGGGACGTCTGATCACCCTAATTTATGATGACTTTTATTGTGTAGAAACACATTCCTCCATAGATGTAATGCACCGCAGGAGCAAGTGGCCCTGTTCCAAGATGGCCGCCCTGTAGGCACACCGCTCCAGTAGACGGCAGCGCTCAATGAGGCGTCTATGTATATATGTCTATGGTTCACTACATTTCGCGGTGAATTGTGGGATAGATGCAGTGCACTATATAGTGGAGCCATCGTCTCTAGTATCCCGATTTTGAGGCTTATCCCGGCTTTGAGCATTTTCGAGATATGATGTTTACATGGAACACAGAGAAACCCGGTTATTCATATCCCGTATACATGATAAATACCAGTAACCCGTTTTCCGATCACTGCATCTTATCTGCGCATGCGTGTTTTACGTCTTTTTGAATGTTTTCCAACGCAACCTAACTTGTTGAGCGGAGCGAGGTGGAAAACCAGCGTTACGTAGCTTTTCCACAACAGTGTATACATTTGTATACATTTTTATACATTTATATACACTCACCGGCCACTTTATTAGGTACACCATTCTAGTAACGGGTTGGACCCCCTTTTGCCTTCAGAACTGCCTCAATTCTTCGTGGCATAGATTCAACAAGGTGCTGGAAGCATTCCTCAGAGAGTTTGGTCCATATTGACATGATGGCATCACACAGTTGCCGCAGATTTGTCGGCTGCACATCCATGATGCGAATCTCCCGTTCCACCACATCCCAAAGATGCTCTATTGGATTGAGATCTGGTGACTGTGGAGGCCATTTGAGTACAGTGAACTCATTGTCATGTTCAAGAAACCAGTCTGAGATGATTCCAGCTTTATGACATGGCGCATTATCCTGCTGAAAGTAGCCATCAGAAGTTGGGTACATTGTGGTCATAAAGGGATGGACATGGTCAGCAACAATACTCAGGTAGGCTGTGGTGCTGCAACGATGCTCAATTGGTACCAAGGGGCCCAAAGAGTGCCAAGAAAATATTCCCCACACCATTACACCACCACCACCAGCCTGAACCGTTGATACAAGGCAGGATGGATCCATGCTTTCATGTTGTTGACGCCAAATTCTGACCCTACCATCCAAATGTCGCAGCAGAAATCGAGACTCATCAGACCAGGAAACGTTTTTCCAATCTTCTATTGTCCAATTTCGATGAGCTTGTGCAAATTGTAGCCTCAGTTTCCTGTTCTTAGCTGAAAGGAGTGGCACCCGGCGTGGTCTTCTGCTGCTGTAGCCCATCTGCCTCAAAGTTCGACGTACTGTGCGTTCAGAGATGCTCTTCTGCCTACCTTGGTTGTAACGGGTGGTTATTTGAGTCCCTGTTGCCTTTCTATCAGCTCCAACCAGTCTGGCCATTCTCCTCTGACCTCTGGCATCAACAAGGCATTTCCGCCCACAAAACTGCCGCTCACTGGATATTTTTTCTTCTTCGGACCATTCTCTGTAAACCCTAGAGATGGTTGTGCGTGAAAATCCCAGTAGATCAGCAGTTTCTGAAATACTCAGACCAGCCCTTCTGGCACCAACAACCATGCCACGTTCAAAGTCACTCAAATCACCTTTCTTCCCCATACTGATGCTCGGTTTGAACTGCAGGAGATTGTCTTGACCATGTCTACATGCCTAAATGCACTGAGTTGCCGCCATGTGATTGGCTGATTAGAAATTAAGTGTTAACGAGCAGTTGGACAGGTGTACCTAATAAAGTGGCCGGTGAGTGTAGATTGTTCTTTAATTTAAAACTAAACAGTTTTGGATGTATGACTCCTTGTCCTATTTTCACCAAATGGGAGAGATCCCCCGCCCCGTTCTACAGGTTTTTATTTTATTTTATTTTTTAATGTAACTTTTACTTAAAATACATTTTAAATTAGCTACTTATTACTTTTACTTGAGTAATTTTTCAGATGGGTGATTTCATTTGTACTTGAGTAATATTTCATCCAAATATTGGTACTTTTACTTGAGTACAATATTTTAGTACTTGTTCCACCTCTGATGTGAACACAGTGAGTCCTGAGTCCATTAAAGACCACCTATAGTCAACAGGACTGATCTGTCAGAGGAGTTGAACTCATTCATTCAGAGAGAACTCATGACCACTATGATAAATGATCAGCACTGGAAGTGATGTCTGTTCATTAGAAATGAGAGCCTTTGAAAATATTCTGTGTTTGTAGCTGTTAACTAACAAAATAATAGATTTAGTAGAAAATAACCAATGAAAGTATTTAATGTGATTCTGTCATTAAATAACGTCTCAGCATGTGGTTGATTAGTGATGTGGTCATGTTGTTGAATGAGGAGCTGTGTGTGGTTAAGTTACATGAATCCTCTTTGACCAATGTCTTTATTTATTACCAGAGATTATGGAGCATATGGAAGCTTCATCAATACTAACTCCACAGTCTGAGCTTACCAGAGACAGTGAGGTTGATGCTGTTACTGGTTGCTCCCTCTCTGGACTCACACCAGTAAACTCCACTGTCCCTAGTGGAAGCACCACTGATGGTACAGGAAGAACCAGCTGCTTCTCCCCAGTCATCTCCACATTGAGTCCTCTGTCCTGTGGTGGTGTTTCTCCTCAGAGTCCATCCAGCAGAGCTGTCGTCCTCCTCACAGCTCAGAGACACAGAGTCTCCTCTAAAGACCTGAGAGCTGCTGGGACTCACAGTCAGACGAGCTGGGAGGGTTCAGATGAAACAATATGATTAATTCTATCATTCTATCGTTAAAACTAATAAAAACATGTAAATATCTTTTCATCTGTAACTGACTGAAAGCTTTAAAGGGGACATCAGATGTCCATTTCTTCTTGTGTTTCTTTTATGACTTGATGGGCCCTGTCCACAGGGAACCGGTTTGACCACTACCCCTGTCCTGTAACTCCACCCCTCTGCTCTTAGAGACACGCCCACACAGGACAAACATACCTTGTTATTGTTCATTCAGTACTAAGCTCTTCAAATAATACACATGTTGATATATTCATGTTATTCATGGTACAGTGAGTAGAGAGACCGTCAGTCAGTCATTTTCTAACCCGTTTAGTCCTGTTAGGGGTCACGGGGGTCTGCTGGAGTCTATCCCAGCTGTCATCGGGCGAGAGGCAGGGGTACACCCTGGACAGGTCTCCAGTCCATCACAGGACCAACATTCACACTCACATTCACACCTACGGCCAATTTAGAATCACCAAATAACCTAACGAGCATGTCTTTGGATGGTGGGAGGAAGCTGGAGAACCTGGAGAGAACCCACGCAGACACAGGGAGAACATGCAGACTCCACACAGAAAGGACAGCGGGCCCATGGATTCGAACCGGTGACCTTCTTGCTGTGGGGCATCAGTGCTAACCACCTCTCCACTGTGCCGCCCTTAGAGAGACCGTATCATCAGCACTGTCTGTCAGTTACATGATTATCATGTAAATAAATACTAAGCTATTCACAAAGACGTTTGTATTTTATACATAAATCTAGAAACTAAAATCAGTGATAGCCTGTTAGTACCACTGTCAGACATCAACACATCTGTTATCTGTCATCTCTGGTGCTGGTCTAGTTACAAAACCATCCATTGTGGCTCAGAACAATGTTCATAGACTGAATGATAAACTGGCCTCAGTAGTTGTTGTTGTACAGGAGCTGCAGAGTCTTAGTCATGAATGTCTTCTAGAAATGATTGTACAAGGATTCATGGGTGAAGTCAGTGTTGTTGTTTTTTTTATTTTATTCATTATTTATTTTATAAAGGCATCTTCTTTTCTAATAATGTCTCAGTACAACCTCATGTCTAGGATCTAGAGCCTGTTCACACCTCACATTAAGATCTGATCACAGAGTAAAAGCCAGGTGTGAACACTACCAGGATGCAGTGATCTGGTCACATGTGGACACATGTGGAGGTGGTCTGGGTCTCATGTGACCTCCTTCCTTTGGTAGTATGAACACAGTGAGTCCTGAGTCCATTAAAGACCTCCTATAGTCAACAGGACTGATCTGTCAGAGGAGTTGAACTCATCCATTCAGAGAGAACTCATGACCACTATGATAAATGATCAGCACTGGAAGTGATGTCTGTTCATTAGTAATGAGAGTCTTTGAAAAGATTCTGTTAACTAACAAAATAATAGATTTAGTAGAAAATAACAAATGAAAGTATTTAATGTGATTCTGTCATTAAATAACATCTCAGCATGTGGTTGATTATTGATGTGGTCATGTTGTTGAATGAGGAGCTGTGTGTGGTTAAGTTACATGAATCCTCTTTGACCAATGTCTTTATTTATTACCAGAGATTATGGAGCATATGGAAGCTTCATCAATACTAACTCCACAGTCTGAGCTTACCAGAGACAGTGAGGTTGATGCTGTTACTGGTTGCTCCCTCTCTGGACTCACACCAGTAAACTCCACTGTCCCTAGTGGAAGCACCACTGATGTTACAGGAAGAACCAGCTGCTTCTCCCCAGTCCTCACACTGAGTCCTCTGTCCTGTGGTGGTGTTTCTCCTCAGAGTCCATCCAGCAGAGCTGTCGTCCTCCTCACAGCTCAGAGACACAGAGTCTCCTTTAAAGACCTGAGAGCTGCTGGGACTCACAGTCAGACGAGCTGGGAGGGTTCAGATGAAACAATATGATTGATTGAATGTGTTTGACTGAAAGCTTTGACTCTACTGAGTAATAATGATGAGGATTGAACAGGTTTAAAGTGAATGAAGACGTTGACTAACCTTGGTTTGTTGTGCTGAACAGCAGAGAGCTCAGAACTAAAGAGAAATGACACTCAGGTTAGTTTGAGTTCAACTAAATCATCAAGAAGGGTTTCATTCATCTCTGGTTCCTCTAAGATCTCTGCTGGATCCACTGCTGAGGACTCAGTGATGTTAAAGAATCATTCAACACTAACTCCAGACAGACTTTATGTCAACTGCTGGGATTCTGAAAGTCTTCATCTGTTAAATGTTGATTGAGTTGCAATAAAACCAGGACCGTGGTGCTACAGAAATAGAAATCTACACTCTAGCACAGTGTTTTTCAACCTTGGGGTTGCGACCATGGGCGTCGCCACCATTCAATGTGAGGGGGACGTGTCCCCCCCAGATTTCAAAATTATTCATTTGGACCCCCCCATATTAAACATAAAATATTGGTTCATCCAGCGCCGTTTCTATTGCCTCGTAAAAGAATCCATTCCACTTGATCGCTAATAGAAAATATACATAGTCGACTAGTGAATCCACTCCGTGTTTCCATCCTTC
This sequence comes from Planiliza haematocheilus, assembly GCA_005024645.1. Classification (NCBI taxonomy): domain Eukaryota; kingdom Metazoa; phylum Chordata; class Actinopteri; order Mugiliformes; family Mugilidae; genus Planiliza; species Planiliza haematocheilus. Next base: position 418,912 of record SRSE01001219.1, read on the forward strand.
GACTCCCGCAGCATGAAGTGAGTGAGTGACAGTGCATCGGGCAGTGAGTGCAGCAGCGGGCTGCTCCAAACAGAAGGTAACGTTTGTTAGCCCTCAATATTAACACGAGGAAACGTTATATTAATTTTCAGCTAAGCAATTAAAACTAGAAGTAAGCTAATGAATTGTTGCAATATTTGCTCCTTCTCCAGACATAATGGATATTAGGAAGTTCCTGAGAAAGAAGCAGAAAGTATGTCAAAATGTCCCCACAACACAGGTGTTTTGCTAATGGAAACGTTAGCCGACTTCAATTGTTGATAGGAAAAAATAATAATGCTGCATCCCGATCCCTTTTGACAGCAGATTGATATTGAGAGTGAGGCAGGAGCAGGAGGAGGAGGGAGAGGGACAGTGCAGAGACTTCAGTCACGGAGGTGACTGATTTACGGTGCTGGGCTGGTAGTTACAGTCTGGATTTGGGCAAGATGACGTTACGTTACTCCACACAGCTCTACAAACATCTAATATGATTACTGATCAGTTGAAGTTTCTTCTATTTAGTTTCTATGGACTCCAGATAAAAAATGACTGCATGTATGAATGAATAATCACTGTAGCCATCATAGGCTATTGATATCAAATAATACCTATAGACTGCAATAATTTAATCAAAGTTGTTTGAGGAGGAAAAAAGTTGGAGACCCCTGATCTAAAGCTACTTAAACTGTGCTTTATTTATTGTTACCTTTTTATTTGTATAAGAATGATAGGCTTTTTTATTGTTAACTCTAATTTCCAGGAGACATTAGACAGAGGAGAGGGAGCTATACATCTTGAGAGCAGAGAAAGGGAGACAATTTCTGAAAGAGATGAGGTAAAAAATAAAAAAGAATAACCAAAATAAAAAGTAAAATGCAACCAAAAAGTCATTGTTGGTGATAAATTTTGTCATATTCATCTTATTATCTTAGGCATGACAGTTGGTTTTAAAAAAGGGTGGTAAAGGCTGAAAGTTGAATGAGGACTTAATGTTGAGTCTGAAAAATGTGTTATAAGTAAAATTATATGTTAAACAACCTGTTAAAATACATTAGAATGCAGCAAATGCCATCTAATTGGCCCCAGAACCCATACCAGTGTGTCCCCCCCACATTAAAAAAGTTTCTGACGCCCCTGGTCGCGATTCAAATCGGGTCATCTGAATTGTCTAATAATTGATTTAAAAAAAAAATAATAATTAATTACTGATAAAAATATTTTTTTCAGCTAACTACTATTCTTTTTAAAAGTATGATTAAAAACACCACACTCAATCTTAAACAACTGCGTTCTTTCAATTTTCATGAATATAAAGTTCAACATAAAATATCGCTGGCGCATCTTGACTGACGGGACCTGATTACGGCAAAGCATCAGATTACATTCGTGAGTGTCAGTGGAAGAATTCTGGTTTGGAGCAAGAGATGAATCAACTACCCAGAGATCACTGTGTGCTCTAAAACGGTTCGTTTCTTTTGCAAATACATAGGCCTATCTATGAAGCTGGATTTAGTTTTCGGGTTTCCGCAAGAAAAAAATAGCACCGGACAACGTGACCGGCAGGTTTTCAATTTACCGGACAAATGTTTGAAATTCCGGAAATTTTCCGAAATTTTATCTGTATTTATTGAGATTAAAATGCCAAATGATATGCAGGCTATATAAGACTGATATGTCAATTTACTATCGTTTTAATGAAAGTGCCGTCTTTTAACTTCTTTAACGCATTTTGTGACGTGTGCAGCAGCTGAATTTTTGTTGTAGCGCTGTTTTGGTTCGGTTCTACAGTACTAGTGTAAAACAGGATCTTTCGTGGGATTCGGATCATTCCAAGTCAATATGAGCGGGGCTGTGCGAGTCACTTGAGTCACTTGACCCAAAATGACCCGATTGCAGCGGTGGCATCTCAGCACTTGATGGAATCCTAATTAACTTGGTGCTGTAGCAGGAGCCGCCTCGATCCTGAAATGTCTTTGCCAAAATGACCAATAAAATTGGCTATTTTAATAAAATTAAAAATGTCACCGTTGAGGTTAAAAATACACAAACTTGCTTAACAGAGACAATAAAATGTCACTTTGTGCAATTATCAGGCTACTTTATATTTGCAACACAGTGTAACAAACATGATAAAAAAAAATAATTCTAGAAAAAAAATGTGTGATGTGAAAATGGGGTCACAACCCAAAAAAGGTTGGGAACCACTGCTCTAGCAGGACAGAACATCACAGAACTGAGTCTAAATAAAGTTCAACATATGCAGATGGTCCAAAGAGCCAGAAGACAGTGGAACGTATTAGTGATGACATCCACTACAGTAGAGTACGTAGGCTAAGGTACAGATGAAGAGGAACGCTAACAGCAGCAGTGCTGTTCTATGCTCAGTGCTATAGAATAATGATCAGTAGAGTACTGCAGCTGGAACTCTGATGGAAGTGAACTGACTCTGTTCTCATGTTGTGTCTTGAAGTTTAACGCTCTAGTTTGAATCTAAAAGCAGAAGTTGAAGCTTCCTCATGGTTCTCCTGACTATGAACAGTGACTGTGCTGCAGGAATATTCAACAAACACACCACTTGGAGCTCAGAGCATAAAGACAGGTGTGTGTTGACTTGACAGTTCCACTGATAGAATCACTGACTGAAGCTGACCTGTTCCTTTCTGACCACTTTCCTCTTTCAATGATTCCAGTTCCTCTTTAGACCTGCAGCTCGTCCTCATGCTGACTTGATCCTGACTAGTTTTCATGTCTCCTTCATCACTTATCAACAGTCAAAGATTGTGGACTTACAGAGCAGACGCTGTAGAGACGTTTCCTTCATTGTCCTTCTCACTCGTCTGACCTTTTTTCATCTTTTCTCAGTGACACCAAGTAAAGCCCGCCCTCTTCCTCTGACTGGCTTCTTTCTTCTATTGGTTCAAACTCAGTCACAGATAAAGAACTTGAAGTAAATCTACGTTCAAACAAATCAGACTCCAAACACCACAGAGCCTTTATGTCTCCTAGAAAACTCTTCAACTAATGAAGGAATAAAAGGAGCTAAACATGAAAAGTCCATGATGGAATAATCTATCAAATGTATGTCTGAGCATAGTTTGAACATGATTAGAGCTGGACTCAGATCTTCTCTTGATCTTTTCTCTAAGGTCACTTTACTGCTTCAGTCTTTGTCAACAATGAGGCCTCACTTGAGTGTTTTCAATCAACTAATGTGTCCAACAGTCTGACCTGACACCATCCCTGCAGTGTCTCCATGTGACCAGTAGAGGGACATGTTTGCTTTCCAACATCATGTCCATCAGAGTGTCTCAGAGACATTAGCAGCCTTCTGAGGGGACACAGAGGTTACATCTGCAGGACCTGAGGACTGTCCAAGGTTGGACCCAGCAACCTGCTGCCACATGTACTGAGAGACAGGACATCATGGAGGTGGAGCAGCAGGTGGAGCAGCAGCAGCAGCGCTGAATATCTGTGAGATCAAGCTCTATTAAAGTTAACAAGGGAAGAGGGAAGACTTTAAGGTGATTCATTAATTCCATGTGGGAAGATTAATAGTTTCATTGAATCTAAGAAGCTGCCTCTGAAATAATGACAATAAAGAACTAACATTCATTATAGTTTTGTTTATTTTTGCTTCACAAGCCAGAATACAATGAGTATAAGTTCTGTGTTCAATAACTCAACTAACTAAATCATTTCTATAAAGAGAGAATGAAAGTGGACCAAGCTCAGATCCTAGAGGTTCTCCATTAACAGCAGTAAGCAGCACACTAGCTTTACACAGTCCTACATGATGGAGACAGTTATTATTAAAGCAGCTGCTTCAACAGGACGTGATCCAAAGATCAATGAACGAGGTTAGCCAGCACAGAAAGATTAGAAATAAACCTTTAGTTAATAAGACAGCACAGCATTGTCTCAGCTGGAATACTCAGGATCACAAGGATTATTAGGAAGAAACTAAATGAGATTGTTTTAAAGGTTTAGTAACCTTTCAAAATAAAACAGGGAATAACTGTAATAAACACAAAGCAGTGACATCAACACAATAAACAGCCTCCCAGTCATTAATCAAATCATTCATTAGATGGATCAGAGGATCACAGACAGTCAGAGGTCTTATCTATGTCTGAGGGGACCAGTCAGAGTCCAGCAGCTGGACATCAGTGGGTGGACTGGTGGACTACTTCATTGAAGAGTAGACGACCTCTGGCTCTGGTGGAACCTCTGAACACAGACACATCAAACACTGTTGTTAGATCACAGGGTTTACAATCCTGATGCTTCCATGAAGACACTCTCTGCACTTTAGTTGTGTTTAAATGAAGAAATAAGACACAACCTGGAAGAGCTGAAACAAATAGCTGCTTGATCATGTGCTGCTTTATATGGCAGTAATCACTAAAAGAACTGGTGCAGGTTTAGGACAACACCCCCACATGTCACAGGAGACATGTCTTCATAAATACAGTCCAGTGTGGACCCTCCCATCACCACTTCACTATGGCTGCATTAATAACTAGAGAGTCAGCAGTTTCCACATGAGGTCTGACAATCAGAGGCTCCATCACCCTGACAGGAACTTTAACTGAGAACTCAGCAGTGAGACCTAAAAACAGGAACCAGCACAGACCTCAACTCTAAAGAGACAGACAGATGACTGTTGAGGGAAAAAAAAACAATCTAAGTCTAGTTCCAGGTTTATTGGAGTTCCAGTTCCAGGTCCAGGCCTACCGACACAGAGTGGGTGTGAGACCAGAGACTGACCATGAATGAAGGGCCAGAGCGCAGATATAACCTGTCTCCAGGTGAGGTTGCAGACAGTTCCTGATTAGATCGTATAGTGGATGTATATTTGTCAGCTGAGGGCAACTTCACACAGGAGGGTGAACTCAGGAGGGGGCAGGGGTGGCTCCCAGACATGGTCAGAACAAAGGGCAAAAGGACAAAGGAGTGATACTCAGGTAGCATGATCAAGGCTCTGATCAGCAGGGGAGAGGAGATGGGGAAGGTAGCATAATCAGGAAGTCGTGATCGGCAGGGGAGCAGAGACAGGAGAGATTAACATACAGTTGGAATTGCCCCAGACGTGTCAATTACAATGTCTCTCCAAAATTTACTTCCTCATGACCAACTGAACATATGCCACCATGAGGAAACTAAGTGTAACTTGTTGATGCTGAGTGTTGCTTCCACTCAGACTGCAGCTGAGATAACGTATTCTTCCAGTGCTGGTCTGGGCACATTCATTTCGTACTTAGGAACCTTTTGCAAGCACTAGTTTCTAGTGGTGGGGAGTTAGGCTCTTTTCTGAGTGCCGACTCTTTTGCCACAGCTCCTAAAAGAATATCCGACTCTTTTGGGTCCCAAGCAGCTCTTTATTTAGTATTAGTACAGCCTGATATTTTAGCCCAACACGATGGATGGATGGATGGATGGATGGATGGATGGATGGATGGATGGATGGATATAGATAGATAAACTCTACCTTCAGACGTTAGGACACCAGACCTCTGAACATCAGTTCAGCATCTACAGACCCTCCCTCCTTGATCTTATTTCTCCTGCTAAGCCAGATGCTCATCTTCGCTTGACCCAACAAGAAATTAACCAGACAAATATTATTGCGTAGTGCTGCAGAGTATCTGGGACCAAAAATAAACAGTTGGTCTCCAAAAGTGTGTCCTAAACCACCCACCCACCGTCCTAACAAAGAAAAGAGAGGAGCTAGTCTAGAACATCTGAGCCAGAGATGTTGTAAAGTTTCCTCAGCCTGACAAAAACTACACTGACTTCCTGCTCTGTGATCTCTATGTGCCACATGTCTGTTTGTGGCCACGGCCCCGTGCACCACCCTCCACTGGAGATCCGCACTGCGTTTCTTTATGGGAGGTTTGTACAGGGACCTCCAGCTACCTCTGGGAGATGAACCTGGTGCCAACACATCAACCCATCTCGACTCTCTGACACCGGCCAACATGGCTCTGTTGAGAACCTTCACAGATACAGCATACAAGCTCTTTGTCGATGCTTCAGAGAAGTTTGAACTTTCAGGTGTTCTGAAGGATAACAGAACCCTGTCCTCTTCTTCCTGCTCCTCCACTGCAGCCCGAATGGACACTCTCAGGAAATATGGCTGGATGATCCTCTGTGGACTCTGCACCTAATGCTCTCCTAAAGGAACCTGGAAGTGTGTTCATCACCTCCTCCAGCAGTTTGTCCATGAAACGCAGAGACTTTATTCCAGTGTTTTGACTCAGCTGAGCAGCAGTTTTCCATTGACCCTCTGACCTCAGTCCTGCCAGCTTCGTAAGCTCAGCTGCTGTAAAGATCTTCTGAATACTGACAGAGCTGAGACTCCTGCTCTTTATGGCTGGGTTGTAGAACAGAGGTTCTTCCTCAACAGTCCCATACACCTGGGAGTAGTCTCTCCTTGCGTTTAAAACTGTTCTCCAGGTACGGAGAACTGACTGGTAGAACCTGGAAGTCTGTGATACATCCACACCATCCAGATCAAGGAGAAACAAGTGCTTACCATAAGCCATTGTTGAGAGAGTGAGAGTGTGCACATACTGCACATCCAGCTAGCCAGTTCCGTTTAGCATTCACATTTGAGGTGAAGCTCCTTGTGTATGTCCTCCTACGATCAGTAGCCTGCGGCGAAATGTTTAAGTCCGGACAGTCGGGTCCCAACTCCTTCACCCTTTTTCTTCTCCACAGCCGACAAATAAATTACGAAAGAAATGGATTTTTTTAAGTGAAATAATTGAATTTTCCTTTAGCATCACTGAGTCTCCGCTATTAACGTCAGCCATCTTGGCTCTTGGAGCAACTTACAGCTGTGGTGCGAATGCTTCCTGATTGACGTGATTGATTGATGAATTGTCCAATCATGCTAAGAGTAAAAAAAAAGACAAAACAACGCCATTGGTCTGGGCGCAGATCTCTGCGCCCTAGAATCTAATTTTCATGCGCCAATGAAAAGCTGTTTCTTCTCGTAAACAGTAAAAAAGTTTGCTAGCTCTCATAGACTCCAGTATGGCCGGCGCCCCTGACCTGGAGGAGGCTTTATATCGAATGGCAAATCACAGCTTAGCCTAAAGTCAGACGCATTTAATGGTTACTGGCAGTGTGGCTGGTACCACTACACCGTTACACAAGTAAAAACGCGATGTATTTTTGTGTATTTATTTCGTATTTGTTAGGTTTGATTGATTCATGGTTGATCTTGGTAGATACATAAAACAGTCAATATTTCACAGGAGGGGCGGCGCCCTAGCGCCCTCTATTGACCAGCCGCCACTGTTGTCCGTTCAGGGACACAGTACGTTTGGCTGGCATGTACAACCATGTGCAGACATTCTTTGAGTCTAGTCCGTGCACGGAAGTGACACGGGTCACCAGTTCTGTAGGAGGCCCAGATCTCCTTTCTTTGGTAACAGTGTCAGGACTGCCCTCGTACAGCTTGATGGTAAGGTCCCAGAGTCCAAACATCCTTGAAAAACTTCCATTAAATCCTTTCCCAGTAACGTCCAGAATGTTTTGTAGAACCCGGTAGGGAGTCCATCAATACCAGGAGACCGGCCACAGCTGAGCTGTGTCACTGCTGCAGATAGTTCATCAAAGGAGATGACGGACTCCAGTGAGGTTGTATATGCCTCCCCTAACAGAGGTAGTCCCTCCAGTATCTCGTCCACACAGTCAGAGTCACAGACATCAGCACTGAACAGGCTGCTGTAGAAGTCAATGGCCAGCTTCCTCATCTCTGATGGCTCCGTGGTCACAGACCCATTTGAAAGCTTTAGATGTAACATCTGGTTCTGTTTCCTGACCTTCCTTTCCAACTTAAAAAAGAAACAAGTAGGTGCATCTATGTCTCTGATAGACAAGATTCTAGATTTAATCAGAGCACCTTTTGCTCTTTCATGAAGAAAACTACTTAAAGCTTCCTCCCTTTTCTCCAGAGTTGCATTATTATTGTCTGACCCATTAATTAGGCCGTCCTCTACTAAACTGATCTCCTTCTCTAACACTTTAAACTGATCCCTTTCTGTAGCTCTTGTGTGTGATGTATACTGCTGACAAAATATTCTAATCTGAGTTTTCCCTACCTCCCACCATTGACCTAAACTCTCAAACCCTGGTTTCCTGCGTCTCCATTGACCCCAAAAATGCATGCACCATTAAAGAAAAAATGAACGGTTACTAGATGATGATCTGAGAAACCAACAGGTGATATGTTGGCTGCAGTTAACCTGTGTGTTTGACTAACACACAGCAATAGCCCCAGTCTGTCTCATCTGCTTGAACAGTGTGTGTTTCCTGAAGGAATAACACATCAATCTTTTGCAACCTCAGATATTAACGCCCTCTTATGTCTGTCCCTCCCTCCATTAATATTTAGAGATCCTATGTTCAGGTTCTTCATAGAGATGTTAGAAAGAGGAAACAAACAAGCTGAAACCATGAGAGAGCAGTAAAAAAGAAAAGAAGCCACCCTGTGATTGTGATGGATTGAATATGTTGCCTAATATGTTGTTCAGAAATAACATAACCGTCTGTTATATTTCATAGTTTAAGATTAATATTTAGTTTGTTATAATAGTCAGTACAGTACTTTGTGTTCTTTAGTTTTTATGTTTATTCTTTACGCCACTAACTCGGAGTTAGTAACTCCAGCGGTACTGGTAGTGTGCATTCATTGTAATAACAAGAGGCAGACAGCAGGGGGAGCATGACATTGATGAGCTACGTGCAGGTCACACGCTCCTCTTCCGGTCAATATAAAAATATCCTGAAGAGAAGTAACCGTGTCTGTGCATCGTCTGTACACTTCTCCCCTTTTCAGGTATTTGCTCTTAGTAATAATACTTGTTGCTTGCTCCAGTGTGGGTTAGATATATAGACATGTTTATGGAAGGGATAGTTAAGAAAAGTGCTTGGTGACGAGTGAGCGAGTAGCCACACAAGCTAACTGCTGGCGATGCTAACTGTGCCGATTGTTGCGCCAGTTGTTGTATTTGATGGTCATGATAAGGATTTTGTGGTAAAATACTACACAGCCTGCTGATGTTTCATTCTTTTATCAAATTTAAGAATAATAAGTGATGCTGTACTGATGTTTGTTGTTTTGTCGGTCAATATAAAAATAGCCTGAAGAGAAGTAACCGTGTCTGCGCATCCTCTGTACACTTCTCCCCTTTTCAGGGCATTTACATGGTCATGCATTGTTCTTCTATTTCCTGGCTTTTTTAACAGTTATTCCTTTCTGTACCTTCCTCAGCACTGCCAGATGTTTGTCTAGACGGTAGCGTTTCTTTTCATCCAGGTGGTCATGGCTAACCCGTTTCTTTAAGATACTAACAGATTGGATAAATTTGTTTGTGTCCCCAAAGTAGTCGCTCACTTTAATTGATTTGTTAAATGTTTCATCCAGAAACCCGTTTATTTCCTCCAAGGTGTAGAGATCAGTCTTTTTGTTTGAAACATCACAAATGGATGCTGTGTCTGACTCTGACTCAAATTCCCTGTCCTCTCCTTCACATGAAATCTGACTACAGACTTCACCCTGTCCTGTAACACTTGTGGAAGCTCTGTCCTCAGTTTCTACAGACATTGACTCACTTAAGTTTTCTACAGACACAGAGGCCTGCTGCTTCTCCAGCTGACTCGGTTCCTTTCTCTCATCCCCGTCAGTATTTATCTCTGCTACAACACTATAATCGGCTATCGCAGGCGCAGCACCCGCACCGGGCGCATAGTGCTGCGCTATGCGCAGGTCCCGCAGCACCGGGCTCGGCTCTCTCCACAGACCCGGGAGCAGCAGAGCCACCAGCTTCGTCCACAGAGTGAGAGTCTGTCTGCTGTTTATGCGGACATGATGCTCTAATGTGTCCCACATCTCCACACTCAAAACATTTCATGTGTCCTGAGCTGGCGTACACCATGTATGAACCGTCTCCGTGTTTAACTCTGAATGAAACGTCCAAAGTCTGTGCAGGTGATTCCAGGAACATGAAAACCTGCCTCCTCAGAGACTGAACATGCTTCAGTTTGGGATCCTTACATCCCAGACTGACTGTTCTAAAACCGCTTGCCAGTTTACCAAACCTACGGAGCTCATTTTCCAACAGTGTGTTTGGTATAAACGGCGGAACACCGGATACGGTGATCTGCGTGGATGGCACTGACAATGGGGAGACCTGCACAAACAAATCCCTGATAACTATCCCGCTCTCAATCAGCTGATGGACACACGGTTCGTCTTTCAAAAAGACCACTACCGCCTTGTTCATGCGGGAGGCATAAGACAGTTTATCATGTCCTACCTGTTCACCGACTGCCAACAACACCTCCTCCACAGTTACAGAGCCATCAGGAGGGACTATCCGCACTCCCTGCCTGATAGACGGAGGAGGCGTCTCGGAGGACGCCATGCCTCCCGGAAAACACCGTACAAACCCACTAATCCCTCTGCTGAACCAGCCTTACCCAAAGAATCAATTAAATCTTACCTGAATAAATGCATGTAGGACAGAAAAACAGTAGAAAAACCAAGAAGGCCAGGAGAAAAGACACCAGTTCAAAAGTCCGCGCCACTCACTCACATCCACCACCACCCTCACTCACCGGAAACGGAAAGAGCTAGATAGATAGATAGATAGATAGATAGATAGATAGATAGATACCTTGTGACAGAGGAACACTGGAGGAGGTGCAGTTGTTGATATGGATGAATTGTTGTCGGTCTGAGAGGTAAGATTTGAACCAGGAGAATGCAGTGCCAGTGACACCGATGGAGGACTCAAGGCGGGAGAGGATGTGATTTATGGTGTCGAAGGCTGCAGTGAGGTCCAGGAGGATGAGGATGGTGAGGTGGCCAGAGTCTGCAGAGAGGAGGATGTCATTGGTGACTTTCAGGAGGGCTGTTTCTGTGCTGTGTTGGGAACGGAATCCAGATTGAAATGGTTCGAACAGGTCATTTGAGCAGAGGTGGGCTTTGAGTTGTGTGGCGAAAATACGCTCCAGTATTTTGGACAGAAAGGGGAGATTGGAGATGGGCCGGAAGTTCGACAAGATGTCGGGGTTGAGTCCAGGTTTTTTGAGGATGGGGGTGACAGCAGCCAGTTTGAGTGAAGGGGGGACTGAGCCAGACTTGAAGGAGGAGTTGATGATTTCTGTGATGAGTGTGGAGTTGTTATTTTTAAACTGCTAGCTAGTGTTAGCTATACTATCAAAACGGTGTGTTTCCATAGCATTGCTAACGTTGTAAACTAGCTTCCAAAAATCCTCAAAAAGCTAATGATAGCAACAGAAACCACACCATACCTGAGTTTGTTTGTTTTTTCACATTAGACCAGTAGCTAGTTCCCAAATAGTGGGGTCAGGTTGACTTTCAGTTAGTGTCTTTGTTGACGCTTGAACGATAAACAAGCTTCCAGTCACTAGGTGGCAGCAGAGCTCAAACTGATCAACAGGCTGCCTGTTCAGAACAGTAGAAGAAGAAAACAGGACGCACATTGACTTTCCGTCTCTAGTCCGATGCTGTAATCATGTCCGATCATGTCACGTCTTTTACAGCTTTTCATCCGTGGAGGTTTAAAAAGTAACGAGCCTGTTTTTCCAATGTAAGGAGTAGAAAGTACAGATATTTGTGTACAAATGTAGAGAGTAAAAGTAAAAAGTCTTCAGAAAGAGAAATACTCAAGTAAAGTACAGATACCTGAAAAATCTACTTAAGTACAGTAACGAAGTATTTGTACTTCGTTACTTGACACCTCTGGACGGAGATGGTGGATGTTTTAATGTCCTTCCTATAAAATGCTGCTACACCACCTCCCCGCCCCTCAGATCGGGGTTTGTCCATATATGTGTATCCGGTCGGTGTGGTCTGGTTGAGAGAAAAGTAGTCCAGAGGTTTGTGCCAAGTTTCAGTGATGCAGAGGAAATCCAGGTTATTGTCAGTTCTGAATTCGTTCAGAATGAGACCTTTGTTGTTAAGTGAGCGGGTGTTGAGCAGAGCCAATTTCAGGTGACGTTGTTTCATGATGGGTTGTAAGGACTGAGGAATGGGGCGGAGATTTGATAGGTGCACTTGTCGTTTATTGTGATGACGTAATGAGGAAGTTGGAGTTCGTGAGCAGGACCAGATGGATGGGATAGAGTCAGGAGTTGAGAAGTTGTAGTTAAACATACGACCAGAGCCTCTGTGTGGAGGACAGCGAAGTGGACCACGGTTAAAAGGTTGTCTGAATAAAGGCAGAAATAAAGGCAGAACAGGCCTGCTGGAGGATATGATGGTACAGATAGGGAATGTGCGCCCGGATGGCCTACGGGGGGAGCTGGTGAGATCAGTGGCAACTGCTGACTCACACAAAGAGGAGGGTGATGAAGAGTGTGGAGGATGAGTAGTTCTAACAACTTTCCGCGAGAGGGCATCAGCGCTGATTGAAGGTGCTAGAATGTATTGAATGGGCTGGGCTGGAAGCGCTGAGAGGCCAGGTGATGATAATGATGTTAATGGTCACGCACAGAGGGAGAGCTGGTATGAGACAGCATGCTGTATGTTAGCTGCTAGCAAGCGGCTACCGGACTTATTCAGATGGAGGCCGTCGGGTGAAAACAGAGAGGGGCGGGACCAAAAAGTGTTGAAGTTATGGATGAAGTTCATCTTGGGTGAGCCGCACATTGACTGTAGCCAGGTGTGAAGATAAAGAAGGCGGCTGAAATGCTCAGGGCCACGGCCCGACGTGGGGATAGGGCCGGAGATGAAAATGGATTTACAGCTGCTGCTGAGGAGATCCAACAGACGGATAAAATTGGCTTTCATAATCTCCGAGTGCTGGCGACTGGTGTCACATGTGCCAACATGGACAATTATTTTTGTGATGGACGGTGGAAGTGATGTTAAGAGACTAGGAAGTTTGCTCAGGATTTCAACAGTTGTGGCCCCGGGAATGCAGTGGTTAATGGCATTGAAGAAACGGATGTTTCTCACCAGCGAGTCGCCGAGAGTCAGCGCTGTCGGAGGGAAAAGAGGAGTTGGAGCAGCCGCTGGAGGAGGAGAGGTGGCGTGGGAGATGGAGTGTTTGATGGACGATGATGACAGTGAGGAGTCGGGGTGATTTTGAGAAGATGGTTTTACATGCTCAGAGGAGAGGGGCTTAGTCGGCGGCTTATTTTTGGGGCACGGGGTAAAGTGTATTTTTGCCGAGGAGCGCCGCCGGGAGCGGGCAGCGGGAGAGACGAGAAGGCCGGGCCTGGCAGTGGAGAGTGGAGACACAGCGGAGGGGCGTTCAGACTCCAGGGCAAGAGATGATGGGGGCAAACGGAGGTCCTGCTCGTGCTCCTTTAGGCTGGAAAACATGTTGGACGTGGACAGTTTGCGGGATTTAGAGAGACGTCAGTGGTAGCAGAGTCACACACTGAGACACACACCGATACACACACCCATACACACTGACACACACTGACACACTCTAGAGATGGAAAAAAGAGGAATCTAGAGTCAATGGGCTCCTTGCACGTAACTACTTCCTTACCGGAAATGCGGCTTGGTCTTTTCCGGTCTAAACGTACACTATTCTACAATAGATAAAATAAGGTAAGATAAGACATTATTGACCCCACGTATGGGAAATTAACTTGTCACAGTAGCACAGAATTGTCAAAATATACAACACGGTGATGAATAAAAAAAACACAAGCACTGATTGGAAACTTTATGGCTTACGTTAGCTTGCTAGCTTACGTTAGGCTAGGCTTGCTAGGCTAATAAACAATCCCGGTCTGACAGAATATGCGTGTTGTACTGTTTTCTAGTGTTAGGGAGAACATATCTATGTTGTGTCCTGTACGCCTACATGCATGTTCCTAACTTCTTATTGTGTTAATATGTGATTGGCATTGGTGTCAAACAAAGACAGTGCCACAAGTGAAGTCGCTGTGCAGGCTTTCTGCTTCAGATGCATGAGGAAACACGAAAAACCTCATTGTGTAAATGTAGGGCTGCACTTGTAATTTGTGTCAGAGTTCCGAGTTCAGCAGTTCCAAAAGATTCGAGTTCAAGTTGTGTGTTGTGCTTAACACGGTCATTCTGAGTTCAACATCGCTGGGAAATCCGTGGTAAATTAAAACGCAGTTGAATTTAGATGATGACGTGCATGTGGGAACACAACAATGTTCATGATATTTTCTCTGTTGCCTCTGGAAAAAAACCCCATTTTTTTAAGGCTCATTTTCTGCTGTTCTCGCTGTTCGCTGTTTACGCCGCCGCTATTTCGCCAAACCGGAAATAGGTGAGCCGTATGTGCTCGTTGCGGATATGACGTCATGTTGCGATGTGCAAAGAGCCCATTGAACCGGCTCAGTTGAGTCCTACCAGAGTTGATTGATATATAATCAATAAACGGCTCCATTCAAACATCTAACGTCTCACTCAGCAGAGAAACAAAATGTAATACCCGAATTGGCCACTATAGCAAACTACAGCACTCAGCCACTGGAGTGGAGTGGCGCTACTGAGCCCCTTCCTCACTCACGAATCAATGAGGATCCGCTTCTCACTCGGCAGAGAAAGGACACTTAACCGACTCATGGATCCACGGACATTCTAGACCATAAAATAACATATTCTTTTGTAATGGTGACCCTGTACTTCATTTTGTGTAATTTTAAGCTTTAGACTTATTTAAGCTACTTGATATGATTTAATTGAGATGATTACCAGTGGCTGCGTTTACATGATTGACAAATGGCAATAACATGAATGTAGCTCGAGTTATTTACTATAATATAATGTAATAAGTCCAGTAAATAGTCTCACTGTCCATTTCCCCCCCAGCTTTTATTTCCATTGTCTTTATTCTTAGATTATTTTCCTCATATTTTTTATATTTTACCAAACTGTAGTAGGCATTTTTGTTGGCATTTTGGATGTTGTATTGTAGTCAGTCAGTCAGTCATCTTCTAAACCCGTTTAGTCCTGTTAGGGGTCACGGGGGTCTGCTGGAGTCTATCCCAGCTGTCATCAGTTGAGAGGCAGGGGTACACCCTGGACAGGTCTCCAGTCCATCGTAGGGCTAGGGGGAAACTGTAGACTTTGGAAAACGATGATGTCATCGCCACCATGGCCACGCCCCTGGAGCAGCCTTCCACCTCTTATATCCCGTGAGACGTCTCCTAACAACATCACCATCCATGGTGGACTACATGCTCGTGTTCCTGCTGGAGAAGATATTGAGCCTATTATGGTTACTAGGGCTAAATATCATTTCTCCTTGAGTTTGGTTTCTTCTAAAGTCGATTTGTAAACAGCGCTCAAGCTTTATGCGCATGCTCCACCTCTTCCTCTCCGTTTCTGAAACTGAAACAGCGCCACCTATAGGCCTGGAGTATGAAGTAGCGTTTTGAGTCGTGTTGAGACGGATCCGTGTGGATGCAGATATTCTTGAAACAATGCCAGGGAAAACGGGGGAGGGGGAAAAGATCGTTTTCGTACGTGTGGACGAGGCCTCAGACTGATCCGAATAGCGGAACAGCTATGGTGCGTTCACGGGCGTTGGACATATGAAAACTCACCAAAAAACACAATGTAACTGAACAGTATTCAATTGAAAACACCTAAGCAACATGGGCTTTCTAACACAGCTGCCCTGGACTGTCTACACAGACAGTCGTATTCAAGATAGAAAGTCCACTTAAGTAACTGAATCTTCAGTCGCGTCTTTCAGCTTAGGGAGCTGGACCAGACTGTTCTCCTGCAGGCTGGGCAGATAGTGACTGATGAATCTGGACCAGAAGTGATTGATGAGGACTTGGCTGTGCCGCCATTGACGACTTCCGAGGGTGTTACTGGGGTCATAAACAGCCTGTGGAAGGGATGCATCATAGCATCCCATTAGTAGGATGCTAGGCGTGATGGGATCTGGATCGGCTACATCTGATTCAGGATGCCCTCCACTTCCACCAAAACTGTGCAGAGCACTGTTTCAGGCACAGACTGCTCCTTAAGTACCACCTTGAGAGCAGTTGATGGACCGCACTTGGGGGATTGAAGCAGAACTCAATCTGCTGTTCTGCCAACTGTTCCTTCAGCTGAAGGCCCATGGCCTTGAAGGCCTCACATAGCTCTCGGGCTGGGTTCCATTATCAGACAGGAGCTCCAAAGGTTTGCCTCTTCTGGAGATGTAAAGACATCAGAAAGGCATCAGTGTTGAGGCTCTCCAGGAGGTCTAAATGCACACAACAGGTTGTCATACACTTAAAAACAATTCCCCAACGCTCATCCAATCTTAACTGTGAATGGACCAAAACAATCGACTCCAGTCGAATAGAAGGGTGGTTTACAGAGGCGTAGACGAGCAGGTGGTAAATCCGGCATCTTAGGGACAGAAGGATTGGCTTGCCATGCGTGACATTGTATGCAGTGACTCTGACACCTCAACATTCAGCAGACTAATTGGTCTAAACTGGCTTATTTCCAACGAGTCCCTCTCTTTGAGAATAAAAATCCCCCCTGCCCTGCGCCATGCCTTGGGAATAACCTGTTTCTTCCTTAGGAACCTCAGCACATCTGGTGCACTGTCATACAGCTGGTAGGGGACACCATTAGGTCCCGGGGCTGAAGAGGCTCTTACATGTCTTGTTAAGATAGAGAAGCAGGAACAGCACACATTCAATAATGTGTCCCAGCACCAGGAACACGTCATCCTGACTCAACACAGAGACTTTAACAATGTATGGACAAAGAGACATCAGAACAAACTGGACCAGAGGGACAGCTGCTCTTTACTTTCAAATGTGGACACAGCTTCTATGCTATGCTAAGCTAAGCTAAAGCTAAACAGGTCACATTATGACTCATAGTTTAGACATGTGAAGCAGACAGATCTATTGTCTCTCACATAGACAGAGAACAAGTGTTGACGAATTCCTTTAAAGAGATCTGAGTAAGAGTGGAATGATACCTCTATATTTCTGCACATCTTTTCTCTGTATATTTTCAGAACATTCTTATTTTGTATATATATTTTTTTCCTAAATGTGTATTTGTGTAACTCTTTTTTATTTTAACCATGTCAAAGTCGTCATGCTGTCTGTATATATATTTGCAAAACTCCATGCTACTACGACAAGGAAATTTCCCATGCGTGGGATGAATAAAACTTATCTTATGTCAGGATGTTCAACCTGGTCTCAGTTTGACCTCAAACACATTTGAGTCTTGTCTTCACATGATGCCTAAAGACACATCTCTGTTATCAGATATTCTTCTCATCAGTTAAACATTATCTTTTGTGTCTGATCAGATTTAAACAGTTTGATCAATGACATTAAACATGAATCATCCTGTGCTGTAGAGACTGAAGTCACTGTGATAGCAGCAGGAACAAATGTGAACCAGTCTCTGTGTGTTTCATCCTCTACTGTTCTGTGAACATTCAGAGGCTTTGTTGAGATGCTGATGGCATTAAAGAGCTGAACAGTGAAGCTAACATGGCAGTGGGTTGATGTGTAATACCACTGATGGACACTGGGGGCAGCCTTCATTAGACTCCTGGAGTGTTTTCCAGCAGTCAGGGCTCAGAGAGAGCTCCAGTGTGTTGTGGCTGAGCTTGTCTTCACTGACATGGTGTTTTGTAGGGAGAGCATTGAGTGTAAGGGCTTCAGAGGTCGTCACTCCTCTCTGTCTGTATCTCTAGGAGGAGTTCTAACATATTTCCATTGTCTACGTTTGTCTAAGGCTGCAGCACCTTCATCAGTGATTATTATTAATTATTCAAAATAAAAAGCTTCTCATTGTTTCCAGTGACTCTCAGTTTCCTGTCTTATATAACAGCATTCAATCTGCACATGTCAGACAATACTTGTCATTGATTTGACTTTGATTGTTCACCTGATCAGTGACTTCATGTCTTCAGCTCAGTGGCTTCCAGGTTGTGTCTTGATGTTTGTCTTCTTGTCCTTTTCTTGGACAGTAAAGTGCAGAGAGTGTCTTTGTGGACGCATCAGGATTGTAACTGTGTGTTTTCCAGATGATCCAGTTCAGACTAACTTAACCAGACTGGATCTGAGGCCTCTTTTGAATCTGGCTTAGAAACCTGGAATCCTCCAACTGTGTCTCATTTTGTTTTCTCTCTGTGTGTCTGTGTTCAGAGTTTTCACCAGAGTCAACAGTCGTCTACTCTTTAGTCCACCGGTCCAACCGCTGATGTCCAGCTGCTGGACTCTGCCTGGTCCCCTCAGCCCCTCAGACCACAGGACAGCTCTGAAGAACAGCTTCATAATAACAGCATATCTACAACATGTACTGCAGTAATATACATTATAGTTTTCACCATCAATGTTTATGTTTATTTCTAATGATTTATATCTCCAGTAATGTACTAACTCAGTGACTCTGCTCTCGTTACCGTAGCAACGTTCTGGTTTCTCTGCAGGATCAATAAACGTTGGTGTCATTTGTTGTCATGGCGACAGATCCACACCTCTCTGTAGTGATCTGATCAGATGGTGTGATACTTCTCAGTATAGTGTGGTCTCCTCTGGCTGCTCTCAGTGTGTACATTGTGTGAGTTTTGTGTCTTGTTGTGAGATGTGTCGGCTTCTACAAATAGCAGCAAACTGTTTGTGGTCATTCACCTCTCTGTTTCTCAAACGTTTCCACAGGTACACACCTCTCTGTGGTGGAGAAAACAGACGCACAAAAACCACGTATGTGTGTGTCTCTTCTGATCCTGACATTAAGACTGAAGCTAAAAATATTCCAGTTAACGACATTGAGGACAGTAGTGTGAAGGTCATGTGTCTGTGGTCCTATGTGTTTAGAGACACCTGGACGTTAATGTTGCTGTGAGGCATCAGTGCTAACCACCACACCACCCCCCAGCTCAGACTCTGGCCTTGTTACAGTTTTTCACTTTGCTCCTATTTTCAGAACCTTGATGTCATTTTTCACAGCTCTAGACACAAACCTCACAACCAATGATCAAAATGCACATTTTTCAAAACCTTTTTTAACCCTTTTCTCAACTGCTGGATACAGCACACATAAAACTTAGATCATTTGTTCATTAAAAAAAACACCTGATCAATATGATACAACTTAACATCAAAATACTACTATTTGAAAAGGCAATTCACACATTACATTTCAAATGAGTGTCTATTCATTTCCTTACAATGATCTAACTATCAATTGATACAACTGCTCAAAATGATAAGTAACTGTTGCATTACTCTAAATACATCGTTGTATGGAAACAGACAAACAATCTTCCAATCATGAAAGCTTCAAGATACTTTACGTAACGAGATTTTACAATGCTTCATCAGACACTGTGTCTATGGTCCTAAATACTGTACCACCTTTTCAGACTATTTACAGTATTGACAGTACTGCACTGTATAGATGCAGTAGGAGGAGTTGATGACAATGTAGAAGTACAGTACTCACTTCTGTTTTGTTTCTTACATGTGTAGTACAAGCAAGCAAGTTGGGGAACACTGCATTTGATGTTTTACAGTACTGTCTTTTATTTTCTAATTACAGCATTTTTGCTTTGATTTAAATATTGTAAACCTATGTTGCGATTATACTGTCTTGAAATGTCTGTCTGTCTATATCTAGTGTTTTGCATCAATATACTCTATTACAAACTCTGTTCAATGATTCCACTGTGTCGTCGTCTGTGTAGTATTCTCTCTACGACTGCAGTACTTTTACAGAGATGTATTTACTGTACTGTACATGTAGTAGCATAATGAAACCTGTATCACCTATTTTGTTCTACAATACTTAATGATTGTACGAACAATGACACAGTGAAACTATTGGTTGCTTGTGTGTGTGAGATCTATAGTTCTGTTTCAATGGTATTTCACAGTAAATTTGTTTTTGGACTAATGATTGTGTAAGTGCAAGATTTATTTAAAGATGTGAACACACAATGCACCGTTTTGAACATTAGACAGCCTGTGTTACAAGTGGTAAGTGAACCAGGAAGTGTCCTTTAATGACAGGTGGAGTCTGCTGCCATCTCCTGGTGATCCTGAGTATTACAGCTGAGTGCTGTGTGGAAAGTCAATCAGACACTGACTGCAGCTCCTTCAGTCTGTTACTGGTTCTTTGAGCCGTGAAAGCTTTAAGCTCCAATCAGCTCCTTCTGAACAGACATCAGTGATAAACCTGATCACATGGAGCTTCAGTAACTTCATTTATCTGTAGCTATCTCTGTGTTTGTTACATATGCTTCAAAATAAACGTAGGATATAAATAAAATAAACTCCAATGATCAGCTGTGGCTGGTGTTTTTATGGCATTATTGCATCATATTCGTTGGACCACACTGTCACACAGTGAGTGATGTAGTGGGCTGGTTGGGAATGATTGACAGCTATAGAGGATTATTTTTTTCCTTGTCTTATAGTTTTTATCAGTTTAACTTAAGATGTTTAATTTTAGCTCTAGTCTGTTTTCCTCATGAAGTTAATAGATTGTTTGGTCTTAGTGGACCATCTAAGGGTTAGGAATCTCTTCATGGTAGTTTCACAAACTAGGGGCCCCACACAGCATCTAGCTTAGGGCCCCCATGAAGCTAGAAACGGCCCTGCTGCTGCTGCTGCTGCTGCTTATTGTGGGCGTGGCTGCCATCTCATCATCCAATCAATCTAAACTCTACATAAACACTTCCTCCTCCTCTCCAGTCATGTCCAGTTCCTCACTTACCTCCCTGGTAGTCACCTGTCAACCAGCTATCAACAATGAGTCTCTTTCTGGCTCCAGGTGCATCCCACGCTCCAGCTTTCTCACCAGCCTGCTCCTGTGGACTCTTGTTTCTTTGTAGATCTCTGCTCCAGCTTTTGTTAAACTTTATTCATTAAAATCTGTTTTTGTGCCTGAACACTTGGGCAGTGATGGTCAATGGAAGCTTCTACCCTTTATTCAGAAAATGGTTCATTCCTGGAGGCTTCAGAGACACAGAGCTCTATTAGGACATCTAGTGGACAATGAAATGTACTGCAGTGGAGACGTGTCATTCAGTGGCCCATGCTTGTACGGGATTTGATTTGCCATGCACATTCTGACTACACTTGATGGTTTTCAAGCTGACACAATAAAATGTTAAATAGATTTATTTCTAAATGAACTAAAAACAGATGCTGACTCGTGGGTGTGACAATAAATAACACACTACTACAGTCATCTTACAGATGAGTATGATGAGCAGAACATCACTCTGTCAGGATTCAAAGGTTGTCATGATGCACCACAGGTTCAGGTTTTAGCGTCTGTGGTGGTTTCACCTCTTCACCTATATAAGGAGTTAATTCCTGAGATGAGATGAGATGAGATGAGATGTTTAACTCTAAGACACTGAAACAGCTTGGATAACCAGATAAATAGAGGAGAGGGAGGATGGTGTTCTTATTTCCTTACAAAACTGAAGTTGGTGTCCAGTTATTGTCTGAAAGCTGCTCGTTAATAATGATCAGGAATACTTCTGGTTTGGTGTCTGTTAGAATGGTCTGTTAGCATAGTCTGTTAGCATAGTCTGTTAGCATCATGACATCACAGTTTGTTTACAAATGTAGTTTTTGTTAGAATCCTCTTCATGCAGCCAGACAGCCGTCTAACTACAGGAGCTCTTCATGTTAACACATAAATTTAAACCAAGAGATCTGAGGAAATTGTTCCTTTAGGCGGAGCTATAAAACATTCATAAATCATTCAGAGCCAACTGTAAACTGACGAAACGGGGGTGCTGTATTGTATTTTTTGTATGATTAATTAAATTCCCACTGTCCCTGAACCTAGCATCTCAGAGCCTTTACATTACTTATTACAATAACTGAGCTAGAGTGTGTCACGTGACTGTGTCACTGTTGACGTCTCCTTTGTCTGTTAGTCTCTATGTGCTGCAGGAATTATTTAAATAACTTTATTACAGGAAACATATTGTGTAGCCATTCTCTTCAGAGTACATTTCCACCAGGAGGACCCATCACTGTAATGGTGTGTGATAAAAAACATTAAAAACATGTACTCCTAGCCGTTATAACGTGATATTTTATTTGTTAAAGCTTCTAGACCTTCATGGCACCGAGCAAAGAAGAACAAAGGGCCTGATGTGGAGCATGTACATTAACCCTGCAGGGCCTAACTTCATGTGGCATGTTGACTCTATGACAAGTTAAAGTAGAAATGGAGCCATTGATGCTTCAAGACTCTTTATATGGCTTCATGCATATTCAACCAACAGTAATCCTAAAATCATGGCTGGTTATTTCATAGCACACGCTGAGAAGAGGATGAGAAACTAGCAACAACTGTTCTATTTCTGGGTCCAGTACTCACCATCAGCTGATCCAGAGCTGGTGACACACCAGACACCACCAACACTGGATAAATGGTCTCCAAGAACTGAAAGACAACAAGACTGTTTCTGGAGACGTCCTCCACAAGCAGCTTCTGTTGTTTACTTGTCTGAACATCATGAAGGTATGTTAGGTCTACATCAGAATGTATTATTAACACACTAAACATCATCATCACCATCACCATCATCATCATCAGTGAGGCTACATTCTGTAATTCTAAATGAATGTCAGGAATAGATTTAGCTCCAGTAGATCTCTTCTGGATGGTTTGATGCCATGTGAGTGCAGTGCCGGCGCTCCGCACACGCACATCACGCACTGCGCGTAGGGCACCAAGTGCCTGGGGGGGCACCAAAAAATCTGGGTCGTGAAAAATGATCACAATAGGCTACTAGTATAAATAACAAATAAAATATGTCTAAAGCATGTTAATATACAAAAGCAATACAAAAGTAATATAGGTCTAGGCCAAATTAGTCGAGAAAAAGGTGAATCTCCTGTGCGGCCCTCTCTCCAGTCTCCCTCTGGTGCCCCCCTTCCCCACCTCCCAGTGGTTTGTTCGATTATGCCTCAATAGAGCGTCACAGTCCCGCCCGCAGCCAAAGAGAGGGGTGGTACGGAAGTACGGTTCCCATTCATTTATCCCATTGACGTTTTGGAAAAATCCGCATCTAAAGAGTTAAGACAGTTATGGCTGAACTCATAAGCATATAACATATCATTTTGAGAGAAAAAACGAAGAGAAAGTCAAAGTGTACATATTTTCATTTCCGAGAGAAGGAACTACTCATCCCATAAACCACCGGGCCTCACTGAAGTCGACTCGAAGCCACAACCTCGAAAGAGCCTTTTCAGCGTCTTCTAAATCTGATGACGGCCACACGAACCTGTGCTGCTGTGTGGGCTACTGAAACGTTCCTGTTGTACGATCACAAATAAATAAATAAAAAAGAACCTTTAATGCGTTTTTGCACGGTAGACTTATCACTTAGTCAGCTAGCAATGCTATGTTTGATTATGCTTAAACTGAGCTTGCTATTTCTTTTAGCCATCAGAGATTTAGTCAGGTAAGTAACGTTAGCATATTAGCCTAGTTTGCTTTGCATTTCAAGACGCTTTTTTGGTGTTTGTTATCAATTATGACCAAACGATGTGTAGTGAAAAGGTAACGCTACAAGTGACACTTTCACAACGTAATTACTGATGAATGGGAAGCTGCTCTTGTTAAGGTGAACTTTAGAAAAACCGTGCAACTGAACGTGATGTGATTTTGCCAACTTAGACTGGTTTAGATAAGTTTCGTTGTTCTATGCGGTTATTTTCAAGGCCAAAGGCGACGTTGGTGAAATTGCAATTACAAAAAAAAACAAAAAACAACCACAATTTCAGTGTTTGTATATTTTCATATTCACAGAGTTGTCAAATTATGTACAGAATTATTATATTGTGCCTCATCAGACCTCTTTTAAAGGTAAAATAGAGTTTTGAATTTTAAATGTCCCAGTGACACATAGGCCTATATAAAAGACTAATGTGTGCAATATTTTTGTATGATGGTTCAATCAATAATACATTTCAGTAGAATATATATATATCTTTTCATGTTTGGTGCCATTGTTAATGTAAAATTATTTATTTGCTGCAGTTATTTTGGAAGTAAAGAGAACGTGACTAAGAAATTCGGGGGGGGGGGGGGGGGGGGGGGGGGGGGCACCATCAAGCATTTGTGCTTAGGGCACCCAAATGGCTAGCGCCGGCCCTGTGTGAGTGGTTCTGAACAGACAGACAGCTTCACCTGAGTGTGGCTGTCAAATGTGATAGAAGGATGGAGCTCTGTGTTCAGGACTACAGACAGAGCTTCAGACAGGACACTGGATAGACATACATGGATGGATGGATAGACGGACGGACGGACGGATAGAGTACAGTACATGATATCATCACACTCAGGAGGGCTAGGTCTGCAAGAGGTTTAATGGGGCAGATTGTTAAGTGCCATGATGGCGGAGGGTACGATGCTCTTGTTAAAGCGCGCCTTTCTCCACTTTAGGGTTCTGTATCTGCGCCCAGATGGCAGCAGTGTGAAGTGTCTAAAATAAATCCTAAATAATCCCATTAAAAGTGACCCAGTGTCTACTGGCATGCAACAGGAGCGAGGTCCTCACCACGGTGCCTAGCCTCCCACCTGACCACACCCAGGCTGCTCTGAGAATCAACACGGGAACAACAACTCCCTCAAACACTAACGAACTCAAAGGTTTGACAACACAAATGATCATTAAACAATATCTCAAAACCAAGAATCAAACAGAAGGGTACTTTAAATAAACTCAATAAACCTGGACCAATAAGACCAAAACAAACAGAAAGCCTGGTCGAAAAAGAAAAGAAAAGCTAATGAATGAAACAGCAGAGGAAGAAACAAGGAGAGAGAGAACAGCAGATGTTTGATTTCTGCTGGAGACGTCATGTGACAGAAACCTGGACCATGTTTAATCATTAATATACTAATGTCAAACATACACTCAGAGCGTCTCTTTACTTTCTGTTTGTAGTGACTCATTTCTTTATGGTTTGATTATCGTACGTCTCTCCGTTACTGTGACACTCCGTTGCTCCACCTTCATTTCGCCACCTTCCTGGTTCATTGAGCGCTATCGGCTGAAAGACAGACGAGTCGTCAGAGACATTGAGGTTTATTTCAGCTTTATTTCAGGTTTATTTCAGTTTTATTTCAGTTTTTCTTCAACCTTCCACTGAGTGTGATCTAGTCAGGTTGATAGATTGAAATCAGGAAAACAGGAAGAAGAAGACAAGATGTCTGCTGGAACATCAGACTTTGCATGACTTTACTGAGCGTCCTCCTGTCTGTCTCTGCTGGTGAGTTGAAACCAAAGCGGCTCTGACATGTTCAGGAGACAGTGTAGAGCAGGGGTCAACTTTCCTTTCTGTGATGGGGGGCCGGGGTCAGTCTATAACAGGAAATGATAAGGACCAAAGTGACAACCAGTATTACTGTGGAGATTATAATGATCATTTGTTGCCCTTCTCTTGGCCTTGACACCACCTGTTGGTTTGCAAACATGTCAGAGAAAGTCTTCACATGTTTATTTGAAGTAGCACAGATCCTCCTTTTATTTTACAGAAAATAAAAAACTAAAGTTGATGCCAACTTTGAGGTGATATGATTTTGCCACAGGTACAGGTTAATTAACAATTGGTAGGTATTTACAGGTAGTTAATATTAATACAGAATAAATCAGGTGAAGTATTCTTATCTAGGGTGAGCTGGCTTCAGGCCACACAGTGAAATAATATTAACACAGAATAATGGTAAGAATCAGGTAAGCTTATTGTCACACTCAGACCTAGAGTGAGGGTAGTATGCCAGTAGGCTGACTGGAAAAAAAAAATAGTTGAACCTTAAAAATATAGGAAAAAGTTGCAACACAGAGTTCGTTTGATGCCAAAGAGGAAATGGTTTATTGTCCATTGGATGCCGTCCATGAAAATGTGAGCAAACAAATAAACAAATACAAAAATGCTGCAGCAAAAATATTTACAAAATACAAGCTAAACACTGTTAGGTCTACACAGCACCACATCCCTTCTCTGACTCCCTGGGCAGTGTAGAAACCCTCCATTTAAAGGCTTGACCCCTCCCTCTGGACCTCTCCACCTTAATTGGAATCAATCAAATAATCATTTAATCCCACAGGTCATTTTTCATATTCAGTATCATTCTCAAATACATCTACAGATATTTACCACACATAACAGCGGTCCTCAACACATTCACTCAAATACTCAGTGCAGTAATAGTTCAACAAACTGATTTCAGCCCCACAGTTGGTATGTCTCAGTATGATGAACAGACTGATTACTCAGGCACTATAAAAGACAGCCTGAAACAAGGCTCGGGTCCTTTATTACGGCCCAGCACCAGGAAACTCTGTGGTAAGAAAAAATAATAGCAGGACTCATGTATTTTACAATCTTTAAATAATAAAAAAAATACCTCCCAAAAATAAAAGTGTTTGTGTATGATTCCGGAAACTTTTATGGGAATAAATAGCACAGGCAACTTAGGTGTTAAATGTAGCTGTGTGTGCACCCACTAAACTACCTATAGCAAGCTACCTGGCTACCATGTGGTCTTTGTCCTGAATGATGGTGTGATGTGTTAGTGTGGTGTATTGTCAGTGGCAGGAGAAACTGCCACATTACCTCCCCCCTCTCCTGGCCCAGCCGTGGAGGTCAACCGAGACAGGTAGTCTGCCAACAGATTTGTCTTGCCGGGTTTGTGCCTGATCCTGAAACAAAAGGGTTGCAGGTCAAGATACCATCGTGTGATCCTAGCATTGCGATCCTTCATTGTGTTGATCCAAGACAGAGCTCTGTGGTCCGTTTCTAAGTCAAATTCCCTTCCAAGAAGATAGTAATGCAAACTCTCCAAAGCCCATTTAATGGCTAAAGCCTCCTTTTCAATTGTCAAATATCTAGTCTCCCGGGCTTCCAACTTACGGCTGAGATACAACACTGGTCTCCTCACCCTCGTCCCCTTGTGTCAAGACAGCTCCCAGGCCAACATCAGAAGCATCGGTCTGGACCATGAAGCGCTTCTGGAAGTCAGGACTACAGAGGATAGGTGATGAACACATGGCATTCTTGAGGCCAGTAAAGGACTGTTCACATTCTGGGGACCATCTAACAGGGTTAGGTTCACCTTTCCGAGTCAGATTAGTCAGAGGGGTGGCAAGAGTGGAATAGTGGGGAATAAAGTTAGAATACCACCCTACAAGGCCCACAGACGACCTCACCTGCTTCTTGGTGCGTGGATGCTGGGCATTGCGGATGGCCTCGACCTTGTCCACAAGTGGGCGGAGGTGACCCCCTCCAAGGGAGGTACTTGGCAGTCCCAACACGCTCGACGTAAGCGTCAAAACAAGAGATAGCATTGACCTTCCTGAAGTCAATACAGGGCCGTTGAGAGCCATCCTTCTTAGGCACCATTACCATGGGACTAGACCACTCACTCTCAGACGGCTCTATCACCCCGAGGTCAAGCATCTTCTGGACCTCATCCTTCAGGGGTCCCACCAACCGTTCTGGGATGCGGTATGGCCTCTGACGAATGGGAGGAGTATCTGCCTTTTTGAGACGGATGGTGTGCTGGATCAATGTTGTTCGCCCTGGCCCATCTCGGAATAGCCCAGGCATCTCCTGAAACAACATTTGCAACTTCTGCTGGTGTTGTGAAGGCAGGTGCACAAGATGAGGGGTTTTTGGCTGGAGGAGCTGTTGTAGGTTAGAGTCAGACTCACCATCTTCCTCCTTGACCTGACGCACCAGCAACACCTTGGCAGGCTCACGCCCCTTCCACTCTTTGAGCAGATTGATGTGGTAGACCTGGGAGACTTTCCCCTTGTCTGGGTGAGCCACCTCGTACGTCACTGGTCCCATCCTCCTCAAAACCTCATAAGGCCCCTGCCATTTGGCTAACAGTTTGTTGCTGCTGGTTGGGAGTAAGATCAGGACCCTCTGACCTGGTGTCAGTTCCCTCTGCCGAGCCCTTTTATCATACCAGCACTTCTGGTCCTGCTGTGTCCTCTCCAGGTTGACCTGGGCCTCCTTATGATACCTCTCAAGGCGTTCCCGCATTTGGAGTACATAA
Source organism: Planiliza haematocheilus (assembly GCA_005024645.1). Taxonomy (NCBI): domain Eukaryota; kingdom Metazoa; phylum Chordata; class Actinopteri; order Mugiliformes; family Mugilidae; genus Planiliza; species Planiliza haematocheilus. Next base: position 446,987 of record SRSE01001219.1, read on the forward strand.
GACAAAATACCTTCCGGTGCTGGTTTCTTGGTGGCCTCCCACTCCTTCCTCAGAAGATCCAGTGGCCCCTGCACTGGCCATCCATAAAGGAGCTCGAACGGGGAGAAGCCAGTTGATGTTTGAGGCACCTCCCTGTAGGCAAACAAGACAAAAGGCAGCCACTTATCCCAGTCACGGCCGGTATCAGAGACAAACTTACGCAGCATCTGCTTTAGTGTTTGGTTGAATCGCTCAACCAAACCATCAGTCTGGGGATGGTATGGAGTCGTCCGGATGCCTTTAATGCCCAGTTCCTTCTGCAGCTGTTTCATCGTGCCAGAAGTAAAGTTGGTAGCTTGGTCCGTGATGATCTCATCTGGCACCCCTAAACGAGAGAAAAGCTGGACAAGTGCACTGATGATCTTGGGTGTCTTTATGCTTCGAAGAGGAAAAGCTTCTGGAGATCGTGTAGCATAGTCACAGATCACAAGTATGTACTGGTAACCAGAGCTACTCTTCTCCAGTGGACCAACCATATCCATGGCTATGCGCCGGAAAGGGGTACTGATGATAGGTAATGGGTGTAGTGGCACCTGCTTTGCTTTGATGTGTGTGGTGACTTGACAGTCTGCTCACGTGTTGCAAAAATGTTTGACATCAGTAAACATTGTTGGCCAGTAAAACCGTGATCCCAACCTCATGTAGGTTTTCTGCTGCCCTAAATGACCTGCCCATGGTACGGTGTGTGCCAGATGTAATACAAGACGCCTACAACTGGTTGGTACCACTAAGCGCTTACCTGCATCCCCCGATTGCATACAGGATGTCATTTTCAACCACAAACCTTGGACCAGAGTCTTGTTTCCCCTACCCATCCTCAGCCTGCTTGTACAAAATAGACAAAGTAGGATCAGACATTTGCAACTGGTTTATGTCATTGGGAATATCCCAAATGACACTCACAGGGTCGGGATACATTTCTCCCTTAGTCGGGGTACCTTGCAGTTTGTCCATGCGACGCTGTCACCGTGACTTCCTTGGGCCTTTGGAACCACCCTCACACAGATCACCATCAAGATCTGGAAGGGACTCCAGGCCAGCTTTAACCTGGGACCTTGTTACAATAGCACACATTTCTGGTTTAGGTCGTTTTCCTGCAATTAAATCTTGCAGGATTGGCAAATCCCTCCCCAGGATACAGCCAACAGCTAGATGATCAATAACCCCCACTTGTAGCAAAAATGCCTGCCCATCTACCACTATGGTAACCTCGGATGTGGGGTAGGGTTTCTGATCCCCATGAACACATTCAATGTCAGCTTTATTCCCATAGTCAATACCGCTGTCCATCACATAGCATTTCTTAATTAGTGACATGGAACTCCCATTATCTAACAAGGCCAACACTTGTACTCCATTAAAAGTAACTGTATGAAAAGAGGCATCATCTGAGCACATGGTACCCGGCTCTATACATACTTCTTTGCGGGGAACATAGCAGTAACCAGACAGTTTAGGTTTTTTAAGAGGGCAGTCTGAGGCCTTGTGACCAGGCTGCTGGCAGTAAGAAACAAATTATTTCTCCCCGACTGGTACTAGCTTGTTGGCCATATCTACTAGTCCCCCCAATTCCCTGACTGGCACCAGCCGGCTGTCCACCTCTACCAACCCACATTTTCCCTTGAGTCCCATAGTTATTGAACTTCTGACCTTCTTGACGGCTGTCCCCTTGTCCTCTGTTCGGCTGGCGCGGTTGAGACCTGGTCAATGCTTGCCTCCGGGCATTGACATACTGGGTTGCCAGCTTCGCTGCCTCTAAGCCAGAGGTGGGCTCTCGCTCCCTAACTCACGTGCGGATGTCGGATGGAAAGACTCTCAGCAGCTGCTCCAACACGATGGCTTCCCTGATGTCCTCCACGCTGCACTGGTCTGGCTTGATCCAACGTCAATACAGGCCTTTCAAGCGTTGGTATGTTTCGGTCGGCGTCTCTCCCTGGGGTACAGCTGGATCTCTGAAGCGCTGGCGGTAAGTCTCAGAAGAAATGTCAAACTTGGCCAACAGGGCTTGTTTAAGGTCTGGGTAGGAGTCAGACCGCTCTTCATCCATGGCGGAATAGGCCTCCAACGCCTTTCCCGTCAGTAAAGGCACAAGTCTATAAGCCCACTCAGTCTCTGGCCACACCCAAGTTCTGGCAATCCGCTCAAAGCGGAGGAGGTAATTTTCAATGTCCTCACCACACTGGAATGGAAGCAACTTGGGGTCTTTCCTTGGAGCTGGTACTAGTGGCTGTGGCTGTGGCGCTGGTGCTGCTGAGGGCTGCAGCTGCGGCGTGGTGTGAAAAGTTGTGGGGAGTCCCATTAGGGAGGCTGAGCCGGTCGTTGGTGAAGGCGGCTGACTACCAGCATGAATGGCTGTCCATAGGCCTCGAAGTTCCCCCCAATATTGCTTGTTCCCTGTCCCTCTGAGCGCCCATAAACTGACGTAGCACGGGAAGGCTGGGATAAGGGCTCCTCCTCATCCCTGTCAGTCTCCCATTCCTCACTCTCTGTATTAGGTTTGGCTGATTCGGGTTTCATTTTAAGTTTGGCTGTTTTGCTCCTGGTTTGCATTTTCCTTTGGCCCTTTCTAAGGACCTGTCGGCTGGCCATCCCACCACTGCCACCAAATGTCACACTCAGACCTAGAGTGAGGGTAGTATGCCAGTAGGCTGACTGGAAAAAAAATAGTTGAACCTTAAAAATATAGGAAAAAGTTGCAACACAGAGTTCGTTTGATGCCAAAGAGGAAATGGTTTATTGTCCATTGGATGCCGTCCATGAAAATGTGAGCAAACAAATAAACAAATACAAAAATGCTGCAGCAAAAATATTTACAAAATACAAGCTAAACACTGTTAGGTCTACACAGCACCACAGCCCTTCTCTGACTCCCTGGGCAGTGTAGAAACCCTCCATTTAAAGGCTTGACCCCTCCCTCTGGACCTCTCCACCTTAATTGGAATCAATCAAATAATCATTTAATCCCACAGGTCATTTTTCATATTCAGTATCATTCTCAAATACATCTACAGATATTTACCACACATAACAGCGGTCCTCAACACATTCACTCAAATACTCAGTCCAGTAATAGTTCAACAAACTGATTTCAGCCCCACAGTTGTTATGTCTCAGTATGATGAACAGACTGATTACTCAGGCACTATAAAAGACAGCCTGAAACAAGGCAGGACTCATGTATTTTACAAGCTTTAAATAATAAAAAAAATACCTCCCAAAAAATAAAAGTGTTTGTGTATGATTCCGGAAACTTTTATGGGAATAAATAGCACAGGCAACTTAGGTGTTAAATGTAGCTGTGTGTGCACCCACTAAACTACCTATAGCAAGCTACCTGGCTACCATGTGGTCTTTGTCCTGAATGATGGTGTGATGTGTTAGTGTGGTGTATTGTCAGTGGCAGGAGAAACTGCCACATTTATGTTGTTGAGCAGATTTTATATTGTTAGGTAACGGTGATTTAAAAGTCAACTATTTCATCTAACAGGTATGTTTACCAAGGCTACAGTGAAATAACATTAATATAGAATCATTTAATAAATTTGTTGTCTAAGAGAGCATTACTATACTGACATGTTTTCATATTCATAGTCACTGAAATCAGCAGGCTTATATCAGTGTGAGCTGTGGGCTGACTTCATTCTAGCTACAGCCAGTCTCAGAGAATGATGCAGTGTTCATCTGAGAGTCTTGATCTCGTCTGGTCTTTTATCAGCTTCATGCGTGAAACAGTTTGCTCACAGAAATATGTGCTCCCAAAAACTGTGGACGTCTTCACTGCATGCTTTCTTACGTTGGAGTAGGTGTCGTTTGGGAGGGAAGCGTAGTACTCTATGAGACAGCTGGGTCTGAATGCGCCTTCAGCACATCTGCAGGTCTGCAGCTCAGCCAGTTCAAACTGAAGAGACGGCAGGGTAGAGAGTAAAGGAAGATACCTACTGTCAAAAAGTTTGATGGATGGTGACCTTTGACCTTTGGGCCACAAGGTCACGGGGGGGTCTCATAAGGGGGCTGATGTAAGTGGAAGAATGTGTTAATTAAAAGGGGGGGCATGGGAAAGCACGTGTTAATTAAAAGGGGGTTGACGTGAGGGGGGAGCATGCGTTAATGCTTTAATGCATTTCAAAGTATTGATAAGGAGAGACGAGGTTTCAGTGTCTCCTTATAACGGTTTCTTTATGCCTAGCGGGGACTTAGAGCATTGTGTGAAAGTGGTGACACACTGGGGTAATAATTGATGAGTTTTCATTTATTCTCAGAAATACACACGCAGGCAGACACCCCCCGGCTAAGTCGAGACACGGGGGAATTAGTAGCCGTGGGGGATATTGTCAAAGTATTGATAAGGAGAGACAAGGAGTGTCTCGGCTCCTTTATGTCTAGGGGGATACTTAGAGGAATGTGTGAAAGTGGTGAGAAACTAATAATAATAATAATAATTGGTGAGGAAGCGTATAAGTACTTTGATAACGTTGTGAGTCTATAGGGGGTCTGACAGAGCGATCCCTCCCAAACCCTCTATTTCTTCCTCCACCAAGGCCACTACTACGGCATTACCAACTTGAAAACATTTCTGGGTATCCCTCACGTCTGCAATTATTGTCACATGGTTTATTCTCAGTTATGGAGCCACCGCTGTTCAGGTCACTGTTCCATATGCTTTACATCGGATTGTACAAAAAATAAAGTAAAACTAATCAAATGCTCCGACTGTAATATGACGTGCCGATCCAACGCCTGTTACGTCAAACATAAAGAGCCTTACCATCGCCCAATGGCGGGTAAAGCCGTCAGCAATTGTGAGACGATAAAAAAGTGTAATGTGTGCAAAGCTGTGTATTACAACGCACTCAGCGGCACCACCCAGCACAAATGTAGAGCTAAAACATGCCCCGTGTGCTCCGTAAAGGAACCGGGCGAAGACCATCTGTGTTACATGACACCTTTGAAAGTTGCGACTGACCATTCACAACAGGTAGTGTTTTATGACTTTGAAACATTCGTAGACGCGTCAGGCGAACACAAACCCTTTTATATCAGTACACAAACGCTGCTGGGTGAGAAATGGGGTTCCTGGGGCTTAACATGCGCAGGAAGCTTCTTTAGGCGTTTTAGAAAAAAAGAGTACAAAGATTACATCTTCATCGCTCACAACGCAAAGGGTTTTGACAGCTACCTTCTTCTAAACCATTTAATTTCCCAAGGTATGGCACCCCGCATAATTATGCAAGGCAGTAAGGTGTTGCAGATGGTGGATGAGGCGTTCCATCAAACATACATCGACTCCCTCTCATTCTTAACCATGCGTTTAGCAGACATGCCTGCAGCCATGGGTCTGGATGCTGAGATCGGTCCGGACGAGGACGAATTAAGCAAAGGTTTCTTTCCGCACCTTTTCAGTTCAGAGTCTCGCTTAGATTATGTAGGCCCTTACCTGCCTCCAGACGCTTACGGCGTAGACAGAATGTCGGCGCAGACGTTGCAAAAATTCACAGCCTGGTACGCCACCAAGGATGGCTGTACATTTGATTTAAAAAAAGAGGCCGTGCTTTATTGCGATAAAGACACTGAGATTCTAGCCGCGTCTTGTTTAAAGTTTCGCAAAGAATTCATTAAAGAGACACGCGTCGACCCTTTCACTTGCATCACAATAGCCTCCGCGTGCATGAAAGTGTTTAAAACAAACTTTCTTCCTCCCCACACTCTGGCCCTTCCGCCCACCGATAACTACAACCGGCAATTCAAAAACTACTCGAATGCGGGGATTTGGTTAGAGTGGATTTCACACAGCGAAAACGTCGCTATTCAACACGCTCTCAACGGAGGTGAGAAGATGGTGGGGCTTTACTCATTCTATGAACTGAAGTGCCATCCCATTCCTAACTCATAGAATTTAATATGATGTCGGTCCACCTTTTGCAGCTATTACAGCTTCAACTCTTCTGGGAAGACTGTCCACAAGGTTGAGGAGAGTGTTTATAGGAATTTTTGACCATTCTTCCAAAAGCGCATTGGTGAGGTCACACACTGATGTTGGTCGAGAAGGCCTGGCTCTCAGTCTCCGCTCTAATTCATCCCAAAGGTGTTCTATCGGGTTCAGGTCAGGACTCTGTGCAGGCCAGTCAAGTTCATCCACACCAGACTCTGTCATCCACGTCTTTATGGACCTTGCTTTGTGCACTGGTGCACAGTCATGTTGGAAGAGGAAGGGGCCCGCTCCAAACTGTTCCCACAAGGTTGGGAGCATGGAATTGTCCAAAATGTTTTGGTATCCTGAAGCATTCAATGTTCCTTTCACTGGAACTAAGGGGCCAAGCCCAGCTCCTGAAAAACAACCCCATACCATAATTCCTCCTCCACCAAATTTCACAGTTGGCACAATGCAATCTGAAATGTACCGTTCTCCTGGCAACCTCCAAACCCAGACTCGTCCATCAGATTGCCAGATGGAAAAGCGTGATTCATCACTCCAGAGAACGCGTCTCCACTGCTCTATTGGCCAGTGGCGGCGTGCTTTACACCATTGCATCCGACGCCTTGCATTGCACTTGGTGATGTGTGGCTTGGCTGCAGCTGCTCGGCCATGGAAACCCATTCCATGAAGCTCTCTGCGTACTGTACTTGGGCTAATCTGAAGGTCACATGAAGTTTGTAGCTCTGTAGCAATTGACTGTGCAGAAAGTCGGCGACCTCTTTGCACTATGCGCTTCAGCATCCGCTGACCCCTCTCCGTCACTTTACGTGGCCTACCACTTCGTGGCTGAGTTGCTGTTGTTCCCAAACGCTTCCATTTTGTTATAATAGAGCTGACAGTTGACTGTGGAATATTTAGGAGCGAGGAAATTTCACGACTGGATTTGTTGCACAAGTGGCATCCTATGACAGTTCCACGCTGGAATTCACTGAGCTCCTGAGAGCGGCCCATTCTTTCACAAATGTCTTGTTTCACAGTCTGCATGCCTGAGTGCTTGAATTTATACACCTGGGGCCAGGCCAAGTGATTAGAACACCTGATTCTGATCATTTGAATGGGTGAGCGAATACTTTTGGTAATATAGTGTATGTTGTAGACGGTTACGCAGAAATTGATGGTGTAAAAAAGGTGTGGGAGTTTCTCGGGTGTTTCTTTCACGGGTGTCCCAAATTTTTCTCTCCCCACGAAGTTAACCCCCTGACAAAGATTCCCTTTGAGCAGCTCCATTGGGCCTGGCAAGAAAAGCTGTTAAACCTGCGGTTTAAGCTAAAGGTCCCGGTACAGTTCATATGGGAGCATGACTGGACCCGCATGACAAAGTCTGACGGCCGAGTGAAACAGTTCCTGAGTCGTCACCCTGCTCCGCAGCCTTTAAACCCTCGCGATGCGCTGTTTGGAGGTAGAACTGGTCCCATCCGCCTGAGGTACACGGCCAGGGCCGGTTCTAGCCCATTGGCTGCCCTAGGCGAGTTTGATGTTGGTGCCCCCTCCCCCCTCCCCCCCCCCCCCCCCCCCCCCCCCCCCGTCCTGTCCCGTCCTCACCTGTTGACAAGAATGTTTAAGAATTTAGTGTATATCATAACATATTTGTTGATATTTAAATTTTGTAAAAATGTAAAAATTTAGTGTATTTAAAGTATTTAATGTTTAAGAATTTGTGAATAGCAGCAGTGACCCATGTTTAGCTGTTATTTGTTTGTACATGCCTAAGAGGAAAACATAACTTGTAAACATAACTTAATATTTGTTTGTTTAAAAATTAGTAAAAAGTTCTGAAACCATTCTGGTGCATGTTTTATTTATAAATAGACTGTACCGTTAAAGTCTTACATTACTTTATTTCCTGAGTGCATCTGCCAGTTTGAAATAATACAAATACTTTTAACATACAATATAACACACCACTACATTTATTTTAGCCTATGTATTATAAATCAACTATTGTAACTCTTTGACATTGCATAGCCTAATAGGAAGTTACTGTAGGCAAAACGTTTTATAATAACAACTGTAGCAACTTACAATATTGGAAAATTGCAGACTGCATTTAATGGATAAAATGTTTTGATATAGAAATTCTAGGCTATTAATGGCAAATATTTCCATCTCTCTACCACCACCACCACCAAGCCACTTGTTGTCCTGGCTGGAAATGCTTTATGACAAGGGAAACGACACCTTGCGCTACTCTTACATTGAGCAGAAAAATTGTGGAGCTGTGTCAAACAACCAAAAACACAGCTAATAATCAAAGTTTATTTAGCTAGCCTACACTACACAGCTGGCAAAAAAATACATTTCATGTACCCGAAGACATGCTCACAAAAAATATGTTACATAGCCTTTCTTTTCAAAGAGCTAGAAGCCTACAGTTTCGTTAGCCTGTGTTAGCTATATCCACTGTTAGAAACGGGCAGATAAGCTAGCTATCGCTAGCATGTAGCTCAGCTGCTATCTCAAAACCCTTCAGTGTCAAGGAGCAATTATCATGCTGTATTTTTGTCATCAGTGATAATCGATGGAGAAATCAATGTCAACACAAAAGCACAGAGTGTACAATGTTGTACTACTATTGCTTGCTCCACTTAACAACCTAGCTTACTAGTCACACCTAGCAATGTATCATTACATATCAGTTGACAGGTGAGGTCTATCTGACATAAGTGACACAAAACACGATTTGATCAGTAAACTTCCTAAGAGATATAAATACCTTTATAACGGGATTTCTTCTTCTCTTCCTCCTTTCTCCGTTTTCGTCCCTGAGCACCAGAGGGTTTAGATTTTTTCATCTTCAGTAGCTGCTACTGTAAACCAACCTAAGCTTAACGTTAGGTACCATAGCATGGACCTGTGCTTGCGACTGCTGGAGTCGACATTGAACGTGGCTGGTGCGTGGCTGAAGCGTGACTGCTGCGTGCGCCCCCCCCCCCACCCCCCACCCCCACATTATTTGTTAAATAATTATTTGTTGTTCAAATAAACGTGTATACATGCTAAGGGGGCGCTATATGATACTATATGAGAGTTTTTTGTTTGTTTGTTTAAAATGCTTATGCTTAAGCGTTCCAGTTTAGGTAGGTAAGAAAATATGGTGAGGGCGACCACTAGATGGCGCCCTAGGCGAGTGCCTAGTCCGCCTATGCGAGGCGCCGGCCCTGTACACGGCGAGCGATACTGAGCAGGTTCGTTATGTGGACGTCACATCCTTGTACCCTTATGCCAACGCGCACTTTGAGTACCCCGTCGGTCACCCTGAAATCATTCGTCGTGATTTTAAAGATCCGCGCACGTACTTTGGTCTGATCAAAGCCGTCGTGCATACTCCTCGAGGGTTATTTCTGCCGATTCTGCCGTACAAAACCGAGCGAGGTAAACTGGTGTTTACTCTCTGCCGCGTCTGCGCTGAAACAAACAGTCAAACCGCTTCGTGCATGCACAGCGAGAAAGAGAGAGCTTTATCAGGCACCTGGCCGACCCCCGAATTCACCAAAGCCCTAGACGCCGGTTATCGGGTCGCTGAAATAACTGAAGTCTGGCATTTTGATCAAAAGAGTGACTCTATCTTTAGGGGTTACATCAACACCTTTTTGAAAGGGAAACAGGAGGCTTCAGGCTACCCCTCTGAAGCATCGGATGAGGCTAGCAGGGACAGGTAGGTCAAAGACTACGAGGCTAACCAGGGTATCCGGCTAGATCCGGCTAAAATTCATCCTAACCCCGCCAAAAGACAGATTGCTAAATTATGTCTCAACAGCTTTTGGGGTAAGTTTGCCCAGAGAACCGAGCTGGCTCAGACCAGCCTCGTCAGAAAGCCTGAAGAATTTCTCAAGTTTCTGTTTTCAGAGCAGCGCGTCATCAAACATTTCACCTTTTTGAACGATGAGGTGGTGATGGTGCAGTGGCGGTACGGTGAGCGTTACATTCTCCCTCCCGAAAAAAGCATCAACATTTTTATCGCTGCATTTACCACCGCCTATGCTCGTATGACTCTGTACAGTTTTATGGAGAAGGTGCATAATCCTGACAGGATTCTGTACTACGACACGGATAGCTTAATCTACATCGTCAGAGAGGGAGAGACCCCGCATCCGACGGGTAACTACCTGGGACAGCTGACCGACGAGCTGGGTGGGGATAGCATCCAAAATAAGGTCTACGCTTATCAGACCAGAGGGGGTAAAGTGTCTTTACGTGTTAAGGGAATCACGGTGACTCAAGAAAGCTGTAAAGAAATCAATTTCGACAGCATTAAACATTTGGTAGAGGGCTATGTTCAAGATCCTAACCACGACGCCGTCATCACGGTGCCTCAACAGAACATTGTAAGAGATAAAAAGGGCTTCCGTCTGAAAAATTACTCATTCCAGAAAAAGTTTAGGGTGGTGTACGACAAAAGGCGTCTTTTGGCTGACGGGCGAACCGAACCCTTTGGTTATTAAAAATAAAAAATGTCGAAACCCCTGGAAGAGGAGGTTGAGTTTGATCCCAGATTGCAGCTGCCTAGCGGGTGTGGAAAAACCAGGGGTGGACAGTAACAGAGTAAATTTACTTACAGTACAGATTCTGAGGATTTGTACTTTACTCAAATACTAGAATTCTTTGATACTTATTACTCTTACTCGAATACATTTCCAAGGCAAAGATTTTTACTTTTACTCGAGTTAATTTCTGAGAAGGCTCATGAATACTCGTTACTTTTAGGTTTGCCTGTATTTTTGTTTTTGTTTTTTTTTCCCTAAAATGCGATTGGCCACACGCAGTGTCGGTCAAAGAAGGAAACCTATCACAGTACACCTTCTCAACTGGGATTTACGTCAAAGCGGAAATACGTCATCCCCTACCCAAGCAGCTCAAAACAAGACCGCGGTGGCAATGGAGGCTGATGAAGAAATCTCTGATGAATCCAAGTCTGAACATGATGAGCCGGAGTTTTATGAGGCGGAGGAAGAAAACCCAAGGCCTTATCTTAAAGCTATGTTCGACTTTGTCGGAGTGAAAAAGACATGTCAGCGATCGCTGATTTTTTTTTGCTTCGCGGCCGCAATGCCACCAATATTATTGGACCCGAAAAGTGAGTGGGTCTGGACCCACCCTCTTATAATGGTGGCGACGCCAATGCCCTGTTAAGACACTGACACGGGTCCTTAGTTAATTGATTGATTAACTGATATTTTTATTAAAGTCAGCATAGTAAAGGTACAGTTTCATGACAGTACAGTAAGGTCAACTAAAAGGATGAACACCACAACAACGCTTTTAGGCAGAAATGTGGTAATGGTAGAATTATCTGGAATCAATGGGGGTACATGTAGTAAAATTGAATTATTGTTTTGGGAATGCGACAATTCAAACACATATTATTGAAAATGACATCATTGTCGTCTTTGATGATTCCATTCATTTTCTTTCCATTTTTATAGATTTTGGGGAAGGCTTGGTACAGTATAACAGACTGGTTCTACAGGCAAGCACATCAGTGCAGGTTTTTCAAAGAGTTTTCTCTGAAACAAGAGATACAAGGTAGTATATAAAATTGTAAAATGACTAATTCAGTCAGGTCCATTCTCATCAAAGATTAAAAAAAATAGGAAAATAGGAATTTACTCTTACTTTTACTCTAAGTACATTTAAAAGCATTTACTCTTGAATACTTAAGTACATTTAAAAGCAAGTACTTTCTTACTCTTACTCAAGTAATGTATTGACTGGGCTACTCTTACTTGTAGCGGAGTCAATTTTGACCAAGAGTATTTGTACTCTTACTCAAGTACTGGGATCCAGTACTCTGTCCATCTCTGGGAAAAACTGTTTTTGTAAAGTGTTTTGGAAAACTGTGAACATGTGATGAATGATGTACCCGAGAATATTGTATGGATTTATACTTCTTTTCAACCTTTGTACACGGAACTGCAGAAGAAAAATAAAAAGATTAAATTTGTCAAGGGATTACCCGATTCTTTTGAAGATGACTCTTTTTCCAGCCGATCAGACACACTTGGTTATTTTACCTGATGCTGCACCACGTCGCTATAACAGAACATATGATAAAAACCTGCTTTTATATCAGCGAGGTGAGGAGACCTTTTTAGCAGGCCGCCCGTAAACCACTCGCCGGATCTTAATCCCAACATGTAGGACATCGGTGGTGTTACGCCCGGCTCTGAGGCCGCAACAACACAAAGGGCAAGGCAGCGCGATGTATCAAAATACAATGTATTTTGATGAGTTGACAACAAAGGGAATGTGCGATGGGGTGTGAGAGTGAGCGTCAGTGGTGTGTGCAGGTGTTTGAGTGGTATGCAGTATGTGTGGTGCATGTTGTCAGGTGCAGAACATAACAAAAGAGGTGCAGCAGGTTGAAGGTCCCGGGGATGAGTGAGAGAGTGAGGCAGCCCACGGCAGGGGTTTATATCAGCCAGCCAATCAGGGAACCATACACAGGCGCTTCCAGCCGTCCGCAATCAGCAGCCTGTAAACACCCCCACACAGCAGACACACCCACGCAGACACACACAGACAGGACACAGCCATAGGCTGGGGCCGTAACACCCCCCCCCCACAAAGACAGGGTCCCACACGGAACCCTGATAGCCCAAAAGGCCCAAGGGAAAAGGACACAGAAGCAGACGGCACCTGAAACACATAAAACAGAAACCAACATGAGTACACAGCAAACAGGCTAATCACATGGAGCCCTTGACAAGGCGTCAGCCACCAGGTTATCACAGCCCTTGATATGGCGGATCTCAAGGCAAAAGGACTGCAACAACAGGGCCCAACGAATCAAGCGCTGGTTTGGACACTGTAAAGAATTTAGAAACGTCAAAGGGTTATGATCAGTAAACACAACAACAGGCCCAGAGCTAACATAGACCCTGAAATGCTGCAAAGCCAAAACCAAAGCCAGTGTTTCTTTTTCGATAACAGAATAATTCAACTGATGCTTGTTAAACTTCCGAGAAAAAAAATAAACAGGCTTATCCACTTCCAAGTCATCAGGTTGCATTAACACCGCTCCTGCCCCCACATAACTGGCATCTACCTCCACTTTAAAGGGCCTGTCCCACCGAGGAGCAGCCAAAACCGGAGCATTACAAATCAAGGACTTCACATTCTCAAACGCAGACTGACACGCAGGAGACCACTCAAACTTGACTTTACCCTTCAACAAGTTAGTAAGAGGCGCCACAACAGTTGAAAAGTTCCTACAAAAACAACGATAATACCCAACGAGCCCCAAGAACCTCATCAGTTCTTTCTTGGTTGTAGGAGGAACATAGTTATCAATAGCATGCACCTTTGCTCGCACAGGACAGACTCTCCCTTGACCTACCACACGACCGAGATAGGTAACTGTAGCCTTCGCAAAGTCACATTTGGCCAGATTTACAGTTAAATGTGCGTGAGCCAAGCGGTCAAACAACTTCCCAATACGGTCAAGGTGAACGTCCCATTCATCAGAATAAACCACGACATCGTCCAAATACACCGAACAACCCTCCAGACCACTCACAACCCCGTTCATGAGGCGTTGGAAGGTCGCCGGCGCATTTCGCAACCCAAAAGGCATTACCGAATAAGAATACAAACCCGTGGGTGTCACAAACGAGGCAATGTCTTTCGCTCTCTTCGACAATGGCACCTGCCAATACCCCTTGAGCAAATCAAATTTGCTCACAAATTTAGCTGACCCAACCTGGTCGACACAATCCTCAACACGGGGGAGGGGGAAACAATCTGGTTTTGTAACACTATTTACTTTACGAAAATCAGAACAAAATCTGGGCGTGTTATCTGATTTAGGAACAAGCAAGCAAGGTGAAGCCCAGGGGGAGCAAGATGGCTCCGCTATGTCATTCTCCAACATATACTTCACCTCGGCATCAAGAAACTGGCGCTTCTCTGGATGAACACGGTAAAACTTCTGCTTAATGGGCTTAGACTCTCCCACATCAATGTCATGTTCGATCAAATGTGTGCGTGTAGGTGTATCACTGAACAAACATGCATAACTCCTTATCAGACTGACCAACTGTGCGCGTTTAGAAACCTCCAAATGACCAAACAAACCATCTAAATTCTGCAAAGTCTCAGAATTCTTGAGCCGACCATAGAGTACAGCATCATCAGGGCCTGGGACGCCGTCCCCTCCCTGCTCTGCCACCACAGGGGATGAAGAAGCAGACACACAGGCAGGATGGACATCCGACGGCTGCACCACCTCACTGGCCTCCTGCACACGAACACAGTAGGGTTTCAACAAATTCACATGACACAGTTGAGTAGAAGACCTACGATCTGGAGTAGCAATCAAGTAATTCAGGTCAGACAACTTCTTTACCACAGAGTAAGGACCGAAAAACTTAGCTTGAAAAGGGGATGTTACAATGGGCAACAGAGCCAAGACCTGATCCCCTGGGAAAAAAACACGGTTCTCAATCCCACGGTCATAATGTTTTTTCATTTTGCTCTGCGCACCCTCCAATTTACTCTTAGCTACTTCCTGAGCCCTGTACAACCTGTAGCGAAAACCATACACATACTCCAGAAGATTCTGAGGAGGCTCCTCCTCCTTCCAATTGTCACGCAAGAGGGCCAAAGGGCCCCGAACAGTATGACCAAACACAAGGTCGTTGGGACTAAACCCTATTCTCTCTTGAACGACTTCCCTAGCAGCCAACAACAGCCATGGTAAACCCTCTTCCCAATCACTTGACATTTCAACACAATACGCACGCAACATTGATTTCAGAGTCTGGTGAAACCTCTCCAGAACACCTTGACTTTGCGCGTGGTAGGCAGAGGCCTGATTATGCTTGATCCGCAACAATTTCAGGACCTGGGAAAACAGATGAGAAGAAAAATTAGACCCCTGGTCGGACTGAATGACTCTGGGAACACCAAAAACCGACATAAACTGCGACAACGCACGCACCACAGACCTGGCCGTGATCGTGCGCAGCGGGTAAGCCGCTGGATACCTTGTACTCTGGCACATCACTGCGAGTAAATAACAAACTCCTGACCTCGAAGGTGGCAAGGGCCCCACACAATCAATAACAAGGTGCTCAAATGGCTGACTCAAAGCACGTACTGGGACCAAAGGAACAGGCTTGAGGGTCTGATTAGGCTTACTGGTGACCTGACACACATGACATGATTTTATATAGGCCGCCACATCCCTCTTCAACCGGGGCCAGAAGAAATACCTCAGGATGCGTCCATATGTCTTCTTGACGCCCAAGTGACCACCCTCGTCATGGGAAATCTGCAACACCAAGCTGCGAAACTTAGAGGGAACAACAACTTGCAATACAGGATCCCCAACAAAAGTTTCCCACTGCGGCACCCATTTCCTCATCAACACCCCATTAGCAACAAAATAACACTGTGCATGATTTTCCACCTCACCAACAGGGCAAACCAACTCCAGCAACGCCTTGAGGGAGGGATCCGTCTGCTGCTGCTCCACCAACTCACTGCAAGAGACAGACCAAGGGACATCAGGACATGTTACATCATTCTGTAGTGACCCGTCAGCCTCTGCTGCGGAACTTTCATCATCTTGCGCGCGCGCCATGGCACGCGTCACAGCGCATGCAGTAAATACATCAGGGAACTCCCTCTCGTTCTTATCAGGGTCACTGCTCACGAGGGGCACCGGAACCACAATAGGAGGGGGCACATCAGCCCACACTCTACTACCGCATATATCATTACCCAAAATCACCTCGATTCCATCTAGAGGCAACGCCGGCCGCACACCAACCATCACTTCACCCTGAAACAGATCACAAGACATCATCTTGTGCTGAGGCACACGCAAAACTTTCAATCCCATCCCAAGCACAGGGATAAACGACCCAGTGTAGGTCGCATCTGAAAACGGTAAGACTGATGTCAAAATGAAAGAATCAAAAGCGGCAGTATCTCGCAATATTTTCACGCGCACACACTCGTCCCCACCTACCAGAGAAACAACACCTTCACTGATAAAAGGCTCAAAAGACTTAAGCCCCACACCGGCCACCTGAGGCCCCGCCTCACCATCTGCCGGTAACCCCTCCAAGACCAGCGCAACAAACATTGCCGGCTTGGGGGAAAAACTGGACTCCGTGTGTTTAGGCCTGGACTTTACCGCATAACAATCACGCCTCCAATGGCCCCGCTTGTGACAGAAACTACACACTTTATCAGACTCACGTGCACCACGATCGTTCCTCTGCTGCTCGGCTGGTCTTACATGTCGGCCAGACCACAAACTGCCGCCAGACGAAGTGTCCCTGAACCCGCCACCGCGAGCCACAGGAGCACCCCCCCCCCGTGCGTCAGCACATAGTCATCGGCCAAGGCAGCGGCCTCGGCTGCCGTCTTAACCTTGCGCTCACTTATGTAAGTCGAAATGCGCTCCGACACCGAGCTCTTAAACTGCTCCAAAATAGCCAGCTCTCGCAGATCATCAAACGATTCAACTTCCGCAGCAACACACCAGCGATCAAAATGAGTGGACAAGTCACGTACAAACTCCATGTGTGACTTCTCACCTCTCCTGCACGTCCTAAACCGCTGGCGGTACGCCTCAGGAACCAGCTCAAACGCCTTCAGAATAGCTGACTTTACCAGTGCGTAGCTCCCACACTCAATGCTACTCAAGGACGAATACGCCTCCTGGGCCCTGCCGGTTATCACACACTGCAACAACAACGTGCGCGTGGCCTCAGACCACCCCCGTGCATCCCCCAGACGCTCAAACATGAGAAAAAACGTCTCCGGATCACGTTCATTAAATTTAGGCACAAGTTTCAAATCACTCAAATCATTACCTGTACCAGTCCTTACCGGACTCCCCCAAACACAGGATCCACCAGGTAACACATCAGCCGCGGCTGCTTTTCCCTCACGAACCAACTGCAGCTGCTGCCTCTGCAGCTCCAGCTTCGCAAACTCAGTCTCCTGCTTCATCTTCTCCACAGACAATTCCCTGTCTGCTTTCTCTGCCTCTAACTTCAGACGCAGCTCCAGCAACTCCTTCAGCTGCTCGAAAGACAACGCAGGACCAACACCAGGACCCGCCACAAGCGGAAACGAGTCCTCGCACACAGAAGCACTGGCTCCCTTCCTGGCGTCCAAAATCTCCATTTTACACAACTCCACCTTTAAATTGGCCCGAACGCTCTCTTTTACGCGTCTGTCCCCAACATCGACCTTGTAAAAGTCAGCCAATTTAACCAACTGCTCCCTTGAGCACTCGTCCAGCAACTGCTCAGACGGCCTCGCTACAAACGCCTTCACCAACTCATCCATCGAGAGGGAGAGAAAAAAAAAACACACACACGGAGAAAAAAATTAAGTGTCGGACTCACCTGTGCGCTTCACGACCTTCAGCCTCCAGTCGGAGTTCCTCCCGCTAGCTATCTGCCTAACCAGACTCTTGCTACCTTACTCCCCCCTAGTCTTCATGGGGCGTAGCGGCGGGTATTTATGCACCCAGCGCCCGCTGGCACGCAAGCAGCACCCAGTAAACTGGCCACCCCCCGTAACCACGAGCAGTGCTCCCGAGCAAATTAAGGGAAAAGGGAAAGGGAAGCTCTCAACCACCGTACCCCAACACTAACAACCCCCCCACGACGAATCTCAAAGGGGAGACGCCGCTATACCTACCAGGAAAAACTCCGACAAAACAATGCACACCTTGTCCAACACTCACCTTTCTCCGCTTCCACCATGACCCATCTCGCACGACTGAATGAATGAATCAGCTGTCGAACAAACACACCTGCTCCCGACGCACACATCGCATGCGCGGCAACACAACCAACACCATATATGGACAAATACGTCACGCCTCACCTAGGGAATCCCCCCCACAGGGAACAGGGAACCCCTATCTGACGTCACTCAAGAACTACTAACCATATCGCACCAACGCCACGCGCCGCCAATTACCCACACAGCAGTATCCAACTGCTGCGCTCACACAGACGTCCCTGGCGAAATACATACCCACCAGGCAACCAATCCACTAGACGCCCAGCAGGTTCAAAAGGACGGACGAGCCCCCAACTTGTTACGCCCGGCTCTGAGGCCGCAACAACACAAAGGGCAAGGCAGCGCGATGTATCAAAATACAATGTATTTTATTGAGTTGACAACAAAGGGAATGTGCGATGGGGTGTGAGAGTGAGCGTCAGTGGTGTGTGCAGGTGTTTGAGTGGTATGCAGTATGTGTGGTGCATGTTGTCAGGTGCAGAACATAACAAAAGAGGTGCAGCAGGTTGAAGGTCCCGGGGATGAGTGAGAGAGTGAGGCAGCCCACGGCAGGGGTTTATATCAGCCAGCCAATCAGGGAACCATACACAGGCGCTTCCAGCCGTCCGCAATCAGCAGCCTGTAAACACCCCCACACAGCAGACACACCCACGCAGACACACACAGACAGGACACAGCCATAGGCTGGGGCCGTAACAGTGGGAAAAAACGTAATCTATAACGGCCGCTGCCTAACCACTGAAACCTCTGTCTACAATCGTTATGCTGTAGAGTGATGTCGTTCTGCATCTCCCTCATACACACGTTTATCTGTTTCACAACACTCTCTTTATCGCCGGTCGTAAAATCCGCATTCAAAACGCTTGGTGAGCAGAGAACATTTTTTTTCGGTTAAATGATTCACAGGCGCGTTCATCTCCAGGGCGCCACGCTGCCACGTGTCGATCCAGTGAAAAACACACTGGTCCACGGGGACATTATACCACGTGTGTGGGTAGGAAATCTCCGTCAGCGCCACCTGCCAAGATAAGATAAGATAAGATAAGATAGGACTTTATTCATCCCCGTGGGGAAATTAGGGCGTTACAGCGGCAGGAAACAGCAGTGCAAGATACAAGAAAGTAAAAAATAAAAAATAGAATATGGCAGACAAATGTGTTATGTACATAAAATATTTACATGTTGCATCAGAGGGTTTCACAGTGTCTAATCTGAGTTGAAGGACCCTCCAAGTGAAGATGCTGCTCTAAATCCACTCGGTAGCTGGCGATAGTGTTTTCAGGAAACACGCTGAGACTGGCGTTGGAAGGTAAAGTCACGTAAAAACTCTCTTCTGTTCTGGCTTCCATGACTCTGTGTGATATGAAAACTGAGACGCGCGTCGTCTTTATAAATCGATGAGCTGACTGGCGGATACCCAGCTATTAAATTTCTCAGGCCAGTTTTTCCAGCGCACCAAGACGTATTTTTTACCTCGACTAAAACGCTCGTCCAGAACCTCCTCCACCTGATACTGTCATATCATGTCTTCTGTCTTGTCTTTTCGTCTTTTTGTCTAGTCTTTTTCAACAGTCTTGTGTTTATGGTCATGGTTTAGTTTCTTGTGTTTTTGTTATCTTTAGTTCTTGGTTTTTTCTTAGTCAAGGTTTAGTTTTCATAGTCATGGGTTCTGTTTCCTGATTTATTTTGTTAAGTTGTTGACTTCCTGTTTGTCATGTCTGTGTGTTCCCTTTTGATTAGATTATTGGTTTCACCTGTGTCTCGTTTCTTGATTTGCTTCACCTGTCTTGTCACTCTGTTCCTCGTGTGTGTATATATAGCCCTGCTCTTCCCTTTGTTCCTTGTCTCGTCATACTCGTTACTCGTTTCATGCTTCATGTTCCATGTTCCATGTTCCATGTTCCATGTTTCATGCCACGTTTCTGTCTTGTTAGTGTTTTGGATTTTGTTTGCCTTTTTTTTTGGAAATCCTGCAACTTCAGCAGCGTCCTTGGTTTTTGGGAGTTTTGTTTTTCTTTATTAAAACACCTTTTTTGCCTACTCCTGCCTGCGCCTCTACCTGCATCTAGTCCTGCATTTGGGTCCGAACATCCCTTCCCCGCTACCCCGTTGTGACAGATACGGCTTATTCTCACTCACGGTCACTTTTTGTAGTTGGGTCTCGTAAAATGTTCCGTCGATAAGCTCACCGTCGTAATCTTTTACTTTGTACACCGGTGGAAGTCGCGGGATACATTCCGATACGGTAAACAGCTCATCCGTGTAACTCTGCTCATACTTTTTGTCAAACACCCCCCTGAGTTTGGAAATCTTCACCACGTCTCCCTCTTTTAAATTCAACTTCAAAGTGTTTTTTCGACGAAAAGGAAATGTGCCGTACAAGTTTTGAAATACGACGCGGGTGTTTTCGCTCGTGACGTCGTTGGGCTTCATTTTTATACTGCTGTGATAGCTCTCGTTATAACTTTTAAGCAGCTCCTGCAAAACATCTACGTATCGACGTGTGTTTTTGGCCGTAAAGTATCTCCACATTCTAGTCTTTAACGTACGGTTGATCATATCGCATAAATCCACTTGAAATTGCTTCAGGGGCCGTGGTACAAATACTCTGTTTCTAGGTAAATGTATCCTGGCTGGTTTATGTAGAGTATAAACATCCTGCTTCGATAAAAATTATTTTACTCGATCAGTTTTTACTTTAACTCCACTTTCATCCTGTACGGCCCTCTGAAGACGCTCTACTCCTCCAAAACTACCCGGATGTGAAGGCGTATAATAGAGCTGTTTCATCAGACGCTCTCCCCTTTTCTCCATCTTTCACCCTCAAACGTTAAAGAATGACAGAGACCTCTTTACTGTTTTTACCTTTATAGTTTATTATCCACAACAGAACAACACAAAACATGACTTAACAGCCTTTATATTTCAACATCTCCCAGACTGTGATTACAACCGGAGCTGTGAATGTGCGCAGTATCATACAGTGCAAGTTTTGCAGCACATAAAAGATGTCATCGCATTGATGGTCTTGAATGTAGCAGGACAAGGCATCTACAATCATAGTGTAAAGCGTCAACAAGTGAAACACATCAAGTTCGGGTGAGCCCTCTGTAATATATCCGATCACGCTGCTAAATGTTTCAGTCACAGAGCTTTGACATATTAACGTTAGAGTTTTTTGCACCATCGCTTCCCAT
Organism: Planiliza haematocheilus; assembly: GCA_005024645.1. NCBI lineage: Eukaryota > Metazoa > Chordata > Actinopteri > Mugiliformes > Mugilidae > Planiliza > Planiliza haematocheilus. The sequence continues at coordinate 467,969 of SRSE01001219.1, forward strand.
ACAGCGTCTCTGGCCTTAGCTCTTATTAAATCCAGCAGCGTTTCTAATTTGGTCACGTCAGAAGGTCTAGCGTTACCGTTGATTTTACATTTTTTAACATCTTTCACTCTGTTGGCGATGGTCTGGTGTAGAACAGCCGATAGTTCCCATACGACGTATCTCACCTTCACAGCCCTAAACAGTGATCTGAAACAACGACCCATGATGCAAAACGAAGACGGATAAACATACAAAATATTACAAAGTATTCTAAAGATAAGATTATCAATACTTTGACAATATCCCCCACGGCTACCAATTCCCCCGTGTCTCGACTTAGCCGGGGGGTGTCTGCCTGCGTGTGTATTTCTGAGAATAAATGAAAACTCATCAATTATTACCCCAGTGTGTCACCACTTTCACACAATGCTCTAAGTACCCCCTAGGCATAAAGAAACCGTTATAAGGAGACACTGAAACCTCGTCTCTCCTTATCAATACTTTGAAACGCATTAAAGCATTAACGCATGCTCCCCCCTCACGTCAACCCCCTTTTAATTAACACGTTCTTCCACTTACGTCAGCCCCCTTATGAGACACCCCCCCCCCCCCCCCGTGACCTTGTGGCCCAAAGGTCAAAGGTCACCATCCATCAAACTTTTTGACAGTAGGTATCTTCCTTTACTCTCTCAGAGTGTCACTAATGTCGACAGCAAAAGGTTCTGGAGTATGTGAAGTTCTTTAACGTGGGCATGAAGCTCACGGGAACAGACACTGAACTCTGCTCTCAGCATTTCCAGTGCGTCCTTTCACTTCTTGGTTGGAAATGGGACTGGTGGTTTCTCAGCTGAGAGGCTTTGAGTAGCAGGGAGATGGGTGAAGTTTTGTTTTTGTATTTGACCAACAAGCAGCGGCAGTTTAACCTCAAATGCATTTCACCTCTGTGTCCACATTCAAACACTTCTTGACAAACTCCCCATCACTGAACGACTTTCCACAGATTGCAGTAAGTTTAGCTACCTTGAAGCTGACCCGAAACAGATCACAGGTTCGTCTGTGTTTGGCGTAGCATTGTTCTCTGCTGGGCGGCAAATCCACTTTTTAGCCTAGCCACCTTGTCTCTCCTTGCTTGGTCCAGCAAGCTAGCATACTACCCTCCATGGCGCGTTTCATAGTGTCGGCGGATGTTAAACTCTTTGAACACCGCCACTGTCTCTCAGCAAATTAGACAAACTGCCTTGTCCTTGCACTGGACAAAAAAAATAATCATCTGTCCACTGTTGTTTAAAAACTCTGCACTCTGAATCTATTTTCCGTTTCTCCAAAAGTTTTGACTGTTTGACGTCCAGCTTTCTCCCGGTCTACTCGCCCGTGCAGCGTAGTGCACGCATTTGACGCTTGATCACGAGCGTGACCACGTCAGAATATGCCATTGTGTGACTGGGTGAAAATTAGCTACTACTGTAAATGGTTACCTCAATCATTGAATTCGGATAATTTATAAGTTAAAATATAAGTCATGTTTAGAGGGATTGTTTGGGATCGTTAAGTGGGTCACTCCAGTTCTTTAGGCGGGCCGGATGTGGCCCGCGGGCCGTAGTTTGGGAACCCCAGATGTAGAGTCTGATGATCTAGAATCAGGGCTCTCAAGTTTTGAACTTGTCTTTAAAGACAAAAACCAAGAAGTAGAAAAAGACATTTGTCCATAAGTGTCCCCTGGAACAGCACTGGTCTTTGTCTCCTGTGTTGTGAAACAATTACCTGATTCCTCTTCCAGTTCTTCTTTGATGTGTGCGGAGTCTGTCCTGCTACTCTGCCACTACTTGGGTCATTTACCTGAGGACCCCACAGTGATTTGGACCAGGGACGATCTCAGTCCCAAATCTGTCCACAAACGAAGAGAAACAGCTCTCTGACAGCGGCAGCTACACCTGCTCCATCAGTGATGGAAGAGGAGAACGAAGACTGACAGACGTAGATCTACAGGTCAAAGGTCAGAAACAAACCTCAACATGTGTTCACTGTTTAAATATGAGGAGGAAGAAAAAGACTCAACTGAACCTGATATGAACTGATATGAATGTTATGTTTCTCCATAGAACGATTTCCAACCTGGGCCATAGTTCTCATAGTTCTCATAGTTCTCCTGGTTCTCCTGATTGTTGCTCATTGTGTCGTTTGTTGTGTTCTGTGTTGTTACTTCATGTCAGGTGAGTCTCTACTACTACACTACCCATAATGCTGATGGTAACATGTGTCCTGTGGAGGAGACTTGTTCCAGCTGCTGAAAGAGTTCAGAGTTCAAACAGCTGCTACAGAGAGCTGAAGAGAAACTTCCAGGTTTAGTTCCAGAAGTCAGAAACTCTTCATCAAACATGTCTGCAGCACTTTACAGGACGCTTTGACTAGTTACCAAGGAACGAGTCAGGAAGACATCAGGGACAAACGGAGACACAATCCAGCTCTAATCAGAAGCTCCTGACGTCCTCAATCAGGACCTGAGCTCTGAGCTCATGAGTCCAGGTCTCTCCCAGTCCCAGTAAAACCAGAGCAGAGGGTTAGGGTTCTTCCTCATCCATTCATCTGATTGGTTCCTCATTAGTTCCTGACTTCTTCTTTGGTAACTGCTCCAAATGTCCTGAAGAAGAAAACTGGTGTTCAGTCACAAACTAGTTTCCACTGGTTTGTGTCAGAGGTGTGACAGACGTCAGGTGAGCTCAGGTCACCTGGTTGATCCACATCCTCAAACAAACTGAACACTGAGAGTCCTCCACCAACATGAGACACATAGACAAGGATGGACAGAGACGTCCTGTTACCATCAGAGCTGCTGCTGCTGCTGCTGTCTCTACAGCTGATGATGGGATTTGTTGTCCTCTCAGTCTACCAGGTGGAGGTGGATTCAGGGGTGGAGTCTGTCCAGCTGATCTGCAAAACCACAGCTCACCTGTTTAAAGACGCTAAAGTGGAGTGGAAGGACAGAAACTACAAGAAGGTCCATGTATATGAGAACGGCTCTGACCACCTTGAAGACCAGAACCAGATTTACAGAAACAGAACGAAGATGAAGAAAAACCTGAAAACTGGAGACCTCAGTCTGACCCTGAAATACCCCACAGAGAGAGACAACTACACCTACACCTGCACCGTCTACAACAAGAAGAGAGACATCCTGATGAAGAAACAAGTGAAGCTAAATGTCAGAGGTCAGTACTGTAGATACAGGTTAGAGGTCAGAGGTCTGTACTGTAGATACAGGTCAGAGGTCTGTACTGTAGATACAGGTCAGAGGTCTGTACTGTAGATACAGGTCAGAGGTCAGTACTTTAGATACAGGTTAGAGGTCAGAGGTCTGTACTGTAGATACAGGTCAGAGGTCAGTACTGTAGATACAGGTCAGCCGGCGCTGACACCGAGAAGTTCATAAGATCCGTCAGCGAACTGAAGAGACAGGTTGGTTTTGACCTCCTTGATGAGAAGAAACGGTTCAGACTCAAAAAGCACGTCACAACTGTGAGAAAGGCAGCACAGAGCAGACCTGTGAGAAAAACCAGGAAGTTATAAGATCATGCAGTATCACATGGTGGTCTCCTTTCTTTACTGCTCTCTGCTTGTTTCAGCTTGTCTGTTTCTCTTTTCTGTCCTCTCTATGCCAAGCCTAAAAATAGGGTCTCTAAACATCAATGGGGGGAAAGATAGGCACAAGAGGGCTCTGATCTCTGAGGTCTCTACTCAGAAAAGGGTTGATGTGTTTTTTTTACAAGAAACACACAGTACTGCAGCAGATGAGGTGGATTGGGGCTTATGGTGGGATGGGCCAATCTGCCTTAGCCATGGCACTAATTTTAGCGCAGGAGTAGCCGTCCTGTTCAAAGAAACTGCTAATGCAACGATCTTATCCTCTGCTGAGATCGTGAAGGGTCGGTTACTGGTTGTCAGGGCAGAGATAGAGAACTGTGTGTTTTGTTTTGTTAGCGTATATGCCCCAAATCAGGGAAGAGAGAGAGTGGGATTCTTTAACCTGTTAAAAAACGAACTAAGGAATCACCTTCAAGACCAGCTCGTCATTGGTGGGGATTTTAACTGCACTTTAGATTTTACTGAAGATAGGACAAGTGAGGAACCCCACCCACAGTCAAGTCAGAGCCTCTGCTGCACCATCACACATTTGGACTTACTAGACACATGGAGAGTTAAACATCCACAGTCCAGACAGTACACATGGGTCAGGATGAACAACAACAGAGTTGGAGCCATGTTGAATCTGATTTCAAAATCTTGTTTTGAGTAAATTATGGGATTACTATTTATAAAAGAAATTGTTATTATTGTAATCATCTAGATCTGTAGCCATCTTAGTTTAAAATGTACAGAGATGCCTAAAGATACTTATTTTATTTTATTTTGATGGTGACGTATGGAATGCGCCTCCCACGGACAGGTGGCTATTTAATTTTGTTGAAGGAGCGCTTCGAATCTGTTGGGTGGCGGAGCGAAAAAGTTTTCTGACCACACACTCACAAATGTTTCGGACCTTGCATATCAAGTTACTCGTTTAAATTTGTTTTGTAACTAAAGAGAGTCAACCGGAGATTTATGTTCAATAAACATCAAACTTGGATGAGCGTCATCTCTGCGCGTGCTTACTAAAATGTGTGTCGGTAACTCTCCACCTTACATCAGCTGACTAAAAGGACGCAGCAGTCACGCTTCAGCCACGCACCAGCCACGCACCAGCCACGTTCAATGTCGACTCCAGCAGTCGCAAGCACAGGTCCATGCTATGGTACCTAACGTTAAGCTTAGGTTGGTTTACAGTAACAGCTACTGAAGATGAAAAAATCTAAACCCTCTGGTGCTCAGGGACGAAAACGGAGAAAGGAGGAAGAGAAGAAGAAATCCCGTTATAAAGGTATTTATATCTCTTAGGAAGTTTACTGATCAAATCGTGTTTTGTGTCACTTATGTCAGATAGACCTCACCTGTCAACTGATATGTAATGATACATTGCTAGGTGTGACTAGTAAGCTAGGTTGTTAAGTAGAGCAAGCAATAGTAGTACAACATTGTACACTCTGTGCTTTTGTGTTGACATTGATTTCTCCATCGATTATCACTGATGACAAAAATACAGCATGATAATTGCTCCTTGACACTGAAGGGTTTTGAGATAGCAGCTGAGCTACATGCTAGCGATAGCTAGCTTATCTGCCCGTTTCTAACAGTGGATATAGCTAACACAGGCTAACGAAACTGTAGGCTTCTAGCTCTTTGAAAAGAAAGGCTCCGTAACATATTTTTTGTGAGCATGTCTTCGGGTACATGAAATGTATTTTTTTGCCAGCTGTGTAGTGTAGGCTAGCTAAATAAACTTTGATTATTAGCTGTGTTTTTGGTTGTTTGACACAGCTCCACAATTTTTCTGCTCAATGTAAGAGTAGCACAAGGTGTCGTTTCCCTTGTCATAAAGCATTTCCAGCCAGGACAACAAGTGGCTTGGTGGTGGTGGTGGTAGAGAGATGGAAATATTTGCCATTAATAGCCTAGAATTTCTATATCAAAACATTTTATCCATTAAATGCAGTCTGCAATTTTCCAATATTGTAAGTTGCTACAGTTGTTATTATAAAACGTTTTGCCTACAGTAACTTCCTATTAGGCTATGCAATGTCAAAGAGTTACAATAGTTGATTTATAATACATAGGCTAAAATAAATGTAGTGGTGTGTTATATTGTATGTTAAAAGTATTTGTATTATTTCAAACTGGCAGATGCACTCAGGAAATAAAGTAATGTAAGACTTTAACGGTACAGTCTATTTATAAATAAAACATGCACCAGAATGGTTTCAGAACTTTTTACTAATTTTTAAACAAACAAATATTAAGTTATGTTTACAAGTTATGTTTTCCTCTTAGGCATGTACAAACAAATAACAGCTAAACATGGGTCACTGCTGCTATTCACAAATTCTTAAACATTAAATACTTTAAATACACTAAATTTTGAAATTTTTACAAAATTTAAATATTAACAAATATGTTATGATATACACTAAATTCTTAAACATTCTTGTCAACAGGTGAGGACGGGACAGGACGGGGGGGGGGGGGGGGGCACCAACATCAAACTTGCCTAGGGCAGCCAATGGGCTAGAACCGGCCCTGGCCGTGTACCTCAGGCAGATGGGACCAGTTCTACCTCCAAACAGCGCATCGCGAGGGTTTAAAGGGTGACGACTCAGGAACTGTTTCACTCGGCCGTCAGACTTTGTCATGCGGGTCCAGTCATGCTCCCATATGAACTGTACCGGGACCTTTAGCTTAAACCGCAGGTTTAACAGCTTTTCTTGCCAGGCCCAATGGAGCTGCTCAAAGGGAATCTTTGTCAGGGGGTTAACTTCGTGGGGAGAGAAACATTTGGGACACCCGTGAAAGAAACACCCGAGAAACTCCCACACCTTTTTTACACCGTCAATTTCTGCGTAACTGTCTACAACATATTTCCCCACCCTCTTCTCACCTCCGTTGAGAGCGTGTTGAATAGCGACGTTTTCGCTTTGTGAAATCCACTCTAACCACTGAATCCCCGCATTCGAGTAGTTTTTGAATTGCCGGTTGTAGTTATCGGTGGGCGGAAGGGCCAGAGTGTGGGGAGGAAGAAAGTTTGTTTTAAACACTTTCATGCACGCGGAGGCTATTGTGATGCAAGTGAAAGGGTCGACGCGTGTCTCTTTAATGAATTCTTTGCGAAACTTTAAACAAGACGCGGCTAGAATCTCAGTGTCTTTATCGCAATAAAGCACGGCCTCTTTTTTTAAATCAAATGTACAGCCATCCTTGGTGGCGTACCAGGCTGTGAATTTTTGCAACGTCTGCGCCGACATTCTGGCTACGCCGTAAGCGTCTGGAGGCAGGTAAGGGCCTACATAATCTAAGCGAGACTCTGAACTGAAAAGGTGCGGAAAGAAACCTTTGCTTAATTCGTCCTCGTCCGGACCGGCCTCAGCATCCAGACCCATGGCTGCGGGCATGTCTGCTAAGCGCATGGTTAAGAATGAGAGGGAGTCGATGTATGTTTGATGGAACGCCTCATCCACCATCTGCAACACCTTACTGCCTTGCATAATTATGCGGGGTGCCATACCTTGGGAAATTAAATGGTTTAGAAGAAGGTAGCTGTCAAAACCCTTTGCGTTGTGAGCGATGAAGATGTAATCTTTGTACTCTTTTTTTCTAAAACGCCTAAAGAAGCTTCCTGCGCATGTTAAGCCCCAGGAACCCCATTTCTCACCCAGCAGCGTTTGTGTACTGATATAAAAGGGTTTGTGTTCGCCTGACGCGTCTACGAATGTTTCAAACTCATAAAACACTACCTGTTGTGAATGGTCAGTCGCAACTTTCAAAGGTGTCATGTAACACAGATGGTCTTCACCCGGTTCCTTTACGGAGCACTGGGTGGTGCCGCTGATTGCGTTGTAATACACAGCTTTGCACACATTACACTTTTTTATCGTCTCACAATTGCTGACGGCTTTACCCGCCATTGGGCGATGGTAAGGCTCTTTATGTTTTATATAACAGGCGTTGGATCGGCACGTCATATTACAGTCGGAGCATTTGATTAGTTTTACTTTATTTTTTGTACAATCCGATGTAAAGCATATGGAACAGTGACCTGAACAGCGGTGGCTCCATAACTGAGAATAACCCATGTGACAATAATTGCAGACGTGAGGGATACCCAGAAATGTTTTCAAGTTGGTAATGCCGTAGTAGTGGCCTTGGTGGAGGAAGAGATAGAGGGTTTGGGAGGGATCGCTCTGTCAGACCCCCTATAGACTCACAACGTTATCAAAGTACTTATACGCTTCCTCACCAATTATTATTATTATTATTAGTTTCTCACCACTTTCACACATTCCTCTAAGTATCCCCCTAGACATAAAGGAGCCGAGACACTCCTTGTCTCTCCTTATCAATACTTTGACAATATCCCCCACGGCTACCAATTCCCCCGTGTCTCGACTTAGCCGGGGGGTGTCTGCCTGCGTGTGTATTTCTGAGAATAAATGAAAACTCATCAATTATTACCCCAGTGTGTCACCACTTTCACACAATGCTCTAAGTACCCCCTAGGCATAAAGAAACCGTTATAAGGAGACACTGAAACCTCGTCTCTCCTTATCAATACTTTGAAACGCATTAAAGCGAGGAGTCACGTGGGATCGACGAGCAAGATGGCTGCTTAGTTCAAGTTGTCTTAAGCCTCAGGGACTAAAATCCTAAATAATCCGTAATTTCTCTGCAATTTTTTTTTCTTTTTTTTGAAAAAAATATCTCTCAAATAAGTATTCTTTATAAGTCTTTTAATTTAAACGGAACCGTTCATGCGAAAGAACATGTCTACAGCTTCGAAGTATTTCAAGCCTACACGAGGAAGGGGAGCTGCGGCTACTAAGCCTGATGATGCTAGCCCTAAAAAGGACTCACAGAATGCTAATCTGGAAAATATCCTTGCTGAAGTAAGTAAAATGAGCTCAACGCTCCAAACAGTGGCGTCGGATGTATCAACGATTAAAGGGACTACTGAAGAACTGAAGAATGCCGTGAAAGTCATTCAAGAGCGGCTAACAGAGGCGGAGGGGCGAATCTCTGACTTGGAGGACTCTAACCAGCAATTGCTAAACAACCGCGAGCTGCAGGGTAAGCGCATAGATTCTCTATGGAACCGTGTGGAAGATTTGGAAAATAGAAGCCGCCGCAACAATGTCAGACTGTTGGGTCTGAAGGAGGGCATTGAAGGTGATAACCTGATTGCATGCATCGAAAAGGTACTGTCAGAGGGCCTGGGCATAGACATCGATAACGAATTCGAAATTGAAAGAGCACACCGCTCTCCCGGTTCACGTCCAGATGACGGACAACCTCCAAGGCTGATCATGATCAGATTTCTACGTTCAACCGCGAGAGATAAAACCTTAAAAGCAGCGAGGGAGAAAGGAGGTGCGGTGTGGAATGGATGCAACATCTCCCTGTTTCCAGACATGACCAAGGAGCTGGCCGAGAAGAGGAAAACTTTTACAACAGCGAGGCAGCTCCTCCGCGACAAGAACGTTAGGTTTCGACTTGCTTTCCCTGCAACGCTTCAATTCACATGGAAAGGGAGGAACCGAAAATTTGACGTTGCAAAAGAGGCGGTCAGGTTCATCGAGCAGCAGATCTCTGCAGGAGAATAAACGGAGACGTATCCATCATTAAGGAGACTGAGGTATGATGAGGCTGGATAGCTTTGGGTAGCCATTTAGACTAGGCTATAGCCGAGTGTGCGACTCGACATTCCACGACCTAAGTTAAGTTTTGCTTATGTTATGGACTTTGAATTACCGGCAAGAGAATCTTCAGCTGGTTGTTGGACAGATTTTTATTTTTATTTTTATTTTTATGTTTTACTTTTTCTCACCTCTGCTGTGGAGGGAAGTTTTTGGTTGACCAGTTTGGTCTTGTTGATTCAGGTTAAAATTAAAAATGCAGGTTTTCTATTAATGCTCTGTGGTACAAAATCTATAGCTCATGTTTTGATATTGGGATGGTCAGATGACAAGAGACAACATGTAGGCCAATATTTTCTTTCAATTTTATTTTCTCATTATGTGAATGGCTAATAGTGCTTATGTCAAAGTAGTCTCCTGGAATATTAATGGTTGTGGGAGTCCAGTGAAGAGGAAAAAGGTACTTTTATATCTTAAACATAAACAAGCTGATATAGCATTTATTCAAGAGACACACTTAGAGGAAGATGAAGCTAAAAAGTTCAAGAGGGACTGGGTTGGTCATGTTTACTATAGTTCATTTTCCAGCAAACGAAATGGAGTTCTTATTTTGATTCATAAGAGATTGAACTTTTCTATGTTGAAGGAGTACAAGGATGGTAATGGTAGAATTATCTGTATAGAGGCCAACATAAATGGGGGAGAATTAACACTATGTAATATATATGCTCCTAATAAGGAGGATCCATCTTTCTTTCATGGTCTGAATAGTATATTAGGAAATGCTCAAGGACAAATAATCTTGGCAGGAGATTTTAATCAGGTCTTAGATGGGATACTGGATAAAAGTAAATACATGGGTATGTCAACGCCAAAGGATAGAGCTGCCATCCACATGATGATGGAGGACAACGGCTTGATTGATGTCTGGCGTTTGGTTAACCCTAGTAACCAAGAATACACATTTTATTCCCACTGCCATAAATCTTATTCTAGAATTGATTTTTTTTTAATCTCCCAGAGTCTAGTTAATGCCATCACTGATAGCACTATAAATGCTATTTCACTGTCAGACCACGCACCTGTTGAGCTTTCTGTAAATATACATTCAGACAGGCCTAGACGCGGCAGGTGGAGAATGAACACATCTCTTCTACAGGATGAAGTGTTTTCTAAAGAACTTGCAGGGGATCTATCCTCATTTTTTTAAATTAATATGGGCAGTACAGATAGTGTGGCTATGGTATGGGAAACATCTAAAGCCTACATTAGGGGTAAAATGATTGCTAAGACTTCAAAAAGGAAAAAAGAGCAAAATGACCGTATTAAAAAAATAGAAGCAGAACTCAATAGTATGGAAAAAGATTTGGCTAGACATTATTCTGAAAGTTTATTTAAAAACATTTGCAAATGTAAATTTCAAATTCGTGATATTTTCAATAAAAGAGCAGAATATGCTATGTTCAGACTTAAAACAAAGTTCTATGAGTCAGGGGAAAAAACTGGTAGACTTTTGGCTAGACAGCTAAAGGAGCAGAGCTCTGCCTATACTATCCCAGCAATAAGAGCAGGAGGCTCTCTTATAACATCTTCTAAGGGCATTAACGATGCCTTTAAGGACTTCTATGAGAACTTGTATAGATCTTCTGGTGCTATGGATAAGATATCAGCTAAAGACTTTTTCTCAAACATAAAGCTTCCAACTTTGTCTTCTGATCAGGTGTCTCTTCTTGATGCATCAATAACCCAAGATGAGGTTAAAACTGCCATTCTATCCATGAATACAGGGAAATCACCAGGATCTGATGGGTTTCCTGTGGAGTATTACAAAGAATATATTGACATAATCACTCCAATATTGACTATGGTGTTTGAGGAAGCATTCCAAAGCAGCTTACTTCCACCATCTCTTAACGAAGCTCTGATATCTCTAATACCTAAAAAGGGGAGAGATCATACGGATCCTGCAAACTTTAGACCAATCAGCCTCATCAACGTAGACAGTAAGATATTAGCTAAGGTGCTGGCCCTAAGACTTGAAACAACTTTAGCACACATCATACATACAGATCAAGTAGGCTTTATAAAGGGTAGGTCTTCTACTGACAATCTGAGAAGACTTATGCACTTAATATGGTTAAATGCATCTAGCACAGTGCCGGTGGCTGCTGTCTCACTTGATGCTGAGAAGGCCTTTGACAGGGTCGAGTGGGATTTTTTACACTCGGCCCTGTTGAGGTTTGGTTTTGGCTCTGGTTTTGTAAAATGGATTAAAATAATATACACTAAACCTAAAGCATCAGTTTTGACAAACGGTCTTATTTCACCCCTTTTTGATCTTTCTAGAGGAACACGACAGGGATGTCCCCTGTCGCCTCTCTTATTTACAATTGCACTGGAACCCCTGGCGATAGCTATAAGAGCGAATCCTGCCATTAAGGGTGTAGACGGTGGGGGGAGCGAACATAAGTTAATGCTATATGCTGATGATATACTTTTCCTTACCAGTGACCCTCAAAACTCTTTACCTGCGCTAATGAACACCATTGATGAGTATTCTAAACTGTCAGGTTACCAAATTAACTGGACCAAATCAGAGGCGATGCCCATATCCAAGCTTTGTCACCCACAAATGCTAACCCAATACAATTTCAGATGAGTTCCTAAAGGCATGATCTATCTGGGTATTAAATTAACCTCTGAGATAAGTGAGATGACGGCACTGAATTTTGAACCTCTCCTTCAAAGCATTAAAACAAGCTTGGGAAAATTGGGAAAGTTGAATTTGAGTCTTTGGGGGAAAATAAATGTTATTAAAATGGTAACAGTGCCACAATTTAACTATATATCCATGATGTTGCCACTTAGTAAGCCTGATCACATCTTTAAACAATATGAAACTATAATCAGAGACTTTCTGTGGGCAGGAAGGAAGCCCAGATTTAAATGGAGTAAAATGTGTGCATCCAAAGAGAAGGGAGGGCTTGGTCTTCCAGATGTTAGACTGTATAATTTGTCATTTGAGATGGCTAAGATAATTCATCATTGGAGGGGAATGGGGTCTGGATTAGTGTGGGCTAATATAGAGAAAAACCTGGCAGCGCCATTTCACCCAATAGATGTCCTATCACAATGTTTAAAAAATACAGGAAAAGATACTAATCCAGTTATTAGGCATTCTCAGGAAGTTTGGGCGAAGGTTCACAAAATGCACAAGATTTCCCATTATAAACAACTGTATGCTTCACTTTGGCTCAACCCAGAGGTGAAGATTGGGAAGCAGAAGGTTTTTTGGAAAAGATGGCTGGACAAGGGTATACACACTGTAAGGGATCTATATAAAGAAGGGACATTTATGTCATTTAACGAACTTATTCAACAGTACCAGTTGGGGGAAAAAGGTGATTTCTGGAAATATTTACAAATTAGACATTGCATATTAAAAAAGTTTCAATCAGAAAGGCTAACCAACCCAATAGTTGATTTTCTAGACAACCCTTTTACTCATAAGGCGTCAACATTCTATAGAAACTCAATATATTTAATTAGTAGTACATGTGAAAACCTGAGAATAATTTGGCAAAGAGACCTTAATTGTGAAATTAACAAGGATACATGGAGCCAAATCTTAGCACAAAATGGCAAATACGTGAAGGATGCTAGAGGAAAATTTATCCAATATAAGATATTGCACCGGTATTATTGGACACCTTGTAGGCTTTTCAAAATAGGTCTAACAAATAATAACTTATGCTGGAAGTGTGCAAAGGAAGTGGGAACTTTTCTGCATCTTTTATGGGAATGCCCCATGATTGAGCCATTTTGGCGCAGTGTGCTAAAGTATCTGGAGGCATGGGCGGGAGTAGCCCTGCCAGTATCCCCTCGGCTATGTCTTTTGGGGGATAAAACAGAAACCCCAACTTTAACAAAAAGTGCATATTCAGTTTTGATGGTGGGGTTAATTTCAGCTGCCAGAATCATATTAAGGCACTGGAAATCACCCACATGTCCAACACTTCAAGAATGGAAAATCTTAATAAGTGAAACTACATCTTATGAGGTTATGTTAGCAAGAATTAGGGGTAAGGGTCCTGTGGAACTGGGGAGTTGGGATTATTTCATGGAACATCTTACCTCTAATTAAAAACACGATGGTGAAGTTTGATTTAAGAGATATTTATCTACCTCCTTTCTTATTAGTACTAATGTGATATTGCTTTGTACAATATATGTGTATATATATATACATATTCATTTTCTTTATATTATGCTGATGTTAAAATCATTTTGACAGGGACTACCTAGGCTTTTACTAATGTGTCCTTTTGTTGATGGCCCCCTTATCTTTATGTTTATGTACCACTATGAGCTTTTACTGTGTGTGTTTAAATAAAAATTTGAATTACAAAAAAAAAAAGAAACGCATTAAAGCATTAACGCATGCTCCCCCCTCATGTCAACCCCCTTTTAATTAACACATTCTTCCACTTACATCAGCCCCCTTATGAGACCCCCCCGTGACCTTGTGGCCCAAAGGTCAAAGGTCACCATCCATCAAACTTTTTGACAGTAGGTATCTTCCTTTACTCTCTACCCTGCCGTCTCTTCAGTTTGAACTGGCTGAGTTGCAGACCTGCAGATGTGCTGAAGGCGCATTCAGACCCAACTGTCTCATAGAGTACTACGCTTCCCTCCCAAACGACACCTACTCCAACATAAGAAAGCACGCAGTGAAGACGTCCACAGTTTTTGGGAGCACATATATCTGTGAGCAAACTGTTTCACGCATGAAGCTGATAAAAGACCAGACGAGATCAAGACTCTCAGATGAACACTGCATCATTCTCTGAGACTGGCTGTAGCTAGAATGAAGTCAGCCCTCAGCTCACACTGATATAAGCCTGCTGATTTCAGTAACTATGAATATGAAAACATGTCAGTATAGTAATGCTCTTTTTATAGACAACAAGTTTATTAAATGATTCTATATTAATGTTATTTCACTGTAGCCTTGGTAAACATACCTGTTAGATGAAATAGTTGACTTTTAAATCACCGTTACCTAACAATTTAAAATCTGCTCAACAACATAAGTGTGGCAGTTTCTCCTGCCACTGACAATACACCACACTAACACATCACACCATCATTCAGGACAAAGACCACATGGTAGCCAGGTAGCTTGCTATAGGTAGTTTAGTGGGTGCACACACAGCTACATTTAACACCTAAGTTGCCTGTGCTATTTATTCCCATAAAAGTTTCCGGAATCATACACAAACACTTTTATTTTTTGGGATTTTTTTTATTATTTAAAGCTTGTAAAATACATGAGTCCTGCCTTGTTTCAGGCTGTCTTTTATAGTGCCTGAGTAATCAGTCTGTTCATCATACTGAGACATAACAACTGTGGGGCTGAAATCAGTTTGTTGAACTATTACTGGACTGAGTATTTGAGTGAATGTGTTGAGGACCGCTGTTATGTGTGGTAAATATCTGTAGATGTATTTGAGAATGATACTGAATATGAAAAATGACCTGTGGGATTAAATGATTATTTGATTGATTCCAATTAAGGTGGAGAGGTCCAGAGGGAGGGGCCAAGCCTTTAAATGGAGGGTTTCTACTAGTGATGGAGAAACCGAAGCTTTCTGAACCTGTGAACCAATCTGAAGCAATTGTGTTGAAATGGTTCAGGTGTTTCGAAGCATTTGATACAATTACATGTGGCGACATCTGCTGGATAATATTATACATAACATGCGCATGAAACGAAAGGTCGTGAGACGGAAAGTTGTTTTTGCTTAACAATAAAGGATCTACAGTATGTGCATCTTGAAATGCTTGATTTTTTTCTTATATAATATACTAAAATAATATACCTGTATGAGTTTGACATCATATAATACTGTATGCTTTGATAAGATTGATAGAAATACAAAAATATATTTACAAATAAATAAGTGAGATGCTTCTTCATATAGGGACTGATGACAGTAGTTGTACAAAATGTTTGTTAAACTGGGAAGGTCATATGGGTGGTTTAGAATTTTTTATTTAAAAACAAGATCAACCTCATACAAAACTCTTCTCTCAAAAACCCACAACCCGTGACACTTCGCCGATGACGGCCGATACGCGTGTGATGTAATGAAGCTTCATTTGGGGGGTCACGTGATTTTTCAACTGATGAAGCGAGGCATCGAAACATCTTGTCGCGATACTACTGCTTTGAACGCTCGACACTGTTTCGAGCGTCTGCTTCGAGCATACCATCTCTAGTTCCTACACTGCCCAGGGAGTCAGAGAAGGGCTGTGGTGCTGTGTAGACCTAACAGTGTTTAGCTTGTATTTTGTAAATATTTTTGCTGCAGCATTTTTGTATTTGTTTATTTGTTTGCTCACATTTTCATGGACGGCATCCAATGGACAATAAACTATTTCCTCTTTGGCATCAAACGAACTCTGTGTTGCAACTTTTTCCTATATTTTTAAGGTTCAACTATTTTTTTTTTCCAGTCAGCCTACTGGCATACTACCCTCACTCTAGGTCTGAGTGTGACAATAAGCTTACCTGATTCTTACCATTATTCTGTGTTAATATTATTTCACTGTGTGGCCTGAAGCCAGCTCACCCTAGATAAGAATACTTCACCTGATTTATTCTGTATTAATATTAACTACCTGTAAATACCTACCAATTGTTAATTAACCTGTACCTGTGGCAAAATCATATCACCTCAAAGTTGGCATCAACTTTAGTTTTTTATTTTCTGTAAAATAAAAGGAGGATCTGTGCTACTTCAAATAAACATGTGAAGACTTTCTCTGACATGTTTGCAAACCAACAGGTGGTGTCAAGGCCAAGAGAAGGGCAACAAATGATCATTATAATCTCCACAGTAATACTGGTTGTCACTTTGGTCCTTATCATTTCCTGTTATAGACTGACCCCGGCCCCCCATCACAGAAAGGAAAGTTGACCCCTGCTCTACACTGTCTCCTGAACATGTCAGAGCCGCTTTGGTTTCAACTCACCAGCAGAGACAGACAGGAGGACGCTCAGTAAAGTCATGCAAAGTCTGATGTTCCAGCAGACATCTTGTCTTCTTCTTCCTGTTTTCCTGATTTCAATCTATCAACCTGACTAGATCACACTCAGTGGAAGGTTGAAGAAAAACTGAAATAAAACTGAAATAAACCTGAAATAAAGCTGAAATAAACCTCAATGTCTCTGACGACTCGTCTGTCTTTCAGCCGATAGCGCTCAATGAACCAGGAAGGTGGCGCAATGAAGGTGGAGCAACGGAGTGTCACAGTAACGGAGAGACGTACGATAATCAAACCATAAAGAAATGAGTCACTACAAACAGAAAGTAAAGAGACGCTCTGAGTGTATGTTTGACATTAGTATATTAATGATTAAACATGATCCAGGTTTCTGTCACATGACGTCTCCAGCAGAAATCAAACATCTGCTGTTCTCTCTCTCCTTGTTTCTTCCTCTGCTGTTTCATTCATTAGCTTTTCTTTTCTTTTTGGACCAGGCTTTCTGTTTGTTTTGGTCTTATTGGTCCAGGTTTATTGAGTTTATTTAAAGTACCCTTCTGTTTGATTCTTGGTTTTGAGATATTGTTTAATGATCATTTGTGTTGTCAAACCTTTGAGTTCGTTAGTGTTTGAGGGAGTTGTTGTTCCCGTGTTGATTCTCAGAGCAGCCTGGGTGTGGTCAGGTGGGAGGCTAGGCACCGTGGTGAGGACCTCGCTCCTGTTGCATGCCAGTAGACACTGGGTCACTTTTAATGGGATTATTTAGGATTTATTTTAGACACTTCACACTGCTGCCATCTGGGCGCAGATACAGAACCCTAAAGTGGAGAAAGGCGCGCTTTAACAAGAGCATCGTACCCTCCGCCATCATGGCACTTAACAATCTGCCCCATTAAACCTCTTGCAGACCTAGCCCTCCTGAGTGTGATGATATCATGTACTGTACTCTATCCGTCCGTCCGTCCGTCTATCCATCCATCCATGTATGTCTATCCAGTGTCCTGTCTGAAGCTCTGTCTGTAGTCCTGAACACAGAGCTCCATCCTTCTATCACATTTGACAGCCACACTCAGGTGAAGCTGTCTGTCTGTTCAGAACCACTCACACAGGGCCGGCGCTAGCCATTTGGGTGCCCTAAGCACAAATGCTTGATGGTGCCCCCCCCCCCCCCCCCCCCCCCCCCGAATTTCTTAGTCACGTTCTCTTTACTTCCAAAATAACTGCAGCAAATAAATAATTTTACATTAACAATGGCACCAAACATGAAAAGATATATATATTCTACTGAAATGTATTATTGATTGAACCATCATACAAAAATATTGCACACATTAGTCTTTTATATAGGCCTATGTGTCACTGGGACATTTAAAATTCAAAACTCTATTTTACCTTTAAAAGAGGTCTGATGAGGCACAATATAATAATTCTGTACATAATTTGACAACTCTGTGAATATGAAAATATACAAACACTGAAATTGTGGTTGTTTTTTTGTTTTTTTTGTAATTGCAGTTTCACCAACGTCGCCCTTGGCCTTGAAAATAACCGCATAGAACAACGAAACTTATCTGAACCAGTCTAAGTTGGCAAAATCACATCACGTTCAGTTGCACGGTTTTTCTAAAGTTCACCTTAACAAGAGCAGCTTCCCATTCATCATTTCATTACATTGTGAAAGTGTCACTTGTAGCGTTACCTTTTCACTACACATCGTTTGGTCATAATTGATAACAAACACCAAAAAAGCGTCTTGAAATGCAAAGCAAACTAGGCTAATATGCTAACGTTACTTACCTGACTAAATCTCTGATGGCTAAAAGAAATAGCAAGCTCAGTTTAAGCATAATCAAACATAGCATTGCTAGCTGACTAAGTGATAAGTCTACCGTGCAAAAACGCAACACAGGTTCTTTTTGATTTATTTATTTGTGATCGTACAACAGGAACGTTTCAGTAGCCCACACAGCAGCACAGGTTCGTGTGGCCGTCGTCAGATTTAGAAGACGCTGAAAAGGCTCTTTCGAGGTTGTGGCTTCGAGTCGACTTCAGTGAGGCGCGGTGGTTTATGGGATGAGTAGTTACTTCTCTCGGAAATGAAAATATGTACACTTTGACTTTCTCTTCGTTTTTTCTCTCAAAATGATATGTTATATGCTTATGAGTTCAGCCATAACTGTCTTAACTCTTTAGATGCGGATTTTTCCAAAACGTCAATGGGATAAATGAATGGGAACCGTATTTCCGTATGTTGAGACCTAGATATAACATGTATTATTTAATTTACATTTTTATATTTTACATTTTTATCATTTAGATGCCAGTGAGTTGTAGAACTGAGAAAGCAAAACGAAGCCAACTGTATTTTCATTTTGTTTATATTTTATATTTTTCGGACTGAGGTCAGAGGTGACGTGATGTCGTCAGCCGGCGCGCAGCAGAGTTTTTTTTTGTTTACATCAGAGAGTGTGTGCTTCCCTGCGTCTGTGTATGCTCGTTAACAGAAAAAGTGAAACGAACCGGGACAAATAAAGTTGCCAAACGTGAGACGGAGTCATGTCTGCTTGAGAGTGCAACATAAACTTGGTGTTTCCGCCCGGTTTGGAGGTTTTTCTTCAGCGCGAAGCAAGACGAATGACGAGCAACAAACACGGACATTGTACGAGCTAATGCTAGCTGCTAACCAAGCCTACAGGCATCTAAAGCCACATACAGTGACGGTAAAAGTTTTCTATCATGTCGGAGATGAAACAGATGTCGCCAGGCTGGGAAAGTGCTGTGGCAGAGATAGAAGAAAAGTTACTGACACTGAAAGCACCGGATTTGAATGATGTGTGTGCAGCACTTGGTCTTACAGTGGAGGAACGTGATAAAGACTTACCTCGCAAGTTGAGAAGGCTTGTTCTTCAGTGTATAGAAGGAGAAAATATCATCTCACTGGAGGATGAAGGAATGTCTGTTTTGCTGAAATTAAATGACAAAATTGATGAAATAAAAGCGAAAGTTGAGGATAGCCACGGACTCCTGCCTCAAAATGCATCACAAGAGCACCACCTTGTGGACAAAAATGAAACTGCATCTACAGACGGACAAAGGGAAAATGGTTTAAACCTGAATGCAACAGCTGCTGTAAGTAGTCAAAATGTGTCTTTTGTCCGTCCATTGTACAGGAGAGAGTTAAAAATAATTGGACAAATTGGAGAACCAAATCAAAAGGACAAATTAACCTACTCAAGTCTGGAGAGACAGATTCAAAGAGCACTAAAAAAGGGATATGAGGAAGGAGAAGTTGTCGAGGCTGTTATTCAAGCAATAGCTCCAGGAACAAAACTGAAGAGTTATTTGGAGAGTAGGATAGATCTGACACTGCAGGCCCTCAGACAAATTCTACGGACTCATTACATTGAAAAAGACGCTACAGAGCTGTATCACTCTCTCACACGTGCAGTTCAGGAGCCCAAAGAGACGCCCATACAGTTTTTGATGCGAGCCATGGACTTGAGACAACAAATTGTCCTCGCCTCAGATAGAGTCAAGTCTGGTTTGAAGTACAGTGCAGAACTAATTCAAAATCAGTTCCTTCAAACAGTAATGACTGGTCTTCACGATGACACCATTCGAACGGACATAAAGCCATACTTACAAAACCCCAAAGTCACAGATGAAGTCCTTCTGGAAAAAATGACAGCTGCATACAGCCTGGAGATGGAAAGAAAGAACAAGTTGTCAACCACATCAAAAGCAAAAATGATCAGAGTGGCGGCAATTAGTGAAGAAAATGAACAAACTGAACATGTGCCAGAACCAAACAAGAAAAAAAGTGGTGAAACAAACAAACGTGATACACTCATGGAAAAGGTTGATCAAGGTAACAAAGCCATATGTGAAGCTATTCAGAACCTCACCACACACATCGCAAGTCTTCAACATGTCCCTCAGTCTCATGTTCAACAAAGGAGAGTCAGTGAAGACCCAAGTCGAAAATACAACGCACGACCCAGGACTGTTAACAGCAGACAATGTTGGAAATGCCAACAATCAAAACCTGGAGAAAAATGTGATCACTGTTACAAGTGCGGAAGCACAGAACACTGGGCATCAGGATGCCGAATGAAAAACATTACAGCCAGCACAAACAAAATTGAAATCCTGCACTGTCCACCAGAAAACGCAGAGAAAGCAGAACTTTTCAGTCTAAGAGCACCTCTCACTGGTAAACAGCTGCAAACGGCGAAGCTGGTTGGAAAAAGATGTCTGGTTCGAGCTTCTTTAGGAGGAGTTGACACCACAGTACTGTGGGACACTGGTTCACAGGTATCAATTGTGGGAGCCAACTGGAAAACCGAGCACCTACCAGATGTTGAAGTGAGACCAGTGACTGAACTGCTTGAAGAGGGACCATTGGAGCTTTCAGCTGCGAACGGAACTGAGATTCCATATAAGGGATGGATGGAAATTGAAGTCACCTTATCCAAAGATGCTGTAGCTGGGATGAGCGACAAACCTGTCCTGGTACCCATCCTTGTGGCCAACAGTGACATGGAACGCCCCATCATTGGCTTTAATGTAATCGAGGAACTTGCCCTGACAAATGACACAACTGAAGACTGTAGTTCATCGGGTCAGATGGTTAAGAGACTGTGCACAGCCCTGGAGGTAGGCCACAGAACTGCAAGAGCTGTTTTATCTGTTTTGAAAAAGCAAAAGCCTGAAAACCAGCCCCACTTAGCCAGAGTAGGCAGACAATCAGTGACCATTCCAAGAAACAAAGTGATGGTTGTACAGTGTGGTCGGCTAAACAAGAGTGTGGTAAGGGCATCACATGTAGTGTTAGAGCCAAACCCTGAGACACCATGGCCATCCGGCCTAGCCATCAGAGAACAAGTGATTGAGCTTCCTCCAGAAGATAATGGTAAAATTGAAGTAACTGTGGAAAATATGACTGATAATGATATTGTGCTTTGCAGTCGTACCACAATTGGCCTGCTGCACAGTGTTGTTGCCATCTACCCATTGCAGACAAAGTCGGCTGAGGAACAAACACCACAAGCGCCAGACAGCAGTGCTGCTCCGCCTACACAGCAGTCGAGTGGAGAATCACGAGGCGAGCCCTGGGATCCGCCTGTGGACCTGAGTCATCTGTCAGAAGACCAGCAACGACAGGTAAAACAAATGCTCAGGGAAGAATGTGATGTTTTTGCAAAGGACGACTGGGATACAGGGTGCATTAAAGATTTGGAGATGGAGATACAGCTAAAAGACAATGTGCCTGTACAACGAACATACAATGCAATCCCTAAACATCTTTATCAGGAAGTAAAAGCACACATACAGGTCTTACTCAACTGAGGCTGGATCCAGGAGTCCTGCTCCTCATACTCCTCACCTGTAGTATGCGTCAGGAAGAAAGATGGGAGTCTGCGGCTTTGTATAGACTACAGGCTACTGAACGGGAAAACACTGCCTGATCGTCATCCCATCCCGAGGATTCAAGAGATCCTTGACAACCTTGGTGGCAATTCCTGGTTCACGGTGCTGGACCAGGGAAAAGCATACCACCAGGGCTTCGTGAGTGAGAAAAGCAGACCCTGCACCGCGTTCATAACACCATGGGGACTTTATGAATGGGTGAGGATTCCATTCGGGCTGACCAACGCCCCTGCCTGCTTTCAACGCTACATGGAGGGATGTCTGAGAGACCTCAGAGACGAGGTATGTGTCCCATATTTGGATGACGTATTGGTTTTTAGCTCCAGCTTCAATCAACACATCCAAAATGTGAGACAGGTGCTCAGACGACAGCAGGAGTGTGGCATAAAACTGAGACCAAAAAAATTTGACTTTTTCAAAAGTGAGGTCTGTTATGTAGGTCGTGTCATCTCTGCAGAAGGATACAAGATGAATCCTAAAGAAGCAGAGGCAGTTCAAGCACTGAAACATGAAACACCAACTACTGTGCGAGAGGTGAGAAAACTAATGGGTTTCCTTAGTTATTACCGATCTTACATACCAGACTTTTCTAGGACAGCCAAGCCCCTTTATGAACTCTTAGCAAAGCCCAAGTCTGAGGTGAAGCAAAGTCAAAAGAAAAGGGAGCTTAGCCGCAAATCTGCTCAGTTGCCACCTTCTCATCCAGTTCAGTGGACAGCACTCCACAAAGAAATACTGAACAAAATCGTGGACCAGTTGACAAACCCACCAGTCATGGTGATAGCCTATGGATCAAGAACCCTAACAGCAGCAGAGAGGAACTACAGGTTACACTCTGGCAAACTAGAATTCCTGGCGCTGAAATGGGCCGTAACAGAGCGGTTTCGGGACTATCTTTTCCATGCGCCCCACTTTACAGTTTACAGTGACAATAATCCCCTGACGTATGTCACAAAGTCAGCAAAACTGAACGCATCCGGACACCGCTGGGTGGCAGAGTTAGCGGATTATAGGTTCACATTGAAATACAGACCTGGAACGGCAAATAGGGATGCAGACTTTCTGTCACGCCGACCAGAATCCATTGAGGATGTCATCCAAGAATGTACTGAGGAGTGTCAACAGGAAACCGTCAAATGCATCAGGAAAGCCCTGGACATAGACAAGACAGGAGAAGTGAATTGGATCTCTGCTGTTACTTGTAATGAAGATGCGCTGCCAGAAGGATGCAACATCTCAGAGCCAATTCAGCCTCTTGCAGCAAACGACATAAGGGCAGCTCAAAATGCAGACCTAGTCATAAACAGAGTAGTGACTTTGAAAAAAACATATGTCCACCTGAAACATAAAGACAAGCTGAGAGAGAATGAAAGCGTCCGACAGCTTCTCAGGGAGTGGTCCCGTCTGCAGATAGATGGTGATGGTATCCTCCGAAGAGAAACTGCAACCAGGAAGCAGCTAGTTGTTCCTGAGTCCCTGAAACCAGTTGTGTACAAACAACTACATGAAGAAATGGGACACTTAGGTGCAGATAGAATGGTGGCTCTAGCAAGAGAACGCTTCTTTTGGCCTAAAATGAGACAGGAGATGGAACATTATGTTACTAAAGTGTGTCGCTGCATCAAGAGGAAGAAACCGAACCGAGTAACCAGAACAGCTATACAGAGTATAGAGACTTCTGCGCCATTTGAGATGATCTCCATTGATTACTTACATCTGGACAAATGTAAGGGAGGTGAGGAATACATACTTGTAGTTGTTGATCATTTTACTAAATATGCGCAGGCATATGCAACAAGAGACAAGTCTGGGAAGACAGCAGCCAGAAAACTTTTTGATGACTTTATCATGCGTTTTGGTTTCCCATCCAAGATACACCATGACCAGGGGAAAGAGTTTGAAAACACTCTGTTTCACAAGCTCCAAGACTACTGTGGTATTCGTCACTCCCGCACGTCTCCCTATCATCCTCAAGCAAATCCTGCAGAGCGCTTCAATAGAACACTGCTTGGAATGCTGCGAACACTGGAGGAGTCTCAGAAGTCAAGGTGGAAGGAGCACCTTAACAAAGTGGTCCACGCCTATAACTCAACTGTGAATGAGGCAACAGGATTTTCCCCATTCTTCCTTCTCTTCGGCCGTGAACCAACACTACCAGTGGACCTGATGTTCCCCAGGAGAGGAGAGGAGAGAAACCAGTCACAGACTGGCTATGCAGAAAAATGGAGAGAAGTCATGCAAGAAGCCTATGCCATTGCAAGGCAGAATATGAAGAAAAGTGCTAAAAGAGGACAGAAGAATTACAATCAGCGTGCATGGAGCTCAACACTTGAGTCAGGTGACCATGTCCTGGTGAGAAACCTCACACCCAGAGGTGGCACCGGAAAACTGCGCAGCTACTGGGAAGATGTGATTTATGTTGTCAAGGGAAGGAAAGGCCCTGATAGTCCAGTCTATGTGGTTGAGCCATTGCAAGGAACTGGGAGAAGACGTGTATTACACAGAAACCTACTCCTGCCGTGTCCTTACCTGGTTGAAGAGCCAGAGGTGGATGAATCCAACCTGAAAGAGAAAAACAGTGGAAACAAATCAAAGCAGAGAACAGGAAGACAACATACTCACAAGCACAACACTTACCCAGCTGACACAGACAGTTCCAGTGAAGAGGAGTATCACTTGTGGACAGCAGCGAGACAAGCAGATCTGCCCCTCAATGCAGAAGCAAGAGAGTTCTGCCCCAGGAGTGACACGCCCAGAAACAGACCTGAGGTGACGTTTATACCTGAGGAGCACTCAGAAGAGGAACATGTGGAGGACAGACATGGCGTGGAGGAAAAGAGTGACGCTCCAGCTGTGGAATCCGAGGATGAGCAGAGTGATGCTGAAACACAGAGAGAAAGGCCTAAGAGAGTTCGACAGCCCAGGCGTGTCTACACCTATGACCAGCTAGGCCAGCCAACCTTCCAGCAGCTGAAAGCCTGCCCTGTCGGTGTGAGAGAGCCCTCTGAGACCAGCCATGACCTGCCGACGAGATCATCATCCATGTATCCTTTTTGTCATGAATAGAGATTCATACACACACAAGACAATTCAATAAGTTAGTTTATTATTGATAAGTTATAGAAGTTATAGTCTAATGTGGTAAATGACACACATTACAGAATATAAAGAAAAACAGGTTATCTGAACATTTATTTCAATAATAACTACAGGAAATGTGGGGTTGTCATTCTAGTATTTTGTGGTCAAGACAGTAGTGTGGTACATACTGTAAAGTAGGAATTAGTTGTGTGTACAGAATAGACTTAACATATGGCTGTGAAATGTGTTAACACACAGTTATGGATGTAAATGGTAGTTTCCTTGTCCCATTTGTGAAGATTTGGGGGGCCCACCAATGCTTCAATGGACTATGCATCCTTCAATACTTATGGACTATATTATTTGGTTCCGTATTGTGGCCATGAGAGACTTTTGCAAAGAAAACAAAGAATGGACTATCAAGAGAGTACAATCTCATCATCCTGTAAAAGAAGATGTGCCGTGTGTCATACATAACTGTTTACTTACCTTTTCACAAAGTGTTCACTAGTTAAGAGATTAAGAAAATGTTTGGCAACATTTTATTTAGTGGGGGAGGGTGTTGAGACCTAGATATAACATGTATTATTTAATTTACATTTTTATATTTTACATTTTTATCATTTAGATGCCAGTGAGTTGTAGAACTGAGAAAGTAAAACGAAGCCAACTGTATTTTCATTTTGTTTATATTTTATATTTTTCGGACTGAGGTCAGAGGTGACGTGATGTCGTCAGCCGGCGCGCAGCAGAGTTTTTTTTTGTTTACATCAGAGAGTGTGTGCTTCCCTGCGTCTGTGTATGCTCGTTAACAGAAAAAGTGAAACGAACCGGGACAAATAAAGTTGCCAAACGTGAGACGGAGTCATGTCTGCTTGAGAGTGCAACACGTACCACCGCTCTCTTTGGCTGCGGGCGGGACTGTGACGCTCTATTGAGGCATAATCGAACAAACCACTGGGAGGTGGGGAAGGGGGGCACCAGAGGGAGACTGGAGAGAGGCCGCACAGGAGATTCACCTTTTTCTCGACTAATTTGGCCTAGACCTATATTACTTTTGTATTGCTTTTGTATATTAACATGATTTAGACATATTTTATTTGTTATTTATACTAGTAGCCTATTGTGATCATTTTTCACGACCCAGATTTTTTGGTGCCCCCCCAGGCACTTGGTGCCCTACGCGCAGTGCGTGATGTGCGTGTGCGGAGCGCCGGCACTGCACTCACATGGCATCAAACCATCCAGAAGAGATCTACTGGAGCTAAATCTATTCCTGACATTCATTTAGAATTACAGAATGTAGCCTCACTGATGATGATGATGGTGATGGTGATGATGATGTTTAGTGTGTTAATAATACATTCTGATGCAGACCTAACATACCTTCATGATGTTCAGACAAGTAAACAACAGAAGCTGCTTGTGGAGGACGTCTCCAGAAACAGTCTTGTTGTCTTTCAGTTCTTGGAGACCATTTATCCAGTGTTGGTGGTGTCTGGTGTGTCACCAGCTCTGGATCATCTGATGGTGAGTACTGGACCCAGAAATAGAACAGTTGTTGCTAGTTTCTCATCCTCTTCTCAGCGTGTGCTATGAAATAACCAGCCATGATTTTAGGATTACTGTTGGTTGAATATGCATGAAGCCATATAAAGAGTCTTGAAGCATCAATGGCTCTGTTGAAAAGGCTGTCTATTATCGAAAAGAGAGTGGCTCATTACTGGCCACTAGAGGGCGCACTATTGCTGTTCTGCCTAGCAACAGGAACCAGTTTGGATTGGTTTGCTTAACCAGTAGCAGAAAAGGAGAGAGGACTAAAAGGTCACTAAACGGTGTTGCTGGCAGTTTTTTCAGTCGTTTTTTCCTGTGTTCCAGATCTAGTTTTTTTCTGTTTAAGAGAGATGT
This sequence comes from Planiliza haematocheilus, assembly GCA_005024645.1. NCBI lineage: Eukaryota > Metazoa > Chordata > Actinopteri > Mugiliformes > Mugilidae > Planiliza > Planiliza haematocheilus. Next base: position 494,689 of record SRSE01001219.1, read on the forward strand.
GTGCGTCCATTTGTCCAAAACCACACACACACACACAAGTCCCTGTAAGAGCGAAGAACCTAATTAGATATTAAAGAACTCTTTCTGCACTCCACGGCCTGGTTATTGAGACCCACCCGAGCCCTGACCGGACTCTCCACAGCGATTTGTACTCTCCAACCACCCTACACCCTAACATCTATTTTTCATTGGTCCTTCGAGCCGGATCGACGGATTACTGTGGGAAGATGCCTAACCCAGAGCCAGAGGATGCGGTTTCCCGACCGCCAAGGCAGAAAGCAGTTCCCTCTTACCTGTCGGATTACGATTTAACTGGACCAGGATCCCAGAAGGGGGCCCAGAGCCAGGCTCCCCAAGACACAGGAGAAGATGAGCGTGTCCAGTCGGCAGCAGAAGCACGCTCTGGTGCCACATCGCCTCTCAGCCAAAGCCCCGCACCAGACCGAAACGTGGTGGATGAGGAGTGGGAACAGATGTTGAAGGAGATGCGGGATGATCAGAGCCACCCCCCCAGCCAAGCACTAGATCCACCCACCAGGTGGCAGCAGCTCAGCCGAGAGAATGCAGCCCTGAAACACCAGGCAAGCCAGGTACCTGAGCTCATTGCAGCATTAAAGGAGATGAAGCAAGCCAATACCGACCTCCGCCAACAGATGAATAATCTGGTAAATGAGATCAGGAACACACCCAGGCCAGCTACGTCACATGCACCTTTGCATCCACGCCCACCACCAAGCTCAGACACCCGTGGGCGGGAGAGTTATCATCCAACACCAGCCTATATGCCATATAGAGGATATCCTGCCGACCCCAGGGAAGCATACTACCCCCCACCCAAGCCTAGTGACATGTTAGCAGAGGATCTCTCCCACCTCAACGTATCACAGCGGGTACCAGTGGACCTTCACTACCCACCATACTCTTCTGTCCCTCATCAAGCAAGCCACCCCAGGGCAGATCAGTACGGCCAGAGAACCCCACCCAGGCCAGCCTATAACCCCTATGATCCACGATATGGTTATGCTGACAGAGCAGACGACGGCTACACCCCATATCATCCACACGCAGACCTGTCATTCACTCAAGAGCATACTTACCGAGGGCCTAAGCCATCTATTCCACCTCTGATGTCACCAGACCCCAGAGAGTTTTCAAAGATGAAGATTGCACTGGAGAATATCCTCCCAAGAGACGCCACCGAGCGATTCAAGTTCCAAATCCTCACAGATCACCTCAGGTGTGAAGAGGCCTCGCTTGTGGCAGACTCATACAGCAACAGCAGGTGTGGATCAGAAGCAACAACAAATGCTGGCGTTGTGGTCGTGGCCACCAGGCAGCCAAGTGCACCCTGAAAGCCCCCTGCAAGACATGCAACAGGAAACATCTGCTTGTGCTACACGAGGTGAATGAGAGAGCAGAGGTTGAAGCACCAGAGACAGCTGCAGCTGAGAACTGTCTTGTGAACACCGCCAGCAGAGTTCTGTATGTCGACCGCCCCACCTACAACTGTAAGGTGCTCCTAAAGATCAGCAAGGTTACCATAAGGAGGGGCAACCGATCACTGGAGGCGTATGCTGTTCTAGATGATGGCTCAGAGCGAACCATCCTTCTTCATGCTGCAGCCAAGAAATTGGGTCTGAAAGGCAAGCCAGAAGAACTAGCCCTGCGCACTGTCAGACAGGAGTTGCAGGTGCTACACGGGGAGGCTGTGTCCTTCACCATATCTCCCATTGATGATCCCGAGAAGCAGTTTAAGATCCAGAGTGCATTCACTGCTAAACAGCTGGGACTGGCAGAGCACACCCATCCCACCGCTACACTGCAGAAGAAGTACAGGCACTTAGCTGGGTTGCCTCTACCGACTCTGGATAGAGTTCAGCCGGTGTTGCTGATCGGCTCTGACTGCACTCACCTTATCACACCAATAGAGCCTGTTCGGTTTGGCCCTCCTGGTGGACCAGCCGCCGTGAGGACGCTCCTGGGATGGACTCTACAAGGCCCAGCACAAGACATGAAGCTCAGCCTTAATGCACCACAATGTCTCTTCACCTCCACATTGTCCCCACTCGACCTCTTCACTCATGTGGAGAAACTGTGGCAGATGGATGTACTTCCTTATCGCAGTGAGAAGCTGGCTACAAGATCCCGCCAAGACCATGAAGCCATTCATCTCCTCCAGGAGCAGACCATCAGAGTGAATGTCAACGGCATCGAGCGCTACGCCACACCCCTCCTGCGAGTTAAGAACATGCCTCAGCTACACGCTCCACCCGAAGCTGTTTTACCTCAGCTTAGGAGCATCGAGAGGAGGTTATCAAAAGACGCAGAGCAAGCCACTGCCTATCAAGCAGAGATCGACAAACTGGTAGATGCAGGCTATGTTGTGAAGATGGAGCCAGATCAGGTGGAAACCACGGAGGAGTCCTGGTATATACCACACCATATAGTCCAACACAATGGGAAGAACCGTGTGGTGTACAACTGCTCCTTCCAGTATCAAGGACACAACCTGAACGAGCTCCTTCTGCCAGGTCCTCCCTTAGGCCCCTCATTGCTTGCTGTGCTTCTCCGCTTCCGAGAGCATGCCCTCGCCTTCAGCAGCGACATCCGCGGCATGTTCCACCAAGTACGGCTGCTCCAGACAGACAAACCACTGCTGAGGTTCCTGTGGAGAGACCTGAGGCCAGAAAACCCACCAAGTGTGTATGAGTGGCAAGTCCTCCCCTTCGGGACCACCTGCAGTCCCTGCTGTGCAACCTTTGCACTGCAGAAGCACGTGCGGGACCACAGCCAGCCAGAAGAGGACGTGCGAGTCATCGTAGAGAAGTCATTCTACGTAGACAACTGTCTACACAGCTTAACATCAAGAGAAGCTGCTAGAGCTCTGGTGGACAAACTGTGCCATCTTCTGGCCGAAGGAGGATTTGAGCTGAGGCAGTGGGCCAGCAACGACCCGTCCATCATCACCCATCTCCCTTCTGAAGCCAGGTCAGATACCTGCGAACTGTGGCTCAGCTATGGTCGGCCAGATGTCCAGGAGTCAGCCCTCGGACTACACTGGCATTGCCAGACAGACACCCTGTCCTACAAGCATCGCATGGTGGATTGCTCAGTGGTCACGATGAGGAACATATATAAAGTTCTCGCCAGCCAATATGACCCTCTCGGTTACATAATACCTTACACCACCAGAGCAAAGGTCCTTGTTCAGTGCTTGTGGAACAAGAAGAGAGATTGGGACGACCCGCAGCTCCCGGACGACCTGCTGCATTCCTGGCGCTCGTGGGAGGCGGAGCTTGAACACCTGCCAAAGGTAACCCTGCCCAGGTGCTACTCCAGCGATGATATGGACCACCCCTGCAGTGTGAGAGATATCCATGTGTTCAGCGACGCATCAGAGCAGGCGTATGGAGCTGTGGCCTATCTAAGGACTGAGAACCCACAGGGCAAGGTCGAGGTTTCCTTCCTTGCTGCACGGTCCCGTGTGGCCCCCAAGAAACAGCAGTCCATCCCTCGTCTGGAGTTGTGTGCAGCCCTCACTGGCGCGCAGCTCTCCAAGGCCATTACCACAGAGCTGACCCTCCCCATCCGTAGCCTCACTCTATGGTCCGACTCATCAACGGTTCTCACCTGGTTGTCATCAGATTCATGTCGCTACAAAGTTTTTGTAGGAACACGTGTCGCGGAAATCCAAGAGCTGACAGGATCTGCTACGTGGCGATATGTGCCAACAGGAGACAACCCAGCGGATGACATCACTCGAGGTCTCCCTCTCCAGGACCTAGCTGATGGTGGCAGGTGGACCCATGGCCCAACATTCCTGAAGCAGCAGCCAGAGGATTGGCCAAAGCCCCCATGTTCCCCTCCGGATGAGCCAGAGAGTGAGGTGAGGCAATCTGCTATGGCTGTGCTGTTGACTACAGTTTCAACTGTGCCAGATCCACAACAGCATCAGACCCTGAGGGACTACCTGGGGGTCACTGCCCACCAGCTGCATGGGCCGGCCAACCCTTCAACTCCTGTGACCGCCGATGACTATGCTGCTGCTGAACTGGAGGCCTTGAAACAGGCGCAGAGAGACTCATTCCCAGAAGAGTCTGCTCTGCTAACTGCGAGCAAACCAGTAGCAAAATCCAGCCGCCTCATGTCACTGGCTCCAGAGCTCGACGAGGCAACAGGGCTTATCAGAGTGGGAGGCCGTCTCCGCCGCTGCAGCGACCTCACAGCAGACACAATACACCCCATTGTCCTCGATCCCCAGCACCCTCTGACCAAGCTGATCATACAGGACTATGATATCAAGCTGCATCATCCAGGGCCGGAGAGAGTGTTCGCAGAGATTAGGAGGAGGTATTGGATACTGCGAGGGCGTGAAGCAGTGCGTCGACACCAAAGGAAGTGCACGGAGTGTAGAAAGTGGAGAGGGAGACCTGATCCACCCAAGATGGCTGACCTTCCCCTAGCTAGACAGCGCACCTTTGAGCCTGCCTTCTACTCGACCGGCGTCGACTGCTTTGGGCCATATGTCATCAAGATTGGTCGCAGGAATGAGAAGAGGTGGGGGATACTATTCAAATGCATGACAACCCGGGCAGTTCATGTAGATCTTCTCAGCAGTATGGACACTGACGCGTTCCTGATGGCTCTGAGACGCTTCATCGCCCGGCGGGGAAAGCCTCATGAGCTCCTGTGTGACCAAGGCACAAACTTCAGAGGAGGAGAAAGAGAGCTGCGGCAGGCTTTCGAATCCCTCCAACCCGAGCTCCAAACTCAACTCGCCAGCCAGCAGATCCGATTTGCTTTCAACCCTCCAGGATCACCGCACTTTGGAGGATGCTGGGAGAGGGAGATTCGTTCTCTCAAGGCTGCACTTCAAGTCACTTTCGGGGCCCAGACAGTTACAGAAGAAGTGTTGCGCACTGTTCTTACCGAGATTGAAGGAATCTTAAATTTCAAACCGCTTGGATATGTCTCATCAGACATTGCGGACCCTGACCCCATCACCCCCAACTGTCTCCTCATGGGGCGGCGTGATGCCTTCCTGCCCCAGGTTGCCTATGAGGGCCCAGAGATCCTAGGTCGGCGGAGATGGCGACATAGCCAAATACTGGCTGACCAGTTTTGGAAGCATTTCCTCAAACATTACCTTCCTGGCCTCCAGGCCCGGCAGAAATGGCGGACGGAAGCTGTGGACTTGCAAGTGGGAAATGTTGTTATGATTGTTGACAACCAGTTGCCCCGGGCCCTCTGGCCTGTGGGAAAGATCACTCAAGTCTTCCCTGGAGCTGACAACCGTGTTCGGTCTGCCGAGGTGTTGGTGAAGGACAGAACGTACACTCGACCCGTGGCAAGACTTATAAGTCTCCCTGCTCTTCCTGAAGAGGAATAGAGGCCTTTCCAGTGGTTCGAATTCACTTCCTGAATTCGGGGGCGGCTGTTGAAAAGGCTGTCTATTATCGAAAAGAGAGTGGCTCATTACTGGCCACTAGAGGGCGCACTATTGCTGTTCTGCCTAGCAACAGGAACCAGTTTGGATTGGTTTGCTTAACCAGTAGCAGAAAAGGAGAGAGGACTAAAAGGTCACTAAATGGTGTTGCTGGCAGTTTTTTCAGTCGTTTTTTCCTGTGTTCCAGATCTAGTTTTTTTCTGTTTAAGAGAGATGTGTGCGTCCATTTGTCCAAAACCACACACACACACACAAGTCCCTGTAAGAGCGAAGAACCTAATTAGATATTAAAGAACTCTTTCTGCACTCCACGGCCTGGTTATTGAGACCCACCCGAGCCCTGACCGGACTCTCCACAGCGATTCGTACTCTCCAACCACCCTACACCCTAACATCTATTTTTCAGGCTCCATTTCTACTTTAACTTGTCATAGAGTCAACATGCCACATGAAGTTAGGCCCTGCAGGGTTAATGTACATGCTCCACATCAGGCCCTTTGTTCTTCTTTGCTCGGTGCCATGAAGGTCTAGAAGCTTTAACAAATAAAATATCACGTTATAACGGCTAGGAGTACATGTTTTTAATGTTTTTTATCACACACCATTACAGTGATGGGTCCTCCTGGTGGAAATGTACTCTGAAGAGAATGGCTACACAATATGTTTCCTGTAATAAAGTTATTTAAATAATTCCTGCAGCACATAGAGACTAACAGACAAAGGAGACGTCAACAGTGACACAGTCACGTGACACACTCTAGCTCAGTTATTGTAATAAGTAATGTAAAGGCTCTGAGATGCTAGGTTCAGGGACAGTGGGAATTTAATTAATCATACAAAAAATACAATACAGCACCCCCGTTTCGTCAGTTTACAGTTGGCTCTGAATGATTTATGAATGTTTTATAGCTCCGCCTAAAGGAACAATTTCCTCAGATCTCTTGTTTTAAATGTATGTGTTAACATGAAGAGCTCCTGTAGTTAGACGGCTGTCTGGCTGCATGAAGAGGATTCTAACAAAAAATACATTTGTAAACAAACTGTGATGTCATGATGCTAACAGACTATGCTAACAGACCATTCTAACAGACACCAAACCAGAAGTATTCCTGATCATTATTAACGAGCAGCTTTCAGACAATAACTGGACACCAACTTTAGTTTTGTAAGGAAATAAGAACACCGTCCTCCCTCTCCTCTATTTATCTGGTTATCCAAGCTATTTCAGTGTCTTAGAGTTAAACATCTCATCTCATCTCATCTCATCTCAGGAATTAACTCCTTATATAGGTGAAGAGGTGAAACCACCACAGACGCTAAAACTGGAACCTGTGGTGCATCATGACAACCTGAGTGTAAATCTGGTTTGAATCCTGACAGAGTGATGTTCTGCTCATCATACTCATCTGTAATAAGATGACTGCTGTAGTGTGACTATCAGGACTAAGTTAGTGACTGAGAGGAGAAAGCAGAGTTCTGTCTGACACGTTGAGTCCAAGGAGGAAACATGAACCCATTACTGTCACTGAAGGTGTTTATTTGAACCCACATACTTTATTGTCACACCCTCTAGTCAGCATCTGTTTTTAGTTCATTTAGAAATAAATCTATTTAACATTTTATTGTGTTGTGCTTGAAAACCATCAAGTGTAGTCAGAATGTGCATGGCAAATCAAATCCCATACAAGCATGGACCACTGAATGACACGTCTCCACTGCAGTCCATTTCATTGTCCACTAGATGTCCTAATAGAGCTCTGTGTCTCTGAAGCCTCCAGGAATGATCCATTTTCTGAATAAAGGGTGGAAGCTTCCATTGACCATCACTGCCCAAGTATTCAGGCACAAAAAATAGATTTTAATGAATAAAGTTTAACAAAAGCTGGAGCAGAGATCTACAAAGAAACAAGAGTCCACAGGAGCAGGCTGGTGAGAAAGCTGGAGCGTGGGATGCACCTGCAGAGGTGAGTGACCACGGAGGTAAGTGAGGAACTGGACATGAGTGGAGAGGAGGAGGAAGTGTTTACGTAGAGTTTAGATCGATTGGTTGATGAGATGGCAGCCATGCCCACAATAACCAGCAGCAGCAGCAGCAGGGCCGTTTCTAGCTTCATGGGGGCCCTAAGCTAGATGCTGTGTGGGGCCCCTAGTTTGTGAAACTACCATGAAGAGATTCCTAACCCTTAGATGGTCCACTAAGACCAAACACTTCATTAACTTCATGAGGAAAACAGACTAGAGCTAAAATTAAACATCTTAAGTTAAACTGATAAAAACTATAAGACAAGGAAAAAAATAATCCTCTATAGCTGTCAATCATTCCCAACCAGCCCACTACATCACTCACTGTGTGACAGTGTGGTCCAACGAATATGATGCAATAATGCCATAAAAACACCAGCCACAGCTGATCATTGGAGTTTATTTTATTTATATCCTACGTTTATTTTGAAGCATATGTAACAAACACAGAGATAGCTACAGATAAATGAAGTTACTGAAGCTCCATGTGATCAGGTTTATCACTGATGTCTGTTCAGAAGGAGCTGATTGGAGCTTAAAGCTTTCACGGCTCAAAGAACCAGTAACAGACTGAAGGAGCTGCAGTCAGTGTCTGATTGACTTTCCACACAGCACTCAGCTGTAATACTCAGGATCACCAGGAGATGGCAGCAGACTCCACCTGTCATTAAAGGACACTTCCTGGTTCACTTACCACTTGTAACACAGGCTGTCTAATGTTCAAAACGGTGCATTGTGTGTTCACATCTTTAAATAAATCTTGCACTTACACAATCATTAGTCCAAAAACAAATTTACTGTGAAATACCATTGAAACAGAACTATAGATCTCACACACACAAGCAACCAATAGTTTCACTGTGTCATTGTTCGTACAATCATTAAGTATTGTAGAACAAAATAGGTGATACAGGTTTCATTATGCTACTACATGTACAGTACAGTAAATACATCTCTGTAAAAGTACTGCAGTCGTAGAGAGAATACTACACAGACGACGACACAGTGGAATCATTGAACAGAGTTTGTAATAGAGTATATTGATGCAAAACACTAGATATAGACAGACAGACATTTCAAGACAGTACAATCGCAACATAGGTTTACAATATTTAAATCAAAGCAAAAATGCTGTAATTAGAAAATAAAAGACAGTACTGTAAAACATCAAATGCAGTGTTCCCCAACTTGCTTGCTTGTACTATACATGTAAGAAACAAAACAGAAGTGAGTACTGTACTTCTACATTGTCATCAACTCCTCCTACTGCATCTATACAGTGCAGTACTGTCAATACTGTAAATAGTCTGAAAAGGTGGTCCAGTATTTAGGACCATAGACACAGTGTCTGATGAAGCGTTGTAAAATCTCATTACATAAAGTATCTTGAAGCTTTCATGATTGGAAGATTGTTTGTCTGTTTCCATACAACGATGCATTTAGAGTAATGCAACAGTTACTTATCATTTTGAGCAGTTGTATAAATTGATAGTTAGATCATTGTAAGGAAATGAATAGACACTCATTTGAAATGTAATGTGTGAATTACCTTTTGAAACAGTAGTATTTTGATGTTAAGTTGTATCATATTGAACAGGTGATTTTTTTGAATGAACAAATGATCTAAGTTTTATGTGTGCTGTATCCATCAATTGAGAAAAGGGTTAAAAAAGGTTTTGAAAAATGTGCATTTTGATCATTGGTTGTGAGGTTTGTGTCTAGAGTTGTGAAAAATGACATCAAGGTTCTGAAAACAGGAGCAAAGTGAAAAACTGTAACAAGGCCAGAGTCTGAGCTGGGGGGTGGTGTGGTGGTTAGCACTGATGCCTCACAGCAACATTAACGTCCAGGTGTCTCTAAACACATAGGACCACAGTCACATGACCTTCACACTACTGTCCTCAATGTCGTTAACTGGAATATTTTTAGCTTCAGTCTTAATGCCAGGATCAGAAGAGACACACACATACGTGGTTTTTGTGCGTCGCTTTTCTCCACCACAGAGAGGTGTGTAACTGTGGAAACGTTTGAGAAACAGAGAGGTGAATGACCACAAACAGTTTGCTGCTATTTGTAGAAGCTGACACATCTCACAACAAGACACAAAACTCACACAATGTACACACTGAGAGCAGCCAAAGGAGACCACACTATACTGAGAAGATTCACACCATCTGATCAGATCACTACAGAGAGGTGTGGATCTGTCGCCATGACAACAAATGACACCAACGTTTATTGATCCTGCAGAGAAATCAGACCGTTGCTACGGTAACGAGAGCAGAGTCACTGAGTTAGTACATTACTGGAGATATAAATCATTAGAAATAAACAGAAACATATTGATGGTGAAAACTATAATGTATATTACTGCAGTACATGTTGTAGATATGCTGTTATTATGAAGCTGTTCTTCAGAGCTGTCCTGTGGTCTGAGGGGCTGAGGGGACCAGCCAGAGTCCAGCAGCTGGACATCAGCGGTTGGACCGGTGGACTAAAGAGTAGACGACTGTTGACTCTGGTGAAAACTCTGAACACAGACACACAGAGAGAAAACTAAATGAGACACAGTTGGAGGATTCCAGGTTTTCTAAGCCAGATTCAAAAGAGGCCTCAGATCCAGTCTGGTTAAGTTAGTCTGAACTGGATCATCTGGAAAACACACAGTTACAATCCTGATGCTTCCACAAAGACACTCTCTGCACTTTACTGTCCAAGAAAAGGACAAGAAGACAAACATCAAGACACAACCTGGAAGCCACTGAGCTGAAGACATGAAGTCACTGATCAGGTGAACAATCAAAGTCAAATCAATGACAAGTATTGTCTGACATGTGCAGATTGAATGCTGTTATATAAGACAGGAAACTGAGAGTCACTGGAAACAATGAGAAGCTTTTTATTTTGAATAATTAATAATAATCACTGATGAAGGTGCTGCAGCCTTAGACAAACGTAGACAATGGAAATATGTTAGAACTCCTCCTAGAGATACAGACAGAGAGGAGTGACGACCTCTGAAGCCCTTACACTCAATGCTCTCCCTACAAAACACCATGTCAGTGAAGACAAGCTCAGCCACAACACACTGGAGCTCTCTCTGAGCCCTGACTGCTGGAAAACACTCCAGGAGTCTAATGAAGGCTGCCCCCAGTGTCCATCAGTGGTATTACACATCAACCCACTGCCATGTTAGCTTCACTGTTCAGCTCTTTAATGTCATCAGCATCTCATCAAAGCCTCTGAATGTTCACAGAACAGTAGAGGATGAAACACACAGAGACTGGTTCACATTAGTTCCTGCTGCTATCACAGTGACTTCAGTCTCTACAGCACAAGATGATTCATGTTTAATGTCATTGATCAAACTGTTTAAATCTGATCAGACACAAAAGATAATGTTTAACTGATGAGAAGAATATCTGATAACAGAGATGTATCTTTAGGCATCATGTGAAGACAAGACTCAAATGTGTTTGAGGTCAAACTGAGACCAGGTTGAACATCCTGACATAAGATAAGTTTTATTCATCCCACGCATGGGAAATTTCCTTGTCGTAGTAGCATGGAGTTTTGCAAATATATATACAGACAGCATGACGACTTTGACATGGTTAAAATAAAAAAGAGTTACACAAATACACATTTAGGAAAAAAATATATATACAAAATAAGAATGTTCTGAAAATATACAGAGAAAAGATGTGCAGAAATATAGAGGTATCATTCCACTCTTACTCAGATCTCTTTAAAGGAATTCGTCAACACTTGTTCTCTGTCTATGTGAGAGACAATAGATCTGTCTGCTTCACATGTCTAAACTATGAGTCATAATGTGACCTGTTTAGCTTTAGCTTAGCTTAGCATAGCATAGAAGCTGTGTCCACATTTGAAAGTAAAGAGCAGCTGTCCCTCTGGTCCAGTTTGTTCTGATGTCTCTTTGTCCATACATTGTTAAAGTCTCTGTGTTGAGTCAGGATGACGTGTTCCTGGTGCTGGGACACATTATTGAATGTGTGCTGTTCCTGCTTCTCTATCTTAACAAGACATGTAAGAGCCTCTTCAGCCCCGGGACCTAATGGTGTCCCCTACCAGCTGTATGACAGTGCACCAGATGTGCTGAGGTTCCTAAGGAAGAAACAGGTTATTCCCAAGGCATGGCGCAGGGCAGGGGGGATTTTTATTCTCAAAGAGATGGACTCGTTGGAAATAAGCCAGTTTAGACCAATTAGTCTGCTGAATGTTGAGGTGTCAGAGTCACTGCATACAATGTCACGCATGGCAAGCCAATCCTTCTGTCCCTAAGATGCCGGATTTACCACCTGCTCGTCTACGCCTCTGTAAACCACCCTTCTATTCGACTGGAGTCGATTGTTTTGGTCCATTCACAGTTAAGATTGGATGAGCGTTGGGGAATTGTTTTTAAGTGCATGACAACCTGTTGTGTGCATTTAGACCTCCTGGAGAGCCTCAACACTGATGCCTTTCTGATGTCTTTACATCTCCAGAAGAGGCAAACCTTTGGAGCTCCTGTCTGATAATGGAACCCAGCCCGAGAGCTATGTGAGGCCTTCAAGGCCATGGGCCTTCAGCTGAAGGAACAGTTGGCAGAACAGCAGATTGAGTTCTGCTTCAATCCCCCAAGTGCGGTCCATCAACTGCTCTCAAGGTGGTACTTAAGGAGCAGTCTGTGCCTGAAACAGTGCTCTGCACAGTTTTGGTGGAAGTGGAGGGCATCCTGAATCAGATGTAGCCGATCCAGATCCCATCACGCCTAGCATCCTACTAATGGGATGCTATGATGTATCCCTTCCACAGGCTGTTTATGACCCCAGTAACACCCTCGGAAGTCGTCAATGGCGGCACAGCCAAGTCCTCATCAATCACTTCTGGTCCAGATTCATCAGTCACTATCTGCCCAGCCTGCAGGAGAACAGTCTGGTCCAGCTCCCTAAGCTGAAAGACGCGACTGAAGATTCAGTTACTTAAGTGGACTTTCTATCTTGAATACGACTGTCTGTGTAGACAGTCCAGGGCAGCTGTGTTAGAAAGCCCATGTTGCTTAGGTGTTTTCAATTGAATACTGTTCAGTTACATTGTGTTTTTTGGTGAGTTTTCATATGTCCAACGCCCGTGAACGCACCATAGCTGTTCCGCTATTCGGATCAGTCTGAGGCCTCGTCCACACGTACGAAAACGATCTTTTCCCCCTCCTCCGTTTTCCCTGGTTATGTTTCAAGAATATCTGCATCCACACGGATCCGTCTCAACACGACTCAAAACGCTACTTCATACTCCAGGCCTATAGGTGGCGCTGTTTCAGTTTCAGAAACGGAGAGGAAGAGGTGGAGCATGCGCATAAAGCTTGAGCGCTGTTTACAAATCGACTTTAGAAGAAACCAAACTCAAGGAGAAATGATATTTAGCCCTAGTAACCATAATAGGCTCAATATCTTCTCCAGCAGGAACACGAGCATGTAGTCCACCATGGATGGTGATGTTGTTAGGAGACGTCTCACGGGATATAAGAGGTGGAAGGCTGCTCCAGGGGCGTGGCCATGGTGGCGATGACATCATCGTTTTCCAAAGTCTACAGTTTCCCCCTAGCCCTACGATGGACTGGAGACCTGTCCAGGGTGTACCCCTGCCTCTCAACTGATGACAGCTGGGATAGACTCCAGCAGACCCCCGTGACCCCTAACAGGACTAAACGGGTTTAGAAGATGACTGACTGACTGACTACAATACAACATCCAAAATGCCAACAAAAATGCCTACTACAGTTTGGTAAAATATAAAAAATATGAGGAAAATAATCTAAGAATAAAGACAATGGAAATAAAAGCTGGGGGGAAATGGACAGTGAGACTATTTACTGGACTTATTACATTATATTATAGTAAATAACTCGAGCTACATTCATGTTATTGCCATTTGTCAATCATGTAAACGCAGCCACTGGTAATCATCTCAATTAAATCATATCAAGTAGCTTAAATAAGTCTAAAGCTTAAAATTACACAAAATGAAGTACAGGGTCACCATTACAAAAGAATATGTTATTTTATGGTCTAGAATGTACGTGGATCCATGAGTCGGTTAAGTGTCCTTTCTCTGCCGAGTGAGAAGCGGATCCTCATTGATTCATGAGTGAGGAAGGGGCTCAGTAGCGCCACTCCACTCCAGTGGCTGAGTGCTGTAGTTTGCTATAGTGGCCAATTCGGGTATTACATTTTGTTTCTCTGCCGAGTGAGATGTAAGATGTTTGAATGGAGCCGTTTATTGATTATATATCAATCAACTCTGGTAGGACTCAACTGAGCCGGTTCAATGGGCTCTTTGCACATCGCAACATGACGTCATATCCGCAACGAGCACATACGGCTCACCTATTTCCGGTTTGGCGAAATAGCGGCGGCGTAAACAGCGAACAGCGAGAACAGCAGAAAATGAGCCTTAAAAAAGATACGTTTTTTTTTTCCAGAGGCAACAGAGAAAATATCATGAACATTGTTGTGTTCCCACATGCACGTCATCATCTAAATTCAACGGCGTTTTAAGTTACCACGGATTTCCCAGCAATGTTGAACTCAGAATGACCGTGTTAAGCACAACACACAACTTGAACTCGAACCTTTTGGAACTGCTGAACTCGGAACTCTGACACAAATTACAAGTGCAGCCCTGCATTTACACAGTGAGGTTTTTCGTGTTTCCTCATGCATCTGAAGCAGAAAGCCTGCACAGCGACTTCACTTGTGGCACTGTCTTTGTTTGACACCAATGCCAATCACATATTAACACAATAAGAAGTTAGGAACATGCATGTAGGCGTACAGGACACAACATAGATATGTTCTCCCTAACACTAGAAAACAGTACAACACGCATATTCTGTCAGACCGGGATTGTTTATTAGCCTAGCAAGTCTAGCCTAATGTAAGCTAGCAAGCTAACGTAAGCCATAAAGTTTCCAATCAGTGCTTATGTTTTTTTTATTCATCACCGTGTTGTATATTTTGACAATTCTGTGCTACTGTGACAAGTTAATTTCCCATACGTGGGGTCAATAATGTCTTATCTTACCTTATTTTATCTATTGTAGAATAGTGTACGTTTAGACCGGAAAAGACCAAGCCGCATTTCCGGTAAGGAAGTAGTTACGTGCAAGGAGCCCATTGACTCTAGATTCCTCTTTTTTCCATCTCTAGAGTGTGTCAGTGTGTGTCAGTGTGTATGGGTGTGTGTATCGGTGTGTGTCTCAGTGTGTGACTCTGCTACCACTGACGTCTCTCTAAATCCCGCAAACTGTCCACGTCCAACATGTTTTCCAGCCTAAAGGAGCACGAGCAGGACCTCCGTTTGCCCCCATCATCTCTTGCCCTGGAGTCTGAACGCCCCTCCGCTGTGTCTCCACTCTCCACTGCCAGGCCCGGCCTTCTCGTCTCTCCCGCTGCCCGCTCCCGGCGGCGCTCCTCGGCAAAAATACACTTTACCCCGTGCCCCAAAAATAAGCCGCCGACTAAGCCCCTCTCCTCTGAGCATGTAAAACCATCTTCTCAAAATCACCCCGACTCCTCACTGTCATCATCGTCCATCAAACACTCCATCTCCCACGCCACCTCTCCTCCTCCAGCGGCTGCTCCAACTCCTCTTTTCCCTCCGACAGCGCTGACTCTCGGCGACTCGCTGGTGAGAAACATCTGTTTCTTCAATGCCATTAACCACTGCATTCCCGGGGCCACAACTGTTGAAATCCTGAGCAAACTTCCCAGTCTCTTAACATCACTTCCACCGTCCATCACAAAAATAATTGTCCATGTTGGCACATGTGACACCAGTCGCCAGCACTCGGAGATTATGAAAGCCAATTTTATCCGTCTGTTGGATCTCCTCAACAGCAGCTGTAAATCCATTTTCATCTCCGGCCCTATTCCCACGTCGGGCCGTGGCCCTGAGCATTTCAGCCGCCTTCTTTACCTTCACACCTGGCTACAGTCAATGTGCGGCTCACCCAAGATGAACTTCATCCATAACTTCGACACTTTTTGGTCCCGCCCCTCTGTTTTCACCCGACGGCCTCCATCTGAATAAGTCCGGTAGCCGCTTGCTAGCAGCTAACATACAGCATGCTGTCTCATACCAGCTCTCCCTCTGTGCGTGACCATTAACATCATTATCATCACCTGGCCTCTCAGCGCTTCCAGCCCAGCCCATTCAGTACAATCTAGCACTTTCAATCAGCGCTGATGCCCTCTCGCGGAAAGTTGTTAGAACTACGCATCCTCCACACTCTTCCTCACCCTCCTCTTTGTGTGAGTCAGCAGTTGCCACTGATCTCACCAGCTCCCCCCATAGGCCATCCTGGCGCAGTACATTCCCTATCTGTACCATCATATCCTCCAGCAGGCCTGTTCTGCCTTTATTTCTGCCTTTATTCAGACAACCTTTTAACCGTGGTCCACTTCGCTGTCCTCCACACAGAGGCTCTGGTCGTATGTTTAACTACAACTTCTCAACTCCTGACTCTATCCCATCCATCTGGTCCTGCTCACGAATTCCAACTTCCTCATTACGTCATCACAATAAACGACAAGTGCACCTATCAAATCTCCGCCCCATTCCTCAGTCCTCACAACCCATCATGAAACAACGTCACCTGAAATTGGCTCTGCTCAACACCCGCTCACTTAACAACAAAGGTGTCATTCTGAACGAATTCATAACTGACAATAACCTGGATTTCCTCTGCATCACTGAAACTTGGCACAAACCTCTGGACTACTTTTCTCTCAACCAGACCACACCGACCGGATACACATATATGGACAAACCCCGATCTGAGGGGCGGGGAGGTGGTGTAGCAGCATTTTATAGGAAGGACATTAAAACATCCACCATCTCCGTCCAGAGGTGTCAAGTAACGAAGTACAAATACTTCGTTACTGTACTTAAGTAGATTTTTCAGGTATCTGTACTTTACTTGAGTATTTCTCTTTCTGAAGACTTTTTACTTTTACTCTCTACATTTGTACACAAATATCTGTACTTTCTACTCCTTACATTGGAAAAACAGGCTCGTTACTTTTTAAACCTCCACGGATGAAAAGATGTAAAAGACGTGACATGATCGGACATGATTACAGCATCGGACTAGAGACGGAAAGTCAATGTGCGTCCTGTTTTCTTCTTCTACTGTTCTGAACAGGCAGCCTGTTGATCAGTTTGAGCTCTGCTGCCACCTAGTGACTGGAAGCTTGTTTATCGTTCAAGCGTCAACAAAGACACTAACTGAAAGTCCACCTGACCCCACTATTTGGGAACTAGCTACTGGTCTAATGTGAAAAAACAAACAAACTCAGGTATGGTGTGGTTTCTGTTGCTATCATTAGCTTTTTGAGGATTTTTGGAAGCTAGTTTACAACGTTAGCAATGCTATGGAAACACACCGTTTTGATAGTATAGCTAACACTAGCTAGCAGTTTAAAAATAACAACTCCACACTCATCACAGAAATCATCAACTCCTCCTTCAAGTCTGGCTCAGTCCCCCCTTCACTCAAACTGGCTGCTGTCACCCCCATCCTTAAAAAACCTGGACTCAACCCCGACATCTTGTCGAACTTCCGGCCCATCTCCAATCTCCCCTTTCTGTCCAAAATACTGGAGCGTATTTTCGCCACACAACTCAAAGCCCACCTCTGCTCAAATGACCTGTTCGAACCATTTCAATCTGGATTCCGTTCCCAACACAGCACAGAAACAGCCCTCCTGAAAGTCACCAATGACATCCTCCTCTCTGCAGACTCTGGCCACCTCACCATCCTCATCCTCCTGGACCTCACTGCAGCCTTCGACACCATAAATCACATCCTCTCCCGCCTTGAGTCCTCCATCGGTGTCACTGGCACTGCATTCTCCTGGTTCAAATCTTACCTCTCAGACCGACAACAATTCATCCATATCAACAACTGCACCTCCTCCAGTGTTCCTCTGTCACAAGGTATCTATCTATCTATCTATCTATCTATCTATCTATCTATCTATCTATCTATCTATCTATCTCTTTCCGTTTCCAGTGAGTGAGGGTGGTGGTGGATGTGAGTGAGTGGCGCGGACTTTTGAACTGGTGTCTTTTCTCCTGGCCTTCTTGGTTTTTCTACTGTTTTTCTGTCCTACATGCATTTATTCAGGTAAGATTTAATTGATTCTTTGGGTAAGGCTGGTTCAGCAGAGGGATTAGTGGGTTTGTACGGTGTTTTCCGGGAGGCATGGCGTCCTCCGAGACACCTCCTCCGTCTATCAGGCAGGGAGTGCGGATAGTCCCTCCTGATGGCTCTGTAACTGTGGAGGAGGTGTTGTTGGCTGTCGGTGAACAGGTAGGACATGATAAACTGTCTTATGCCTCCCGCATGAACAAGGCGGTAGTGGTCTTTTTGAAAGACGAACCGTGTGTCCATCAGCTGATTGAGAGCGGGATAGTTATCAGGGATTTGTTTGTGCAGGTCTCCCCGTTGTCAGTGCCATCCACGCAGATCACCGTATCCGGTGTTCCGCCGTTTATACCAAACACACTGTTGGAAAATGAGCTCCGTAGGTTTGGTAAACTGGCAAGCGGTTTTAGAACACTCAGTCTGGGATGTAAGGATCCCAAACTGAAGCATGTTCAGTCTCTGAGGAGGCAGGTTTTCATGTTCCTGGAATCACCTGCACAGACTTTGGACGTTTCATTCAGAGTTAAACACGGAGACGGTTCATACATGGTGTACGCCAGCTCAGGACACATGAAATGTTTTGAGTGTGGAGATGTGGGACACATTAGAGCATCATGTCCGCATAAACAGCAGACGGACTCTCACTCTGTGGACACAGCTGGTGGCTCTGCTGCTCCCGGGTCTGCGGAGAGAGCCGAGCCCGGTGCTGCGGGACCTGCGCATAGCGCAGCACTATGCGCCCGGTGCGGGTGCTGCGCCTGCGATAGCCGATTATAGTGTTGTAGCAGAGATAAATACTGACGGGGATGAGACAAAGGAACCGAGTCAGCTGGAGAAGCAGCAGGCCTCCGTGTCTGTAGAAAACTTAAGTGAGTCAATGTCTGTAGAAACTGAGGACAGAGCTTCCACTAGTGTTACAGGACAGGGTGAAGTCTGTAGTCAGATTTCATGTGAAGGAGAGGACAGGGAATTTGAGTCAGAGTCAGACACAGCATCCATTTGTGATGTTTCAAACAAAAAGACTGATCTCTACACCTTGGAGGAAATAAACGGGTTTCTGGATGAAACATTTAACAAATCAGTTAAAGTGAGCGACTACTTTGGGGACACAAACAAATTTATCCAATCTGTTAGTATCTTAAAGAAACGGGTTAGCCATGACCACCTGGATGAAAAGAAACGCTACCGTCTAGACAAACATCTGGCAGTGCTGAGGAAGGTACAGAAAGGAATAACTGTTAAAAAAGCCAGGAAATAGAAGAACAATGCATGACCATGTAAATGCCCTGAAAAGGGGAGAAGTGTACAGAGGATGCGCAGACACGGTTACTTCTCTTCAGGCTATTTTTATATTGACCGACAAAACAACAAACATCAGTACAGCATCACTTATTATTCTTACATTTGATAAAAGAATGAAACATCAGCAGGCTGTGTAGTATTTTACCACAAAATCCTTATCATGACCATCAAATACAACAACTGGCGCAACAATCGGCACAGTTAGCATCGCCAGCAGTTAGCTTGTGTGGCTACTCGCTCACTCGTCACCAAGCACTTTTCTTAACTATCTTGCGATGTCGGACACACCCGCGATACAAAACCCTTCCATAAACATGTCTACATATCTAACCCACACTGGAGCAAGCAACAAGTATTATTACTTAGAGCAAATACCTGAAAAGGGGAAAAGTGTACAGACGATGCACAGACACGGTTACTTCTCTTCAGGATATTTTTATATTGACCGGAAGAGGAGCGTGTGACCTGCACGTAGCTCATCAATGTCATGCTCCCCCTGCTGTCTGCCTCTTGTTATTACAATGAATGCACACTACCAGTACCGCTGGAGTTACTAACTCCGAGTTAGTGGCGTAAAGAATAAACATAAAAACTAAAGAACACAAAGTACTGTACTGACTATTATAACAAACTAAATATTAATCTTAAACTATGAAATATAACAGACGGTTATGTTATTTCTGAACAACATATTAGGCAACATATTCAATCCATCACAATCACAGGGTGGCTTCTTTTCTTTTTTACTGCTCTCTCATGGTTTCAGCTTGCTTCTAATATCTCTATGAAGAACCTGAACATAGGATCTCTAAATATTAATGGAGGGAGGGACAGACATAAGAGGGCGTTAATATCTGAGGTTGCAAAAGATTGATGTGTTATTCCTTCAGGAAACACACACTGTTCAAGCAGATGAGACAGACTGGGGCTATTGCTGTGTGTTAGTCAAACACACAGGTTAACTGCAGCCAACATATCACCTGTTGGTTTCTCAGATCATCATCTAGTAACCGTTCATTTTTTCTTTAATGGTGCATGCATTTTTGGGGTCAATGGAGACGCAGGAAACCAGGGTTTGAGAGTTTAGGTCAATGGTGGGAGGTAGGGAAAACTCAGATTAGAATATTTTGTCAGCAGTATACATCACACACAAGAGCTACAGAAAGGGATCAGTTTAAAGTGTTAGAGAAGGAGATCAGTTTGGCAGAGGACGGCCTAATTAATGGGTCAGACAATAATAATGCAACTCTGGAGAAAAGGGAGGAAGCTTTAAGTAGTTTTCTTCATGAAAGAGCAAAAGGTGCTCTGATTAAATCTAGAATCCTGTCTATCAGAGACATAGATGCACCTACTGGTTTCTTTTTTAAGTTGGAAAGGAAGGTCAGGAAACAGAACCAGATGTTACATCTAAAGCTTTCAAATGGGTCTGTGACCACGGAGCCATCAGAGATGAGGAAGCTGGCCATTGACTTCTACAGCAGCCTGTTCAGTGCTGATGTCTGTGACTCTGTGTGGACGAGATACTGGAGGGACTACCTCTGTTAGGGGAGGCATATACAACCTCACTGGAGTCCGTCATCTCCTTTGATGAACTATCTGCAGCAGTGACACAGCTCAGCTGTGGTCGGTCTCCTGGTACTGATGGACTCCCTACAGAGTTCTACAAAACATTCTGGACGTTACTGGGAAAGGATTTAATGGAAGTTTTTCAAGGATGTTTGGACTCTGGGACCTTACCATCAAGCTGTACGAGGGCAGTCCTGACACTGTTACCAAAGAAAGGAGATCTGGGCCTCCTACAGAACTGGTGACCCGTGTCACTTCTGTGCACGGACTAGACTCAAAGAATGTCTGCACATGGTTGTACATGCCAGCCAAACGTACTGTGTCCCTGAACGGACAACAGTGGCGGCTGGTCAATAGAGGGCGCTAGGGCGCCGCCCCTCCTGTGAAATATTGACTGTTTTATGTATCTACCAAGATCAACCATGAATCAATCAAACCTAACAAATACGAAATAAATACACAAAAATACATCGCGTTTTTACTTGTGTAACGGTGTAGTGGTACCAGCCACACTGCCAGTAACCATTAAATGCGTCTGACTTTAGGCTGAGCTGTGATTTGCCATTCGATATAAAGCCCTCCTCCAGGTCAGGGGCGCCGGCCATACTGGAGTCTATGAGAGCTAGCAAACTTTTTTATTGTTTACGAGCAGAAACAGCTTTTCATTGGCAGCTCTCTGCGCCCAGACCAATGGCGTTGTTCTGTCTTTTTTTTACTCTTAGCATGATTGGACAATTCATCAATCAATCACGTCAATCAGGAAGCATTCGCGCCACAGCTGTAAGTCGTTCTAAGAGCCAAGATGGCTGACGTTAATAGCGGAGACTCAGTGATGCTTAAGGAAAATTCAAGTATTTCACTTAAAAAAATCCATTTTTTTCGTTGGTCAGCTGTGGAGAAGAAAAAGGGTGAAGGAGTTGGGACCCGACTGTCCGGACTTAAACATTTCGCCGCAGGCTACTGATCGTAGGAGGACATACACAAGGAGCTTCACCTCAAATGTGAATGCTAAACGGAACTGGCTAGCTGGATGTGCAGTATGTGCACACTCTCACTCTCTCAACAATGGCTTATGGTAAGCACTTGTTTCTCCTTGATCTGGATGGTGTGGATGTATCACAGACTTCCAGGTTCTACCAGTCAGTTCTCCGTACCTGGAGAACAGTTTTAAACGCAAGGAGAGACTACTCCCAGGTGTATGGGACTGTTGAGGAAGAACCTCTGTTCTACAACCCAGCCATAAAGAGCAGGAGTCTCAGCTCTGTCAGTATTCAGAAGATCTTTACAGCAGCTGAGCTTACGAAGCTGGCAGGACTGAGGTCAGAGGGTCAATGGAAAACTGCTGCTCAGCTGAGTCAAAACACTGGAATAAAGTCTCTGCGTTTCATGGACAAACTGCTGGAGGAGGTGATGAACACACTTCCAGGTTCTTTTAGGAGAGCATTAGGTGCAGAGTCCACAGAAGATCATCCAGTCATATTTCCTGAGAGTGTCCATTCGGGCTGCAGTGGAGGAGCAGGAAGAAGAGGACGGGGTTCTGTTATCCTTCAGAACACCTGAACGTTCAAACTTCTCTGAAGCATTGACAAAGAGCTTGTATGCTGTATCTGTGAAGGTTCTCAACAGAGCCATGTTGGCCGGTGTCAGAGAGTCGAGGTGGGTTGATGTGTTGGCACCAGGTTCATCTCCCAGAGGTAGCTGGAGGTCCCTGTACAAACCTCCCATAAAGAAACGCAGTGCGGATCTCCAGTGGAGGGTGGTGCACGGGGCCGTGGCCACAAACAGACATGTGGCACATAGAGATCACAGAGCAGGAAGTCAGTGTAGTTTTTGTCAGGCTGAGGAAACGTTACAACATCTCTGGCTCAGATGTTCTAGACTAGCTCCTCTCTTTTCTTTGTTAGGACGGTGGGTGGGTGGTTTAGGACACACTTTTGGAGACCAACTGTTTATTTTTGGTCCCAGATACTCTGCAGCACTACGCAATAATATTTGTCTGGTTAATTTCTTGTTGGGTCAAGCGAAGATGAGCATCTGGCTTAGCAGGAGAAATAAGATCAAGGAGGGAGGGTCTGTAGATGCTGAACTGATGTTCAGAGGTCTGGTGTCCTAACGTCTGAAGGTAGAGTTTATCTATCTATATCCATCCATCCATCCATCCATCCATCCATCCATCCATCCATCCATCCATCGTGTTGGGCTAAAATATCAGGCTGTACTAATACTAAATAAAGAGCTGCTTGGGACCCAAAAGAGTCGGATATTCTTTTAGGAGCTGTGGCAAAAGAGTCGGCACTCAGAAAAGAGCCTAACTCCCCATCACTAGAAACTAGTGCTTGCAAAAGGTTCCTAAGTACGAAATGAATGTGCCCAGACCAGCACTGGAAGAATACGTTATCTCAGCTGCAGTCTGAGTGGAAGCAACACTCAGCATCAACAAGTTACACTTAGTTTCCTCATGGTGGCATATGTTCAGTTGGTCATGAGGAAGTAAATTTTGGAGAGACATTGTAATTGACACGTCTGGGGCAATTCCAACTGTATGTTAATCTCTCCTGTCTCTGCTCCCCTGCCGATCACGACTTCCTGATTATGCTACCTTCCCCATCTCCTCTCCCCTGCTGATCAGAGCCTTGATCATGCTACCTGAGTATCACTCCTTTGTCCTTTTGCCCTTTGTTCTGACCATGTCTGGGAGCCACCCCTGCCCCCTCCTGAGTTCCCCCTCCTGTGTGAAGTTGCCCTCAGCTGACAAATATACATCCACTATACGATCTAATCAGGAACTGTCTGCAACCTCACCTGGAGACAGGTTATATCTGCGCTCTGGCCCTTCATTCATGGTCAGTCTCTGGTCTCACACCCACTCTGTGTCGGTAGGCCTGGACCTGGAACTGGAACTCCAATAAACCTGGAACTAGACTTAGATTGTTTTTTTTTCCCTCAACAGTCATCTGTCGGACTCTTCAGAGTTGAGGTCTGTGCTGGGTTCTCAGTTAAAGTTCCTGTCAGGGTGATGGAGTCTCTGATTGTCAGACCTCATGTGGAAACTGAGACTCTCTAGTTATTAATGCAGCCATAGTGAAGTGGTGATGGGAGGGTCCACACTGGACTGTATTTATGAAGACACGTCTCCTGTGACATGTGGGGGTGTTGTCCTAAACCTGCACCAGTTCTTTTAGTGATTACTGCCATATAAAGCAGCACATGATCCAGCAGCTATTTGTTTCAGCTCTTCCAGGTTGTGTCTTATTTCTTCATTTAAACACAACTAAAGTGCAGAGAGTGTCTTCATGGAAGCATCAGGATTGTAAACCCTGTGATCTAACAACAGTGTTTGATGTGTCTGTGTTCAGAGGTTCCACCAGAGCCAGAGGTCGTCTACTCTTCACTGAAGTAGTCCACCAGTCCACCCACTGATGTCCAGCTGCTGGACTCTGACTGGTCCCCTCAGACATAGATAAGACCTCTGACTGTCTGTGATCCTCTGATCCATCTAATGAATGATTTGATTAATGACTGGGAGGCTGTTTATTGTGTTGATGTCACTGCTTTGTGTTTATTGCAGTTATTCCCTGTTTTATTTTGAAAGGTTACTAAACCTTTAAAACAATCTCATTTAGTTTCTTCCTAATAATCCTGGTGATCCTGAGTATTCCAGCTGAGACAATGCTGTGCTGTCTTATTAACTAAAGGTTTATTTCTAATCTTTCTGTGCTGGCTAACCTCGTTCATTGATCTTTGGATCACGTCCTGTTGAAGCAGCTGTCTCTCAGTATATGTGGCAGCAGGTTGCTGGGTCCAACCTTGGACAGTCCTCAGGTCCTGCAGATGTAACCTCTGTGTCCCCTCAGAAGGCTGCTAATGTCTCTGAGACACTCTGATGGACATGATGTTGGAAAGCAAACATCTCCCTCTACTGGTCACATGGAGACACTGCAGGGATGGTGTCAGGTCAGACTGTTGGACACATTAGTTGATTGAAAACACTCAAGTGAGGCCTCATTGTTGACAAAGACTGAAGCAGTAAAGTGACCTTAGAGAAAAGATCAAGAGAAGATCTGAGTCCAGCTCTAATCATGTTCAAACTATGCTCAGACATACATTTGATAGATTATTCCATCATGGACTTTTCATGTTTAGCTCCTTTTATTCCTTCATTAGTTGAAGAGTTTTCTAGGAGACATAAAGGCTCTGTGGTGTTTGGAGTCTGATTTGTTTGAACGTAGATTTACTTCAAGTTCTTTATCTGTGACTGAGTTTGAACCAATAGAAGAAAGAAGCCAGTCAGAGGAAGAGGGCGGGCTTTACTTGGTGTCACTGAGAAAAGATGAAAAAAGGTCAGACGAGAGAGAAGGACAATGAAGGAAACGTCTCTACAGCGTCTGCTCTGTAAGTCCACAATCTTTGACTGTTGATAAGTGATGAAGGAGACATGAAAACTAGTCAGGATCAAGTCAGCATGAGGACGAGCTGCAGGTCTAAAGAGGAACTGGAATCATTGAAAGAGGAAAGTGGTCAGAAAGGAACAGGTCAGCTTCAGTCAGTGATTCTATCAGTGGAACTGTCAAGTCAACACACACCTGTCTTTATGCTCTGAGCTCCAAGTGGTGTGTTTGTTGAATATTCCTGCAGCACAGTCACTGTTCATAGTCAGGAGAACCATGAGGAAGCTTCAACTTCTGCTTTTAGATTCAAACTAGAGCGTTAAACTTCAAGACACAACATGAGAACAGAGTCAGTTCACTTCCATCAGAGTTCCAGCTGCAGTACTCTACTGATCATTATTCTATAGCACTGAGCATAGAACAGCACTGCTGCTGTTAGCGTTCCTCTTCATCTGTACCTTAGCCTACGTACTCTACTGTAGTGGATGTCATCACTAATACGTTCCACTGTCTTCTGGCTCTTTGGACCATCTGCATATGTTGAACTTTATTTAGACTCAGTTCTGTGATGTTCTGTCCTGCTAGAGCAGTGGTTCCCAACCTTTTTTGGGTTGTGACCCCATTTTCACATCACACATTTTTTTTTCTAGAATTATTTTTTTTTATCATGTTTGTTACACTGTGTTGCAAATATAAAGTAGCCTGATAATTGCACAAAGTGACATTTTATTGTCTCTGTTAAGCAAGTTTGTGTATTTTTAACCTCAACGGTGACATTTTTAATTTTATTAAAATAGCCAATTTTATTGGTCATTTTGGCAAAGACATTTCAGGATCGAGGCGGCTCCTGCTACAGCACCAAGTTAATTAGGATTCCATCAAGTGCTGAGATGCCACCGCTGCAATCGGGTCATTTTGGGTCAAGTGACTCAAGTGACTCGCACAGCCCCGCTCATATTGACTTGGAATGATCCGAATCCCACGAAAGATCCTGTTTTACACTAGTACTGCAGAACCGAACCAAAACAGCACTACAACAAAAATTCAGCTGCTGCACACGTCACAAAATGCGTTAAAGAAGTTAAAAGACGGCACTTTCATTAAAACGATAGTAAATTGACATATCAGTCTTATATAGCCTGCATATCATTTGGCATTTTAATCTCAATAAATACAGATAAAATTTCGGAAAATTTCCGGAATTTCAAACATTTGTCCGGTAAATTGAAAACCTGCCGGTCACGTTGTCCGGTGCTATTTTTTTCTTGCGGAAACCCGAAAACTAAATCCAGCTTCATAGATAGGCCTATGTATTTGCAAAAGAAACGAACCGTTTTAGAGCACACAGTGAGATCTCTGGGTAGTTGATTCATCTCTTGCTCCAAACCAGAATTCTTCCACTGGCACTCACGAATGTAATCTGATGCTTTGCCGTAATCAGGTCCCGTCAGTCAAGATGCGCCAGCGATATTTTATGTTGAACTTTATATTCATGAAAATTGAAAGAACGCAGTTGTTTAAGATTGAGTGTGGTGTTTTTAATCATACTTTTAAAAAGAATAGTAGTTAGCTGAAAAAAATATTTTTATCAGTAATTAATTATTATTTTTTTTTAAATCAATTATTAGACAATTCAGATGACCCGATTTGAATCGCGACCAGGGGCGTCAGAAACTTTTTTAATGTGGGGGGGACACACTGGTATGGGTTCTGGGGCCAATTAGATGGCATTTGCTGCATTCTAATGTATTTTAACAGGTTGTTTAACATATAATTTTACTTATAACACATTTTTCAGACTCAACATTAAGTCCTCATTCAACTTTCAGCCTTTACCACCCTTTTTTAAAAACCAACTGTCATGCCTAAGATAATAAGATGAATATGACAAAATTTATCACCAACAATGACTTTTTGGTTGCATTTTACTTTTTATTTTGGTTATTCTTTTTTATTTTTTACCTCATCTCTTTCAGAAATGGTCTTCCTTTCTCTGCTCTCAAGATGTATAGCTCCCTCTCCTCTGTCTAATGTCTCCTGGAAATTAGAGTTAACAATAAAAAAGCCTATCATTTTTATACAAATAAAAAGGTAACAATAAATAAAGCACAGTTTAAGTAGCTTTAGATCAGGGGTCTCCAACTTTTTTCCTCCTCAAACAACTTTGATTAAATTATTGCAGTCTATAGGTATTATTTGATATCAATAGCCTATGATGGCTACAGTGATTATTCATTCATACATGCAGTCATTTTTTATCTGGAGCCCATAGAAACTAAATAGAAGAAACTTCAACTGATCAGTAACCATATTAGATGTTTGTAGAGCTGTGTGGAGTAACGTAACGTCATCTTGCCCAAATCCAGACTGTAACTACCAGCCCAGCACCGTAAATCACTCCCCTCCGTGACTGAAGTCTCTGCACTGTCCCTCTCCCTCCTGCTCCTGCTCCTGCTCCTGCCTCACTCTCAGTATCAATCTGCTGTCAAAAGGGATCGGGACGCAGCATTATTATTTTTTCCTATCAACAATTGAAGTCAGCTAACGTTTCCATTAGCTAAACACCTGTGTTGTGGGGACATTTTGACATACTTTCCGCTTCTTTGTCAGGAACTTTCTAATGTCCATTATGTCTGGAGAAGGAGCAAATATTGCAACAATTCATTAGCTTACTTCTAGTTTTAATTGCTTAGCTGAAAATTAATATAACGTTTCCTCGTAGTAATATTGAGGGCTAACAAACGTTACCTTCTGTTTCGAGCAGCCCGCTGCTGCACTCACTGCCCGATGCTCTGTCACTCACTCACTTCATGCTGCGGGAGAAGAAGGATGGAAACACGGAGTGGATTCACTAGTCGACTATGTATATTTTCTATTAGCGATCAAGTGGAATGGATTCTTTTACGAGGCAATAGAAACGGCGCTGGATGAACCAATATTTTATGTTAAATATGGGGGGTCCAAATGAATAATTTTGAAATCTGGGGGGGGGACGTCCCCCTCACATTGAATGGTGGCGACGCCCATGGTCGCAACCCCAAGGTTGAAAAACACTGTGCTAGAGTGTAGATTTCTATTTCTGTAGCACCACGGTCCTGGTTTTATTGCAACTCAATCAACATTTAACAGATGAAGACTTTCAGAATCCCAGCAGTTGACATAAAGTCTGTCTGGAGTTAGTGTTGAATGATTCTTTAACATCACTGAGTCCTCAGCAGTGGATCCAGCAGAGATCTTAGAGGAACCAGAGATGAATGAAACTCTTCTTGATGATTTAGTTGAACTCAAACTAACCTGAGTGTCATTTCTCTTTAGTTCTGAGCTCTCTGCTGTTCAGCACAACAA
Organism: Planiliza haematocheilus; assembly: GCA_005024645.1. NCBI lineage: Eukaryota > Metazoa > Chordata > Actinopteri > Mugiliformes > Mugilidae > Planiliza > Planiliza haematocheilus. The sequence goes on from SRSE01001219.1 coordinate 522,971, forward strand.
ACCAAGGTTAGTCAACGTCTTCATTCACTTTAAACCTGTTCAATCCTCATCATTATTACTCAGTAGAGTCAAAGCTTTCAGTCAAACACATTCAATCAATCATATTGTTTCATCTGAACCCTCCCAGCTCGTCTGACTGTGAGTCCCAGCAGCTCTCAGGTCTTTAAAGGAGACTTTGTGTCTCTGAGCTGTGAGGAGGACGACAGCTCTGCTGGATGGACTCTGAGGAGAAACACCACCAAAGGACAGAGGACTCAGTGTGGAGATGACTGGGGAAAACCAGCTGGTTCTTCCTGTAACATCAGTGGTGCTTCCACTAGGGACAGTGGAGTTTACTGGTGTGAGTCCAGAGAGGGAGCAACCAGTAACAGCATCAACCTCACTGTCTCTGGTAAGCTCAGACTGTGGAGTTAGTATTGATGAAGCTTCCATATGCTCCATAATCTCTGGTAATAAATAAAGACATTGGTCAAAGAGGATTCATGTAACTTAACCACACACAGCTCCTCATTCAACAACATGACCACATCACTAATCAACCACATGCTGAGACGTTATTTAATGACAGAATCACATTAAATACTTTCATTGGTTATTTTCTACTAAATCTATTATTTTGTTAGTTAACAGCTACAAACACAGAATCTTTTCAAAGACTCTCATTACTAATGAACAGACATCACTTCCAGTGCTGATCATTTATCATAGTGGTCATGTGTTCTCTCTGAATGAATGAGTTCAACTCCTCTGACAGATCAGTCCTGTTGACTATAGGTGGTCTTTAATGGACTCAGGACTCACTGTGTTCACACTACCAAAGGAAGGAGGTCACATGAGACCCAGACCACCTCCACATGTGTCCACATGTGACCAGATCACTGCATCCTGGTAGTGTTCACACCTGGCTTTTACTCTGTGATCAGATCTTAATGTGAGGTGTGAACAGGCTCTAGATCCTAGACATGAGGATGGACTGAGACATTATTAGAAAAGAAGATGCCTTTATAAAATAAATAATGAATAAAAAAAAAAAAAAAACAACAACATTGACTTCACCCATGAATCCTTGTACAATCATTTCTAGAAGACATTCATGACTAAGACTCTGCAGCTCCTATACAACAACAACTACTGAGGCCAGTTTATCATTCAGTCTATGAACATTGTTCTGAGCCACAATGGATGGTTTTGTAACTAGACCAGCACCAGAGATGACAGATAACAGATGTGTTGATGTCTGACAGTGGTACTAACAGGCTATCACTGATTTTAGTTTCTACATTTATGTATAAAATACAAACGTCTGTGTGAATAGCTAGTATTTATTTACATGATAATCATGTAACTGACAGACAGTGCTGATGATACGGTCTCTCTAAGGGCGGCACAGTGGAGAGGTGGTTAGCACTGATGCCCCACAGCAAGAAGGTCACCGGTTCGAATCCATGGGCCGGCTGGCCTTTCTGTGTGTAGTCTGCATGTTCTCCCTGTGTCTGCGTGGGTTCTCTCCAGGTTCTCCAGCTTCCTCCCACCATCCAAAGACATGCTCGTTAGGTTAATTGGTGATTCTAAATTGACCGTAGGTGTGAATGTGAGTGTGAATGTTGGTCCTGTGATGGACTGGAGACCTGTCCAGGGTGTACCCCTGCCTCTCGCCCGATGACAGCTGGGATAGACTCCAGCAGACCCCCGTGACCCCTAACAGGACTAAACGGGTTAGAAAATGACTGACTGACGGTCTCTCTACTCACTGTACCATGAATAACATGAATATATCAACATGTGTATTATTTGAAGAGCTTAGTACTGAATGAACAATAACAAGGTATGTTTGTCCTGTGTGGGCGTGTCTCTAAGAGCAGAGGGGTGGAGTTACAGGACAGGGGTAGTGGTCAAACCGGTTCCCTGTGGACAGGGCCCATCAAGTCATAAAAGAAACACAAGAAGAAATGGACATCTGATGTCCCCTTTAAAGCTTTCAGTCAGTTACAGATGAAAAGATATTTACATGTTTTTATTAGTTTTAACGATAGAATGATAGAATTAATCATATTGTTTCATCTGAACCCTCCCAGCTCGTCTGACTGTGAGTCCCAGCAGCTCTCAGGTCTTTAAAGGAGACTCTGTGTCTCTGAGCTGTGAGGAGGACGACAGCTCTGCTGGATGGACTCTGAGGAGAAACACCACCACAGGACAGAGGACTCAATGTGGAGATGACTGGGGAGAAGCAGCTGGTTCTTCCTGTACCATCAGTGGTGCTTCCACTAGGGACAGTGGAGTTTACTGGTGTGAGTCCAGAGAGGGAGCAACCAGTAACAGCATCAACCTCACTGTCTCTGGTAAGCTCAGACTGTGGAGTTAGTATTGATGAAGCTTCCATATGCTCCATAATCTCTGGTAATAAATAAAGACATTGGTCAAAGAGGATTCATGTAACTTAACCACACACAGCTCCTCATTCAACAACATGACCACATCACTAATCAACCACATGCTGAGACGTTATTTAATGACAGAATCACATTAAATACTTTCATTGGTTATTTTCTACTAAATCTATTATTTTGTTAGTTAACAGCTACAAACACAGAATCTTTTCAAAGGCTCTCATTACTAATGAACAGACATCACTTCCAGTGCTGATCATTTATCATAGTGGTCATGAGTTCTCTCTGAATGAATGAGTTCAACTCCTCTGACAGATCAGTCCTGTTGACTATAGGTGGTCTTTAATGGACTCAGGACTCACTGTGTTCACATCAGAGGTGGAACAAGTACTAAAATATTGTACTCAAGTAAAAGTACCAATATTTGGATGAAATATTACTCAAGTACAAATGAAATCACCCATCTGAAAAATTACTCAAGTAAAAGTAATAAGTAGCTAATTTAAAATGTATTTTAAGTAAAAGTTACATTAAAAAATAAAATAAAATAAAAACCTGTAGAACGGGGCAGGGGATCTCTCCCATTTGGTGAAAATAGGACAAGGAGTCATACATCCAAAACTGTTTAGTTTTAAATTAAAGAACAATCTATATAAATGTATAAAAATGTATACAAATGTATACACTGTTGCAGAAAAGCTACGTAACGCTGGTTTTCCAACTCGCTCCGCTCAACAAGTTAGGTTGCGTTGGAAAACATTCAAAAAGACGTAAAACACGCATGCGCAGATAAGATGCAGTGATGGGAAAACGGGTTACTGGTATTTATCATGTATACGGGATATGAATAACCGGGTTTCTCTGTGTTCCATGTAAACATCATATCTCGAAAATGCTCAAAGCCGGGATAAGCCTCAAAATCGGGATACTAGACGATGGCTCCACTATATAGTGCACTGCATCTATCCCACAATTCACCGCGAAATGTAGTGAACCATAGACATATATACATAGACGCCTCATTGAGCGCTGCCGTCTACTGGAGCGGCGTGCCTACAGGGCGGCCATCTTGGAACAGGGCCACTCGCTCCTGCGGTGCATTACATCTATGGAGGAATGTGTTTCTACACAATAAAAGTCATCATAAATTAGGGTGATCAGACGTCCCCGATTTCCGAGGACAGTCCCCGTTTTGGTGTCCCTGTCCCTGGCTAAAGCCGTCCCCGAAAATGTCCCCGATTTAGCTTTTTATGAAAAATGCATGTAGACTAGAACAACAGTTATTATGGTAGCCAGGTAGGAGACACAATTAATCATGGTACGCACATACTAGAACAACGTAATTACGGTAGCTGGGCGCGATCATTTCCAGGTAGTCCAGCCCGTTCAACTCAGGGGTTGTGCGAGACCTTTTTGTTGTCTGCTGGTTGTCTGTCAAGGCTTCCATCAGGTAGTATTAAAAAAAAAACTTGCTTCAGTCCTAGCAACGTGCTTTACTGCTTTACTGTCAATAGTTTTCATCCGATTCCTCCATTTTGGTAGCCGTTAGCCGCATATACACAGACACATGTATATATGGTTAGCCGACAGGCATCAGTGTAATCGGTGTACCAGGAAATTGTGCACTGACAAAAGTTCCGTGATGCTTGGAATGAAAACTGCGGTTAGAGACAAGCGCCAGTTAATAAGGTCACTAGCCACCGAGTAGTCAGGTGTGTGAAGTGCAGTCGGTCAAAATTACTGATGGCCTTCAGATTTTTTTTTTTGTCACAGTTTTAATGATAGAATGATAGAATCAATCATATTGTTTCATCTGAACCCTCCCAGCTCGTCTGACTGTGAGTCCCAGCAGCTCTCAGGTCTTTAAAGGAGACTCTGTGTCTCTGAGCTGTGAGGAGGACGACAGCTCTGCTGGATGGACTCTGAGGAGAAAAACCACCACAGGACAGAGGAGTCAATGTGGAGATAGGTGGGGGAAACCAGCTGGTTCTTCTAAGTCTTCCTGTAACATCAGCTACACCCTGGAATCAGACAGTGGAGTTTACTGGTGTGAGTCCAGAGAGGGAGCAACCAGTAACAGCATCAACCTCACTGTCTCTGGTAAGCTCAGACTGTGGAGTTAGTATTGATGAAGCTGTGTGGAAATGGATGAAATGCTGTAGTTTGTCTCTGTGTTGAGGTGGACCAGTGATCCTGCAGAGTCCTGTCCTCCCTGTGATGGAGGGAGATGACGTCACTCTGCTCTGTAAAACAAAGACCACTCCCTCCATCCTCTCAGCTGCTTTCTATAAAGATGGCTCCTTGATCAGGACTGAGTCTACAGGTCACATGACCATCCACCATGTTACCAGGTCTGATGAAGGCCTCTACAAGTGTAACATCAGTGGTCATGGAGAGTCTCCATCCAGCTGGATCACTGTCACAGGTGAGGAGGTCAGAGATGATTCTTCAGCAGCTTTCAACATTCACAATGAGACAATCAGTTCATTATTAGCTTTGCTTCATTCTAGAGAGACCCACCACCACACCTCCTCCTGGTTCATCTGCTCTCATGGTTCTTATCCACTATTTGTTGCTGTCTCTTGCTGTTTTGCTCTTTTTTCTGTGTTCTCTGGTTCTTCTGGTTCTCCTGGTGAGACGATGTGTTCGTAGGAAACCTGAAGGTGAGACACAGACTTCTGGATTTTAAACATTCTTATAGAATATCTTCTACATTTATATTTATGATTACGTTTTGTTTTGATGTTTTGTCTGAATATAATTATTCAGAATGTTACAAAATTCCAACAATTTAAATTCATTAAATTCTATTGTCGTTCATTTCAGCTGTTGGAGGAAACGTTACATAAAACAAGGACCAGCCAATCAGAGCAGAGGTAGAGTTGTTATCATTCTCATTGTGTCTCCATGTCTCTGTGTCTTTGTGAGGACATTGTCTGTCCTGAGGTTTAGACCTAATGAGAGTTAATCAGAGTCCTCAGTGTAAACACTGCTGCTCTGTCTCTGATCATTTAGTGTTTTGACAGCGTCTCTCTGAGACATGAGAATACTTTAGAAACATGTCAACATTTTTATCATGTGAGAAGATCTGACAAGAAAACAGATCATTATCAAAAGCACTTGTTGAGAACATCAGAATAAGTTTGTGTAAAACATGGACACGTTTGACTCCATGAGGTTCATGAGGTCTGTTTCACAAAGTGACTCTGATGGTTTCTAAGGACATGATGGACATTTGAGGAGACAGACGTCAACCCTGAGGACATTTTATAAGATTTATAATCAAATGTCATGTGATGCCTTAATCCATCACCAAGTAGATCAGCTGTGGTAAATGTCATCTTTAGTTGGTGACTCTGTTGTCAGGGAGGTTTGTTCTCTGTTCCTGTGGTGAGTCTGTTAACAGAAGCTAACGGCTCTGTTTCCTGGTTCTGGTCTAAACATGGACCTGCTCATGGTTCACTGCAGGACAGGAAAAGACGTTGTATTTTATGACCTGACATTAACATCCGTCCTGGAGAAGAAATATGGAGTTAAGTTATCTGACTGCACTGAACTGTATCTGATCAGATGGTGTGATACTTCTCAGTATAGTGTGGTCTCCTCTGGCTGCTCTTAGTGTGTACATTGTGTGAGTTTTGTGTCTTGTTGTGAGATGTGTCAGCTTTTACAAATAGCAGCAAACTGTTTGTGGTCGTCCACTTCTCTGTTTCTCAAATGTTTCCACCAGAGGTGTTAAGAAGAGAAAAAAACTGTGAAGAGCTGCTGCTGTAAATATGCTGACAGTAATGATGCAGCTTAATAAAGAAAGAGGAACAAATGAACACAGTCAGAGTTTAGAGCTAAGAATCTGTTGGTGATTAGACTCTGATGATGAGAATCAACTTCTCAGAGCAATGTCCCAAATGGAGGAAGGAGTCTAGACGTCAGTGGTGGAGCAGAGTTAATAGATCTCTGGAAAGATCTCAGATGAATCTGAAGGAAAGAGTTTGCTTCCTGAATCTTCCTGCTCTCTGTTTCTAGTCCCAGTAATATTGACCAATCATGTTTGAGCAGGCTTTGGTTCCATGCAGGTAAACAGATGATACCTGATGTGTTCACTGGTGGAAACTACAGCTGAGACTCTCTGGACATCCAGAAGGATGAGGTGGTGATGGAGAGAATTCAAACATATTTAATGAACAGAGAGACAGAAAGATCATTGGACAGTTTAGAGACGATGAGACAAAGAAGATAGAGAAGCAGGAACAGCACACATTCAATAAAGTCCCAGCACCAGGAACATCATCCTGACTCAACACAGAGACTTTAACAATGTATGGACAAAGAGACATCAGACCAAACTGGACCAGAGGGACAGCTGCTCTTTACTTTCAACTGTGGACACAGCTTCTACGCTATGCTAAGCTAAGCTAAGCTAAGCCTCAAAGTGTTGATAAATTCCTTTAAAGAGATCAGAGTAACAGAGTGAATGATGTCAGGATGTTCAACCTGGTCTTAGTTTGACCTCAAACACATTTGAGTCTTGTCTTCATATGATGCCTAAAGATACATCTCTGTTATCAGATATTCTTCTCATCAGTTAAACATTATCTTTTGTGTCTGATCAGATTTAAACAGTTTGATCAATGACATTAAACATGAATCATCTTGTGCTGTAGAGACTGAAGTCACTTTGATAGCAGCAGGAACAAATGTGAACCAGTCTCTGTGTGTTTCATCCTCTACTGTTCTGTGAACATTCAGAGGCTTTGTTGAGATGCTGATGGCATTAAAGAGCTGAACAGTGAAGCTAACATGGCAGTGGGTTGATGTGTAATACCACTGATGGACACTGGGGGCAGCCTTCATTAGACTCCTGGAGTGTTTTCCAGCAGTCAGGGCTCAGAGAGAGCTCCAGTGTGTTGTGGCTGAGCTTGTCTTCACTGACATGGTGTTTTGTAGGGAGAGCATTGAGTGTAAGGGCTTCAGAGGTCGTCACTCCTCTCTGTCTGTATCTCTAGGAGGAGTTCTAACATATTTCCATTGTCTACGTTTGTCTAAGGCTGCAGCACCTTCATCAGTGATTATTATTAATTATTCAAAATAAAAAGCTTCTCATTGTTTCCAGTGACTCTCAGTTTCCTGTCTTATATAACAGCATTCAATCTGCACATGTCAGACAATACTTGTCATTGATTTGACTTTGATTGTTCACCTGATCAGTGACTTCATGTTTTCAGCTCAGTGGCTTCCAGGTTGTGTCTTGATGTTTGTCTTCTTGTCCTTTTCTTGGACAGTAAAGTGCAGAGAGTGTCTTTGTGGACGCATCAGGATTGTAACTGTGTGTTTTCCAGATGATCCAGTTCAGACTAACTTAACCAGACTGGATCTGAGGCCTCTTTTGAATCTGGCTTAGAAACCTGGAATCCTCCAACTGTGTCTCATTTTGTTTTCTCTCTGTGTGTCTGTGTTCAGAGTTTTCACCAGAGTCAACAGTCGTCTACTCTTTAGTCCACCGGTCCAACCGCTGATGTCCAGCTGCTGGACTCTGCCTGGTCCCCTCAGCCCCTCAGACCACAGGACAGCTCTGAAGAACAGCTTCATAATAACAGCATATCTACAACATGTACTGCAGTAATATACATTATAGTTTTCACCATCAATATGTTTATGTTTATTTCTAATGATTTATATCTCCAGTAATGTACTAACTCAGTGACTCTGCTCTTGTTACCATAGCAACGCTCTGATTTCTCTGCAGGATCAATAAACTTTGGTGTCATTTGTTGTTTTGTTCTCGTGTGGTTCTGTGGTTTTAACCAAGGTAGGGACACAGAGGACATGTCCTCTGCACTTTTTCCTGTCTTAAAACACTTTCCAAAGTGGCTCTATGCCCCTCTGGCATCAGTGCTAACCACCACACCACCCCCCAGCTCAGACTCTGGCCTCTTTCAGCAGTGAACCAGGAAGTGTCCTTTAATGACAGGTGGAGTCTGCTGCCATCTCCTGGTGATCCTGAGTATTACAGCTGAGTGCTGTGTGGAAAGTCAATCAGACACTGACTGCAGCTCCTTCAGTCTGTTACTGGTTCTTTGAGCCGTGAAAGCTTTAAGCTCCAATCAGCTCCTTCTGAACAGACATCAGTGATAAACCTGATCACATGGAGCTTCATTAACTTCTCTAGACCTTTAGGTGACTCATGTGTTCTAGAGAAACTCCACCACATGGATTTATCTGAATGGTTTCCTTCATGGAGATCATTGGAGCTCAGAGCCTCCACAGGGACAGTTTAAGGTGACTAATAATCTGTTATCAATCAGATTATTAGTTTATTTCCAGTTTTATTTCCACTCTTTCTGTGCTGGCTAACATTCCTGAAGCTCTTGAGCCACCAGTAGATTTAGTGAGAGTCAGGTTCCACTAAAAGAATAAACAGATCTAAAAGAGAAGACAGACGTCTGGTGATTGTTTCTGCCTCTGCTGCTTCTTTCAGTGATGAACTTTAGTGTTTCAGATGCAGATGAGGTTCTCCTGATGCAGACTAGGACTGTGTCGTAGCACACGGCTCCAAGAAATAAACAAAAAGGACATTTGGTCACAGGACAGTGCACTGCTCTGGGCTCACCTATACAAAACCATTAAGAGTGGTATCAATGTTGTTTTTCCTTATTTCACTACAAAGGTATGTTTAAGCTCAGCAGAGTTGGAGATGGAGCTGTCTCCACTATAGTAATCAATAGAATAAACCTTTATTGTCCACAGCGTCTCTGTTTGTCCTCATGAACCTTTTCTAGTAACTCAGCTCATCAGCCTGATTATACAGGCTACCTGTCTGATGTGATGCTCTGTATGTTCTCCCTCACTCTGAGTCTGGGCCTCATCTTTAATAGAATGATTACAATCTGAATGAAGTACCTTATGTAGTACACTGGACTGTTCACTGACATCTAATGTAGCACGAGGCCACTGTTAGCACGAGGCCACTGTTAGCACTGGGCTAACCTCCACGGAAGACCACCAACACAGCTTACCGGACGCCGATCTAACTCACCAGGCCCAGTCAATGGGCCTGTGCCGGTAAGTCTCGCTGACCAAACGCTGACCTGTGTGTATTGAATCTACTCTCCGCATTGGGCTCCCTCTGGAGCCCTCGCGTGTACGTTAAGTCTCCCCCTGTGCTACTGTCTCTGCTGACCTCACCGGCCTAACGTTACCAACAACAACAACAACAACCACCTCAACCCGTCACCTATTTCGACTCCGTTACTGGCCACAGTTGTGTTATTCCTCCCCAGAAAACCACCGACCCCACCGTGACATGGCTCCACTCACCTCGCCCGGATGTGACAGCTGCCTCCGGCTCAGCCAGAGGATCGACGAGCTGGAAGGAAGGATGTCCTTGCTGCACCAGCTGAGGGAAGACGAGCACAACATGGACTCGATGGTCGTCGCCCTGGGTCCCGCTGCCAACTCCACATCCACCGGAGAACTCGACTCGACTGTCCCACTCACGTCTCTGGAAAATCCTGCCACCACGGCCGCAGCAGCTCACTGGTCCCGGATAGGAGCTAAACCCAAGGCACTGGTCAACTTCACCCCCGCTCCCGGATCCCGTCGCAAGGAATCGTGGAATACTCTCCAGAAATGCACACCTGCATCCCTCAAACTGTCCAACAAGTCTTCCATCCTGGATGAGGATAATCTTCCCCCACTTAAAAATGACCGCTCTCCTCCGTCATCAAAGCCGGCTCACCTCATTCAAACACCCCGTCAAAAGCTCCGGAAAGCGGCTGCGCTCTGCCCCTCTGGGATCCCCCCTCGCCTGGAACCGATGTCGGGGAACCCCTCTTCCGTCCCGGCTGCTGTCCCCGCTGCCAACCCGGTCCGCCTTCACTCCGCGTCCTCTTCTCACAGCACTGACTCAGACTCCACTCTCCCTGGCAACGGGAACCAGCAGTCGTCACACCCTCGTCCACTTTTCTCCCCAACCACATTAATAGTTGGAGATTCAATAATCAGAAATGTCCGCTTTTTTAACGCCGCCACACACTGTTTCCCTGGGTCCACAGTTCCAGTCATACTTAGCAAACTCCCGGCGCTGCTGCACTCTCTCCCGTCCTCCATAAAACGAGTGGTTGTTCACGTTGGGTCCAATGACACCTCTCGCAGACAGTCTGAACTGACAAAAACTCATTTTTTAGACCTCTTAAACTTTTTAAGCAGCTGCGGGAAGTCTGTTTTTATTTCCGGGCCGACTCCCACCGTGGCCCGCGGAGTAGAAGGTTTTAGCAGGATTCTCAGTCTCCACACCTGGTTACAGTCCACCTGCTCCACTCGCAACATCCACTTCATAGACAATTTTAATCTGTTCTGGAACCGCTCCCCCCTCTTCAAAAACGACGGCCTCCACCTGAACAGGCACGGTAGCCGCATGCTAGCGGCTAACCTGCAGCACGCCATCCATACCACCGCACATGCATGACTGTTTACCTGCCACACCCCCCCCACTCACTCCGCTCACTCTTCTTCTCCGCCCAAAGCCTCACTGGCAGCTCACAGCTCACTCATGACTGCTAGCACCTCCCCCTGGTCACATCAGTCATTACACCCACAACCTGTAACTTTTCACATTCAAACCATCATCACATGCAGGCACCCCCGCCCACTGAGCACAAGACATTCTGATCTGGTCAACCTGCGTCCACTTCCCCGGTCCTCACAGCCCCTCACAATGCAACATCACCTCAAAGTAGCCTTATTTAACACCCGCTCCCTCAACAACAAAAGCCTCATCCTCAGTGAATACATAACAGACAATAACCTGGATTTTCTCTGTCTCACTGAAACCTGGCAAAAACCCCTGGACTATTTTTCATTAAACCAAGCCACCCCCACAGGATACACCTATATGGACAAACCCCGCACAGAGGGCCGTGGAGGTGGCATTGCTGCCATCTACAGAAACAACATCAAGACAACCCCCATCTCCATTCCTCCTGCCCCCTCATTTGAACACCTCACCTACAAACTCTCTGGTCCCTGTCCTCTGGTCACAGCCATCATATATCGCCCCCCCAAACCACATCCCTCCTTCCTTTCTGATCTTGCTGATTTTCTAACCCAGCTATCTGCCATCTCGCCATCTGTTCTCCTCCTAGGTGATTTTAATCTACATATTGACAGCACAGACAATAAACCGGCCACAGAATTCCTGGAACTGTTAAATTGTCTCAACTTCACCCAACATATCAACTTCCCAACACACAGCCGTGGTCACATTCTGGACTTGGTCTGCTCCACCAATCTCAACATCCAACAGTTAACCAGCCACAACCTGCATATCTCTGACCACCTGGCTATCAACATGGACATAGACATCCCCATCCCCACCACAAAACAAAACCGGACCATAACCTTCAGAAATCTTAAATCCATCTCTCCCTCTGCTCTCTCAACCTCACTCACCCATTGTCTGTCTGCTTCATCCCGTCCACCATCTGATGACCCCACTGACCTGGTTAACTACTACAACTGCACACTCTCCTCCTGCCTGGATCAGCTTGCCCCCGCCAAAACAAAAACAGTTTCTTTCACTCACTCTGCCCCCTGGTTCACCTCCACACTCCGCCAAATGAAGACCCGGAAAAGACAACTTGAAAGACTCTGCAATAAAACCGGATTAACAGTTCACCATCTCGCCTACACCGACCACCTACAACAGTATAAAGAAGCACTCAACGCTGCCCGGACCACCCACTACTCCCACCTCATCCACTCTGGCTCCAACAACCCCAAGGCTCTGTTCTCCACCATCAACTCCCTTCTCAAACCTCACGACAACACCTCCTCATCATTCACTACTGAAAAGTGCCAATCATTCCTATCATTTTTCCAAACAAAAATCAACACCATCTACAGTAACCTCAACACCTCCAGGATCCCTTCCATCTCCCCGCCTGCCTCCCTCCCTGCCTCCCCACCCACCACTATCCAGTACCTGACCCACTTCTCTCCAGTATCACCAGCACAACTCACAACCATTATGACCGGAATAAAAACCTCCACCTGCACCCTGGACCCCATACCCTCCAAACTCATCAAGGACTGCCTCCCTGTCATCTCCCCACTCATCATTGACTTCATTAACGCCTCCCTCCGCTCTGGTTCTGTCCCCCAAACCCTCAAACTGGCTGCCATCACTCCCATCATCAAAAAACCCGGTCTGGACCCCGACAACCCAAATAACTTCCGCCCCATCTCAAATCTCCCCTTCCTGTCAAAAATCCTGGAACGTGCTGTCGCCTCACAACTCACAACCCACCTCACCTGCAATAACCTGTTTGAATCATTCCAATCTGGTTTCCGTACAAAACACAGCACCGAGACAGCCCTCCTGAAAGTCACCAACGACCTCCTCCTCTCCTCAGACTCCGGACACCTCACCATCCTCATCCTCCTCGACCTCACAGCAGCCTTCGACACCATCAACCACTCCATCCTGCTCTCCCGTCTGGAATCCTCTCTCCACATCACTGGCACAGCACTCTCCTGGCTACACTCCTACCTCTCCAACCGACAACAGTTCATCAGCATCAACAACTGCACCTCCACCACCGCTCCCCTGTCACAAGGTGTCCCCCAGGGGTCGGTGCTTGGTCCCCTCCTCTTCATCCTCTACATCCTCCCCCTTGGCCAGATTATCCATCAACATGGACTCCATTTTCACTGTTATGCCGACGATATCCAACTGTACATCTCCACCAAAGCCATCACCAACAACACCCACTCCACCCTCAGCAACTGTCTCACAGAAATTAAATCTTGGATGCAAACTAACTATCTTCAACTGAACAGTGACAAATCGGACATAATCATCATTGACCCCACATCCCGCACTAAAGTCAGCCACAACTTCTCCCTCACCTTTGATAACTGCACTTTGTCTCCCTCATCCCACACCCGCAACCTAGGAATCATCTTCGACAGTAAGCTAAGGTTTGACCTCAACATCAACCACATCACCAGGACCGCCTTCTTCCACCTCAAGAACATCGCCCGTCTCCGCCCCTCACTCACCTTCTCTGCTGCAGAAACCCTCATCCATGCATTCATCACATCCAGACTGGACTATTGCAACAGCATCCTCTATGGTTCACCATCCAAACTCCTCAATAAACTGCAATACATCCAGAACTCAGCCGCACGCCTGCTCACCCACACCCGCTCCAGAGATCACATCACCCCTGTCCTCCGTGACCTGCACTGGCTGCCCATCACTCACCGCATACAGTTCAAAATCATCCTCCTCACACACAAAGCACTTAATAACCTGGCCCCCCCCTACCTCACAGACCTGCTCCATCACCACACCCCCTTCCGCGACCTCCGCTCATCCGAAGGAAACATCCTGTCACTACCCACACGGACCAAGCACCGAACCTGGGGGGACAGAGCCTTCTCCATTGCTGCCCCCTCCCTCTGGAACTCACTCCCCAAACCCATCCGCACCTGCACTCACCTCCTAACTTTTAAGACCATGCTAAAAACACACCTTTTTAAATTAGCTTTTAATACATAATTTCTGTGTGTATTTTATATTGTTTTCTATGTTTTATACTGTCTTTGCTGCTTTGTGTTCTCAACTGCATTTATTGTATGTAAAGTGTCTTTGAGCTTTTGGAAAAGCGCTTATAAATAAAATTTATTATTATTTAAATTTATTAATGTGGATACACTCAATGATTCTGGTGACGCAGGAATAACAGACTAGAAAGAATATAAAAGTATGATGGCTACGTGTCTGAAGAACAATCTCAGTATATTATAAAGCCTTTGTGAAGCAGTTATCTGGACTCACCAGGTTTCAGTATAACTGTTCAGATGCTCTCCGGGTTAGAACATCTACAGAACATATCTATGAACAGCACATACTGTTTACTGTATAGTGCAGTGTTTGTAACTTCTGATAAGATAGGACTGTTTTACATTAAATAAATGATCTAGGATGGTGTCTGATCATTATCAAGATGCTTCATCTGGCAGATTTAACCAGCTCTGACATGATGTGTCTCTTTTAGCCTTCTTGACGTCTTTCTTGTTACTTAGGCACATAAAAACAACAGAACAGCCCTTTACCTCCTGAAAGAGAGAATTAACAAATGAGTGACACCTGTGATCCAGAGAGGAGGAGAACAGAGAGGAGAGAGAGGACAAAGAAAAGAAATCCAGGTTCAGTTAAATCAGCCTGATATTTAAAGAGTGAAATAAATAGTGTGAGAAAAGAGAAGCAGCTGGATCCAGTGAGAGGACTCCTCCTGAAACCATGACCTGAGGAGAGTCAGCAGGAGGAGGAGGAGCCTGAGTGGACTCAGACCCCCAGACCTGCCTGGACTGGAGAAACCAGACACAGCTAAGTACTGAACTCTCTGACATGATGTGCTTTAGATGATCTGTGATTGGTCCACTCTGCCTGATTAACTTCAGAAGCTAAAATCATCTGTAATTTACATTATCAGCTGTTTCTTCAAAGTCTCCTTTGATTCATGATGTGATGATGCTTGATCTGCTATTTTCTCCACAGATGTTGATGATGATGTTCTTTTTGTAGATAAGATCAATAGGTTACTCACACTCCTACATGATTCATCTCATTTAACAGGATTAGAGGTTTTATTATTCTCATGTCTGGCGCCCAGCTACTGTTTGTGGGTCATTGTTTCTAGTTCCTACACTACAATATAATATATATATAAAGTAGATATAGTTTAGTTTGCCTACAATAACCAGTTCACGTAGCATACTGACTTTAAGTAATATATAAAACATGATTAAAACGTTTAAATAAACAGTGCTGGTGAAGCTACTTTGAAAGTGCAGCTTTCCAAACTACCATCACTTTATAACTGGAAGAAGTTAAACTACAGCAAAGCTGCTCTATAAATAAATCTAGGTTAACTAAAGACACTACTGACAAACTGACAATGAACATGTGATATAAAATTATATATAGTCTCATCACTTTAGAAACAACTACTCATGTATTTAAGCTAGTAGCTGAACTAGCCTACATGTAGTTAACGTCTCCCCATCACTGGATCTACTCTATCACATCACATGGAGCACATTCATGGTTTGATTCTGTCATAGCATTGTCTCCTGGTAGCTCCATATGCTAACGTTAATAAAAGAGACAAACGTTAAGAGCTGCACATCACTGGAGGCCACGTAGAGACGTTTCTGTATCATTCACAGAGACTTTATGATCTCCAGAACATCTGAAAGTCACCTGACTCTCAAACACCCACAGAGGTCCAGAGATGGACAGAGTACTGGATCCCAGTACTTGAGTAAGAGTACAAATACTCTTGGTCAAAATTTACTCGCTTTTAAATGTACTTAAGTATTCAAGAGTAAATGCTTTTAAATGTACTTAGAGTAAGAGTAAGAGTAAGAGTAAATTCCTATTTTCCTATTTTTTTAATCTTTGACGAGAATGGACCTGACTGAATTAGTCATTTTACAATTTTATATACTACCATGTATCTCTTGTTTCAGAGAAAACTCTTTGAAACACCTGCACTGATGTGCTTGCCTGTAGAACCAGTCTGTTATACTGTAGCAAGCCTTCCCCAAAATCTATAAAAATGGAAAGAAAATGAATGGAATCATCAAAGACGACAATGATGTCATTTTCAATCATTTCATTAAACAATTTCTCCCCTTCCACACACACACACACACACATCAGGCAATGCATTTGCATTTGCCTCACTGAAGGGACAAGTGAAGAAATACCTTTACAGTGGTTCAACAATTCCATGCTACAATAGGCGATAACGGGCAAGTGTTGATAACAATTCATTTAAGCAACGCAGATATTTATCATTAAAAAAATCAGTGATCACGTCAACGTGTTTCTTCAGGTTGGACGTGGAGTTGTTGAAAGCAGAGAGGTAGTTTTTCTTTGGCAAACACAATAAGCGTTTGTACTTTTTCTTTTCGGGGTCCGCTTTGTCCTTTTTCACTCCGACAAAGTCGAACATAGCTTTAAGATAAGGCCATGGGTTTTCTTCCTCCAGCTCATCATGTTCAGACTTGGATTCATCAGAGATTTCTTCAGCAGTCACCATCGCCACCGCGGTCTTGTTTTGAGCTGCTTGGGTAGGGGATGACGTATTTCCCCTTTGACGTAAATCCCAGTTGAGAAGGTGTACTGTGATAGGTTTCCTTCTTTGACCGACACTGCGTGTGGCCAATCGCATTTTAGGGAAAAAAACAACAACAACAAAACAGGCAAACCTAAAAGTAACGAGTATTCATGAGCCTTGGAAATGTATTCGAGTAAGAGTAATAAGTACCAAAGAATTCTAGTATTTGAGTAAAGTACAAATCCTCAGAATCTGTACTTAAGTACAGTACTTAAGTAAATTTACTCCGTTACTGTCCAGCCCTGCAGAGGTCAGTGTGTCAGAAAGTCACCTGAGGAGAAGCAGAGGGCATCACTGACGCTGTCAACATAGAAGAACCTTTAGATTACAGAGAAGAAAGTTTGAATTCATTTGTTTTAACACTTTACCAACTATGGGCTCATTGTATTGATGCAACAAACGAGACTGTCCTCCTCGAAAAAACGACCACATGAGTCGTGTGTACAACTGCGAATTACGACCTCAGGTTACGCTTCAAAGTTCAGCGACCCCTAGTGGTCGAGTAAATATCGACATTTGCATGCACCCAAATTACGATGCACTGTTACGTTTGAGGCTGAGTAGCTCTAGAGCTGTTAATACATCACTTCATTAAGTTTTAATATTTTTTCATGCGAGAAAGTAACCATGTAGATCCCGAATATGTGATCAGTTTATTCAAATAACGCCTGTTTGGAAGTTTGTTCGGACGTTTTCGGAGAAGTGAAACGCCACCTGTGGAACCAGGAGCAGCGGGTCATCTCAGAGACGAGCCGCCGGCCTCCTGAGGTGATCGGCCGGTCAACCTCTGTCGTCATCCCGGGGTAGAAAACGAGCCGATTAGTGTGAAAATGCTACAAACATCCTCAAAGTGAATGCTACTAATGTCGTGTTACTCAATGCGTTCGTTAAACCTGGTACATTTTGAACTGTATTATTAAAAGAAAGCTTATGAGATCGGCAGAAATCATAGTGACGTAGTTGGACTCATTCCATTCCTGTCTATAGCTGTCCGCCGTGGATTGGCTGCGTTCGGTTTCTGCTGCTCAACCAAACTAGAGCAAAGCTTCATAATATTTTCAAATAAACGACTCAAATGCAGTGTTGTGTGTCATTTATTAACGTAAAGAAACTATAATCACTGCCATTACAAGTTCGGCTGTGGTAAATAGTTCATGTGTTGAGCAGATAAACCAATTCTGACCCTAGCTTCTGTTCCATAAAGCCGGGAGAACCAAACTGCATTGCTTTTTGGCGTAAATCTATATTGGGCGGTTCTAAACACATCTTAAATAGACTATCTGCACTTTTTCTTAACATATATCAACTTAAAGCAATGTCATCGCTAGTTCGGCAACACTAGATATTCAATGCAATCAGTATATATAGCTTTTTACAACCCTATTTTAACATATGTGTTTGAAAACCGAAAAACTACAAATATCACGTGACTTGGTATCACGCTACATGTTGCAGCTCAAGGGATTTGTAGTTTCTACAACGATTAGTGATTTCTTAGAATAGGAAGATATAAATAATAAAATGAATACTTATTCAGGGGTTTAAGGGTGTGGGAAACACATATCTGTGACCAGAATTTAAGTATATAATTGTCAAATGGGTTAAAATATATGTTTACCATGTTGAACAGCACCCCCACTTTCTGTCTATATCCACTAGGTATAGTCACACAGCTGAATTCATAAGCTTTCTAGAACACTTTGTCCTATGTCTGTAGCCCCTTTTGATGCAGAATTACAGCCCTTCAGAACCTCTCAGAAGTCAGGGTTCAAAGGTCAATGGTTTGAAGAAGAAACCATTTACAATCGCCTAACTGACATATGTTATTCCCCAGGCTGAGACCTTTCCAGTGATATGTCTGTACCCGGCTGACCTTAGGCAGATGGGTCCCTCCATATGAGCTGGGTTCTGCTCAAGGTTTCTTCCTGTTAAAAGGGAGTTTTTCCTTGCCACCGTCTCCTTCAGGCTGCTCTGGGGGTTTCAGGCCGGGTCTTGTAAAGCGTCTTGAGACGATTTGTATTGTTATTGACGCTATATAAATAAAGCTGAATTGAATTGAATTGAATATCTTTATTATAGTCCTACAACAAAGTATGCATTTTTACATTTCATGGTCACAGCTGTGCACAGGCTTAGATTCAGAGAGCCTTTTGAGGGCTCAGACCATGATAGAAGGATGTTTTTCCTTTTTTAAATAACAATGAGAAAAATCATGTAAGGTAATCATATCTGGCAGATTTACAACTAAATTAGTAATTTATATTGTATCTGCTCATTTGTTTTTGCCAATTAATTCCACCAGACATCTTGAACCTATAAACTAACATCACAACAGCTATTTGTCAAGGGACAGTTACACATACCGTTGTTATGATGTCCATTAGGTCATTTCTGACATCTGTGTGTTTCAATGAAGAAACAGCATCTTAACAAAACACTACTGAGGATATGTGACAGGTATCCTTGATTTCAGAATATTGTAACTTTTATCCTCACCTATAGTGGAACTACTGGTTCACAGCTTATGCCTTTAACAATAAATGTTAATCAAAACTAAATAAATTCTGAGTAATTAACAAGCAATATAAGCACAAACATTCAGCTGATGGGTAAGAATGTACTTCTGAATAACACGGGCTTGTCTTTTATGCTGGCTAAACTACTGTAATGGGTGTGATTGGATGGAGTTGTCTGTTAACCGCTCACCCTTCTTTAGTGAAAACAAACCTATTCAGGCTGCTAATTTATAAACTGGAAACAATCATGAAACTGAATTTAATGGAAATGAACACAGACAGAGACAGGTGGCAGGTATTTTATTTTAAAACATTAGCAGACATTAACATTTATCATTCATGTAGCCTACCTCTTCAGAGATCAAGCAAAAGAGATAATAAAGTGAGTAATTTTCACTCTTGTCATGTCATGTCTTGTCAATTAAATACAGTCTGAATCAAACATTAATAATTAATTATTAAAAAATAAACATGTCTATACTTGAACATTTTTGATTACCTGTCAGTCTCCATAACTGTCATACAACACAGCAACAATAACCAAATCAATATGACACAGTAACAGTCTATTTCAGGATGTTAGCCTTGAATGTTGTCTTTTGGCTCCCAGGAGTTATTCCACTTTGTCCCACTGCAAGACAGACAGACAGACAGCATTAAGTATTACTGTTAAATTGTTTGAAACTTATTGGAAAATGTACAGTTTTGAATGATACATTGATTCCTCAGTTATGCAGGCATTTTGTAATTAGCATGCTTGGAAAAATAATCCACATTCTGTATATGTATGCAACAGCCTATATTTGAAGATGACGTGATAAATGAGTGTAGCCAAGTTAAATAGAAAAGGGCATTAAGTAACACAGTATGTATGTAGTACACAACATACACACTATGTAGTCAGGCACCTACAAGATACAAACATGTCATATGTTCAATTAGCAGTATAACATTACACATAATGCTTCTAACATCAGAAATATAATATGCTGCAGAAACTTATGTCAGAATTTGATTTCCCAACACAAATCCTAGTAGTTGTTCCTCAGTGAAACTGAGGGTCTAAGGACAGATGATGTCACATACTGTACAGATTGTAAACCCCCTGGGACAAATTGAATTGATTTGATTTCGGATATATAAATAAAATTAGATTTGACCTTTTGATGCTGGATGACATCAGCAAAACTGTCTAATCAAGGAGCTACCTGTCTGTTTAACTTCATGTTTACGCCTTATTTTCCAGTCAATATCTTACTATATGCATGTTATGTTCCTCTGTATTAATCATGACCAGTCAAAACAGTGATGCAGGCTATGAGAAGACTAGAATGAGACTGTTCTCACTGAAACTGTTTGACAGGTATTCATACAGTGATGATAAAATTACTGATGATACACTTTTAAATGATCCATTGATCACTCTGACCTGTTATGAGGGCCTCAGGTTCTCAGGGACCATGACTGATTTAAGGCATAGGGCAGTTATAAATGAATATATTACTTAACTACTTCAATACATGTTTTCTCTTCAGAACAATAGGTACTGTGATTGTAAATTAACTATATAAAGTATGATTTGAACATTTGCTTACAGACACCAATGGACACCTGTCTTATCTGTCTGTCCTTTTCCATTCCAGGCTTTCACCTGTGCATGTCCTGACGTCTTCTGTGAGTCATATTTACATAGCTGTTATAATGCTAGCTAGCGTTTGGCAAGCGTTGTTTTAATGCAACTGTAGCTCTTAGCGTTAATTTCATCCTCCGTAGATGGTATATTAGACAGCGAAACAACATTAAAACGAGCTGACAACATGTTATATTGTTCTCAAATGTCAATTAAACACATTTGCTGTACTTACCTTAAATCGTCCACTATGACATATGCCGAAGATTAATGCCCGCAATCTGCAATACTCTCCTGTTACCGCTAGAAGCGCTATTTCAAGAAACGCTCCCATGGGTTGTATTTGAGAGCATGTACACACGACCTATATGGTCGTATAATTTGGAGGGCTTGTTCAAAAAAGTCAATGGACAAAATCACTGCGTTAGTGGAATCAAATGAAAATGTCAATACAGTGAATTCTGAGCTTGCAAAACTTATCCTGTTGTCAAGATGCAAATGAGCTGCATGATTCTTTAATAAACTTACCTTTGCCAGAAGAGGAAATTAAAAGACAATGTGAACATTTTGAGGCAAAGATGGTAAAGTTGAATGGTTTCACTGAAACGGTAAAACAGTGGCTTTCCAAACTGGGTCATCTATATGTGGATCATAATATTGCATCTCATGATCATCAAGGTGTCACTGATGAAATAAATCCTGACGATAGCCCTTCTAATGTATCAAATGTAAAGACGAACTCTGTAAAATCACATTCCCAGTTATCACGAACCTCCTCGACCACATCAGCGCGTATTAAAGCCGAGGCCGAAAAGGCAGCTCTGATGCAGCACGTTGCTGCGCTAAAAAGGAAACATTTAATTGAAGCAAAAGAGGAAAAGCTAAGGAAAGAAAAGGAACAACAGGAACTTCAAACTGAACTGGCTGCAACAAATGCAAAACTTAATGTTCTGGAGATGAATTCATCTGCGTGTGGCTCAAAACGATCAGACGGGATGAACTCTTATTTTGAAAGGAACATTTCACAAACAGCAAATGTACTGAATCCCGATGCTGACATGTTTGTACCACTACCTCTGAATAAAAGGGTGAATGTTACTGATGTGCCTGTAATATCTCAACCACAGGTTGTTAGGCCTAAACAAAGGGATGAAATGTTTTTGGATGTTGGTGAACCAGTTCAATTTGCATCTGCTGCTGATCAAACCCGAGGAGGACTAGTAAACCCTCAATATCATGCTCTGACAAATGGCTCTCAGGATGAGATCGTCAACATTATGCAGAGACAAAATGACATCACTGCTCTGCTGGTTCAACAAAATCTAAGCTCTGTCCTTCCATCAAGAAATATTCCCGTGTTCGATGGAGATCCTCTTCACTACAACTCTTTCATCAGAGCTTTTGAAAATGGAGTGGAGGAGAAAACGTCTAATTGGAGTGACCATTTACATTTTCTTGAACAATACACCAGGGGAGAACCAAGGAACTTAGTGCACAGTTGTCAACACTTACCCGCAGAGCTGGGATACAACAAGGCCAAAATTCTTCTTGCAGAGCATTTTGGAAATGAATATAAAATTTCAAGTGCTTACATGGAAAGAATTCTTAACTGGACACCTGTTAAAAGTGAGGATGTTAAAGCATTACAGTCATTCTCTCTATTTCTGCGAGGATGCTCAAATTTAACAGAGCAAATGAAAGAATGAAAGAACTGGACTTACCCTCTAACATGAGAAGCATCATCATGAAACTTCCTTACAAACTAAGGGAGAAATAGAGGAATGTTGCTTGTGATCTTCTTGAGAAAAATTGCCGGAGAGCTCTGTTTGTTGATCTTGTTACTTTTATTGAAAAGCAAGTCAAAATTGCCTCAGATCCGCTTTTTGGCAATATTCAAGATTCACTATCCACCAAATCCAAATCTTCCAAGACAAGTCATTTCATACGAAGAAAGAAGGAAAGCAGTTTTGCTACTAATGTCACCACAATGAAAGAAGGAGACATGACTCTATGTACAGGATATAAAATCAAGCCCTCCTCAATTCACAGTTGTTTGTTTTGTTCACAAAGTAGTCACTCATTGGATAACTGCTCTCAGTTTAGAATGAAATTACATCGAGATAAGATTAATTTCATCAAGGAAAAAGGAATATGTTTTGGTTGCCTAAAAGTAGGCCACATGAGCAAAGACTGTAGGAGTCGTTTGGATTGCAATGTGTGTAACCAAAAGCACCCAGGAATCCTTCATATCGAGCGGCAGGATAAAGGCACATCCTCCAAACAATCACAACAGACTGTGAGCCTTCCAAGTGTTTCTACTGTAATGACACAGACCTGTGGCCATATTGGGGCCGGTGCTGAAGATGATTCTATCTTTTCTGTTGTTGCAGTTAATGTTAAGAGCCACAAGAGTAACACAAGTGTACAGACGAACAAGCCCTCCAAATTATACGACCATATAGGTCGTGTGTACATGCTCTCAAATACGACCCATGGGAGCGTTTCTTGAAATAGCGCTTCTAGCGGTAACAGGAGAGTATTGCAGATTGCGGGCATTAATCTTCGGCATATGTCATAGTGGACGATTTAAGGTAAGTACAGCAAATGTTATTAATTGACATTTGAGAACAATATAACATGTTGTCAGCTCGTTTTAATGTTGTTTCGCTGTCTAATATACCATCTACGGAGGATGAAATTAACGCTAAGAGCTACAGTTGCATTAAAACAACGCTTGCCAAACGCTAGCTAGCATTATAACAGCTATGTAAATATGACTCACAGAAGACGTCAGGACATGCACAGGTGAAAGCCTGGAATGGAAAAGGACAGACAGATAAGACAGGTGTCCATTGGTGTCTGTAAGCAAATTTTCAAATGCTATCAGTGGCGGCTGGTCAATAGAGGGCGCTAGGGCGCCGCCCCTCCTGTGAAATAGTGACTGTTTTATCAAGATCAACCATGACTCAATCAAACCTAACAAATACGAAATAAATACACAAAAATACATCGCGTTTTTACTTGTGCAATGGTGTAGTGGTACCCGCCACACTGCCAGTAACCATTAAATGCGTCTGACTTTAGGCTAAGCTGTGATTTGCCATTCGATATAAAGCCCTCCTCCAGGTCAGGGGCGCCGGCCATACTGGAGTCTATGAGAGCTAGCAAACTTTTTACTGTTTACCAGCAGATACAGCTTTTCATTGGCAGCTCTCTGCGCCCCAGACCAATGGCGTTGTTCTGTCTTTTTTTACTCTTAGCATGATTGGACAATTCATCAATCAATCACGTCAATCAGGAAGCATTCGCGCCACAGTTGTAACCATACAGTCAATGGTTGTAACTCGATCTAAGAGCCAAGATGGCTGAAGTTAATAGTGGAGACTCAGTGATGCTTAAGGAAAATTCAGTTATTTCACTGGGCTGTGGAGAAGAAAAAGGGTGAAGGAGTTGGGACCCGACTGTCCGGACTTAAACATTTCGCAGCAGGTTACCGATCGTAGGAGGACATACACAAGGAGCTTCACCTCAAATGTGAATGCTAAACGGATTGGCTAGCTGGATGTGCAGTATGTGCACACTCTCTCTCTCTCTCAAACACACATACAAACAGAGAGAGAATGTTAACTTGTGTATAATTCCTATTTTTATTGATGTATTAGCACTTTTAAACTTGCTGGATTTTACATGGCAAATAAATTAAGTTAAAACTTAATTCCTTTGCAATTGTCTTTGTAGGAAATGTTCTAGTTTGTCTTTATTATTTTGTCAGAATGCTTAGTTTGTATGTGAAAATCACAAAAAATTTACTGGAGGAGGATGCCCCCAGGCCCCCCTACATGGATTTGATTTACAAACTTTCTACAGAGGAACATAACATGCATATAGTAAGATATTGACTGGAAAATAAGGCGTAAACATGAAGTTAAACAGACAGGTAGCTCCTTGATTACACAGTTTTGCTGATGTCATCCAGCATCAAAAGGTCAAGTATATATCCGAAATCAAATCAATTCAATTTGTCCCAGGGGGTTTACAATCTGTACAGTATGTGACATCATCTGTCCTTAGACCCTCAGTTTCACTGAGGAACAACTACTAGGATTTGTGTTGGGAAATCAAATTCTGACATAAGTTTCTGCAGCATATTATATTTCTGATGTTAGAAGCATTATGTGTAATGTTATACTGCTAATTGAACATATGACATGTTTGTATCTTGTAGGTGCCTGACTACATAGTGTGTATGTTGTGTACTACATGCACACTGTGTTACTTAATGCCCTTTTCTATTTAACTTGGCTACACTCATTTATCACGTCATCTTCAAATATAGGCTGTTGCATACATATACAGAATGTGGATTATTTTTCCAAGCATGCTAATTACAAAATGCCTGCATAACTGAGGAATCAATGTATCATTCAAAACTGTACATTTTCCAATAAGTTTCAAACAATTTAACAGTAATACTTAATGCTGTCTGTCTGTCTGTCTTGCAGTGGGACAAAGTGGAATAACTCCTGGGAGCCAAAAGACAACATTCAAGGCTAACATCCTGAAATAAACTGTTTGTGCTGCCTAAATGTTAAAATGTTAAGTTAATAATTGAAAAAGTTAAAAAAATTTAAAAACTGTATTTCTTGGTTTAAAGAACCACGTCAGAGTGAGCGCTCTTTTCTTTGGTTTAGAGAAACTGCGTCAGAGTGAGCGCTCTTTTCTTTGGTTTAGAGAAACTGCGTCAGAGTGAGCGCTCTTTTCTTTGGTTTAGAGAAACTGCGTCAGAGTGAGCGCTCTTCCCTTTATTTTCCAGCTATGTTTTGTGTTTATCGCTGCATTCACCGCTAAGTCGAGTTAGCAAGCAGACGGCATCGTTACTGTTGAAGTGTTTTCTACGCTTTTGCCTTGGAGAATAATTATCTGTGAGTATTGATGTATATGTAGGCAGGTGTAAATGCTTGTGTATTTTTGTGTGACGAATGTTTGACAGACATTTAATTTTTTATGTTGACGAAAAACATACTTTGCTAGCCTTTAGCATACGCTAACTCAATTGATTTGTCGTAATTAGAGATGCTGATTTAAATATACGTATACATTCCTTTACTTGTACAGTGTGTAACAGTTATGTTTCTGTCTGTAACAATTTTCAGTTTTTACGTTAAGAGGAAGGACTTCATTAAAGGACGAGAAAAGTCAAGCCTTGTTTTTTATTGAAGGACTTTAATCCGTTAGCTGACTGTCTAGCCGTGCACAAGCATACGCACTGCGAGGGCAGTACACTGTTACTGTGTCATATTGTAGAAAAGGGCCAAAGTTATGACAGGTTGTGTCTGCGTGTGATGTGTTATGGATGTGGTGTTAGTAGTCTATAGGAGCGCCCCCCCCCCCCCCCCCCCCCCCCCCCCCCCTGCTGGTTACGTAGCGTAACTGACGGCGCTCAGTCAGTGAAGGTATATGCTCCGGTGAGTCGGCAGAGTGAGGATTACCGTCAGGCTGCTAATTAACGACCCGGCCATTAACGACCCTGCAAGCGGTCTGTGCGTGTATGAAACGTGAGTACGTGTGTATGTTGAGGCACTGTATTAACATTGCTGCGGCCGTAGATTATTTCTGTTCTGATGTATGGGTTGATACGCGACATGCTATCACTGTTTAAGCTAGTTTAGCATTTAGCTCACCTGACGACGATCGAGTGTACGTCACTCCACATGTTGCGTTGTTATTATCGTTCCGCCTCATTAGCGTTAATGTTAACGGTGAACGTTACATAAACATTACCATGTGCTGTTGTTTACATTATGTTACTTTGCTAATAAGTCAGGTGAAGTGTGTTTCAGGGCTGTGGTAGTGGGAATTAAAGGCAAATGGAGATGTAATAATTTCAATACTCCTTTTATTCTGTTTATTGGAGATTAAGGGATTTATTCTTTATTCATTTTTGTATTTGTTATTATTTCTATAGAAAAACCACACATGACCTCATTGCCTGTAAAGAAGGAAATAAACCCCCTGAACTGTCCATCACCTGTCTCTTCATTTGGACCCTCTGAAGTCTAACTGGCCTTAAGTTGGTGTTCTGGCCGACACCCCGGTGTGAACTTAGTGATTAACCCTGAACCGACGCCAGATACAGTCCATTCCCCGTGTCTCCACTACACATATTGATTTGGTTATTGTTGCTGTGTTGTATGACAGTTATGGAGACTGACAGGTAATCAAAAATGTTCAAGTATAGACATGTTTATTTTTTAATAATTAATTATTAATGTTTGATTCAGACTGTATTTAATTGACAAGACATGACATGACAAGAGTGAAAATCACTCACTTTATGATCTCTTTTGCTTGATCTCTGAAGAGGCAGGCTACATGAATGATAAATGTTAATGTCTGCTAATGTTTTAAAATAAAATACCTGCCACCTGTCTCTGTCTGTGTTCATTTCCATTAAATTCAGTTTCATGATTGTTTCCAGTTTATAAATTAGCAGCCTGAATAGGTTTGTTTTCACTAAAGAAGGGTGAGCGGTTAACAGACAACTCCATCCAATCACACCCATTACAGTAGTTTAGCCAGCATAAAAGACAAGCCCGTGTTATTCAGAAGTACATTCTTACCCATCAGCTGAATGTTTGTGCTTATATTGCTTGTTAATTACTCAGAATTTATTTAGTTTTGATTAACATTTATTGTTAAAGGCATAAGCTGTGAACCAGTAGTTCCACTATAGGTGAGGATAAAAGTTACAATATTCTGAAATCAAGGATACCTGTCACATATCCTCAGTAGTGTTTTGTTAAGATGCTGTTTCTTCATTGAAACACACAGATGTCAGAAATGACCTATTGGACATCATAACAACGGTATGTGTAACTGTCCCTTGACAAATAGCTGTTGTGATGTTAGTTTATAGGTTCAAGATGTCTGGTGGAATTAATTGGCAAAAACAAATGAGCAGATACAATATAAATTACTAATTCAGTTGTAAATCTGTCAGATATGATTACCTTACATGATTTTTCTCATTGTTATTTAAAAAAGGAAAAACATCCTTCTATCATGGTCTGAGCCCTCAAAAGGCTCTCTGAATCTAAGCCTGTGCACAGCTGTGACCATGAAATGTAAAAATGCATACTTTGTTGTAGGACTATAATAAAGATATTCAATTCAATTCAATTCAGCTTTATTTATATAGCGTCAATAACAATACAAATCGTCTCAAGACGCTTTACAAGACCCGGCCTGAAACCCCCAGAGCAAGCCTGAAGGAGACGGTGGCAAGGAAAAACTCCCTTTAACAGGAAGAAACCTTGAGCAGAACCCAGCTCATATGGAGGGACCCATCTGCCTAAGGTCAGCCGGGTACAGACATATCACTGGAAAGGTCTCAGCCTGGGGAATAACATGTCAGTTAGGCGATTGTAAATGGTTTCTTCTTCAAACCATTGACCTTTGAACCCTGACTTCTGAGAGGTTCTGAAGGGCTGTAATTCTGCATCAAAAGGGGCTACAGACATAGGACAAAGTGTTCTAGAAAGCTTATGAATTCAGCTGTGTGACTATACCTAGTGGATATAGACAGAAAGTGGGGGTGCTGTTCAACATGGTAAACATATATTTTAACCCATTTGACAATTATATACTTAAATTCTGGTCACAGATATGTGTTTCCCACACCCTTAAACCCCTGAATAAGTATTCATTTTATTATTTATATCTTCCTATTCTAAGAAATCACTAATCGTTGTAGAAACTACAAATCCCTTGAGCTGCAACATGTAGCGTGATACCAAGTCACGTGATATTTGTAGTTTTTCGGTTTTCAAACACATATGTTAAAATAGGGTTGTAAAAAGCTATATATACTGATTGCATTGAATATCTAGTGTTGCCGAACTAGCGATGACATTGCTTTAAGTTGATATATGTTAAGAAAAAGTGCAGATAGTCTATTTAAGATGTGTTTAGAACCGCCCAATATAGATTTACGCCAAAAAGCAATGCAGTTTGGTTCTCCCGGCTTTATGGAACAGAAGCTAGGGTCAGAATTGGTTTATCTGCTCAACACATGAACTATTTACCACAGCCGAACTTGTAATGGCAGTGATTATAGTTTCTTTACGTTAATAAATGACACACAACACTGCATTTGAGTCGTTTATTTGAAAATATTATGAAGCTTTGCTCTAGTTTGGTTGAGCAGCAGAAACCGAACGCAGCCAATCCACGGCGGACAGCTATAGACAGGAATGGAACGAGTCCAACTACGTCACTATGATTTCTGCCGATCTCATAAGCTTTCTTTTAATAATACAGTTCAAAATGTACCAGGTTTAACGAACGCATTGAGTAACACGACATTAGTAGCATTCACTTTGAGGATGTTTGTAGCATTTTCACACTAATCGGCTCGTTTTCTACCCCGGGATGACGACAGAGGTTGACCGGCCGATCACCTCAGGAGGCCGGCGGCTCGTCTCTGAGATGACCCGCTGCTCCTGGTTCCACAGGTGGCGTTTCACTTCTCCGAAAACGTCCGAACAAACTTCCAAACAGGCGTTATTTGAATAAACTGATCACATATTCGGGATCTACATGGTTACTTTCTCGCATGAAAAAATATTAAAACTTAATGAAGTGATGTATTAACAGCTCTAGAGCTACTCAGCCTCAAACGTAACAGTGCATCGTAATTTGGGTGCATGCAAATGTCGATATTTACTCGACCACTAGGGGTCGCTGAACTTTGAAGCGTAACCTGAGGTCGTAATTCGCAGTTGTACACACGACTCATGTGGTCGTTTTTTCGAGGAGGACAGTCTCGTTTGTTGCATCAATACAATGAGCCCATAGTTGGTAAAGTGTTAAAACAAATGAATTCAAACTTTCTTCTCTGTAATCTAAAGGTTCTTCTATGTTGACAGCGTCAGTGATGCCCTCTGCTTCTCCTCAGGTGACTTTCTGACACACTGACCTCTGCAGGGCTGGACAGTAACGGAGTAAATTTACTTAAGTACTGTACTTAAGTACAGATTCTGAGGATTTGTACTTTACTCAAATACTAGAATTCTTTGGTACTTATTACTCTTACTCGAATACATTTCCAAGGCTCATGAATACTCGTTACTTTTAGGTTTGCCTGTTTTGTTGTTGTTGTTTTTTTCCCTAAAATGCGATTGGCCACACGCAGTGTCGGTCAAAGAAGGAAACCTATCACAGTAAACCTTCTCAACTGGGATTTACGTCAAAGGGGAAATACGTCATCCCCTACCCAAGCAGCTCAAAACAAGACCGCGGTGGCGATGGTGACTGCTGAAGAAATCTCTGATGAATCCAAGTCTGAACATGATGAGCTGGAGGAAGAAAACCCATGGCCTTATCTTAAAGCTATGTTCGACTTTGTCGGAGTGAAAAAGGACAAAGCGGACCCCGAAAAGAAAAAGTACAAACGCTTATTGTGTTTGCCAAAGAAAAACTACCTCTCTGCTTTCAACAACTCCACGTCCAACCTGAAGAAACACGTTGACATGATCACTGATTTTTTTAATGATAAATATCTGCGTTGCTTAAATGAATTGTTATCAACACTTGCCCGTTATCGCCTATTGTAGCATGGAATTGTTGAACCACTGTAAAGGTATTTCTTCACTTGTCCCTTCAGTGAGGCAAATGCAAATGCATTGCCTGATGTGTGTGTGTGTGTGTGTGGAAGGGGAGAAATTGTTTAATGAAATGATTGAAAATGACATCATTGTCGTCTTTGATGATTCCATTCATTTTCTTTCCATTTTTATAGATTTTGGGGAAGGCTTGCTACAGTATAACAGAATGGTTCTACAGGCAAGCACATCAGTGCAGGTTTTTCAAAGAGTTTTCTCTGAAACAAGAGATACATGGTAGTATATAAAATTGTAAAATGACTAATTCAGTCAGGTCCATTCTCGTCAAAGATTAAAAAAATAGGAAAATAGGAATTTACTCTTACTCTTACTCTTACTCTAAGTACATTTAAAAGCATTTACTCTTGAATACTTAAGTACATTTAAAAGCAAGTACTTTCTTACTCTTACTCAAGTAATGTATTGACTGGGCTACTCTTACTTGTAGCGGAGTCAATTTTGACCAAGAGTATTTGTACTCTTACTCAAGTACTGGGATCCAGTACTCTGTCCATCTCTGGACCTCTGTGGGTGTTTGAGAGTCAGGTGACTTTCAGATGTTCTGGAGATCATAAAGTCTCTGTGAATGATACAGAAACGTCTCTACGTGGCCTCCAGTGATGTGCAGCTCTTAACGTTTGTCTCTTTTATTAACGTTAGCATATGGAGCTACCAGGAGACAATGCTATGACAGAATCAAACCATGAATGTGCTCCATGTGATGTGATAGAGTAGATCCAGTGATGGGGAGACGTTAACTACATGTAGGCTAGTTCAGCTACTAGCTTAAATACATGAGTAGTTGTTTCTAAAGTGATGAGACTATATATAATTTTATATCACATGTTCATTGTCAGTTTGTCAGTAGTGTCTTTAGTTAAACTAGATTTATTTATAGAGCAGCTTTGCTGTAGTTTAACTTCTTCCAGTAATAAAGTGATGGTAGTTTGGAAAGCTGTACTTTCAAAGTAGCTTCACCAGCTCTGTTTATTTAAACGTTTTAATCATGTTTTATATATTACTTAAAGTCAGTATGCTGCGTGAACTGGTTATTGTAGGCAAACTAAACTATATCTACTTTATATATATATTATATTGTAGTGTAGGAACTAGAAACAATGACCCACAAACAGTAGCTGGGCGCCAGACATGAGAATAATAAAACCTCTAATCCTGTTTAATGAGATGAATCATGTAGGAGTGTGAGTAACCTATTGATCTTATCTACAAAAAGAACATCATCATCAACATCTGTGGAGAAAATATCAGATCAAGCATCATCACATCATGAATCAAAGGAGACTTTGAAGAAACAGCTGATAATGTAAATACAGATGATTTTAGCTTCTAAAGTTAATCAGGCAGAGTGGACCAATCACAGATCATCTAAAGCACATCATGTCAGAGAGTTCAGTACTTAGCTGTGTCTGGTTTCTCCAGTCCAGGCAGGTCTGGGGGTCTGAGTCCACTCAGGCTCCTCCTCCTCCTGCTGACTCTCCTCAGGTCATGGTTTCAGGAGGAGTCCTCTCACTGGATCCAGCTGCTTCTCTTTTCTCACACTATTTATTTCACTCTTTAAATATCAGGCTGATTTAACTGAACCTGGATTTCTTTTCTTTGTCCTCTGTTCTCCTCCTCTCTGGATCACACGTGTCACTCATTTGTTAATTCTCTCTTTCAGGAGGTAAAGGGCTGTTCTGTTGTTTTTATGTGCCTAACTAAGAAGAAAGACGTCAAGAAGGCTAAAAGAGACACATCATGTCAGAGCTGGTTAAATCTGCCAGATGAAGCATCTTGATAATGATCAGACACCATCCTAGATCATTTATTTAATGTAAAACAGTCCTATCTTATCAGAAGTTACAAACACTGCACTATACAGTAGACAGTATGTGCTGTTCATAGATATGTTCTGTAGATGTTCTAACCCGGAGAGCATCTGAACAGTTATACTGAAACCTGGTGAGTCCAGATAACTGCTTCACAAAGGCTTTATAATATACTGAGATTGTTCTTCAGACACGTAGCCATCATACTTTTATATTCTTTCTAGTCTGTTATTCCTGCGTCACCAGAATCATTGAGTGTATCCACATTAGATGTCAGTGAACAGTCCAGTGTACTACATAAGGTACTTCATTCAGATTGTAATCATTCTATTAAAGATGAGGCCCAGACTCAGAGTGAGGGAGAACATGCAGAGCATCACATCAGACAGGTAGCCTGTATAATCAGGCTGATGAGCTGAGTTACTAGAAAAGGTTCATGAGGACAAACAGAGACGCTGTGGACAATAAAGGTTTATTCTATTCATTACTATAGTGGAGACAGCTCCATCTCCAACTCTGCTGAGCTTAAACATACCTTTGTAGTGAGCAGGGGCGGATCTAGGATCCTAGGAGATCAGGGGCTTAGCCCTTACGGTGCAGATACCGATTAATTTTTTACATCTTTTTTTGGTGCACACAAAACTACAATTTGTTGTACTTCAACCTGGAACATCAGCACGCTTTGCAGCGGCTGTTGCCGGTGTCGATGGTGGTGAAGCTGTCCGCTTTTTGAAAAAGCTTCTGATGTCCATTGATGCGAAGCGATATCCGATGCTGTTTCAAATTTGCCGCGGGGGCGCTCGATTCGGGGACGCTGGCACCAACGAGATCGAGAAACACTTCTTCTTCTGGACAGGTAGGCTACAGGCTGCTTTCCTGCGCATGCTGCCACTCTGGTGAATTCCGGTACTGCATTTTATACTCAGCCCAGCGCAGATGCGAGATCCGGGGCTCTTCAGAAAACATCCGGGGCTTGAGCCCCAGGAGCCACCCCCTAGATCCGCCACTGGTAGTGAGATAAGGAAAAACAACATTGATACCACTCTTAATGGTTTTGTATAGGTGAGCCCAGAGCAGTGCACTGTCCTGTGACCAAATGTCCTTTTAGTTTATTTCTTGGAGCCGTGTGCTACGACACAGTCCTAGTCTGCATCAGGAGAACCTCATCTGCATCTGAAAAACTAAAGTTCATCACTGAAAGAAGCAGCAGAGGCAGAAACAATCACCAGACGTCTGTCTTCTCTTTTAGATCTGTTAGAAACGTGGAGCCTGACTCTCGCTTCAGGAATGTTAGCCAGCACAGAAAGAGTGGAAATAAAACTGGAAATAAACATCTAATCTGATTGATAACAGATTATTAGTCACCTTCAACTGTCCCTGTGGAGGCTCTGAACTCCAATGATCTCCATGAAGGAAACCATTCAGATAAATCCATGTGGTGGAGTTTCTCTAGAACACATGAGTCACCTAAAGGTCTAGAGAAGTTAATGAAGCTCCATGTGATCAGGTTTATCACTGATGTCTGTTCAGAAGGAGCTGATTGGAGCTTAAAGCTTTCACGGCTCAAAGAACCAGTAACAGACTGAAGGAGCTGCAGTCAGTGTCTGATTGACTTTCCACACAGCACTCAGCTGTAATACTCAGGATCACCAGGAGATGGCAGCAGACTCCACCTGTCATTAAAGGACACTTCCTGGTTCACTGCTGAAAGAGGCCAGAGTCTGAGCTGGGGGGTGGTGTGGTGGTTAGCACTGATGCCAGAGGGGCATAGAGCCACTTTGGAAAGTGTTTTAAGACAGGAAAAAGTGCAGAGGACATGTCCTCTGTGTCCCTACCTTGGTTAAAACCACAGAACCACACGAGAACAAAACAACAAATGACACCAACGTTTATTGATCCTGCAGAGAAATCAGAGCGTTGCTATGGTAACAAGAGCAGAGTCACTGAGTTAGTACATTACTGGAGATATAAATCATTAGAAATAAACAGAAACATATTGATGGTGAAAACTATAATGTATATTACTGCAGTACATGCTGTAGATATGCTGTTATTATGAAGCTGTTCTTCAGAGCTGTCCTGTGGTCTGAGGGGCTGAGGGGACCAGGCAGAGTCCAGCAGCTGGACATCAGCGGTTGGACCGGTGGACTAAAGAGTAGACGACTGTTGACTCTGGTGAAAACTCTGAACACAGACACACAGAGAGAAAACTAAATGAGACACAGTTGGAGGATTCCAGGTTTTCTAAGCCAGATTCAAAAGAGGCCTCAGATCCAGTCTGGTTAAGTTAGTCTGAACTGGATCATCTGGAAAACACACAGTTACAATCCTGATGCGTCCACAAAGACACTCTCTGCACTTTACTGTCCAAGAAAAGGACAAGAAGACAAACATCAAGACACAACCTGGAAGCCACTGAGCTGAAGACATGAAGTCACTGATCAGGTGAACAATCAAAGTCAAATCAATGACAAGTATTGTCTGACATGTGCAGATTGAATGCTGTTATATAAGACAGGAAACTGAGAGTCACTGGAAACAATGAGAAGCTTTTTATTTTGAATAATTAATAATAATCACTGATGAAGGTGCTGCAGCCTTAGACAAACGTAGACAATGGAAATATGTTAGAACTCCTCCTAGAGATACAGACAGAGAGGAGTGACGACCTCTGAAGCCCTTACACTCAATGCTCTCCCTACAAAACACCATGTCAGTGAAGACAAGCTCAGCCACAACACACTGGAGCTCTCTCTGAGCCCTGACTGCTGGAAAACACTCCAGGAGTCTAATGAAGGCTGCCCCCAGTGTCCATCAGTGGTATTACACATCAACCCACTGCCATGTTAGCTTCACTGTTCAGCTCTTTAATGTCATCAGCATCTCATCAAAGCCTCTGAATGTTCACAGAACAGTAGAGGATGAAACACACAGAGACTGGTTCACATTTGTTCCTGCTGCTATCAAAGTGACTTCAGTCTCTACAGCACAAGATGATTCATGTTTAATGTCATTGATCAAACTGTTTAAATCTGATCAGACACAAAAGATAATGTTTAACTGATGAGAAGAATATCTGATAACAGAGATGTATCTTTAGGCATCATCTGAAGACAAGACTCAAATGTGTTTGAGGTCAAACTGAGACCAGGTTGAACATCCTGACATCATTCACTCTGTTACTCTGATCTCTTTAAAGGAATTTATCAACACTTTGAGGCTTAGCTTAGCTTAGCTTAGCTTAGCTTAGCTTAGCATAGAAGCTGTGTCCACAGTTGAATGTAAAGAGCAGCTGTCCCTCTGGTCCAGTTTGGTCTGATGTCTCTTTGTTCATACATTGTTAAAGTCTCTGTGTTGAGTCAGGATGATGTGTTCCTGGTGCTGGGACGTTATTGAATGTGTGCTGTTCCTGCTTCTCTATCTTCTTTGTCTCATCGTCTCTAAACTGTCCAATGATCTTTCTGTCTCTCTGTTCATTAAATATGTTTGAATCCTCTCCATCACCACCTCATCCTTCTGGATGTCCAGAGAGTCTCAGCTGTAGTTTCCACCAGTGAACACATCAGGTATCATCTGTTTACCTGCATGGAACCAAAGCCTGCTCAAACATGATTGGTCAATATTACTGGGACTAGAAACAGAGAGCAGGAAGATTCAGGAAGCAAACTCTTTCCTTCAGATTCATCTGAGATCTTTCCAGAGATCTATTAACTCTGCTCCACCACTGACGTCTAGACTCCTTCCTCCATTTGGGACATTGCTCTGAGAAGTTGATTCTCATCATCAGAGTCTAATCACCAACAGATTCTTAGCTCTAAACTCTGACTGTGTTCATTTGTTCCTCTTTCTTTATTAAGCTGCATCATTACTGTCAGCATATTTACAGCAGCAGCTTTTCACAGTTTTTTCTCTTCTTAACACCTCTGGTGGAAATGTTTGAGAAACAGAGAAGTGGACGACCACAAACAGTTTGCTGCTATTTGTAAAAGCTGACACATCTCACAACAAGACACAAAACTCACACAATGTACACACTGAGAGCAGCCAGAGGAGACCACACTATACTGAGAAGTATCACACCATCTGATCAGATACAGGTCAGTGCAGTCAGATAACTTAACTCCATATTTCTTCCCCAGGACGGATGTTAATGTCAGGTCATAAAATACAACGTCTTTTCCTGTCCTGCAGTGAATCATGAGCAGGTCCATGTTTAGACCAGAACCAGGAAACAGAGCCGTTAGCTTCTGTTAACAGACTCACCACAGGAACAGAGAACAAACCTCCCTGACAACAGAGTCACCAACTAAAGATGACATTTAGCACAGTTGATCTACTTGTTATGGATAAATTCATCACATGAGATTTGATTCTAAATCTTATAAAATGTCCTCAGGGTTGAAGTCTGTCTCATCAAATGTCCATCATGTCCTTAGAAACCATCAGAGTCACTTTGTGAATCAGACCTCATGAAGCTCATGGAGTCAAACGTGTCCATGTTTGACAGAAACTTATTCTGATGTTCTCAACAAGTGCTTTTGATAATGATCTGTTTTCTTGTCAGATCTTCTCACATGATAAAAATGTTGACATGTTCCTAAAGTATTCTCATGTCTCAGAGAGACGCTGTCAAAACACTAAATGATCAGAGACAGAGCAGCAGTGTTTACACTGAGGACTCTGATTAACTCTCATTAGGTCTAAACCTCAGGACAGACAATGTCCTCACAAAGACACAGAGACATGGAGACACAATGATAATAATAACAACTCTACCTCTGCTCTGATTGGTTATTTCTTGTTCTGTGCGATGTTTCCTCCAACAGCTGAAATGAACGACAATAGAATTTAATGAATTTAAATTGTTGGAATTTTGTAACATTCTGAATAATTATATTCAGACAAAACATCAAAACAAAACGTAATCATAAATATAAATGTAGAAGATATTCTATAAGAATTTTTACAATCCAGAAGTCTGTGTCTCACCTTCAGGTTTCCTACGAACACATCGTCTCACCAGGAGAACCAGAAGAACCAGAGAACACAGAAAAAAGAGCAAAACAGCAAGAGACAGCAACAAATAGTGGATAAGATCCATGAGAGCAGATGAACCAGGAGGAGGTGTGGTGGTGGGTCTCTCTAGAATGAAGCAAAGCTAATAATGAACTGATTGTCTCATTGTGAATGTTGAAAGCTGCTGAAGAATCATCTCTGACCTCCTCACCTGTGACAGTGATCCAGCTGGATGGAGACTCTCCATGACTGATGATGTGACACTTGTAGAGGCCTTCATCAGACCTGGTAACATGGTGGATGGTCATGTGACCTGTAGACTCAGTCCTGATGAAGGAGCCATCTTTATAGAAAGCAGCTGAGAGGATGGAGGGAGTGGTCTTTGTTTTACAGAGCAGAGTGACGTCATCTCCCTCCATCACAGGGAGGACAGGACTCTGCAGGATCACTGGTCCACCTCAACACAGAGACAAACTACAGCATTTCATCCATTTCCACACAGCTTCATCAATACTAACTCCACAGTCTGAGCTTACCAGAGACAGTGAGGTTGATGCTGTTACTGGTTGCTCCCTCTCTGGACTCACACCAGTAAACTCCACTGTCTGATTCCAGGGTGTAGCTGATGTTACAGGAAGACTTAGAAGAACCAGCTGGTTTCCCCCACCTATCTCCACATTGACTCCTCTGTCCTGTGGTGGTGTTTCTCCTCAGAGTCCATCCAGCAGAGCTGTCGTCCTCCTCACAGCTCAGAGACACAGAGTCTCCTTTAAAGACCTGAGAGCTGCTGGGACTCACAGTCAGACGAGCTGGGAGGGTTCAGATGAAACAATATGATTGATTCTATCATTCTATCATTAAAACTGTGACAAAAAAAAAAATCTGAAGGCCATCAGTAATTTTGACCGACTGCACTTCACACACCTGACTACTCGGTGGCTAGTGACCTTATTAACTGGCGCTTGTCTCTAACCACAGTTTTCATTCCAAGCATCACGGAACTTTTGTCAGTGCATTTCCTGGTACACCGATTACACTGATGCCTGTCGGCTAACCATATATACATGTGTCTGTGTATATGCGGCTAACGGCTACCAAAATGGAGGAATCGGATGAAAACTATTGACAGTAAAGCAGTAAAGCACGTTGCTAGTACTGAAGCAAGTTTTTTTTTTAATACTACCTGATGGAAGCCTTGACAGACAACCAGCAGACAACAAAAAGGTCTCGCACAACCCCTGAGTTGAACGGGCTGGACTACCTGGAAATGATCGCGCCCAGCTACCGTAATTACGTTGTTCTAGTATGTGCGTACCATGATTAATTGTGTCTCCTACCTGGCTACCATAATAACTGTTGTTCTAGTCTACATGCATTTTTCATAAAAAGCTAAATCGGGGACATTTTCGGGGACGGCTTTAGCCAGGGACAGGGACACCAAAACGGGGACTGTCCTCGGAAATCGGGGACGTCTGATCACCCTAATTTATGATGACTTTTATTGTGTAGAAACACATTCCTCCATAGATGTAATGCACCGCAGGAGCAAGTGGCCCTGTTCCAAGATGGCCGCCCTGTAGGCACGCCGCTCCAGTAGACGACAGCGCTCAATGAGGCGTCTATGTATATATGTCTATGGTTCACTACATTTCGCGGTGAATTGTGGGATAGATGCAGTGCACTATATAGTGGAGCCATCGTCTAGTATCCCGATTTTGAGGCTTATCCCGGCTTTGAGCATTTTCGAGATATGATGTTTACATGGAACACAGAGAAACCCGGTTATTCATATCCCGTATACATGATAAATACCAGTAACCCGTTTTCCCATCACTGCATCTTATCTGCGCATGCGTGTTTTACGTCTTTTTGAATGTTTTCCAACGCAACCTAACTTGTTGAGCGGAGCGAGGTGGAAAACCAGCGTTACGTAGCTTTTCCACAACAGTGTATACATTTGTATACATTTTTATACATTTATATAGATTGTTCTTTAATTTAAAACTAAACAGTTTTGGATGTATGACTCCTTGTCCTATTTTCACCAAATGGGAGAGATCCCCCGCCCCGTTCTACAGGTTTTTTTTTTATTTTATTTTTTAATGTAACTTTTACTTAAAATACATTTTAAATTAGCTACTTATTACTTTTACTTGAGTAATTTTTCAGATGGGTGATTTCATTTGTACTTGAGTAATATTTCATCCAAATATTGGTACTTTTACTTGAGTACAATATTTTAGTACTTGTTCCACCTCTGATGTGAACACAGTGAGTCCTGAGTCCATTAAAGACCACCTATAGTCAACAGGACTGATCTGTCAGAGGAGTTGAACTCATTCATTCAGAGAGAACTCATGACCACTATGATAAATGATCAGCACTGGAAGTGATGTCTGTTCATTAGTAATGAGAGTCTTTGAAAATATTCTGTGTTTGTAGCTGTTAACTAACAAAATAATAGATTTAGTAGAAAATAACCAATGAAAGTATTTAATGTGATTCTGTCATTAAATAACGTCTCAGCATGTGGTTGATTAGTGATGTGGTCATGTTGTTGAATGAGGAGCTGTGTGTGGTTAAGTTACATGAATCCTCTTTGACCAATGTCTTTATTTATTACCAGAGATTATGGAGCATATGGAAGCTTCATCAATACTAACTCCACAGTCTGAGCTTACCAGAGACAGTGAGGTTGATGCTGTTACTGGTTGCTCCCTCTCTGGACTCACACCAGTAAACTCCACTGTCCCTAGTGGAAGCACCACTGATGTTACAGGAAGAACCAGCTGGTTTTCCCCAGTCATCTCCACATTGAGTCCTCTGTCCTGTGGTGGTGTTTCTCCTCAGAGTCCATCCAGCAGAGCTGTCGTCCTCCTCACAGCTCAGAGACACAGAGTCTCCTTTAAAGACCTGAGAGCTGCTGGGACTCACAGTCAGACGAGCTGGGAGGGTTCAGATGAAACAACATGATTAATTCTATCATTCTATCGTTAAAACTAATAAAAACATTCAATTCAATTCAATTCAATTCAGCTTTATTTATATAGCGTCAAAAACAATACAAATCGTCTCAAGACGCTTTACAAGACCCGGCCTAAAACCCCCAGAGCAAGCCCGCAGGCGACGGTGGCAAGGAAAAACTCCCTTTTAACAGGAAGAAACCTTGAGCAGAACCCAGCTCATATGGAGGGACCCTTCTGCCTAAGGCCAGCCAGGTACAGACAGAGAAAGGGAACAGCAAGATAAACATACATCTGTCATAGATACACATATCTGACTAAAGCATACAAGTTGGATGCTATGGTACAAACTAATGATGTTAATGACGGTTAGAAAATGTAAGGGGAATCATCAGCAGGTTGGAGAATCGTTCATTCTGGTAGGAGTGGATAACAGCAGGATTCCATGGAGACTGGGCAGAATGATGAGACCACGACAACAGATGTAGTATGGAGCTCCACAGGAAACTCTCAACTCCAGGCCAGAGATACTCGGAAGAAGGGAGAGCAGCAGTAAACATTCTACATAGTAATAGCACAGAATGTCATGACTAGTAACAGATAGGAATTTAGAGGGCAGGAGCTCTGTGCCAGAGAAAAGAAAGTGGAGGACACGAGAGAGGAGAGAGAAGAAAGAAGGAGAACATGTGTTTGGTGCATTGTCCCCCAGCAGCCTAGGCCTATAGCAGCATAACTAAGGGATGGTTTAGTCCAGCCCTAACTATAAGCTTGATCAAAAAGGAAAGTCTTAAGCCTGACTTTAAAAATAGAGAGAGTGTCTGCTTCACGAACCCAAACTGGGAGCTGGTTCCACAGGAGAGGAGCCTGATAGCTGAAAGCTCTACCTCCCATTCTACTTTTTAAAATTCTAGGAACCACAAGTAGGCCTGCACTTTCAGACCGAAGTGATCTGTTGGGATAATATGGTACAATGAGGTCTTTAAGATATGATGGAGCTAGGCCTTTAAGGGCCTTGTATGTAAGGAGGAGGATTTTAAATTCTATTCTAGACTTTAAGGGGAGCCAGTGAAGAGAAGCTAAAACTGGAGTAATATGATCTCTCTTGCTAATTCCTGTCAATGCTCTTGCTGCAGCATTTTGAATCAGTTGGAGGCTTTTTAAAGAGTTATTTGGACAGCCAGACAGTAATGAATTACAATAATCCAGTCTGGAAGACACAAATGCATGAACTAGTTTCTCAGCATCACTCTGAGACAGGATGTTCCTAATTTTGATGATATTACGTAGATGAAAGAAGGCAGTCCTGGTTACTTGCTTAATGTGACATTTAAAGGACATATCCTCGTCAAATATAACACCAAGGTTTTTCACAGTAGTACTGGAGGCCAAGGTAATGCCATCCAAAGAAACCATGTGATTAGATAATGAATCTCTGAGATGCTTAGGACCAAATACAATAACTTCTGTTTTGTCTGAGTTCAAGAGTAAGAAATTACAGGTCATCCAAGCCTTTATGTCTTTAAG
Source organism: Planiliza haematocheilus (assembly GCA_005024645.1). Classification (NCBI taxonomy): domain Eukaryota; kingdom Metazoa; phylum Chordata; class Actinopteri; order Mugiliformes; family Mugilidae; genus Planiliza; species Planiliza haematocheilus. The sequence goes on from SRSE01001219.1 coordinate 564,687, forward strand.
GCATGCTTGGAGTTTAACCAGCTGATTAGTTTCATCTGGTTTCATAGATAAATATAGCTGGGTGTCATCTGCGTAACAATGGAAGTTTATGCCATGTTTTCTAATAATCTTCCCTAATGGCAACATGTATAATGTGAAGAGTATTGGTCCCAGCACAGAACCCTGAGGAACTCCATAGCTTACTTTAGTATAAGTAGAGGAATCATGGTTGATATGAACAAACTGGAATCTGTCAGACAGATAGGATTCAAACCAATCTAATGCAGTTCCTTTAATCTGGATCTCACTTTCAAGTCTCTGTAGTAAAATATTATGATCAATAGTGTCAAATGCAGCACTGAGATCTAGCAGAACCAGTATAGAGACAAGTCCACTATCTGAAGCCATGAGGAGATCATTGGTAACTTTAACCAGAGCTGTTTCTGTACTATGATGAACTCTAAAACCTGACTGAAACTCTTCAAACAGACCATTCCTGTTTAAGTGGTCACACAACTGATTAGCAACAACTTTTTCTAGAATTTTGGAAATAAAAGGAAGGTTGGAGATTGGTCTATAGTTGGCTAAAACATTTGGATCTAGAGTGGCTTTCTTAAGTAGGGGCTTAATTACAGCAATCTTAAAAGACTGAGGCACATATCCTGTTAATAAAGATAAATTTATCTGGTTCAATATGGAGGTGTTGATTAAAGGAAGAACTTCTTTGAGCAATTTAGTTGGGATTGGATCTAGAAGACAAGTTGATGGTTTAGATGCTTTAATTGTTGAAGATAGCTCGAGAAGATCTACTGGGGAGAAGGATTCCAGATGTTGATAAGGTCTAACAGAAATTTCTAAAGTCACTGTACTTACATCTTTGACAGTCGTCGGAACGATGCCTTGAATGTTTTCCCTGATGTCAACAATTTTATTGGTAAAGAAGCTGATGAAGTCATTACTACTGAGGGCTGAAGGAATAGATGGCTCAACAGAGCTGTGGCTCTTTGTCAGCCTGGCTACAGTGCTGAAAAGAAATCGAGGGTTGTTCTTGTTTTCTTCTATTAATGATGAATAGTACGCTGTTCTAATACTACGGAGAGCTTTTTTATAAGTCGTTAAACTACCTTTCCAGGCTATGTGAGCTTCTTCAGAATTAGTGGAGTGCCAAATTCTTTCTAGCTTTCGGGCTGCCTGTTTTAAACAGCGTAACTGCGAATTATACCAGGGAGCTAGCCTCCTCCGATTTTTTACCTTCTTTTTCAGAGGAGCAACTACGTTTAGAGCTGAACTAAGCGATGCTGCAGTGCCGTCGACAAAATCATCTAATAGAGCAGGAGTTAAATTGTGGTTGCTGTCGTCCACATCTCTGACACATGGCACTGGGATGAATAAAGAAGGAATTAATTCTTTATATCTAGTTACAGCATCATCAGATAGACATCTACTGTAATGATATGTCTTTTCAGGTCCTGCGTAATCCATTATAGTAAATTCAAAGGTTATTAGAAAGTGGTCAGATAAAAGAGGGTTATGGCTAAATATAGTTAGACCTTCAGTTTCTATGCCGTATGTTAATACCAGATCTAAGGTGTGATTAAAACTGTGAGTTGATCCGTTTACATTCTGAGAAAAGCCAATTGAATCTAGTAATGATGTAAATGACGAGCTAAGGCTGTCACTGACAACATCAACATGGATGTTAAAGTCACCTACTATAATGACTTTATCTGTTCTAAGAACTAAATCACATAAAAACTCAGAGAATTCAGCTAAAAACTCAGAATAAGGAGCAGGTGGGCGATATACCACAACAAAAAGAATTGGTTTTTGTGTCTTCCGGTCTGGATGAGCAAGACTAAGGGTAAGACTTTCAAATGAATTAAAGCTCTCCTTAGGTCTAGGATTAATAGATAAATCAGAGTGGAAGATTGCTGCCACTCCTCCTCCTCTACCTGTGCTTCTAGGAATGTGATAATTACTATGACTGGGTGGCGTAGACTCATTTAAACTAACATATTCATCATCCTGCAGCCACGTTTCAGTCAAACTAAATAGATCAATCTGATGGTCAGTTATCAGATCATTCACTAAAAGAGATTTGGATGAGAGAGATCTGATATTTAAAAGACCACATTTAATTTTCCTATTCTTCTGTTCTGTCAATGACGTTGTTCTGATTTGTACCAGGTTCCAATGAGTAACTCCTCTGTTGTTGTTTTTTGGTTTAAATAATCTAGGAGCAGACAGAACATCTATAGAGTTTATAGAATTTTGGTTGTGCGACGGTGCTAGAGAAGCTGCAGAGAAGTGTGTAAGACTACAACTCTGCCTCCTGGTCTGAATTCTGGGTTGTCATGGTTTCGGGGGGTTAATAAAATTAGCCATATTCCTAGAGATGAGTGCAGCACCCGCTAAAGTGGGGTGGATGCCATCTCGCCTAATCAGACCAGGCTTTCCCCAGAAAGTGTGCCAATTATCTATGAAGGCCACGTTGTTTTCTGGACACCACCTAGATAACCAGCGATGGAATGATGACGTGCGACTAAACATGTCATCATTGGTCAGATTGGGCAGGGGACCAGAGAAAACTACGGAGTCCGACATGGTTTTAGCAAACTTACACACCGATTCAACATTAAGCTTTGTGACCTCCGATTGGCGTAACCGGGTGTCGTTACTGCCGACGTGAATAACAATTTTACCGTATTTAACCTTAGTCTTAGCCAGCAGTTTGAGATAAGATTTAGTGTCGCCCGCTCTGGCCCCTGGAATGCATTTAACAATGGCCGCTGGATTCTCTATCTTCACGTTCCGTAAAATAGAGTCGCCAATCACCAGAGTTGGTTTCTCAGCGGGTGTGTCGCTGAGTGGGGAAAATCTGTTGGAGACGCGAAGGGTTTGGTGGTGATCCACGGGCCGAGTGGTACTATGCCTCCTTCGTACCGTCACCCAGCCGCCCTGGTTTCCCGGCTGCTCGGGAGCTGTCGGGGGACAGCTAACTGGAGCTACGCTAACAGCAGCTACTCTAAGTCGGTCCGCACCGGCTACAGGGCCCTGGCTAGCTGCTGGTTGTTTTTCAACGGTGCGGAGCCGTGCTTCCAATTCAGAAAGCCTCGCCTCCAATGCTACGAATAAACTACATTTTTTACACATACCATTACCACTAAAGGAGGCAGAGGAGTAGCTAAACATGTGGCAAGAGACACAGGACAGAGAAGGGGAAGCAGAGGGAGAAGCCATAGTCGCTGAAGTTGGCAAAGTTTAGTAAGACGAGGGATTATGTGTGGTTCAAAAAAGTAGCAGTGGTGATTGAAGGAACGTGAAAAGTTCTCACTATAAACCGAAAGTTTTATGAAATTAGAGCAAAGCTAACAGTCCGTAAACAGCAATACCACACGGTGCAGAAGCAGGAAATGACGTAATACGCTTACTCACGTGACGCACGTACAGCAGGAATAGCCTGCTGTGTAAATATCTTTTCATCTGTAACTGACTGAAAGCTTTAAAGGGGACATCAGATGTCCATTTCTTCTTGTGTTTCTTTTATGAATTGATGGGCCCTGTTCACACGCCCACACAGGACAAACATACCTTGTTATTGTTCATTGAGTACTAAGCTCTTCAAATAATACACATGTTGATATATTCATGTTATTCATGGTACAGTGAGTAGAGAGACCGTATCACTGTCATTTATAAACCTACTTCATCAGCTGATACCAATGCCAACATCACCACTGTCTGTCAGTTACATGAAGTAGGGGTGCTCGGGGTGCAGCAGCCCCTGTTGGTGGGGCTGCAGGACCCCAAAAATGTATTTACCCAAAAATAAATACACGAAATAAAGTGGAAAAAAGTGGGTGAAAAAAGAAAATGCTAAAAGCTAAAACTGTCTGAGAGGAAGGCCACATTTGGAGTTGTGTGATGCAGGCGTCAAATCACGTTTCTTTTTCGAATGCTGCAACCGCGCAGCACGTCTTTACGCACGGTGTTCAGCTCCATAGTTACATGGACAGCTTTGACAAACTGTTTACTGTTGCCAAAGTGATCAGCACCATGAACAGTTACACGGACTGTGACACATTGTTTGTTCTGGTTCCACTATGTATGTGTAATATTGTTTTGTGCAAGTTAAGATTTTTGCACGCTTAATTAATGTGGCCGAGGCTCCGGGTTCATTGTTATTACAAACCTACAACCAATCAGCTCTGAATTATCTTCGAATTAAAAGTTCCTTTGGGTTTTAGATTAACTGATCTCATGTCTTGCGTTTCATGATTTTCTCTTTATTTCTAATAATGCGAGTCATATCAATGTGTATACTACACGTAGGCTACACATGCTTCACTGGGTGACTTCGTGAATAAATAACGCAGTTGACTGTGTCACCGCTGCATGTAACAATATTGCCGTGGTGGTTTATATATATATATATATATATTTTATTATTAATGTTGTGAGTTGCAGCGCAGAGCATTCTTTTTCTCAGCACCCCCTGCACACAACATGAACAGAAGGGATTTTGAAAATGAGATAAACGGGTCCAAAACCTATGTATCAATTTGCGGGTCCCAAACGGACCCGCCGCGGAGGTGAGGCTTAAATCGCGGATGCGGAGCGGATGCAGCGCGGAGACACGGCGGAGCCGCGATCCGCCTTCGTAGCGGATCCGTTCCTGAGTGCATCTGGATCCCGATACGGGTCCTTTTCACGGGTCCGTTTCGGAAGCCGCCTTGCATCCGCGGCAGATCCGCCGCGCAGTCCTTTTGCTGTGTGGGTATGTTTCCGCGGCTATGATCGCGAGCATGTGATGAAAATTCAGCAAATATAGTTAATTTGATAACTAAATATCAATTTTTAACTGAACAAATCAACAAAATACCAGATGCAGACATGCTATTATTTTCCAAAAAGCAATTTAAAAAAAAAATAGGCCATGACGACTTTTGGGGATTGCCTCATAGTTCAAGTGGTGGGGGGCAGAGGGGCTGGGGGGCCGGTCAAAGGGGGGTGGCGGGCCGGAGTCGGCCCGCGGGCCGTAGTTTGGTGACCCATGATCTAGAGCCTGTTCACACCTCACATTAAGATCTGATCACAGAGTAAAAGCCAGGTGTGAACACTACCAGGATGCAGTGATCTGGTCACATGCGGACACATGTGGAGGTGGTCTGGGTCTCATGTGACCTCCTTCCTTTGGTAGTGTGAACACAGTGAGTCCTGAGTCCATTAAAGACCTCCTATAGTCAACAGGACTGATCTGTCAGAGGAGTTGAACTCATTCATTCAGAGAGAACTCATGACCACTATGATAAATGATCAGCACTGGAAGTGATGTCTGTTCATTAGTAATGAGAGCCTTTGAAAAGATTCTGTGTTTGTAGCTGTTAACTAACAAAATAATAGATTTAGTAGAAAATAACCAATGAAAGTATTTAATGTGATTCTGTCATTAAATAACGTCTCAGCATGTGGTTGATTAGTGATGTGGTCATGTTGTTGAATGAGGAGCTGTGTGTGGTTAAGTTACATGAATCCTCTTTGACCAATGTCTTTATTTATTACCAGAGATTATGGAGCATATGGAAGCTTCATCAATACTAACTCCACAGTCTGAGCTTACCAGAGACAGTGAGGTTGATGCTGTTACTGGTTGCTCCCTCTCTGGACTCACACCAGTAAACTCCACTGTCCCTAGTGGAAGCACCACTGATGTTACAGGAAGAACCAGCTGGTTTTCCCCACCCATCTCCACACTGAGTCCTCTGTCCTTTGGTGGTGTTTCTCCTCAGAGTCCATCCAGCAGAGCTGTCGTCCTCCTCACAGCTCAGAGACACAAAGTCTCCTTTAAAGACCTGAGAGCTGCTGGGACTCACAGTCAGACGAGCTGGGAGGGTTCAGATGAAACAATATGATTGATTGAATGTGTTTGACTGAAAGCTTTGACTCTACTGAGTAATAATGATGAGGATTGAACAGGTTTAAAGTGAATGAAGACGTTGACTAACCTTGGTTTGTTGTGCTGAACAGCAGAGAGCTCAGAACTAAAGAGAAATGACACTCAGGTTAGTTTGAGTTCAACTAAATCATCAAGAAGAGTTTCATTCATCTCTGGTTCCTCTAAGATCTCTGCTGGATCCACTGCTGAGGACTCAGTGATGTTAAAGAATCATTCAACACTAACTCCAGACAGACTTTATGTCAACAGCTGGGATTCTGAAAGTCTTCATCTGTTAAATGTTGATTGAGCTGCAATAAAACCAGGACCGTGGTGCTACAGAAATAGAAATCTACACTCTAGCACAGTGTTTTTCAACCTTGGGGTTGCGACCATGGGCGTCGCCACCATTCAATGTGAGGGGGACGTGTCCCCCTCAGATTTCAAAATTATTCATTTGGACCCCCCCATATTTAACATAAAATATTGGTTCATCCAGCGCCGTTTCTATTGCCTCGTAAAAGAATCCATTCCACTTGATCGCTAATAGAAAATGCATAGTCGACTAGTGAATCCACTCCGTGTTTCCATCCTTCTTCTCCCGCAGCATGAAGTGAGTGAGTGACAGAGCATCGGGCAGTGAGTGCAGCAGTGGGCTGCTCCAAACAGAAGGTAACGTTTGTTAGCCCTCAATATTAACACGAGGCCACGTTATATTAATTTTCAGCTAAGCAATTAAAACTAGAAGTAAGCTAATGAATTGTTGCAATATTTGCTCCTTCTCCAGACATAATAATCAGAAAGTTCCTGACAAAGAAGCGGAAAGTATGTCAAAATGTCCCCACAACAGGTGTTTTGCTAATGGAAATGTTAGCCGACTTCAATTGTTGATAAGAAAAAAAATAAATAATGCTGCGTCCTGATCCCTTTTGACAGCAGATTGATATTGAGAGTGAGGCAGGAGCAGGAGCAGGAGGGAGAGGGACAGTGCAGAGACTTCAGTCACGGAGGTGAGTGATTTACGGTGCTGGGCTGGTAGTTACAGTCTGGATTTGGGCAAGATGACGTTACGTTACTCCACACAGCTCTACAAACATCTAATATGATTACTGATCAGTTGAAGTTTCTTCTATTTAGTTTCTATGGGCTCCAGATAAAAAATGACTGCATGTATGAATGAATAATCACTGTAGCCATCATAGGCTATTGATATCAAATAATACCTATAGACTGCAATAATTTAATCAAAGTTGTTTGAGGAGGAAAAAAGTTGGAGACCCCTGATCTAAAGCTACTTAAACCGTGCTTTATTTATTGTTACCTTTTTATTTGTATAAGAATGATAGGCTTTTTTATTGTTAACTCTAATTTCCAGGAGACATTAGACAGAGGAGAGGGAGCTATACATCTTGAGAGCAGAGAAAGGGAGACAATTTCTGAAAGAGATGAGGTAAAAAATAAAAAAGAATAACCAAAATAAAAAGTAAAATGCAACCAAAAAGTCATTGTTGGTGATAAATTTTGTCATATTCATCTTATTATCTTAGGCATGACAGTTGGTTTTTAAAAAAGGGTGGTAAAGGCTGAAAGTTGAATGAGGACTTAATGTTGAGTCTGAAAAATGTGTTATAAGTAAAATTAGATGTTAAACAACCTGTTAAAATACATTAGAATGCAGCAAATGCCATCTAATTGGCCCCAGAACCCATACCAGTGTGTCCCCCCCCACATTAAAAAAGTTTCTGACGCCCCTGGTCGCGATTCAAATCGGGTCATCTGAATTGTCTAATAATTGATTTAAAAAAAAAATAATTAATTACTGATAAAAATATTTTTTTCAGCTAACTACTATTCTTTTTAACCCTCTGATGCATGAATTATGAAAGCTTTGGTCAAGATTTTTTTATTAAGTGTTTTTTTTCTTCTTAGGACATGAAAAAAAATATTCAACTTTTTTTTCCCCAAAAATATGGTATATTCATAGAGTTCCAGACATGTCCACTCCAGTGGACTTCATGCGCCTGAGAACCCAACATAAAGCATTGGGAACTTATTGTTAAAATGAATTAACCTGTGTTTTATTCTAAATATAGAAACACTTGTTTATGTTTAGGCTTTAAAAAACAAAACAATGGTCAAAAACAACAATGAAGTGGACATCATGGATCACCCAGTGTAGTTTTAACACAAGTCATGTAATTGCGTCACTGCTTATTGTGACTTTTTTTTGTTATAATTCAGTGTATACTGTATATGCTATATACTGTATATACTATATTTACAAGCTATTCATTTAAAATATGTTTGTGCAGATTAGCTGTAGTCTGTGTTACTATAATAATTATTTTATTATATTCTGTAGACTTCAAATGCAGCAAAGAATAAGGCGACTTATAGAACAGTTCAGGAAATTAGGTCCAGCTCCAGTGATGATGAGTATAGTGACAACAGTGATGATGATTGGCTGCCAGAGAAGAACAGAGACATAGGAACTGGAGATGATGGAGTTACAGACAGTCCAGATGCAGAAAGTGAGGGTGCCTATAGTCAAGATGAGGGGCAGGATGCAGAGCCTAGTATAAAATCTGAGAAAATAATTACCATAGTAACACAAACTACAGCTAATCTGCACAAAAAGTTATATTTTAAATGAATAGCTTATAAATATAACAATTATACACTGACTTATAACCAAAACAGTCACAGGAATCAGTGAAGCAATTACATGACTTGTGTTAAAAATATACTGGGTGATGCATGACGTCCACTTCAGTGGACACATGGTTAAACGTATTTTTCTATATATTGGAAGTAAAAATTTCATATTCCAAACAGATAATATGCTTCCTTAGATGTTACTGTGTACTACCATATTTTTTTTACTTATGTGGTTTTACTTATGTAGAAGCTTTGACAGGATATACTAGCAGTGGTCAGCACGGATGGCTTTTTAGTGACCACGCTGGATTCAGAGGAAGTTTACTTGCAGTTACACCGACTGACCACTGACTAGACCTCAATGGAGTAGGGCAGCAGAGAGCACTCTAGAGGCTGATATGCAGTTCCACTGTAAAAACCATTGCATTAAAGAGAAAATGGCTTTTTAGTAGCTGTCCACTGTAGTGGCCACTATGCACCAGAGGGTTAAAAGTATGATTAAAAACACCACACTCAATCTTAAACAACTGCGTTCTTTCAATTTTCATGAATATAAAGTTCAACATAAAATATCGCTGGCGCATCTTGACTGACGGGACCTGATTACGGCAAAGCATCAGATTACATTCGTGAGTGTCAGTGGAAGAATTCTGGTTTGGAGCAAGAGATGAATCAACTACCCAGAGATCTCACTGTGTGCTCTAAAACGGTTCGTTTCTTTTGCAAATACATAGGCCTATCTATGAAGCTGGATTTAGTTTTCGGGTTTCCGCAAGAAAAAAATAGCACCGGACAACGTGACCGGCAGGTTTTCAATTTACCGGACAAATGTTTGAAATTCCGGAAATTTTCCGAAATTTTATCTGTATTTATTGAGATTAAAATGCCAAATGATATGCAGGCTATATAAGACTGATATTAAAGCATGTCAATTTACTATCGTTTTAATGAAAGTGCCGTCTTTTAACTTCTTTAACGCATTTTGTGACGTGTGCAGCAGCTGAATTTTTGTTGTAGTGCTGTTTTGGTTCGGTTCTACAGTACTAGTGTAAAACAGGATCTTTCGTGGGATTCGGATCATTCCAAGTCAATATGAGCGGGGCTGTGCGAGTCACTTGAGTCACTTGACCCAAAATGACCCGATTGCAGCGGTGGCATCTCAGCACTTGATGGAATCCTAATTAACTTGGTGCTGTAGCAGGAGCCGCCTCGATCCTGAAATGTCTTTGCCAAAATGACCAATAAAATTGGCTATTTTAATAAAATTAAAAATGTCACCGTTGAGGTTAAAAATAAACAAACTTGCTTAACAGAGACAATAAAATGTCACTTTGTGCAATTATCAGGCTACTTTATATTTGCAACACAGTGTAACAAACATGATAAAAAAAAATAATTCTAGAAAAAAAAATGTGTGATGTGAAAATGGGGTCACAACCCAAAAAAGGTTGGGAACCACTGCTCTAGCAGGACAGAACATCACAGAACTGAGTCTAAATAAAGTTCAACATATGCAGATGGTCCAAAGAGCCAGAAGACAGTGGAACGTATTAGTGATGACATCCACTACAGTAGAGTACGTAGGCTAAGGTACAGATGAAGAGGAACGCTAACAGCAGCAGTGCTGTTCTATGCTCAGTGCTATAGAATAATGATCAGTAGAGTACTGCAGCTGGAACTCTGATGGAAGTGAACTGACTCTGTTCTCATGTTGTGTCTTGAAGTTTAACGCTCTAGTTTGAATCTAAAAGCAGAAGTTGAAGCTTCCTCATGGTTCTCCTGACTATGAACAGTGACTGTGCTGCAGGAATATTCAACAAACACACCACTTGGAGCTCAGAGCATAAAGACAGGTGTGTGTTGACTTGACAGTTCCACTGATAGAATCACTGACTGAAGCTGACCTGTTCCTTTCTGACCACTTTCCTCTTTCAATGATTCCAGTTCCTCTTTAGACCTGCAGCTCGTCCTCATGCTGACTTGATCCTGACCAGTTTTCATGTCTCCTTCATCACTTATCAACAGTCAAAGATTGTGGACTTACAGAGCAGACGCTGTAGAGACGTTTCCTTCATTGTCCTTCTCTCTCGTCTGACCTTTTTTCATCTTTTCTCAGTGACACCAAGTAAAGCCCGCCCTCTTCCTCTGACTGGCTTCTTTCTTCTATTGGTTCAAACTCAGTCACAGATAAAGAACTTGAAGTAAATCTACGTTCAAACAAATCAGACTCCAAACACCACAGAGCCTTTATGTCTCCTAGAAAACTCTTCAACTAATGAAGGAATAAAAGGAGCTAAACATGAAAAGTCCATGATGGAATAATCTATCAAATGTATGTCTGAGCATAGTTTGAACATGATTAGAGCTGGACTCAGATCTTCTCTTGATCTTTTCTCTAAGGTCACTTTACTGCTTCAGTCTTTGTCAACAATGAGGCCTCACTTGAGTGTTTTCAATCAACTAATGTGTCCAACAGTCTGACCTGACACCATCCCTGCAGTGTCTCCATGTGACCAGTAGAGGGAGATGTTTGCTTTCCAACATCATGTCCATCAGAGTGTCTCAGAGACATCAGCAGCCTTCTGAGGGGACACAGAGGTTACATCTGGAGGACCTGAGGACTGTCCAAGGTTGGACCCAGCAACCTGCTGCCACATATACTGAGAGAAGATTAATTGTTTTTGAATCTAAGAAGCTGCCTCTGAAATAATGACAATAAAGAACTAACATTCATTGTAGTTTTGTTTATTTTTGCTTCACAAGCCAGAATACAATGAGTATAAGTTCTGTGTTCAATAACTCAACTAACTAAATCATTTCTATAAAGAGAGAATGAAAGTGGACCAAGCTCAGATCCTAGAGGTTCTCCATTAACAGCAGTAAGCAGCACACTAGCTTTACACAGTCCTACATGATGGAGACAGTTATTATTAAAGCAGCTGCTTCAACAGGACGTGATCCAAAGATCAATGAACGAGGTTAGCCAGCACAGAAAGATTAGAAATAAACCTTTAGTTAATAAGACAGCACAGCATTGTCTCAGCTGGATTATTAGGAAGAAACTAAATGAGATTGTTTTAAAGGTTTAGTAACCTTTCAAAATAAAACAGGGAATAACTGCAAAAAACACAAAGCAGTGACATCAACACAATAAACAGCCTCCCAGTCATTAATCAAATCATTCATTAGATGGATCAGAGGATCACAGACAGTCAGAGGTCTTATCTATGTCTATCTGTCTCTCTTGATGAAAATGACACATGTACCTCTGAAGCAGAATATCAGCAGCTTCTCCAAACAGACCAGAGTCAGATGAATTTCACATTACAATTAAAAGACTAATTTAGAGAGAGTCCAGTTTTAGAAAGACTTGAAACACATCCAGATCTTCTTCAAACCGGTGTACTGAGGTCTGAGAGGCTGAGGGGACCAGTCAGAGTCCAGCAGCTGGACATCAGTGGGTGGACTGGTGGACTACTTCAGTGAAGAGTAGACGACCTCTGGCTCTGGTGGAACCTCTGAACACAGACAAATCAAACACTGTTGTTAGATCACAGGGTTTACAATCCTGATGCTTCCATGAAGACACTCTCTGCACTTTAGTTGTGTTTAAATGAAGAAATAAGACACAACCTGGAAGAGCTGAAACAAATAGCTGCTTGATCATGTGCTGCTTTATATGGCAGTAATCACTAAAAGAACTGGTGCAGGTGTAGGACAACACCCCACATGTCACAGGAGACATGTCTTCATAAATACAGTCCAGTGTGGACCCTCCCATCACCACTTCACTATGGCTGCATTAATAACTAGAGAGTCAGCAGTTTCCACATGAGGTCTGACAATCAGAGACTCCATCACCCTGACAGGAACTTTAACTGAGAACTCAGCAGTGAGACCTGAAAACAGGAACCAGCACAGACCCCAGATGACCAGCTGAATACACTAAACACACTGAGGAAACAAAAATAATCTAGACATATTTCAACAAACAGTACAGACTGAAGCAAAGTGAATAAAAGATGGCGTCACCACAGAGATGTCCACCACTCAGTTAGAAGACTCAAGTTTGGTATTTTTGGACCCAGAAGTGACATGTCAGTCAAGACCAATGTGATTTGTGTTTGGATGAAATCCTGCTGCTATCAAGTAACTTCAGTCTTTACTGTGTAGGATGTTTATGTTAGTGTCATCTCATCACAAACAACTCAGTTTTTATAAACTTATGATTATATTTCTAATTATAATTCATAAAACTTGATGAAAATGTAATGACAAAACAAGACAGATACAGTATATTTAATGATAAACTACTGTTTTATATATATATATATTAGATGATATTTAGATCCATTGGAGCACCGTGTATGTCCATATAGTGGGAGTGATCCACTTGAAACGCAGCCTGTAAATAATCCATAATCTGCCACGGAACTTGCTGATTTCACCAATATGTTGTTATGATACACTAGTGCTATTCCCTGTTTGGAGTTACCTGTTATCTTCTGTTATCATCATCTAGATCATGGGTCATCAAACTACGGCCCGCGGGCCGACTCAGGCCGGCACCCCCCTTTGATCGGCCCCCCAGCCCCTCTGCCCCCCACCACTTGAACCGGCCCTATGAGGCAATCCCCAAACATCGTCATGGCCTATTTTTTTAAATTGCTTTTTGAAAAATAATAGCATGTCTGCATCTGGTATTTTGTTGAGTTGTTCAGTTAAAAATTGATATTTAGTTATAAAATTAACTTTAATTGCTGAATTTTCATCGCAATCTCGAGATCATAGCCGCGGAAACATATTCTCAGCAGGAAAAAAAAGCGCTGCGCTGCAACTCACAACATTATATATATATATATATATATACTGTATATATAAACCACCACGGCAATATTGTTACATGCAGCGGTGACACAGTCAACTGCGTTATTTATTCACGAAGTCACCCAGTGAAGCATGTGTAGCCTACGTGTAGTATACACATTGATATGACTCGCATTATTAGAAATAAAGAGAAAATCATGAAACGCAAGACATGAGATCAGTTAATCTAAAACCCAAAGGAACTTTTAATTCGAAGATAATTCAGAGCTGATTGGTTGTAGGTTTGTAATAACAATGAACCCGGAGCCTCGGCCACATTAATTAAGCGTGCAAAAATCTTAACTTGCACAAAACAATATTACACATACATAGTGGAACCAGAACAAACAATGTGTCACAGTCCGTGTAACTGTTCATGGTGCTGATCACTTTGGCAACAGTAAACAGTTTGTCAAAGCTGTCCATGTAACTATGGAGCTGAACACCGTGCGTAAAGACGTGCTGCGCGGTTGCAGCATTCGAAAAAGAAACGTGATTTGACGCCTGCATCACACAACTCCAAATGTGGCCTTCCTCTCAGACAGTTTTAGCTTTTAGCATTTTCTTTTTTCACCCACTTTTTTCCACTTTATTTCGTGTATTTATTTTTGGGTAAATACATTTTTGGGGTCCTGCAGCCCCACCAACAGGGGCTGCTGCACCCCGAGCACCCCTACTTCCCGCGGTACTGCTCGAGATCAAGCAGTGACAGACAACGTATGCGAGGAGAACTGCCAGTGTTCACGACAGCTAAATGGCTGCAATAAATTTTGTTGCTCAAGTGTTGATATAGTTGTGTGGATATAGAAGTGGGGACGGCTGTGCCAGGCTAGTAATCTCTACAACACAATGCTGGTGGCCATTTTGGTCTGAGTCATGTTGTATAGCTGACCAGGCCCTGGCCCCCCATCACAGTCAGGAACGATAATGTGGCCCCCAGAGAAAAAAGTTTGGTGACCCCTGAACCGGGGTCTACTAATGTCCGACCTGGACGATGTCATCTCTGAGCACCGTGTGACGATTGTCTTGTTTACCTGTAATTTATATGAACAGTAATTAATTCTATTCAGCGATCATTGTTGTATCATTAGACATCAAGTCAAGATGAGACTTAAAGATTAGCTTAGCTTAGCTTAGCTTAGCTTAGCTTAGCTTAGCTTAGCTTAGCTTAGCCTAGCTTAGAGACTGGAATCTGTGTCCACAGTAGAAAGTAAAGAGCAGCTGTACCTCTGGTCCTTTTTGGTCTGATGTCTCTTTGTCCATAAGTGACGTTCTCTGCAGGATCACTGTCTGAAAAATAAAACACACAGAGTTCACAGAGTTCTGTGTTGAGTCAGGATGATGTGTTCCTGGTGCTGGGACTTTATTGAATGTGTGCTGTTCCTGCTTCTCTATCTTCTTTGTCTCATCGTCTCTAAACTGTCCAATGATCTTTCTGTCTCTCTGTTCATTAAATATGTTTGAATCCTCTCCATCACCACCTCATCCTTCTGGATGTCCAGAGAGTCTCAGCTGTAGTTTCCACCAGTGAACACATCAGGTATCATCTGTTTACCTGCATGGAACCAAAGCCTGCTCAAACATGATTGGTCAATATTACTGGGACTAGAAACAGAGAGCAGGAAGATTCAGGAAGCAAACTCTTTCCTTCAGATTCATCTGAGATCTTTCCAGAGATCTATTAACTCTGCTCCACCACTGACGTCTAGACTCCTTCCTCCATTTGGGACATTGCTCTGAGAAGTTGATTCTCATCATCAGAGTCTAATCACCAACAGATTCTTAGCTCTAAACTCTGACTGTGTTCATTTGTTCCTCTTTCTTTATTAAGCTGCATCATTACTGTCAGCATATTTACAGCAGCAGCTTTTTACAGTTTTTTCTCTTCTTAACACCTCTGGTGGAAATGTTTGAGAAACAGAGAAGTGGACGACCACAAACAGTTTGCTGCTATTTGTAAAAGCTGACACATCTCACAACAAGACACAAAACTCACACAATGTACACACTAAGAGCAGCCAGAGGAGACCACACTATACTGAGAAGTATCACTATCACACCATCTGATCAGATACAGCTCAGTGCAGTCAGCAGGAGGAAGTTGCTGCTGTGGTTTTACATGCAGAGTTCTAAAGTTCTACATTAATAACTGGATCCAGAGACAGTTTGAGAGGCTGAAAACTCCCAGCAGAGGATCTCTGTTCTCATCAGTCTGTCTCTTTATTCTCTCATGGTTTCACAAAGTCTGATTCCATCCTCACAACAAACCAGTGATGAATGGATCCTACTAACAACTACTGAGTGTGGACCAGAGCTCAGAGTCAAACACTAACTACACATCACATACCTGCCAACTTTTCAAAAAAACCTTGGAGTGAGATTTTGTCGTGGGTGACCAAAATTATGCCGCACACGCAGTCACACAAATTGGTGGCTCAGATATAAAATCATTTGAATTAATTTGATGTTGTACCCATGTTGTACCCTGCATTCTGGTGGTTTGTAGGGAGGTCCAAAGCTGTTGATATTGTCTATCTCCTCGCCCACTGGAGATGGACAATATTGGTTACATTCTGTGAATCAGACATAGCTAAAGGTCCACCCCCAGGAGATTCTGGATTAAGTAGATGTGGTTTCCAGCATTCTGGTGGATTTTTGGGCGGTCTGCTAGAGATGTGCAATACCTGAACTTATTCTGATTCATGTTCGACATCATGACTTGTAGGTCTTAGTCTGTAGACTGAACATTCAACCAGAAAACTATTGGTGTGCCTAAATGACGTTATTCATAGATCAGTTTAAGATTTGACCTAGGTAGGTTGATTGATATTTTGATCTTAACTAAAACCTAACCTATGTTGTGAGTAACTGTATTCTGAAGAGCACTTAATGATTTATGTTCAGCCAAAAACGACACAAGATTATTTAGGGAGGGACATTATCCTTCATCCAAAGTCTCCCACCACATGGTCCATCAGAGACAAATAAAGTGCTTAAACAGTACAACCTTTTCAAGAAATAAAACAGATGAATGCATTACAAGAATCGCTAAAATGAGGCATAATCAGTATCAGATGCAGATCAGAAGCTGTCCTTGTCTATGATCTGTGTCCAACGCCAGCAAGCCTCTCAAATTCTTTGGCTCCTGTCACCTATGGAAAATGCATCAAGAACACAATTGAAAAACATTCCGATTTTTGATTAATACTGTAAGTATACCAGTGGCGGCTGCTGGTCTTCAAACAGGGGAAGCCCAGTTGGCTGAACTGGGACGCCTGGAAGTGACTGCTGCGTTAAAAACATATGGAAAAAAAACAATGGAATACAGTTTTTTAGGTTACCGAAATGCCAGCCACAGCAGAAAGCCTCGTAACTTTCCAAAGACTTGGCTTTTAAATTCCTGCATCGTGTAGTAACTCACACCAAAAACAAGGTAATTTATAATATCCATATACGTGCACGGAGGTAAATGGTCCGGGTTTCCGTGCCATTCCGCTGCAGGGAGCTCGTATGGGTCTATGTGTTTAATGTCTGAGAGCTTCTCCAAATACCGCTGTTTTGTGTAAGCTTGTCCCTGTAAGGTCTGTCCCGCCGAATTAATAAACGCGCAAAAATTAAAGAGCTTTGGAATGTTTCGTCGCGCCTCTGTTAAGTGAAGGTGTTGCTCCTGGCAGCCGATAGCGTCTCCTATCGTCATGGCCGACCGGAACTGGGCTTCCCCTATTTGAAGACCAGCAGCCGCCACTGAAGTATACTGTAGGTTGATCCATCAACAAAGTTCAGATAAAAAACACTTGGATGGTTCTCAAAAAAAAATGATAAAAGGTTTCACTTTTGTCCTGGCTAAGGTCTTTTATGGGACATCTTTGAAACCTTAAAGAATTCAAATGGTCATATGTTCATATGTTAAATTCTTTGGAATACATCTTACCTGTTTTCCTGGTCCAACAGAAAAAGTCTTCATCCACAGTGAGCCCTTTTCTTTGGCCTGTTAATAAAAAGATAAATGTGAGTAAATAAACAATGCTATGAGCTGATGTTTTGAGAATGCAGTAATACCACGTTAACAAGGTGCTCTTCAGCTGCTTACCACAGCTGAGTTTACATTCCTCACACTAAATCATGCTAACACGGACAAACACAAACAAATCATTTCTTTCAACATAGAGTTTAAGAGAGTGAGTAGGTTACTCAGTTAGGTTACTCAGACGACATATCATTGTTACATACCTATTCTCAGCTCATTCTCTTCTTTGTCAGACTTCTCAAAGTAGTTTGTGGTTTCTCCTGCTTTCTTGGCGGTCTCTGTATTTCTTCTTCTGTCTACTTCAGGCATAGATAGTAAAGGGGTGCACTGCAGGTGTAGCGCAGCGCAAAGGTTCAGGGGCGCTCATCAGCGCCATCTACCGTCGTGGAGTTTGAAAAGGAACGGAAGAGTCTCGGACCAAGATGTTTTGTTTTGTTTGTTTGCGTGAGAAAATGGATGTAGCATGAGTGCGTGTGAAAACCAGTCAATGGTGAAAACAGGCAAAACCATGTGTCACACGGCGAAAGCGTGAGAGTTGTGTAGTACAACAGTTTGTAGTACAAATACTTTGTTACTGTACTTAAGTAGACTTTTCAGGTATCTGTACTATTTCTTTTTCTGAAGACTTTTTACTTTTATTCCCTACATTTGTACACAAATATCTGTACTTTCTACTCCTTACATTTGAAAAACAGGCTCGTTACGTTTTTAACCTCCACAGATGACAAGATGTAAAAGACGTGACATGATCGGACATGATTAGAGCATCAGACTAGAGACGGAAAGCCGATGCGATTCCTGATTTCTTCTTCTACTGTTTTGAACAGGCAGCCTGTTGATCAGTTTGAGCTCTGCTGCCACCTAGTGACTGGAAGCTTGTTTATCGTTCAATAAAGACACTAACTGAAAGTCCACCTGACCCCACTATTTGAGAACTAGCTGTGAGACAGCCCAACATCTACTGGGCTTTCCATACTGGTGAAAGGCATACTGGCATACTGGTGAAAGGCAGTAACGCAGCCTGAACAAGTCAGGACTTGCTCAGCCACACCGACAAGCAGCAGACCAGCTAGTGAACAGACTGCGTGTAGCTGCATGGATTTTGTGTGTTTCTCCTATCACGTGTGCGTTCTTGAGGACATGTAAGTGCTTTCTGCTTCTTTGTCATGGATATTTTGATTATTTATTCCAGTTTGTGTTAACAGGGAAGTATTCGTGTGAGTTTGAGTTAGCCTATAGCCCAGCAGTTGTTAGCTCTGCCTCTTACTAGCACTGCAGCTAAGTTTGGATGCCTGTGATGGCTGAATTATGAATATTTTATTTGCTACCACCAATGTTGCAACTCAGTTTATTGTTGTTATATTACGCTTATATAGCAGTTTCTTTATGTATGTTTATTCGGATTTAACTGAATAATCTTCTGAGAATATTTTCTAGTACATCTGATTGCTTTTCTTTATATTTTCAGACCACACACACACACAACCTGTGTTGTACAATGATTGTGAAGTTCAGTAATCTTTATTAAAGAAGATAAACAGATCTCTCTGTCCGAGTGCCTTGATTCTCTAATCGGAATCATAGTCCATAATCCGCCGCCTCAAGCAGCCATCCTTCTTTCTGAGTCTCACCCCTCAAACATTGGTCCTTCGAGTCGGATTGAGTGCAACCTCAGAAGAGGATCATGGACAAAGCAGCATCAGGCGAATCAGAGCCCCGAAGACGTCCACAGAGAGAACATCGCTTACCTGCTTATCTGGAGGACTTCCAGGTTGGATTACAGCCATCTGTGCAACCAGACCCACTTCCTGCTGTTTCCCGCGCTAGCAGCCACCACAGCAGCCACCCGGGCAGGTCATCCCACAGAGGTTCATACAGCCATAGCAGATCCAGTAGGCGCACGAGTTACTCAGTTGGTACGTATCCCACTCAGGGTCTCTCAACTGCACAAGCTGCCATCTTGGAAGAGAGAATAAAGCAGTTGGAGCTGGAAGATATCCACCGTACGATTGAGCATGAGACTCAAACCAACTTCGAGTGTAAACGGCTGGATGATCAAGCCAAGGAAGCACAGCGGCTCCAAGATGAAGCACTTAGAGCCAGAGAAGCACTCACTAGGTGGCTAGAAAGAGAGCAGCGCCTAACAAGGGCAGAACAGGAGCTTGAGATCGCTAGGCTTCGTTCTTCGATGCTTTCCAGTAGCCAGACACCTGTATCTTTATCTGCGCACTCTGATAAGTCAGACGCTTTCCTGGTCTTACCCACGCCAGCACAGGCTAGGCAGGCTGACATGCTTCCATCCATTACCCAGCCCTCGCTGTCAACCCAGCTACCTCCAACACCTGCTCCTGTATTGCACCCGCCTATTCCTCCGCCACAAGTGATGCAACACGTCATTCCAGTCTCTACAGTGCCTCCTACTGAACCACAGCTGATGCTGCAACCTGCTGCCACCCCAGCGATACATGCTCCCCTGGGAAACCCAACAGCTCAGCTCCAGGGTCCAGTACCCATTCCCCCTAGGTCTGTGAGACTAAACCTGGCCCAGCCTTAGCACCCGCTCCTGCAATACAACTTGTGCCACATCTTTCAGCGCATGTCATCAACTCAGCACCTCTGACCCATTCCACAGCACAGGTGGCATCGTCTTTGGAGTTGCAACTACCTAGGGGCCCAGCACAGGCAACGAGTTCACACTGTAACCAAGTTCCTGCCAATTCAGTAGACTTTCACACAGTGTACCAACCCGCTTACAGCTACAGCCAACCAGCCATGGAGCCACAATACACTCCTAGTTACTCCTAGCATCAGCCCCCCAGAATCCCTCAACCTTCCCTGCCAGTGTTTGAGAGTGGTCGGGAGAGTGACTTTGCTCTGCTCAAGCTTGCATTAGACAACGTGCTGGGGAGCAACCTTCACCTCAGCGAGCAATATAAATATCAAGTGTTGATCGGACACATCAAGCTTCCAAGTGCGCCTCAGCTTGCCAAGGCGTACATGCATGACCCGACACCATATACGCGTGCACTTCAGGCTCTACAAGATAAGTACGGGCAGCCATGACAGCTAGTCCAGAGTGAGCTAGGTGCCATTCTCAACGCTCCTGCTCTTAAAATGGGTGATGCTAATGCCTTCGACTCGTTCGCCTTGTCTGTCCAGTCTTTGACAGGCATGTTGAAGACCCTTGAGGGACAGAATGGATATGAGCTCTACTGCGGTTCCCATGTTGATCGCCTGCTCAGCAAGATGCCTCCCACCTACCGCCATGGCTTCGTCGAGTATTGCCTGCGATATGGTATTCTGCAGACTGGTACCGACAGAACCTACACCCTACAGGACTTGGCTACCTGGCTCTAAACAAAATCTCAAGCGAGGCGCATCTCCAGTCGAGCAGCAGCACTGTATCAGACTGATACTCCTAGACCTGCTAGGAAGGATCAGTGAACCGCTCAATCCAAAGAGAAGGCAAATACTGTGTGTTTCAATGTAACTGAGAAGGTAACCATGGACCATTCGCGGCAGAGCCTACGCCGGCGAATGCCAAACCCAAACCCAAACCGTATTGTCCATATTGTGATAGTCACGACCATTACCTCAATTCCTGCGAGGAATTCAAGAAGCTGAACACCGACCAGGTCTTAAAGTGGCTCCAGGATGGCAAACGGTGTTGGAAATGCTGATGCAATCACACCGAAGATCGGTGCACGCTTAAGCGACCTTGTAGAACCTGTAAGGAAACGCACCTCACTGTTTTGCACGAGTCAATCCAGGAAACCAAACGGAAAATGTACACGGTCAGTCTACCTTACACAAAGGTGTATCTGGATCGGCCCAACAGGTCTCAAAGAGTAATGCTGAAGGTGGTCAGGGTCCTCCTCCATAACGGTGAGCGAAGGATGGAGACCTATGCGGTACTCGATGACGGGTCAGAGAGGAGCATTGTCCTCCCTCAAGTGGTGCAACAACTCAACCTCGTCTGCTATCCGGAGACTCTACCCCTGCAGACTGTGCACCAAAGTGTTAAGCAACTCGACGGCGCATCAGTGTCCCTGGAGGTATCATCACCATTGCGGCCATCTGAGAAGTACCAGATATCCCACGCCTTCACCGCAGAGAGATTGGCTCTCGCCGAACACACTTATCCAGTTGCTCTGCTGCAGCAGAAATATAAACACCTCAGAGAGCTTCCCTTACCCCCAGTGAACCGTGCCCAACCTCTGCTCCTAATTGGGTCTGATATGCCTCACCTAATTACCCCGGTCCAACCAGTGCATGCAGGGCCTCCAGGTGGCCCCGTTGCCATCTGCACTCAGCTGGGCTGGTCGCTTCAAGGGCCAGTTGATACCATCCACCGCTCACCTGGAGTCCAGCAGTGCCTGCATATCACCACAGCCTCAGCTTCCAGTGAGCTTCTCCAGAACGTGGAGCGCCTCTGGCAAATGGACACCTTGTCCTACAGCGAGAAGGTCGTCACTCGCTCAAAGGAAGACCAACAAGCTCTCACTCTGCTCCAGACAGCCACCACTAGAGTGACCGTAGATGGCATCCCACGCTATGCCACTCCCCTTCTTCGCCGTGCAACCGCCATAAATCTACGGGCTCCCGCGGAAGCAGTACTTCCCAGGCTTCGCAGCACAGAACGGAAGCTCGCCAAGAACCCTACACAAGCGAAGACTTACTGCGTTGAGATCCGGCGGCTGGAAGAAGCGGGCTACGTATCAAAGATCTCACCAGGAGAAGCCAGCCAGACATCAGAGTCATGGTTTATACCACACCACATGGTCCGCCACAATGGGAAGGATAGAGTTGTCTTCGACTGCTCTTTCCAATACCGTGGACAGTCACTTAATGAGCTCCTGTTGCCTGGACCAACCTTAGGGCCGTTTCGTCAGCATTCGGTCGCTGTGAGCAGGGACATGAAGACGATGTTCCATCAAATCCGCTTGCAGCTCACTGACAAACTGGTGCTGAGGTTCATCTGGAGAGACATGCAGAGGGAGGAAAAGCCAACCATCTACGAATGGCAGGTGTTGCCATTCGGCACTACATGCAGCCCTTGTTGTGCTGTATATGCCCTCCAACGCCATGTTCGGGATTACTGTGGTGACAAGTCCAACTTGGCAGAGGTTGTGGAGCGCTCTTTTTATGTGGACAATTGCCTACATAGCACCCGCACTGTCACTGAAGCCAAAGCTCTCATTGACGACCTACGCGAGCTACTCCTGGAAGGAGGATTTGATCTCAGTCAGTGGGCGAGTAATATGCCAGCAGTGATCAAACATCTACCCCCAGAAGCCAAATCAGAGCGCTGTGAGCTTTGGTTGTCCAAGGGCAGTGACACCCTGCAAGAGTCAACCTTGGGCCTTCAGTGGAATTGTCTCACAGACTCTCTAGGCTTTAAGCACCGTCCAGCGGACCACCTTGAGCCAACCCTGAGGAACATTTATAAAGCCCTAGCAAGCCAATATGATCCACTGGGCTTTATCATTCCCTTCACCACAAGGGCTAAGGTCCTCATCCAGGATATCTGGAAGCAAGACATTGGATGGGATGATCCAATTGAACCCCAGTCTTTGAGAGAGCAGTGGACAGCTTGGGTAATTGAGCTCCCTGATCTCGTTCACCTCCAATTCCCACGGACCTACGCACCTCCATGTGCCGACAAGCCTACTGTTTCCAGGGAGCTTCACGTCTTCTGCGATGCATCAGAGAGAGTGTATGGTTCAGTGGCCTACCGACGTATAGTCGATGGCCAAGGTCATGTCTACACCTCCTTTGTGCTAGCCAGATCAAGAGTGGCACCAAAGAAGCGCTTGAGCATGCCATGTCTGGAACTTGCCGCAGCACTCACTGGTGCTCAACTCGCCAAGCTTATCCAGACAGAGCTCACCATACCCATCCAGCAGACATATCCTCTGGTCAGACTCCAGTACGGTGCTCCAATGGCTGAGATCGGAGTCGTGCCGTTACAAGGTCTTTGTTGGCACACGTATAGCGGAGATACAAACTCTTACAGAGGTAGCCAGCTGGAGATATGTGGACTCGGCAAGAAATCCAACGGATGACATAACACGAGGTCTGAGGCTCTCAGATTTGGTGCATCCGCACCGATGGATTTGGTGGTCCGGATTTCTTCCATCAGCCTCCTGACCAGACGCTGAAACCTTCATCTCAGCAGAGAAGTTACTCCTGGCTCAGTCTCAGCAAGGCCCTCAAGGTCAAGGTTCCAGTTGACAGCCGTCTGGTCACACTCTCGCCTGAATATGACGAAGCCACAGGACTACTTCGTGTTGGAGGTAGACTGCAGCATGCAGAGGATCTAGAAGCAGATGCTATCCGTCCGATCATCCTGGACCCGGCACACCAGATCACCAAACTGCTGATCCAGGATTTTGATCACGAGCTTCTCCATCCAGGACCTGAATGGGTGCTGGCTGAGATGCAACGCCAGTACTGGGTCTTGCGGGGCTGGGAGGCGATACGGAGGCATCAGCACGGTTGCAGGGAATGCCAGCTCTGGCGCGCCAAGCCAGATGTTCCCAAGATGGTGGATCTCCCACCCTCCAGGCTGCGAATCTACAAGCCACCATTCTACTCCCCAGCAGTGGACTGTTTTGGCCCATTTGTTGTGAAGATCGGCCCGGGACTGAAAAGCGATGGGGGATTGTGTATAAATGCCTAACTACCAGGTGCGTCCACCTTGACCTGCTAGAGAGCCTTGACACAGATGCCTTCCTGCTGTCCTTGCGCCGATTCATCGCCAGGCGTGGTACACCTTTTGAACTCCTATGTGATAATGGTACCAACTTTGTTGGGGGAGAACGGGAGCTACGGGAGGCATTTGATGCCATGGCACCTGAGTTGCAATATCAGCTAGCGAAACAGAAGATCTCATTCCAGTTCAACCCCCCAAGTGCTCCACATTTCGGTGGGGCCTGGGAGAGGGAAGTTCAATCTGTGAAAACAGCACTCTGAGTTGTCCTCCGAGATCAGTCAGTGCCAGAGCCAGTCCTGTACACTGTTCTCGTTGAAGTTGAGGGGATCTTAAACGCTAAACCACTCGGATATGTCTCAGCTGACGCTGCCGATCCTGACCCGATTACACCGCATGTTCTACTTATGGGACGTCGTGATTCCTCACTGCCACAGGCCCTGTACGACTCCAGCAGCATTTTGGGGACACGACGATGGAGGCATAGTCAGGTGCTAGCAGACAACTTCTGGTCAACCTTCATCCGACGGTACCTGCCAAGCCTACAAGGAAGATCTAAGTGGCAGACCGATGGAGGCCGGCTTGCCGTGGGCCAGGTCGTTCTGATAGTTGATCCACAAAACCCACGAGCTCTCTGGCCAGTGGGCAAAGTGGTCGAGATCTACCCTGGAGCAGACAGAAACATCAGAACAGCCACTGTCAAGGTTAAGGACAAGACCTACGTCAGGCCTGTTGCCCGGCTCATCCAGCTACCCCGGATCAGTGACTCTGAGGATAGCGCAAACTGATGGACTTTCTCAGGGAGTTCAAATGTCCTCGAGACAGACATTTGGGGGCGGCTGTGTGAGAAAGCCCAACAGGTGAAACGCCATCTACTGGTGAAAGGCAGTAACGCAGCCTGAACAAGTCAGGACTTGCTCAGCCACACCGACAAGCAGCAGACCAGCTAGTGAGCAGACTGCGTGAAGCTGCATGGACTTTGTGTGTTTTCCATATCACGTGTGCGTTCTTGAGGACATGTAAGTGCTTTCTGCTTCTTTGTCATGGATATTTTGATTATTTATTCCAGTTGGTGTTAACAGGGAAATATTCGTGAGTTTGAGTTAGCCTGTAGCCCAGCAGTTGTTAGCTCTGCCTCTTACTAGCACTGCAGCTAAGTTTGGATGCCTGTGATGGCTGAATTATGAATATTTTATTTGCTACCACCAATGTTGCAACTCAGTTTATTGTTGTTATATTACGCTTATATAGCAGTTTCTTTATGTATGTTTATTCTGATTTAACTGAATAATCTTCTGAGAATATTTTCTAGTACATCTGATTGCTTCTCTTTATATTTTCAGACCACACACACACACAACCTGTGTTGTACAATGATGGTGAAGTTCAGTAATCTTTATTAAAGAAGATAAACAGATCTCTCTGTCCGAGTGCCTTGATTCTCTAATCGGAATCATAGTCCATAATCCGCCACCTCAAGCAGCCATCCTTCTTTCTGAGTCGCCCCTCAAACACTAGCTACTGGTCTAATGTGAAAAAACAAACAAACTCAGGTATGGTGTGGTTTCTGTTGCTATCATTAGCTTTTTGAGGATTTTTGGAAGCTAGTTTACAACGTTAGCAATGCTATGGAAACACACCGTTTTGATAGTATAGCTAACACTAGCTAGCAGTTTAAAAATAACAATCCAATAACCCTCAGTTTATTATTAAAAATGGTCCAGATGCTCATGCAGGACATATAGCATCACGGAATATTGCTGTATAGTAAACATAATATTGCTCAGCTTAATGACAACAGATTTATCTCATGCTCTAGATAGAAAAATATATATATATATATATGCAGACAGGTAACCTGTTTTGAAAATGTTTATTCCACGGAGTTCTTCACACAGTTTGAGAAAAGTATTTTGGATGTGGTCCACAGCAGGTAGTCTCTGTCAAAACAGTGTTGGCTCAAATCCGTTTTGCAGATGTGGGCCAGAGCAGTTTTTAGCCCTTTTTTAAATGCAATCGGCTCAGATGTACAGTGGTATCCTAAAGTTTGGGCACCCCTTAGGAAAATCATTGCATCAGTTTGTCACTTGCTGAGCTTTTGAAGCAGCAACTTTATTTTAACAAATGTTCTACCTTATGGAAACAGAAACATCTCAGTAGTGAAATCATTTTCATTGGTCCAACAGAAACATTTTGATGAATATTTAAACAAAAATAGGCATGTGCATAAATGTGGGTACCCCAAAGAAATAATTCCATTAATATTTAATAGACCCTCCTTTTGCTGCAAGAACAGCCTGTAGACGCCTCCTATAGCCACTGACAAGTCCCTGAAGTCTGGCAGGTGGTACTTTGGCCCATTCCTCCAAACAAAACGCCTCCAGTTCAGTCAGGTTTCTTGGCTTCCGTGCGTAAACAGCCTGCTTCAAATCAATCCATACATTTTCAATGATGTTAAGGTCTGAGGACTGGGATGGCCATTCCAGAAGATTGTACTTGTGCTTCTGCATGAATTCCTTGGTGGATTTTAAACAGTGCTTGGGATCATTGTCCTGCTGAAAAATCCAACCCCGGCGTAGCTTCAACTTTGTGACAGATTCTTGAACATTCTTGTCAAGAATCTGCTGATACTGAGAGGAATTCATGTGGCCCTCAACTTTAACAAGGTTTCCAGTCCCTGTGCTAGCCACACAGCCCCATAACATGATGGACCCTCCACCATATTTCTCAGTAGGCAATAAGTTCTTCTCATGGAATTCAGTGTGTTTTTTTCTCCATGCATACCTCCTCTTGTTCTGACCAAATAACTCCATCTTAGTCTCATCTGACCACAGTATTTTTTGCCAAAATGCTTCTGGCTTGTCCAGATGTGCTTTTGCATACCTCATGTGACTCTTCTTGTGACGAACACTCAGGAAAGGCTTTTTGAGCATCAGCCTTCCAAAGAGCTTTTCCTGGTGCAAAGTGCGCTGGATTGTGGAACGATGAACAACTACACCATCAGTAGCCAGATGTTCTTGTAGTTCTCTGGAGGTGGTCTGTGGCTTGTCTGTGACCATTCTAACCATCCTTCGTCTGTGTCTTTCCAGTATTTTTTTTGGCCTACCACATCTTTCCTTCACAGTGACTGTTCTTCTGGCCTTCCATTTCTACACCACATTTCTGACTGTGGAAATAGACATCCCAAACCTTCTTGATCATTTCTTGTACCCTTCTCCTAACTCATGATGATGAATTATCTTAGTTTCTTGGTCAGTGGAGAGTTGTTTTGATGCCCCCATGTTGCCAGGAGCATAGGACAAGCACAGCCAGCAATTGCCTCTGTTAAATAGCCTTTTTCATGATTGGTTTTACCTGTCTTTATAATTGAAGGTCTCACAAACTAATCAAAGCAGTTTTGGGCTGCAACATGTCAGCTACAAATCCCTACAGGTCTTGAAATCAATGTGATTAAAAGGGTGCCCAAACTTTTGCACATACCATTTTTTACATTTTAATTTATTATAATAAAACTTTGTAATGATACTCTAAGAATTTTGGTCTGGAAAACACTCAAATGTCTACATCTCTGTAGGAAATAATATCTTGTTGCTGTGATCGTCTTTTATAAAGTTAGAGCAAATTATTATGAAATCTTAGAGGGGTGCCCAAACTTTTTCATACCACTGTATCACAGATTCGGGCCACACCAGTGTAGCCTATGTGAAAACAGTATCGGCTCAGATTCATATTGCAGATCTGGACCAAATCAGTGTCAGATACAGCTAATGTCTTTCGGTTACCTATGAGAAAAGTGATCTGGGCCAGATCTGTAAAATGATATAAATACTGAACTGATGGCAGTTAGAATGTTTAAGCTGAAACCTCTATCTGGCACGGATCTGGTTCACAATCAGAAAACGCCTCTAAGCTGGAAACGGAGGCAAGGGGCTTAAAACGGACCCGGGCCAAATGTAATTGCTATCTGGGTCTGGTCATGTTAAGTCTAGATTATTCTGCTAGAACTTTTTCATTTTGCAAAATTATCAATGGATGAATTGTTAATGGAAAAATCTGGCAAAAATTTTTACTTTTTATTTAAGTACATTTCAGAGGCTGTACTTTCTTACTTTTACTTGAGTAAAGTTGAATCAGTACTTTTACGATACTTTTATTTAAGTACAGAATGTGAGTACTTTTGACACCTCTGCAATGTGACGCTGAGTCCAACACATACTGACCTGCATTAAAGTCCATCAACAGCTTTAGTTGATCACATGGATCCATTCAACTGACTCTGGTCTCTGTTCATTTTTTATGGAGATAAATAAATCAGTTGTATCAGTTATTGTACTGTACTCTATTGTACTGTTGCATCTTGTTTTGGTTGTTTTGTCTCTTTTTTTTATTTTATTTATTTTTTACACAAAATTTTGTTGTAGAAATACAATGAAATATAATGACAATAAAAATCTTGAATCTTGAATCTCAGTCAGTTAGTCATCTTCTATACCCGTTTAGTCCTGTGAGGGGTCACGGGGGTCTGCTGGAGCCTATCCCAGCTGTCATCAGGCGAGAGGCAGGGGTACACCCTGGTCGCTAGTCCAGCACCAACACTCACACCCACATGCACACCTACGGGCAATTTAGAATCACCAATGAACCTAAGCAGCATGTCTTTGGACAGTGGGAGGAAGCTGGAGAACCTGGAGAGAACCCACACAGACACAGGGAGAACATGCAGACTACACACAGAAAGGCCAGCCAACCTTCTTGCCGTGAGGCATCAGTGCTAACCAGCTCACCACTGTGCCCTAGGAGATAGATAACGAGGCTTAGAGGCTTCAGTCTAATATGACCCTGCACATGATGATGAATGCACATGTTCTTACTAAAGGTTTGTTTCTGTGTCAGTATCAGTCTGACAGTCAGCTGCTCCTACACTCAGTCTCACTCTTCAGACTGAACTCTCAGTAACTATGGGATGGATGGTCACAACATTAGCTGAAGAGACTCAGGATGAATTAAAGTTGTATCAGTGATCTTTCAGGATTCTGGTGATTTTCATCAAATATTATTTTCATTTCTCATGACATTATTATCACAACAATCTTTACATCTGTCACTTAATACTTTCTTCCTCGTTCACACATTGAGTCTGGTTTCTCTGGCTATGAACTGGTCATTAGAGAACACCACCAGATTAATCTGAACAAATTCCTCTAGTTTTGTCCAGTGTCTGGTTGTTAACAGACCCCATATTAGTTTCAGATGGACACCACTCACAGATGTTCTTGATAAAACAATAAATTCCCCAGTAGTCTTTTAGAGATTTAGAAACTGTGGCTTTGCTTTTGAGAAAATGTTAGCATGCTACTTACTAAGCTGAACATAATAAGCATCAGCATGTTAGCATTAGGAGTTAGCATTTTGATGTTAGCATATGTCTGAGACTACAGCTGTAGTAGTGAACCATGGTGGAGAGAAAGAAGAGCAGCTGTACCTCTGGTCTTTGACTTGTCTTTCTTGTCTCTGATGGCTATTTGTCCATAAGTGACGTCTTGTGGTGTCCTCACTGCTGAGTAGACTGCAGCTGGATCACTGTCTGGAAAATACAATGATACACATCACATTACTGCAGCTACTGCAGCTGATAGCAGTACTGCTGCTGCAGGGAGTACTACGACACTCACACCATCTCTACTCACTAGAAGACTTTATTACAATGAAATCTGAATCTGTTAATATGTTTATAGGTCACATGAAGATTAAACTGAAATAACAGAGAATAATACTGAAGAAAGTTAATTTAATACAATAAATAATCACACTGGGAGTGAACAAAAAGCAATTGTGTTGCTGCCAGACTAAGTTTTAAAACATCACCCAGGATAAAACTCATCTCATATCACATCTCATCAAATGAGTGAGTGTTTTATTCCATCAGATCTTCACAAGCCAAAAAACAGAATAATATCAACTCTACCTCTGCTCTGTCTGATTGGCTGTTTCTTGTTCCCTGATATTCTGACGTCACTGTATGTGATGTCTTCTGGGACGTTTTCTCCAACAGCTGAAATGAACCGAAATGAACAATAATAGAATTTAAACAAAACCCAAACATTTAAAATCCAGAAGTCTGTGTCTCACCTTCAGGTTTCCTACGAACACATCGTCTCACCAGGAGAACCAGAAGAACCAGAAGAACCAGAGAACAGAGAGAAGAAAGAGACAACAACACAGGGAGGAGAGGAAAGGAACCAGGAGGAGGTGTGGTGGTGGGTTTCTCTAGAATGAAGCAAAGCTAATAATGAACTGATTGTCTCATTGTGAATGTTGAAAGCTGCTGAAGAATCATCTCTGACCTCCTCACCTGTGACAGTGATCCAGCTGGATGGAGACTCTCCATGACCACTGATGTTACACTTGTAGAGGCCTTCATCAGACCTGGTAACATGGTGGATGGTCATGTGACCTGTAGACTCATTCCTGATGGAGGAGCCATCTTTATAGAAAGCAGCTGAGAGGATGGAGGGAGTGGTCTTTGTTTTACAGAGCAGAGTGACGTCATCTCCCTCCATCACAGGGAGGACAGGACTCTGCAGGATCACTGGTCCACCTCAACACAGAGACAAACTACAGCATTTCATCCATTTCCACACAGCTTCATCAATACTAACTCCACAGTCTGAGCTTACCAGAGACAGTGAGGTTGATGCTGTTACTGGTTGCTCCCTCTCTGGACTCACACCAGTAAACTCCACTGTCTGATTCCAGGGTGTAGCTGATGTTACAAGAAGAGTTAGAAGAACCAGCTGGTTTCCCCCACCTATCTCCACATTGACTCCTCTGTCCTGTGGTGGTTTTTCTCCTCAGAGTCCATCCAGCAGAGCTGTCGTCCTCCTCACAGCTCAGAGACACAAAGTCTCCTTTAAAGACCTGAGAGCTGCTGGGACTCACAGTCAGACGAGCTGGGAGGGTTCAGATGAAACAATGATTGCTTCTACTGTCGTCAAAACTAATAAAAACATGTAAATATCTGTTCATCTCTAACTAACTGAAAGCTTTAAAGGGGACATCAAATGTCCATTTCTTCAAGTTGTTGTGTTTCTTTTATGACTTGATGGGCCCTGTTCACAGGGAACCGGTTTGACCACTACCCCTGTCCTGTAACTCCTGTGAGGGAAATTCTTAAATGTCCCTTATTTATGTTATATATTTGTGGATGCAACATTAGATTGTATGTAAGGCAGAAGCTTGTGATGTGGTTGCAATGAATGACGGGATGTGTGGTTGTATGTGTCATTAACATAAAGGAACTCGTTAAGGAGTTCAGCCTGAGGGATATTTCAGTACCTACTCTGTGTCTCGATGCAACTCTCATCTGCTCTAGACAAGTAACTGACTTGCAGTTGCCATGACACTCCGCCCCCCTCTGGTCTTAGAGACAAATGTCTCCTCTTTTACCAATGTCTTCATTTATTACCAGAGATTATGGAGCATATGGAAGCTTCATCAATACTAACTCCACAGTCTGAGCTTACCAGAGACAGTGAGGTTGATGCTGTTACTGGTTGCTCCCTCTCTGGACTCACACCAGTAAACTCCACTGTCCCTAGTGGAAGCACCACTGATGGTACAGGAAGAACCAGCTGCTTCTCCCCAGTCATCTCCACATTGAGTCCTCTGTCCTGTGGTGGTGTTTCTCCTCAGAGTCCATCCAGCAGAGCTGTCGTCCTCCTCACAGCTCAGAGACACAAAGTCTCCTTTAAAGACCTGAGAGCTGCTGGGACTCACAGTCAGACGAGCTGGGAGGGTTCAGATGAAACAATATGATTGATTGAATGTCTTTGACTGAAAGCTTTGACTCTACTGAGTAATAATGATGAGGATTGAACAGGTTTAAAGTGAATGAAGACGTTGACTAACCTTGGTTTGTTGTGCTGAACAGCAGAGAGCTCAGAACTAAAGAGAAATGACACTCAGGTTAGTTTGAGTTCAACTAAATCATCAAGAAGAGTTTCATTCATCTCTGGTTCCTCTAAGATCTCTGCTGGATCCACTGCTGAGGACTCAGTGATGTTAAAGAATCATTCAACACTAACTCCAGACAGACTTTATGTCAACTGCTGGGATTCTGAAAGTCTTCATCTGTTAAATGTTGATTGAGTTGCAATAAAACCAGGACCGTGGTGCTACAGAAATAGAAATCTACACTCTAGCAGGACAGAACATCACAGAACTGAGTCTAAATAAAGTTCAACATATGCAGATGGTCCAAAGAGCCAGAAGACAGTGGAACGTATTAGTGATGACATCCACTACAGTAGAGTACGTAGGCTAAGGTACAGATGAAGAGGAACGCTAACAGCAGCAGTGCTGTTCTATGCTCAGTGCTATAGAATAATGATCAGTAGAGTACTGCAGCTGGAACTCTGATGGAAGTGAACTGACTCTGTTCTCATGTTGTGTCTTGAAGTTTAACGCTCTAGTTTGAATCTAAAAGCAGAAGTTGAAGCTTCCTCATGGTTCTCCTAACTATGAACAGTGACTGTGCTGCAGGAATATTCAACAAACACACCACTTGGAGCTCAGAGCATAAAGACAGGTGTGTGTTGACTTGACAGTTCCACTGATAGAATCACTGACTGAAGCTGACCTGTTCCTTTCTGACCACTTTCCTCTTTCAATGATTCCAGTTCCTCTTTAGACCTGCAGCTCGTCCTCATGCTGACTTGATCCTGACTAGTTTTCATGTCTCCTTCATCACTTATCAACAGTCAAAGATTGTGGACTTACAGAGCAGACGCTGTAGAGACGTTTCCTTCATTGTCCTTCTCTCTCGTCTGACCTTTTTTCATCTTTTCTCAGTGACACCAAGTAAAGCCCGCCCTCTTCCTCTGACTGGCTTCTTTCTTCTATTGGTTCAAACTCAGTCACAGATAAAGAACTTGAAGTAAATCTACGTTCAAACAAATCAGACTCCAAACACCACAGAGCCTTTATGTCTCCTAGAAAACTCTTCAACTAATGAAGGAATAAAAGGAGCTAAACATGAAAAGTCCATGATGGAATAATCTATCAAATGTATGTCTGAGCATAGTTTGAACATGATTAGAGCTGGACTCAGATCTTCTCTTGATCTTTTCTCTAAGGTCACTTTACTGCTTCAGTCTTTGTCAACAATGAGGCCTCACTTGAGTGTTTTCAATCAACTAATGTGTCCAACAGTCTGACCTGACACCATCCCTGCAGTGTCTCCATGTGACCAGTAGAGGGAGATGTTTGCTTTCCAACATCATGTCCATCAGAGTGTCTCAGAGACATTAGCAGCCTTCTGAGGGGACACAGAGGTTACATCTGCAGGACCTGAGGACTGTCCAAGGTTGGACCCAGCAACCTGCTGCCACATGTACTGAGAGACAGGACATCATGGAGGTGGAGCAGCAGCAGCAGCAGCAGCAGCAGGTGGAGCAGCAGCAGGTGGAGCAGCAGCCCTGTGTGCTGCTTCATGACTGATAGGAAAGGTGGAGGTGTAGCCATTTATATAAAAAATAAGTTTCATACTACTCTCCTTTCCTCTGTATCCATTAGCAAACAGTTTGAATTTTTGGCACTGAAACTTGAATTTAAACAGAGACAGTCCCTTAAAATCATGGGCTGTTACAGACCTCCCTCAGCCTGCAGTGAGGCTCTAAGTTCTTTAAATGACTGTGTGTCAGGGTTAAACTCTGGTGAGTTTGTCTTAGTGGGGGATCTAAACCTTGATTGGTTGTCATCAGCCTCAGATGGCCTGAAATCTATGTGTGATTCATTAAATCTAAGCCAATTAATAGACAGCCCAACCCGGCCAAACATTAAATACCCCATAAGATCATCGCTCCTTGATCTTATAATAACAAATACCCCCCACAGGTATACCGATGCTGGTGTTTTCGGAAACGATCTGAGTGACCATTGTGCCATTGCAGTGATCAGGAATGCCAGACTCCCCAAAACTAAACCACGAATTTTACTTAAAAGAGATTTTAAAGTTTTTCATGAGCAGGCTTTTTTGCATGATTTGTCCAACTTTGAGTGGGAACGAATCTCCCTCCTTGATGTTGAGCTGGCCTGGAATTTCTTTCATTCTGATTTTCTGAAGTTAATCAATAAACATGCTCCCTTACGTAAGTTTAGGATAAAGGGACGAAACAATCGATGGTTTTCCGTTGAAATTGGAAACCTCCTCAAAGAAAGAGATCTTGCCTGGGCCAGAGCACGAAAAACAAAATTGGAGGCTGATTGGCTTAAAACGTCACACGTGTAGTTATGAGAAAAACGTGATTTACCACAAAAATACGAATTTTACTTATCAGCCGACTACCTTCTGACAGAAGATTGTAAAGAAAAGATCCCGGACTTCAACTGAGCGAAGATGACCAGATTTCTGAAATGAAATTTCAAACTCGGAGATAAAAAAAAAAGAAAAAAAAAAAGAATTATATATTATTAGGATGAAATGTAGAAACTGGGACAATTGCCGTTTCATTCATTATTTATTTATATATTATTCATATTTAACTAATAATAATAAAGTGTAACAACAGGAATGGCTCTTAACACTGTCCTAAAAGTAATAAGTAAGTTTTCATTCCAAGCATCACAGAACTTTTGTCAGTGCACAATTTCCTGGTACACTGATGCCTGTCGGCTAACCATCGGCTAACCATATATACATGTATATATGTCTATGTATATGCGGCTAACTGCTACCAAAATGGAAGAATCGGATGAAAACTATTGACAGTATAGTAAAGCACGTTGCTAGGACTGATGGAAGCAAGTTTTATTTTAAAATACTACCTGATGGAAGCCTTGACAGACAACCAGCAGACAACGAAAAGGTCTAGCACAACCCCTGAATTGAACGGGCTGAACTAAATGATCGCGACCAGCTACCGTAATTACGTTGTTCTAGTATGTGCGTACCATGATTAATTGTGTCTCCTACCTGGCTACCATAATGTTGTTCTAGTACATGCATTTTTAATAAAAAGCTAAATCGGGGACAGCCATAGCCAGGGACAGGACACCCAAAACGGGGACTGTCCCTGGAAATCGAGGACGTCTGATCACCCTAATTTATGATCACTTTTATTGTAGAAACACCATTCCT